>OY804596.1:15593341-16798341 GCA_963680895.1 Fragum sueziense
TACAGAGTGATATTCGTTTCCGCGCTATTTCTTGAAAACTATAGACCGGATTTCAATGAAACTTGGTACACAGCTTTACTACAATGAGGGCATGGGCATATCTTCAGGGTTACCCGGTTCGACCGCCGAATTTAGAGTTACTGCCCCTGACTGTTTTAGCCATATACATACAGAGTGATATTCGTTCTGTTGAAGCCATATACATACAGAGTGATATTCGTTCTGTTGAAGCCATATACATACAGAGTTATATTCGTTTCCGCGCTACTTTATTGACAATGAAAATATGTTCGGCGGGGGATATCAATTCAACGAATTTGCTTGTTATTATTAGTTATTCCATCTTAATTTTCCAGCTTGATGCATTCACCTGCCCATCTTTGAAATCCAAGGTTTCTACTCTCGAGTCCAAAGTCACAACCGACACAAACCGAATACAAGCTCTAGAAGAGACAAAAGCTAGTCTCGAACAGATTATCGGCCGATTGAAGGAAGAACACAAGGATTACGTGAATAACTTGGAGTCGGAAAGTGAGAAATCTTTATTGTATCAGCGCGAGTATTTGACCAATCGGCATCAACATGAAATTGAGAGAAGTGAGCCCCTGCTTACCTCAATGTACAGTGTTGTTGCTATTTTTATCACACAGTCAAACTAGTCCTTTCCTTCTGTTTGAAAAGTCCTTTTCTTTAGTTTTGTATTTTTGTGGAAATCTGCTGTGGAAATGCATGATTGTTGTGAAATAATTGGGCAATATGCTATAACCTAATAGTAAAACAACAAAATATTTAGGAATTAGGATATAGTGATTTCAAAATTTGAATCCATGGGGAAATTACTTTGTCTTTATTTCTTTCAATTTCTTAAGTTTTGGAAACTGTATGCATCAAAATGTTTGCTTAATGTGAACATGCTTGACTCATGAATAACTTTCAAATGCATTCTTCATTCAAACTGTAGATCCCATTGAACAACATAGGGGAATATGATAAACAAGTATTTTTTACATATATCATTGTTAATATCAAATCTGTTTCATCAAACCTGGAGTTTAGATTTACAAAGAGTTAAGTAGTGTTGTTGAAAATTGTGTTCATTGTAAATATGTGCAGAAGGAAAGGTCTAGGACTACGGTGGTAATCATTTGATTTCTAATTCTTGCTGTCTGCTTTCTTAGCGAGCCAAAAAGAAAGGCATTTTGAAAACTTAGATGGTCAAATCGTCCAAAAATATCCCATATCTAGTAAATTTCATAGCATGACTGTGACATGAAGAAATAATTTTCAAATTTTAAACTTTAGCCAAAGTGAGCGGTTTAGACCATTAAAGTCCTCTTGTTGCATACAACTGATGAAAACCTGTTACAGAAGCAAGCCCTGGTAAAAAGCTATGGAAAACGATTTAGGTTAAGGATAACCAGCATTTTCTCATTTCGCCTCAATATTTTATGTGCTATATCATACACAAATCCTTTCTTAATCAATGTCAATTTTGGCGTTTGCAACAGCTCTCATATTACGGTCTAAAGTTTTGCTGTTTGGGAAAGGGTTAATTATGTTTATTTTCAAGTTTGATGTATTTTGCACACAGCTATAATTTTGGTTGCATGTGATAATTTTTTGTTGCTGTGTATATAAAATGTATAAAATTACCAGAATTATTACCCTGTGCAAAATGTAACTTTATAACATGCACAAAGACCCCTCTCTGAACAGTATCCTTTGATCTTGTGCATCTGGTTGCCTTTGAAATTTGTTATTGTCTGTCTTTTCTGCCATGAACAGAAATTGCATATGCTATAACGTTTCTCTATAAGACCCTTATGAGGATGTGGATCGATGGGTAAGCATAAATAGGGAGCAATTTTATATTCTAATTGTGACATAATTTTGGACAAACAATGGTATCTTCGTAGGTGTCGTTATAAAATCTCGTAACTACTGTTGATTCAAGATTTTATAACAACAACGACATTTTATCAAAATATAACGGTAACCCAGTCTATTTTTAGCACAAAATTCACCGCCATTGATGTATTTGCATGTAATTTTACATTATTTCACAAGTTTACAACCGTTTTATTGCAAACCAGTATTTCATTGAATATGAAAGCTAAGAGATCGTTATACTCTGCAATTATGCTCTTTTAATCCTTTTTCCCAGGTCAAGAAGTTGTAGTTGAAACATCATACATTTATCACAAAGTTAATTACAAATATAAGAGAATCAAATTTTCTTTGAGTGAAACTCCCTAATGCAAGCAATCTGTTAAATATGCCCATTCCCCGGGGAGACAAAAATTGATACGGACTGAAATTGTAAGGAGTTGCTGGTGAAAAAATAGATATTAAAATATCCAATTAGGTACCTTCATCCATAGATAATATTGAGAGAAAAGGAGAAATTTAAAGTGCTTACCAAAGATTCCTGAAACAAGAGAATTGAAAATAAGCATTGATAGGAAAATGAATCATTAACTCTGATCTACAAGATAAAGGGAAAAGGTGATATAAATATAAAAATAGCAGCAAGTCCTTACACAAATGTTTCATATTAAAATGAAATTCTAATTAAAATAGGTGCTTATTTTGGGAAAAACTGGTTTACCCTTCAAATTACCATTCCCTTTCTGTTAAAAGTGAAATTCCTGAAACCTTGTCATAAATCAGTGTAAATTTGTCTTTTCATCTCAAAAGGATAAACCCTTTTCCAAACAAGACCTGGTTTTGACATCCCTAATAGAAATGGCTTGGGAAAACATTGAGACAAAAGAAGAAACTGCTGATAACCAGCAGTTTCTCCTTTTGCCTCAATATTTTCTCAGCAATTTCAAACACAAAAACTATCAGTATGAACATTGATTTTGTCATCTGCAATATAGCCTTCAAATTTGACCACCATAAAATTTTGCCATTTGGGAAAGGCTTTATTGCTGTCTGCAATGCCTTAGATCTTTTCCACGCCTAGAAAATGGATGAGCTTGATTCCTGAAAAAAGACTTTCTTGACATTCTAGATATCATAGAACTAGAGTTGAGTTGCATCTGCCTTGCCCTTTCCCAGACAAGGCTTGAGGCCTGTATTATCTACAATCGCACAACCAACTTGGACAGAATTTCTGAATATCATAATGGCATATTTGTATTTTGATTGTTGATTATGTGATCCCCTGTTTTTATGCTCCCGATAGGGAGGCATCATAAATTTGACTTGTCCGTCCGTCCGTCCGTCCGTCATTCCGTCCAAAAACTTTAACATTGGCCATAACTTCCTTATTACTTAACATTTTCGCTTCATACTTTACCACAACATTCATTGGTACATTACCTTTCTGTAGGCACATACTTTGGTGACCTTGACCCCTGGATGACCTTGACCTTGAACATAGATTGGCCATAATTTAAAATCAAAGCGGTGTAGGGGGCATTGTCATCTTACAGTGACAGCTCTTGTTTTATGCCTGTATTAGAAAAGGCTTGGGATAATATTGCGGCAATAGAAGAAAATGCTGATAATCAGCATTTTCTCCTTTTGTCTCAATATTGTCTGCGCTAAATTGTACACAAATTAAATCTTTTTCTATTCAGTTTTGTTGTCTGCAACAGCTTTCGAAGAAGAACATTAAAAAATGCTGTTTGCGAAAGGGTTATTATTTTGCTCCATCTAGAGACAAGTTATAGACAGTTTAGGAACAGAAGAAATTCTTTTTAACTCTTTCTCAAACAACAACATTTTAGGGTGGTCCAATTTGAAAGGTGTTACAGACAACAAAATATATCATATCAAAAGGAGAAAGTATGTTTGTTATAGCCCAAAAAATATTCAGGCAAAAGGAGAAAGTGCAGGTTACCAGCACTTTCTTCTTTTGCCTCAATTTTTTCCAAAGTCTTTTCTCTTTGGGACGTCAAATTAAACCATGTCTCGTTTGGGAATGTGTTAATATCTACCAAATTTATTAACCCATTCCTACATGTTGAGGCCTTTTGAAGCCCATTACAAAAAGGTCTTGGGCATAACATAGAGGGAAATGCAGAAATTGCTTGTCACAAGCAATTTCATCATTATCTACAATGTTTTCTAACCCAAATGCCAAGAGTTCTAAATTTCATAAAATTTCATAATTGTCGATTGCAATACCTTTCAAATTGGATAAGTCCACAAAAAAAATCTGTCTGCCCATCAAACATTCAGATCGGCCCGATGTCGGCTGTGTAACACCAAACGCTATCGGCCTGATATTCGTGATCGGCCCGACATCGGCAAGATATTCACAGAAATGTCTGCCTGATGTCGGCTCTGTAACACCAAACGCTATCCTCCTGATATTCATGATCGGCCCAATATTGGGCTGACGTTGGACCGTTATTGGAGAAAAAGTAGAAAATTCAGATTTCAATCTGATATGGACCCAACATTGGTCTGATGTCGGCAAAACGAGCTGATATTCCGACTTACAGCTTACATGGGCTCTATATCGTATGTTTGCTGGGTGGTAATGGGTTAAAGTTGATCTCTTAAGTGATAGAGAACTAATACATTGTATTTTTCAAAACAGTGCGAGAACAGAAGAATGCTGCCATATTTGATTTACGGAAATCCCATGAGGAATATGTGGAACAAAAACGGGTAGAACATCTAGGTGCCATGGAACAACTACGATACCAACATCGTGAAGATATTAAGATGTTACAGGGAAAACAGGATCATCAAATGGAAGGTAGGAAATGCTTCATTTTAACCCTTTCCTGTGTAATAATGCTTTTTGACACCCAAAAGAAAAATACTTTGGAAAGCATTGTGGAAAATAAAGAAATTGCTTGTGACCAGCAATTTCTTTATTTACCACAATGTTTTCTACCCCAAAAAGATGTATGTTTCAAGATCAACCTGTTGTCAAATATATCCAATATGCACCCATGCTTCTCTCTGTAAGTTATTACAGGTCATGAAGAAGCTATTGGAGAACAACATGGATCCTGATCAGACTGTGCGTATGCACAGGCTGATCTGGATCTATATTGGGCTCAAAAGCCTTAACCCTTTCCCAAACAGCAAAATTTTAGGGTGGTCAAATTCAAAAACTGCCATAAATGACAAAATGGAAGGTATTAAAGATAGAATTTGTATAAAATATGGCATAGAAAATATTGAGACAAAAGGAGAAACTGGTGGTTATCAGCAGTTTCTTCTTTTGTTTCAATGTTTTCCCAAGCCTTTCCTATTGAGGGCGTCAAAACCAGGTCTTGTTTGGGAAAGGGTTAAGGGACTTTTTTCCAGATCCTGGCTCATTAATCTATAGGTAAATCATTGCTTTTCATCTAAAACCTCGTAACTACAGCTTTTAACAAGCTGTAATTATGAGGTTTTTGAAGGAAATGGACAAAATACTTGAAACACAGGGGAGATCATTCTATTATCAGGAAGTGATTTTTGCACTGCTGTTGTCTCCCTTGTTCATTAAACTTTTCAACAACTTGTGAATGACCCATTCCTGCCTAGTGACACCTTTTGATGCCCCAAAATATAACGGCTTTTGAAAAGATTGTGGAAAATGAAGAAATTGCTTGTGACAAGCAATTTCCTCATTTCCCGCAATATTTTCTACATAGAAAGACCAAAAAATATTAAATTTCATGCACTTGAAATTGTTGTCTGCAACACATTTGAATTTAGATCAGAATAAAATTTTATTGTTTGGTAATGGTTTAAATTTATAATCTTACCACAAATCCTTTTTATTGTCAAGGTCAAATATTTAGGTCAAAATTCCATGATTTAAGGTTTTTTAGAAGCAATTATTGTTCAATCTTTATACTTCTATCAAACTGCCTGGGTATGATCGAAATCACAAGGGAAACAACTCTGAAATTCTTAAACTTGGAGAGTTGTGTTATCTCCCTTATATATAAGGTTAAAAATGAAAAAGTGCAAGTTTGTAATGTCTGGGGAACTCCAGGCCCTGGTTTCTCGAAAAAACTTCAGTATATTCTCATAAGAACATGCTCAACTTCAATGGAATACTCTCCAACGTTGAAGGGTATTCACTTGAAGTTCCCGTGGATTTCGTGCGATTTGAGCATGAGAACGAACTTAAGTTTTGAGAAACCGGGGCCAGGGCCTTTCCTTTTGCTGTATTTAACATCTCAGTGAAAAGAACAACAAAACTGAATACAACTACAGTATGTAGGTTGATCTTAACCCTTTCCCAAACGACAAAATTTTACGTTTATCCACTTCGAATACAGCTACAAATGACAAAATGGATGTTATTTAAGATAAGATTTGTGTAAAATATGGCATAGAAAATATTAGGGCTGTGGATCGTTGGGTAAGTGGCGATCCGATCCGATCCACGATTCATGAGCAACGATTCACAAATCGATCCACGAATCTCTACAGCTGCAAAAATGGTCAGAAATATTGTTGCAGAAGATAAATTAAGTGTCAGTTATTCACATTTTCTTCATTTCTCCCTAGGGGTTTTCATCTGCAGGGCTCGCGCTGGCGATCTCCACTTGAGCCATTGGCGACAATTTAGAAAATGAGGCTTGACTCCAACTTTTTGGCCGTAAACCAATCACCAATTAACAAGGGTATAAACACTTACTTAAATTGTTTGTAAATAACATGAAAAATCGATAATCCGTGATTGACATCGTCTTAACGGTCTAGTAAGCACGCGAGCTACAAATTCCATTGTGCAATCACGCGCCGAAAAGAGAGGACGCGTCACTGTTAAATCCAAGTCAACAAAATCCCCGTAACTGCAGGTTGTTTTAAGCTGCAGTTACGATGGTTTTGGTTGTAAAACAGCGATATCAAATCGACAATGCTTTCATTACGTCATCCTTTTTTCCCGCGCTTACTATAGGCACGCGCATTTTTTGTCAACAAACCGTAGTAAACATAGCCATATTTGGATGACCTGCACCCGCTTGAAAAAGTCACGTGATTGAGACTGGAATTTTCCGCTGTTAGGAGAATATTTTCAATACAATTTCTATCGACTACGTCATCAAATGACAACTGTGTTGGCAGCGTTTCCTTTGATTTCGGCATGAAAAATGTAGGTCCTAATGATGTATCTTTTTTAATTTGATAATCGTAATGTGATATTAGAAATATAGAATTGTAAAAAAACGTTTATTAGAAAGTCATCTAGTGACACGAAAAATGTTCCACTATCAGTTACATTCGTATTTATAATTGGAAACTAGCTCTACCTTACATCATTTGTTTACTTCCATAAAGCCATTTGACAGTTAAAGTTCCGGTAAATTAAAATAAAACGTCTTACTGTTGGTATTTTTTTGTTACGTTTTAAGTATTAAACATGTTTGTTTACTTTATTGTAAAAGATCGCGATCCAGCGATCTCTTAGGTGACGATTAATCGTACTCGAATCTTTGATTAGATTCGTGAATATCCGAGTACTCGGATACTCGCAGCAGCCCTAGAAAATATCGAGACAAAAGGAGAAACTGCTGGTTATCAGCAGTTTATTCTTTTGTTTCAATGTTTTCCCAAGCAGTTTCTATTAGGGACGTCAAAACCAGGTCTTGTTTGGGAAAGGGTCAAACAACAAAACTGAATAATGATCCAAATTGAAAATCAAAAACAAATAACAAATGATATTTGTCAGAGTAAAAAGTAAGCAAATTGAAGTATTTAAAAAAAAACAATTTGGTGGAAAAGGAGAAATTGTTAGTATGATAATTTATGTCATCTTCAAAGCATTGGACCAAAAGTGGCGTCTAAAACAAATGAATTTTGTTCCTCTGGATAATTGAATATAGATAAGTCGCTACTAGAACTTTGTGAGTGGGTTTTAAGTTTAGTTTTTGCATAAAAATGTTTTTATTGAGTCTTAAGTTCAGTTTTCAATCATAAACTCTTTCCTGGAAGACAAAATTTTAGACTAGTTCAAATCCAAAAACTGTGCAAGACTGGTGGCTTTAAGGTTATTTTCAGGTGAAGTTTTGTGAACTAGCGAAGCTCAGTAAATATTGAAAAATTTTCAAAAAGAAAACGAAGGACAATCAGATCTAACAGCATTTTCTTTCTCTACCCATGTTTTCTCAGGAGACATTAAAACCAGCTAGTGTTTAGGGAAGGGTTTATCATTGCTTGTATGATTTTATAAAAGAAAAAAAATCTTAGGATAGGTTACAAGTTTAAAATATTTTCTTTAATCAGAGAGTCAACAATTGCAGATATCAATATTTACAGGAGGTTTTAAATGTAGGCCTAAATTAAGTCTACCATTTACATGTATTTGTAAAGGAGATATTTTTGCTGAATATGGAAAATGACTTAAGCATGGTTTTGGAATCAAAGACCAGCATAGTTTGTATTTACAAAAAGAATGTGTTAGATATAGAGAAAATCTGAAAAAAAAATGATAACATAACTTGATAACATAACTTATATTTCGTCGGTGGGGAGTCAAAACCTCGTAACTCCAGCTTATTCAAGCTGTAGTTACGAGGTTTTGACTCCCCACCAACGATTTGTTTCTATAACAAGGTGTTAGCCGCAAATTCATAAGGAGGTAATAAAGACAATGTCACAAAGATCAGTCTCCATGCACTTAGGATTTGTGTACAATACGACACAGAAAATATTGAGACAAAAGGTGAAAATGCTGGTAATCAGGATTTTTATGCCCTCGTATCGAGAGATGGGGGCATATTGTTTTACTCGTGTCGGTCTGTCTGTCTGTCTGTCTGTCCGTCTGTCTGTCCGTCCGAAAGCTTAACCTTGGCCTTTTCTCCAAAAGTATTTGACATATAAAGCTCAAATTTGGTATGCAACTTCCTTTCAATGATATCTATCTGTTCCATGCAATTTGACCTTCGTCAAGGTCATCCCTTAACCCTTATCGACCCTTTACTCTACGAAAACTTAACCTTCTACTTTGAAAACTTAACCTTTGCCTTTTCTCCAAAAGTATTTGACATACAAAGCTCAAATTTGGTATGCAGTTTCCTTTCCATGATATCTATCTGTTCCATGCAATTTGACCTTTCTCAAGGTCATCGGTTAACTCTTATCAACCCTTTACTCTTTGAAAACTTAACCTTTTACTCCGAAAACTTAACCTTTGCCTTTTCTCCAAAAGTATTTGACATACAAAGCTCAAATTTGGTATGCAACTTCCTTTCAATAATATCTATTTGTTCCAAACAAATTGACCTTCCTCAATGTCATCCCTTATCCCTTAACAACCCTTTACTCCACAAAAACTTCTTTTAGAAAAATGGCCATTTCGGGGGCATTTGTGTTTCACAAACACATCTTGTTTTCTTTTGTATCAATGTTTTCCCAAGCCTTTTCTTTAATGGACATCAAACCAGGTCTTGTTTGGGAAAAGGTTAAAGGGTGCCCAAATCTACTGCTAGTTTCAAATCTCACAATAGTTAAGATACCAGTGAAGTTTTGATCATTTAAATAAATTATACAGTTTGAATACAGGTGATTTTCTCTTAGTTGTATATATTCAAATAAGTCTTATCTATTTAACAAAACCTCAATACAGATAGAGAATTTCGCAGATGAATGTTTTTATCTCACACAATACTCGAAATTAATAAGCTGCTTCAGACAAATTAGATGCCAACAAATATAAGATTTGTGTAAAATTTCATAGAAACTATTGAGGCAAATTAACCCTTTCCCAAACAAGACCTGGTTTTGACATCTATAGCAGAAAATACTTGGGAAAACATTGAAACAAAAGAAGAAACTGCTGATAACCAGCTGTTTCTACTCTTGCCTCAATATTTTCTTAGCTATATTGTACACAAATCTTACCTTTTATTGACATATAATTTGTCCTCTGCAGCTGCTTTTAAATTAGACCACCCTAACATTTTGTTGTTTGGAAAAGGGTTAAAAGAGAACCCTAACATTTATAATTATTGCTTTTTGGGAAAGGTTATGTGTATCTATCCCACCTTCATATTTTGGTCTGAAATTTCAAAAAAGATTAAATATCTATTACAAGTATGAGGGACCACTTTTAAATCCTACCAATTATCATAATTTAAACTGTATGTGGGGGGTGGGGTGAGATTAAATTGTTTGTAAGAAATTCCTTGTGTGAACGGCAGATTTGGTCGACTTCCAAACAAATTGGGGAGAAATAAGTTTATTTGATGTGTACAAAATGATTTGAATGTAAAGACTTTAGTGTTATAACCTGTCTTATCAAACGCTTTCAAAATTTTCTTAAAAATTTTCAAATCATTAAGTTTTAGATTTATCTAAATGGAAAAGCTTTTACAGACAACAAAGAAAGTGAAAATTATGGGTCATGAAACGTTGAAATACTAAGTCATAAACATTTAAAAACAATGCTATTTGCTGTGTATCATTTTGCTCTTTTGTATAAAGTATTGTTCTTATCCCACCAATGTTTAGGACATGACATCGTATAATGCTATAAAATATGGTCGTCATGTAATTTTGTTGAAGACCTTTTTCAAAGTATCATGATTTATGTCGCAAGCATTTGAATCTGCTTACATAATTTGCCCATTTTGCATCTTTGCTAATATTGAACTTTTGAAATTCCAATTTCTTGCCAAAAGATCAGGGTTAACGATTTTGAATTCAGTGTGATGGAAAAAATCTTTAATGAATAGGATCTATTTTGGTGAATAAATCACTATCTATATATGTGGGCTGGGGTATGGAAAAAGGCCCTTTAAACCCATTACCACACAATAACTCTTTTTGACTCCCTACACGATATTGGCTTTAGAAAATGTTGTGGAAAATGAAGAAATTGCTTGTGACAAGCAATTTCTTCATTTCCCACAATGTTTTCTACCCTAAAAGACAGGAAAATTTGAAAATTCATTTACTTGAAATTGTCGTCTGCAACACATTTGAATTTTGATATGTCTAAAATTTTGTCGTCTGGTAATGGATTAAATTGAAGACCTGAGACCAACATGGACCTAGAACAGCGTGTGTATATCTGATCAAGATCCATTTTATTCTCCTAACCCATTACCACACAGTGACGCCTTTTGATGCGCGATAAGATAAAAGCATCATTGAAAATGAAAAAATTGCTTGTTACAATTGTTTTCATTTCCCAAAATGTTAAATACACTCAAAGACCGAAATATGTAAAAAAATTATGAACTTGAAATTTTCGTCTGCAACACCTTTGACTTTGAACAAGTCCAACTTTGCTGTCTGGTAATTGGTTAAAGGTTCATAATAATATTATAATAGCAATTGTCAGAGACTAGGTTGGATCCCAATTAAAATTGTTTTCACTTTACTGGGTATATATAGCATTGAAAATGTTTAAGGAAAAGAAGAAATGCTGAATTGCAGCATTTTCTTCTTTTCCTACGAGGTTTTCTAATTACAGTATAATCTTTCCTAATGGTGTCATCAAAAGAAGGCTTTATGTCAAGTTATGGAATTTGTGAATGCATTAAAGTGACATTTCCCAATTATTTTTACATAAATTTTACTTTTATTCTATCTGAAAGAGCATGTTTTCTTATGAAAATTCTGAAAAATTTCAAGCCAAAATATTGAACCGTTTACGAGAAATTTATATTTTTGCTCTAAAATTAAACAAATTGTTGTGGACAACAGTTCAGATTTATACAGAATTTATCAATTCTGTCTCAACTTTGAAGGCGTATTTTTCGCTTATATATAACAACTTCAAAAAACTGATAGATCTAGCATTTCTCCGCATTAGAATAAACAATCTTTGCACCAAGACATACTTTTAAAAAATGAAATAAATGTGAAATGTCACTTTAATGATTTCATCAAATGACATAAGGGCCCTTTTTACAAATTACATCTCATATGGATATATTCTTCTTCAGTGTTTGACTCTTTAATAGGGGTGTATAGTTCATAATATCTTTGTGAAACTTACTTCAAGTGATAACAAATTTTGAAAAAAGCACATGAATTCTTTACTCTCATTGATTTCTATGTAGACTTTGATGTTGCAGTGCGAATTTAAAAGTATGAAACATCAATTTAATTCAGTGTCGTAAAGTGGAATTTTTGGATTTAAGAACACATAGCTATTCTTTTTTTGTGATATATCAAACTTAAAAATGAATTTTGAATTTACAGAAAAGCAATATCAAATGGGAGTTATAGTGTATTTCGTGGGCTATGTTAAAATGTTGTAACTACTATTTATTCAAGCTGTGGTTACAGCATTTTGGAGCATAACAGATGATTTGTAGATAAATAGAAAACTAGTATAAAAATATATTTAATAACTTCTATTATTTGATTTGACTTAATCAAAGTAAATAAGTAATATTAGACCAAGGCTGTAATAATTTTGTATAAAAAATAAAATAGGATTGTATGTAATGAAAGAACTTCAAAATGTAATCAGTGAAAAATCAACATGACTTTTAGTAGGCATTTGATAGATGTCCCTTTTCCAAAACGATATGTGGTTTTGATGCTTTTAGAGAAAAAATAAACCCTATTGTACACATCAGTTGAAAAAGAAAAAAGGTTGACAACCAGCAATTTGTCCTTTGGCTTTCAATATGTTCTGCTCTGCAGATGCTGTAAGTTGGATTCTTTTAGTTGATTGTAACCCTGACAATTGTCTGTGGTTGAAAGGGGTAGGAAAAGTTTGCTTGTAGATTTTGTGAATGGCATATCACAAGGTCAGATAGATCTGCTGATTGTAGACTATATACTGTAACGATTATCTACTTCAGAACATTGGGAGAAAAATAGAGACACTGATTTATAAGATTTTTCTATACAAAAAGTTTTTAAATAATCTAAAGTAATTTTGCTTTGGATTTGTTACATTGATATAGGTCTTGATAAATGACCTGGTAGAGCGTCTCTAGCTATTAGCTAGGGATGCTCTGAGTGCCAGATCATTTGTCAGGACCAATAGAAGTTTTTCAAGTAGGTAAAATGTGAACTTGAATAATTTGAATGCTTTTGCAGATGACAAAATTTGATGCTGGTGAAAAGTTTAGTGTACAATGTTGCACAGAAATTATTTAGACAAAAAGGAGTATATGCTGGTTTTTGGCCGTTTCTTCTTTTGCGTCAATGTTTTCCAAAGTCTTTCTAAAAAAATTGTCAAAACAACAGGGTGTCCACGGTCAGGGAAAAAGTCAGGGAAAAAAATATTTTTTCAAGGTCAGGGAATTGTCAGGGAATTTTGGAATTGGTCAGGGAATTTTACAGTTTAAGCAAAAGTCAGGGAAAAGTCAGGGAATTTTGAAATAATTGGTGTATGATAATGAATGATAAAAAGAAATAAAGGCTATGGCAATTTCTTCATGATTGGCTATAATGATAATACTGATAATAACAATAACATTAGTAATAATGTGATAGAAGTAGTATTCATTATTATTATACGCCCGAAGGGTCGTATTATGTTATGGCCCCGCTCGTCTGTCTGTCCGTCCGTCTGTCCGTCCGTCTGTCCGTCCGTCCGTCCGTCCGTTAGCAATTTCTTGTGTGCGCAACTCCTCCTACAGTTTTGATCAGAATTTGATCAAACTTGCCACAATGAATCTCCATGGTGTCTAGTTGTGCATCCCGCTTACGGAATTTAATTAACTCTTTTCGTTCTTGAATTATCTGCCCTTGAATTAAAAAAATGCCCATTTTCTTGTGTGCACAACTCCTCCTGCAGTTTTGATCAGAATTTGATCAAACTTGCCACAATAAATCTCCATTGTGTCTAGTTGTGCACACCGCTTACGGAATTTGGATAACAGTTTTCGTTCTTGAATTATCTGCCCTTGAATTTAAGAAAAAATGCCCATTTTCTCAAAAATGTCCATTTTCTCCTGTGTGCAACTCCTATAGTTTCAACCAGAATTTAACCAAACTAGCCACAATGAATCTCTATGGTGTCTTGTTGTGCAAACAAAAACTTTTGATAACTTTTCATGTTTGAATTAACTGCCCTTGAATCGAAAAAATGGCCAATTTTACTGACAAGCCCCTCTCGGGCGTATATGCGCCGCTTTGTGAAGCTCTTGTTCCAAATTGTTCTTTGAGAAGAAACTGAAGGGACAAGCGCGGCCAACATTTTCAGAAATTAACGTGCAAAATATGGTAAACATAAGTCAGGGAAATTTGATTTTAGTCAGGGAAAAGTCAGGGAATTTTGCTTTGCTCAAACTGTGGACACCCTGAAACAAGGTCGTGTTTGGGAAGGTGATAATAAAGAATTTTCAAAGTTGGGAATATTCATATCAGATTATCATTTGTGAAAGTGAATGCACCTCATGCAGTGCTAAAACTTTTATCTGTTACATATCAGTTTGAATTTGTTTTAACAAGGACTTTAAAAGGCTTATGTTTTGACATATTTTGATATCAAAACTTGTGATAAAACTTGCTTTTTCTGTCTTATTTGATAATGATTCCCAGGTTCTTGAACATTTATTTAAACTTGAAATAGTTAAAATGTGATGAAGCATGCAAGGGGTCAACAATTTGGTTTGGGCTTGTATGACATGCTTTGTGGCAAAGCAGATAGTAAAGACTATGATCAGATCAAAAATTGCTGATCTTTGCCTTTGCTCTGGTGTCTGCCAAAAATTTTATACCAAGGAAGATTCAAGACATGGGTTAGGTAGATTTTATTTAGAGGCTTTATGCCCATTGCCACATAATGACACTTTTTATGAAATAAAGTCTTGGAAAACATTGTGGAAAATGAAGAAATTGCTTGTCATTGTCATTTCCCACAATGTTTCTACTAAAAAAGACTAAAAAAATGAATTTCCTTCTTTTAAAATTGTCATCTGCAAAATGTTTGAATTTGGACCGTTCCAAAATTTTACTGTTTGGGAAAGGGTTAAGGGCGTGGGACAAAACTATATTGTAAGTCCATTTAGAAATATATTCACTTACAATGGTCTTGCACCCAACTTTTAATTGAAAAAGGCTAAATGATTCATAGTATGATACACAGATTTCTGATACATACATTCTGCTTTCACTGGAGCAGGTGTAAAGATTGGAAAAATTGTTCCATGGCACTAATATTGGGTAAATTAGACATTCTGAATGATAAATATGAATGAGGGCTCTCCTTCAGCAATTGCAATAAAATGAAGGAAAGAAAAGATATGATAGCAAGTAACTTTAATTGTAGTTGTAAATGTATGAATTGAGGACATGTTTCAACTATGGATGTGAAGATTTTGGACTGTAAAGTTTCAAATTGTCATCAAAGAGTGATGAAAAGTGAAAGTTTAGATTCAAATGGGAATAATTTGAAAACAAGGATGCCTACTGCCAAACATCTGAGGGGTAGGTACATCAATTCTAGTATGATTTGGGGGATGAATTCTTATGAATTTTTATATAATTCTTTTAACGAAACAAAGAGTTTAAGTTGAAAGTTTAAGGTTTGTTTCCCACAAAGTTGCTGATATTATTTTTGTCAAATTTTGCATTTAGTTTAAGATATTGGTCTTCCTAGAAGAATTGTATTTTGTTTCACAATGATTATAGTTACTGGCTATATATTGTCACTTTTCAACAAAAAACCTTGTAACTGCAGCTTGTTTTGAGTTGCAGTTACAATGTTTTCGGGAAATACTAAGCAGCGATATCTTCTTACAGACTGTCTTAACCCTTCTCATGCTGTTCACAGCAATTTAATGTTGTAACCAAAGCTTTTGCAGTCAATATAGACTTAGATCAGCCTGCACAGATATCCAGTCTGATCTTAGCCTATACTGCCTGCTTTCTTTTGCATCATTGTGGCAATAAATTGTACTAATCATGATGAGATATCTCTGACGTTGAATGTTTCTTAGCAACAAAACTTAGTCATCAGGACAAGCGTTAATTTGTACATGGATTAAATGGAACATCAGCTTTACTATGTGACTGCCTGTAAAAGCTATTTGATTAAGAAAGATATTATCAACATGGAAACTGATTAAATATTCAAATGACTCATGATCTATTGACATAACTCCACAAACAGTATCAAGACAAGCTAGAAGAAATCACCAACAGATTTGATGTTATATGCTCATCTAAAATATGTTTACTAAAGCTATGCTAGAACCTGTCAATCAGGATGATGAATTATAACCATTTAACTTGTCATCTATTTTCAGAACTCCACAGGCAACATCAAGACAAGCTAGAAGAAATCACCAACAGATTTGATGGCATCAAGTGTACACTATCTGTAAGTACTCAGTACTTGTGAATTTAGCAGTGATTATAATAAAAGATCTCCATCAAGTCCTGATTGCAAATAGCATCCCATAATTATTTTATTTCCAGATCTGCTTTGGACATTGCATAATATGTGTTAGACAACAACATTTGGCTATAGAACAAACAAGCTTTTAGATTTGCCAACGCATACTGTCCTTAGACAACTCTTCTTCAATTGGATTTGAGATAGGAAATTGTTGAATTAAGATAGTTCACCCCTAATTAGATTTACACAATGTCTGAATTATTCGGGCGATCTCGCTAACATTTAGCGGTTGAACATTCCACCGCCAAAATTTTATGTTTACGACATTGTCCTTTAAATGCTTCTAATAGGGAACGAATATTGGTGATAGCGCACAAAAAAATCTTGCATCGCATGAATCTCATTAGGGTTGGACTACCTTGAAATGTCAGTTTTGTCATATAACCTGCAGATATTTGGTAGCTATGAAAAACAATAGGACTTGATGAATATTTCATATGTGGACTATTGAAGCATCAATTATATGGATGTGGTCAGATTAGTTATTGATTTGCTATCACCTATTTGATATTATTGTATAGTATGTACATTTTAATAATTTAACCCCTTCCCAAACGACAATTTTAGGGTCATCCACTTCAAAAACTGCCACAAATGACAAAATGGATGTTATTAACAATAGAATTTGTGTAAATATGGCATAGAAAATATTGAGACAAAAGGAGAAACTGCTGGTTATCAGCAGTTTCTTCTTTTGTCTCAATGTTTTCCCAAACCTTTTCAATTAGGGACCTCAAAACCAGGTCTTGTTTGGGAAAGGGTTAACTCTTTGCTATATAATCTCATTTAAGGTAGTCCATCCCTAAAGAGATTCACAAGATGTTATGTGGGCGACGAGGTAAACATTTGGCGGTGGAATGTATTCATTGATGGAACATTTCGCCACCAAATATTTACAACGTCCCCCCATTAGGTATTCATATACGTAACTCATAGAATTATAAACAGTATTGCGCGAAAAAAATCAACGTCTCTTCAATCTCATTTATAATATGGGTGAACTTACTGAACTACCTTAATGATTTGAAAATAATTTAGTAAAAAAAAAGCTGAAAAATAAACGGAAAATGCTGTCTATTTATATAAATTGTATTAAATTCACCTTTGAAGGAGAATTCAAATGGTGTGATGAATTTAAGATTTGGTAATTTCAGGAAAAAGTAGACTGTTTACGATCAGAATGTGATAGATTACGAGACAGGGCAAAACATTGTGAAGAAGCGCTACAGAGAGATTCAGACTACAAAGTACAGGTAAGACAGCATTGATGGCAATTTTTAGACTGGCCCAAATTCAAAGCTGTTGCAGATGACAAATGAAAGTGAATAAAATTTTAGATTTTATTGGTCTGTTTGGGTATAAAGCATTGTGGGAAATGAAGAAATTGCTTGTAACAAGCAATTTCTTCATTTTCCACAATGTTTTCTAAAGCCTTTACCTTGATAGGCGTCACTATGTGGAAAAGGGTTTTAACTGTAAACCTATTACTTTTCACCAAGTTTTTGAAACCTGAATTGTCTTTGACTTCGGCTATTAAAATCTTGACATTCTGTTAATGGTTTGACCTATAGGTCATTCTTTGTATTGACAGACAGTCATAAATTAGAAGGGAAGTCATAATATCATTTCAAGTCTTATAAAGGCTTAAGTAATGCAAATAATGAGTATCCTAAATCAATTCATGAGTATCCTAAATCAATTCGCCACTCAATGAATATTTACATAAAAATTAAATTAAACTTCCCTTTTCTCCATATTGACTACAAACATCTAGATATCATTGACAAACAGAAATCTTATTATTTGGTGAGGCAAGCATCATTCTAAAAGAAGCACTGAACTTATGTCCAATCAATCTATCCTCCAATCAATTAAAAAAGATAATTAATTAACCAATCAATCAATCGACACGTCCAGTTTTGGGAATTAGTCTGTGCAGAGAGTAAGCTATCAATTTGGACCTTTCTCTATTTTACATTCAAGAGATTTAATTTGCCATTCAATATTTTGATTTAGGGTTTGACAATCTTAACCATGTCCCAAAAAGGGCATGGTGTTGACATTCCTTATTATAAAGCTTGCGAAAATGTTGAGATAAAACAACCAAATACTTTAAACCAGCTTTTTATCCTTTTGCCTGAATAATTTCTGTGATTTAGTATACACAAATCCTTTCTTTAGCAACATCAATTTTGTCAATTGTGTGAGTTTTCCAATGGGATCACTGTAAAATTTTGTTGTCAGGAAAGACTAACTCCATTAAAGGCTCTATACAGCCATTCAAAGATTCTATTGCTCAACCTTTATTGCTGTATATAATCTTTGTTTGTACTTTACCAACCTATCAGACAGTATTTATGGCTGTTTTGTTTACAGTGTGACAATTTTATTACATGGTCGATAACCAGAGCTTTTTTTGACAGAGATTTGGAATGTCTGGCTAACATTAAATCGTCTTATAACTCCTTAACCCATTACCAAACGGCAAGATTTACTTGTCCAAATTCAAAAATGTTGCAGAAGACAATTCCTCTCCTCTGGGCAACTCCTATAGTTTCAACCAGAATTAAATCAAAGTAGCCACAATGAATCTTTGTGATGTCTGGTTGTGCAAACAAAAATTTGATTATATTTTATGTTGAATCATCTGCCCTTGAATTGCAAAAATGGCCAATTTTACTGACACACCGCTCTCGGGCATATATGCGTCTCTCTGCGAAGCTCTTGTTTGTCTTTTGGGGTAGAAAATATTGTGGTAAATGAAGAAATTGCTTGTCTCAAGCAATTTCTTCATTTTCCATGATGTTTTCCAAAGCCATTTTTAGCTCGACTTTTCGAAGAAAATCAGAGCTTATACTTTCACGTTGGCGTCTGCGTCGGCGTTGCAACAAAGGTTAAAGTTTTTTCAAACAACAATAACTTCCATACTATCAAGGGGATTCAACCCAAACTTGGAATACTTATTCACCATCACACCCTCTACCTTACTATCAGGGCCCATGACCCTGGCTCCACTATATTTGGAGTTATGCCCCCTTTATACTAAGCAACTTAGAAAGTCGAGCGCGCTGTCTTCGGACAGCTCTTGTTTTTGTAAGGAGTCAAAAAGATTCACTATGTGGTAATGGGTTAACAAAACTGGCTCCACCATTCAAGAGGTTACAAGATCAATGCCTGGTAATGGAGGTTGATCTTGGCTTCCTATTGACCCACACCTTTGATGCGAGTACTGGCCCCGGTTTCTCGAAAAAACTTGTGTATGTTCTTAGACTCAAATCTGAGCACCGTACTCAAATCACGCTAAATCCATGTGAACTTCAATCGAATACCCTTCAACGTTGGAGAGTATTCCATTGAAGTTGAGCATGTACTCATGAGTATTTTTATGCTCCCCAAAAAAATTTCGGGGGAGCTTAAAAAATTATAGTCGCCATGCTGTCCGTCCGTTCTTACATTTCATGTATATGTAACTACATTTTAGTACATACACTTTTATGGGACTTAATTGGAATATGTGACTAGTCACATAACCCGATTTTTTGGTTGGTACAAAACGCTTCTATGTGGCTTCATAAATGGTTTAAGAAAAAAGTCACATTATTGTTTAGGAAAAATGATGGAAGTCCGTTTATAATTTTTTCACTGTTGTCTCCCTTTGACCACGTAATCATTGATATGGATGGTTCCATGTAAACTACATAATCGGGAACCAGTATTGAGCAGTCTACGGGAATGGCCGAGTGATTTTCCGAATGAAAAATTTTCGATACAAAATAGTTCCGGAATAAATATAAAAAAGTAAAGACAAAATAATCAAAACTGTTGTCTAGGTATAGATAATTATATTTTATTGTCTACTTATTAGTCTGTCTACGAAAAGTGCAGCAAGATTTTAAAGAACGTGTTTTATCGATCAACTTCCGTTATAGTATTCATGCTCGTGAATTTTAGCGGGACGCTCTGCCCTCGAAAACCGGTAAGTGTTTTTGTGTACTTTTTGTGATTATTGTGATTATTTGATTTTTCTACCTAGTTTAGTATCGTTCAAAAGACCCATAAACAAAATTTACTAAAGACATTATTCGTAAATAATTGCACATAGCCGTCGGACCGGACAATTTAGACCATGCCACATGACTATCACGATGGCCGCCATTTTGACTACTCTGTTGTTGATAAATTATGTTTTACTTTTCCTTAAACTGTGTTCGTTGATTTTGATAAAATTCTAATTGATACAAGTTATAAACAGATTGACTGTCTTTTTTGTCTTGGTCGCAGGATTTACAATGATCAGGTTGGTGAAATTTCCCGATCGGGCAATATTTCCCAATCGGGCAATCTTGCCCGATCGGGCAATAGCGAAATTGAAAGGAAAGAGCAAAAAGTCAAATTGCAGTGAAATGTTTCGGTGTCGAGTAGCCAAAGTTTTTGGGCATATTGGTTAGACCTCCCATCACACATTCCCAAAGAAATTTCCCATCAAAGTCGTCTATCTTCATGCGCCCAGACTGGGGAGGTGAAGATAAGATTACAGTGTACACCAAAAGTCATGTTCGTATTTTTGCTTGGCGTAATGGATGAACCTGGAAACTTAAAAATGTGTTTGTTTTGATCCCAAATAAACATATTTCATTTTTAATCAACTATGTTCTTAAGTACACACAGCAATCATGTTGTTTTGATAGTAAGCACGGGATATTACAGTACTTAGTTTGTATTACCTACATAAAGTATGCCACATAACTTTTGGGTGTACACTGTGCTTTTATTGTCACCTCTCCATAGACAAGAATACGTCGTACATGGTGGTTTTTACCTGTCTAGAAATAATCAAAATGGCGGACCCTGGTTGGTGAAAAATGTGTACAGTGATAAATACTGGGAATGCAAGGATTTGTTCATTTAGTTAATTTCCTATTCATTCCTATGTAACCGAAAAGAGTCTGGGCGCATGAAGATAGACGACTTTGATGGGAAATTTCTTTGCGAATGTGTGACAGAATGTCTAAACAATATGCCCAAAAACTTTGGTTACTCGACACCGAAACATTTCACTGCAATTTGACTTTTTGTTCTTTTCTTTCAATTTCGCTATTGCCCGATCGAGAAAGATTGCCCGATTGGGCAATATTGCCCAATCAGGAAATTTCACCAACCTGATGATTTATCGTAGGTATCCATCACATGGTTCACAGTCAACTCGACCCTTGTAAAACTCGTCCCGTCAACTCGTCCCATCTGGACCGTCAACTCGGCCTGTATATAGATTATATTAGTACAGATATATGGGACATGGGTGAAAATTTTCTGGATTTTCAGACCTTCAGAGGGTCATTTTTGTGAATTGCTTAAATCCGAGGAGATTTTCGGCGAGGACCCTGTGTTGTCCCAATGACAAATCTATTTTTAGATCGCTTGGATATCCATTGTTTACCTTCTTGTTCCTTATCATAATGAAATTTCTAACGCGTAATTCAAAATTTGTTAAAAAGACGCTAAAAACAAGTGGCGTTGGGAATGATAGACTCTAGGGCGGAAATACAAGGAATGGCTAAAAAAATCAGATGTACTGGTATGGCTTTCTACGATGCCTGTGGAAGAACCATCAATTACATGGCCAGTTAAAAAAAGAACATTGTTTCTGATATTCCACAATGCCCATTTATATACTTGAAGATAACAAAAATGAACATAAGAAATGAAGATTCTTTGTATTTGTAAACATCCTTTTTTTTCGTTTTCACTTAAGTGGTCTCATTATTTTTTCAAATAGAATATTACAATATATATTATTTTCTCGAATTCAATATTCTTCTTTTCATTTTGATAAAAACAAATATACATAATTATGTGATATGATAAGACAATCCTGTGAGAAATAAGGGTGAAACATGTTTCTTTAATGCTTTTCGGTGGATTATCGGGAAATAACGGTAGATTATCATTTTGATAAACTCACCGCCTGTCCAGTGAAATTATCAAAAACTTGTGCCCCGCTTTCGTTCATTTCATCCTATCTAACGTTATGTAAGCCGGGCCAAATAAGTGACGTCATCATAAGCGTTGCATAGCAGTCACGTGCAAAGTGACGCGCTTTAAGAAAATCTGTCATAAAATTTTGCATTTTTTCTAATTTTGCATTAAAGAAATAGAATAATCGTTTGTTTTTCGAGTAAGATCGATTGATATTTCATTTCGTGAACAACAAAAGCTACATTTTCACTCGTGGCTTCGCCACTCGTGAAAATAAAGCTTTTGTTGTTCACTCAATGAAATATAAATCGATCTTACACTGAAACAAACGATTATCCTCTATGTACTAGAATTAATAGCGTAGTTATGTATGTTTATTTACTGTTAAATGCATGGAAATTAAAAAAAAAAGATTGCTTTTAAGGATGAAATTTAACCCAATACAGATCTTCTGACAAATCTTCATAAAATTATATCTAGATGAATATTCATTTATTGTAGTATGATGTGTTTTGCTTTGCCATGCACCTATGTGGAATAGCAGCCAGAGGCCAGGAAAGAATGTAGTGGTAGAACTGATGCGAGAAATACCAGGAAAACATTGTTAGGTGCTCCGCAATACAACTGAAATAATGTTGGAAGTAGCGTTAAACCCCATTCAAACAAACAAAATTTGCCATGCAGTCAATATCACATGAGCAAATAGGAGGAGACCCAGATAAAAGAGCTTTGTTGAAGAAGTTTCTGAGCTAATGCTTTAAAATGAAGTCTGTCCAACTTGAAAATTCAGGTTCCTTCAAAATTGGGTGTAGTCATTCCTGGAATTTTGATAGAAGCCTTAGAAAATTAGGGAAAGTATTCTTTCTGAAAGACCATTTATATCTTGTCTGTATTCGCATGAAGTGCAGTCTTTGCACAGATGATATCAATGAACATTTGCAAAGTAAACATTCTCAGTTTACAACTGTGGTAATCCAAAATGTTCAAATTGTCATTTCACCAATGGGTTGATAATCGTAGACCTATGAGTTAGCAGCAGGAGGCTAGGAAAGGATGTGGTGGTTGTTC
Organism: Fragum sueziense; assembly: GCA_963680895.1. Taxonomy (NCBI): domain Eukaryota; kingdom Metazoa; phylum Mollusca; class Bivalvia; order Cardiida; family Cardiidae; genus Fragum; species Fragum sueziense. Next base: position 15,616,671 of record OY804596.1, read on the forward strand.
TGGTGTGTGGTGTGAGAAATACTATGAATCCATAGTTAGGTGCTCCAGCCACTGCAATATAACTGAAAAAATGTCAAAAGCTGCATAAAACTCCATTCAATTAATCAATCAAATTGTCATTTGCCTGTGGCCCAGAGGTTATCAATTTCTATTATTCTGTTTTGTAGCCACTCTGAAGAAAAGGAAGGCCACTCTTAAGGCCCTGGAAAATGACATCATATGGGCCTTGTCTGAAGTATCAAAATGTAAGTAGTAGATTATTTTGAACACTTGAATACTGTGATACGTTAAACCATCTCTGCACAATATCTATTGTGTATTGCAAGTTACCATTGTAAGCTCACCTGATGTGCAATGTCCGTCAGCCGTCGTCCACAATTTTTTTAAACATCTTCTCCTAAACCAGTCAGCCAATCTGAATGAAACTTGGCAGGGATGTTCTGAGCATGAAGGGTAAAAAGGAATTTCTTCAAAAATCTTCCCTAAAACCAGATGGCAGACAGCTTTCATAATTAGTATGTAGCATCATCTAGTGGACCTTTACCAAGTTCGTTCAGATTTATTATATAGGAAATTAGGTCATCTTGGGTGAAAATTTATGTGTCTTGCTCATACTTAAAATTGGTCCCATAATATTATATTTGACAAACAAGAAACAGAATATTAATCAAATCTATATTAAAAATCTTGTAACCAGTGTTTTTCCTTACTTTGCAGCCAACTTCCATACTGAGGAAGAATCTGATACATTAAAGGAAAGCGAACGAGATCTGGCAACACCATTGGTTAATAGTGATACAGACGACAAGGTCTTTTCTGATACAGACATTTCAAAAGACCAAAATCAAGGATGTGAGTAAACTTTTTAAATATTCTTCCAAAATTCACTGGAAATTTTGTTTAACTTCTTTTTACTCTAAAACAAGACTTTTCTATGATATAAGTTCTTAGCATTTAAGTTCCAATATCTATGCTGATTATCAGTATTTTCTTTTGTCCCAATATTTTCCCAGCATTTTCAACTTGGGATGTCAAAACCAGGGTTTTGTTTCAGAAGGGGTTAAACAAGTTTGAAATTAAGTTATCTAAGGTCATTAACTAGGTCATAGGGTCAGATCTTAGAACTATTATGTGGCCTCTCTAGAGACTGCTTTTTTGTCCTTATGTACTCCTTTTAGGTTACAAACTTTCTTATACAGGAAATTGGGTCTTCTTGGATAAAAATTTATGTGTCTTGCTCATACTTAAAAATTAGTCCCATAATATTACATTTGACAAACAAGAAAAAAAATATTTATCAAATCTATATTAAAAAAAATCTTGTAACCAGTGTTTCCTTACTTTGCAGCCAACTTACATACTGAGGAAGAATCTGATACATTAAAGGAAGGAGAACAATATCTGGCAACACCATTGATTAATAGTGATACAGACGACAAGGTTCTTTCTGATACAGACATTTCAAAAGACCAAAATCAAGGATGTGAGTAAACTTTTTAGCGAGCCGGGACTTTATGTCCGGGGAGCTAATGTCACAGCCCTAGTGTCGGCGTCCCGTCCCGTCCCGTCCCGTCTTCACTTGAAAAACTTTAACCTGGTCTATATCTCAGGCACTATTAGAGATACAGCCTTGATATTTCATACATAGATACATCTTGACAAGACATTTCATTTAGGACCATGACCTTTGACCTTGTGACCTTGACCTTGGAGTTTGACCTACTTTTGAAAAACTTTAACCTGGCCTATATCTCAGGCACTATTAGAGATACAGCCTTGATATTTCATACATAGATACATCTCGACAAGACCTTTCATTTGGGACCATGACCTTTGACCTTGTGACCTTGACCTTGGAGTTTGACCTACTTTTGAAAAAAAATTGCTGTTTTTGTGACAAGCTTTCGTATAGGCGAGCTACGTTGTCCGCGGACAACTCTTGTTAAATATTCTTCCAAAATTAACAGGAAATTTTGTTTAATAACTTCTTTTTTACTCTAAAACAAGACTTTTCTATGATATAAGATATTTAACCAGACAAGATTTTTAGCATTTATCTTCAAATTTTATATATCACATATATTTGACATGATTAAAAAAAGTATGGATGGTAACGATTACCAAATTAACTAATAAAGTAATCGGTCACCTTTCCGACAGAGTACTCAAGTACTCAGATGGAATTGTTGAGTTTTGATTTTTGACTGATGTATTGATAAACTCTAATTTGCAGCATATCTATCAGTCGAAATATAATCGTTGAAATGATAATAGCTAAATGAATTTAATATGAAAAAATGTTTAATACATGATGAGAGAGTGTCTTGTGTTAATTGATATCGTTTAACATTTTATATTTAGAAGACCAAAAACCATATAGCTAAACATCGAAAAGCTAGAGTAACAAGATTTGGCATGGCAATAAGGCACTCTGCTGATCCTAAGATATTCTGTTAAATTAATAAGAATGTAAATGTAATGTCAAAGTAAAAGGCGTGGACTGCAATCAGGGTATTTACTGTGGAAGGTACAAAAATATGACACTTTGTGACAGGGAGTAGGCACAAGGGTGTCGGGTCAAAAAAGCCCAGTGTCAAAAAGGCCTAGGTCAAAAAGGCCCGGGTCAAAAAGGCACTTTTAGAACTGACCAAAAAGGCCCAGTGTAATTGACCATAAAGGCCCACTTTTTAGCTTGGCTGTTTTCGGAGAAAACCCGAGGTATTGCTATAGCCTTGGCGTCGTTGTAGGCGGCGTTGTCGTTGTGCGAAAACTTTAACATTTTGTGATATCTCTGGTTCTATGAAAGGCATTCCCTTGAAACTTTGCACACGTGTTCACTATCAAAAGAGCAACCTATACTATCAAGGGGGATAACTCTGGATGCATTTTGTGCAAATTATGCCCCCTTTTTGACTTAGATTTTTTGTTGACTTTCCAGCACCTAACAGCCGGGCCATTAATATTTGTCTGTATTTGTTATTTGGTAAATTAAGTTGTTTTATTTATTTAATCAGATTCAATTTGTTTCCATCCCTAAAAAAAGCAAATTAATCTTGAAGTTGACATGTTCAAAAAAGCAAATAAATCATTACTCATCTGTATCAAAAATATTGTAAAGCCCTTATTTCTTGCTTTTCAGCCAGCTTACATACTTACGAAGAATCTGATACACTAACAGAAAGTGAACAATATCTGTCAACACCTGTGGTTATCAGTGAAACTGAAGACCAGGCTATATCTGATACAGATCTTCCAGAAGACAGCAATAACAGATGTGAGTAAACGAAATAGTTTTGAGGTGAAAAATGTCCCTGTCCCTTAGTTTAATTCATTTGAAATTCTAAATGTTCCTTGACATGTGTGTTCTGTAGCTCAGATTAGCAAGTCAAAGCCAGATGGCTCCCTTGATGATTTGGACAACAATTTTCAAATTACAAAATGGAGGAAAATCAGATTTTATTTATCCACCCTGAAACAGAAAATAGCCTGTGCAAAGGTGATTTACTGCTTAACCCATTACCACAAAGCAAAAACTTGTAGTTAATGAAATTTTAAATTTTCTAGTCTTTCAGGGAAGAAAATATTGTGAAAAATGAAAAAGTAATTTCTTCATTTTCCACGATGTTTTCCTCTTTCAAGCTCTAGGAGTGTAAGAAAAATGTATTGTGTGGTAATGGGTTAAACCCTATACCCTTGTGGGTCCAGATTAGATACAACAGATCATTGCTAAATGAATGTATTCTCCTTCCTTACAGTTTCTTCTGACTACGATAATGATGACAGTTTAGATGAAGATTTTAACCCATCAGGCAGTGAATCAGATGAAGAGTTAGTTCCAATTGTTCCACCTTTATCTATACATTTGAAAAATAAGGATCATTGCAAAGTCAGAGTTTTGCAATCGGTAGATAGCTTAGATACTAACTGTTTACTGGAAGAAAACAGGTGTAGCAATACAAATGCTTCTATTTGCAGTCAAAATGTTAGTGAGCTTGATCTGAAAAAACTGAAGGAAAATCATATTGTTAGAGACATTAACTTCAGTAAAATTTACATACGACGGCATAGAAAACAATTGGGGAAGTCTAGTCAACAGATGCGAAAACAGACAACAGAAAGAATATATGATAACTTTCACTGCTGTTTGTATTGTAGCAGATTTGTTCTGCACATCGCAACACATATGAAAACACACAGGAATTTGGAAGCTGTGGATAACATTCTGAAAATGAAAAAAAACTGATTTTACTAACATTAGAAAGTTAGGTGATGACGCAAACAATCAAAAAGTAATTGAAAGGAAGGAAGGTGAATTCTTAATAGCTCGTCGGTCATCTACCAATTACCTTGATGTACAGCAGTATGGACCATGCCCAAACTGTCGAGAATGGCTGCTACTAAATGGCCTAAGGCAACATCTACATCAATGTTTGAGAGGAAGTCCAGAAGAAGAAATAAAAGAGAGTCTTGGAAATTGTGTTCTGAAATCCCAGGTCATGGCTGGTTTTATATCTTCCCAAACAAGCAAGAGTATGCGAGAGGAGGTAATTCCAACAATGATAAGAGATGCAGTAAGACATGTAGCTATCAATGACCAACTCATTGTCATGTTGGGCGATTATTTAAATATATCTCTTTGTATTAGTGTAAAGTCAATAGAGCTTTTCATTTGACCTTTAAGATCTTTTCTCGAACTGTGTCTACAGTCCCTTGGTTTGAGGGACTCGATATAGAAACCAGTATGTGACCTTGGGGGAAGGAAAGATTAATTTGTCTTGGTGTTAAGTGACTTTTAGTGGACATGAGTAAGTGGCTACTTTTGGACATTTTGCGTGTCTACAGCCCATCAGTTTGAGGGACTAGATAGTGACACCAGTATGTGACTTTGTGGGAAGGACAGATTTATGTGTCTATGTTGTCTTGGTGTTAAGTGACTTTTAGTGGACATGAGTAAGTGGCTACTTTTGGACATTTTGCGTGTCTACAGCCCATCAGTTTGAGGGACTAGATAGTGACACCAGTATGTGACTTTGGGGGAAGGACAGATTTATGTGTCTATTTTGTCTTGGTGTTAAGTGACTTTTAGTGGACATGAGTAAGTGCCTACTTTTGGACATTTTGCGTGTCTACAGCCCATCAGTTTGAGGGACTAGAAAATGACACCAGTATGTGACTTTGGGGAAAGGACAGATTTATGTGTCTATGTTGTCTTGGTGTTAAGTGACCTTTAGTGGACATGAGTAAGTGGCTACCTTTGGACATTTTGCGTGTCTACAGCCCATCAGTTTGAGGGACTAGATAGTGACTGATTGTACACAAGTGACCTGTTATTATACAAACATAATGTAAGCTGCATCGCAAGATAAGGTACATTCAGTCATCTAAAAAAAGAATTGTAAGCCAATAAGAGTTTTTGCCATGGATTTGTCAAAATAGGCAATTCAATTAGTCATTTTCATTTGCAATTTTCATCACATTTTGAAATAATTTGTGGAAACTATGATTTTGTGGACACCACTTACAGAGACTTTTATAGATTTCCAAAGGACCTCCTTCTAACGATGCAGCTGATATGGTTTTGTTGTTTAAAAGACTTTGTATCTGCAAAAATTGTTTTTTTAGTAAATGATTCAATTTAAATGACTTGAATGTTGTTTTTAGCTCGACTTTTCGAAGAAAATGAGAGCTTATACTGTCACCCGGGCGTTGGCGTTGGTGTTGCAACCAAGGTTAAAGTTTTTTCAAACATCAATAACTTCCATACTATCAAAGCGATTCAACCCAAACTTGGAATACTTATTCACCATCACACCCTCTACCTTACTATCAGGGCCCATGACCCTGGGACCACTCTATTTGGAGTTATGTCCCCTTTATACTAAGCAACTTAGAAAGTCGAGCGCGCTGTCTTCGGACAGCTCTTGTTATATTTTCTACAAGCCGCCGTCATAGCGCAGTTGGTATTGCGTCGGACTGTCAATCTAAAGGTCACGGGTTCAATCTCCGACGACGGCACTCATTCTTTACAACTACTTCTCTTCCACCAATGGGTCAATAATCGTAGACCTATGTGGAATAGCAGCTGGATGCTAGGAAAGAATGTAATGGTAGTACTGGTGATACAAATACGAGGAATCCATTGTTGGGTGTTCCGGCCGCCGCGATATAACTGAAATAATGTTGAAAGTGGCGTTTAACTCCATTCAAACAAACAAACACTTTCTACAAGTACAACTTGGCATTTTTAATTGGTAGGGATCCAATTTATTTTGATCATCCTTGATCTCTGTCATTGGATACATGTGTACTTCAGTCTACAATTTACAAGTTATGTAGACAACAACTTCTTCTATTAAAAAAATGATATACTGTAAATGAATATTGCATCTTTACTGTGAAAAGGGTCAGATGGCGAGAACTGGTACTTGGCGAGAATTGATCTCCAACCAGTATTGGTAAACAATGTAGACCTAGATATTTGTGGAGTCTGATTTGCAACTATACAACTACTTATTGCATATGCCAAGTTGTACCTTTCTTCATGCAAAACCCGGCGGCGGCACTCACTCTTTCCGACTATTTGTATACCACCAATGGGTTGAACATCGTAGACCTATGTGGGATAGCAGCTGGAGGCTAGGAAAGGGTGTAATGGTAGTACTGGTGTGAGAATTACCAGGGATCCATTGTTAGGTGCTCCAGCCGCCGCGATATTTTGAGTGGATTCGGGTTGAAAAACAAGCTCATTGTGACAATCATGTTTTTCCACCCGAAATCAAATTGCAAAGATGCGTGAAAATAGGCCAAAAACATGCGATCTGTACTGTACACGTTTTGAAAACCCACAAGAAAATGACTTTGGAAAACATTGTTGAAAATGAAGAAATTGCGTGTGACAAGCAATTTCTTTATTTCCCACAATGTTTTCTATCAAGAAAGACAAAGCATTGTATGCACTCTAGTAGCCACATTTTTGGCGATATTAGGCAACATATTTGAATGAAATGTATACAAGATGTACCAAGTGCTTTTCATGCATACCGTATAATATGGTAGGCATGTGAATCAGCATACAAATCATGTACCAAAATAACCTTTTCCAAATTTGCAAAATTAAAGGGTGGTCCAATTTGAAAGCTGTTGCAGATGACAAAATGGATGTTGATAAAGATTGGATTTGTATATAATAAAGAAATATTGAGGCAAAAGGAGAAAATGCTAGTGATCAAAAAGAGATTTTTAGCACATAATATTTCCATCAGTAATCGTATGCTGGTACCCATAACAAGTTACTCAATGTAATGGATTTTAGACACATATAAAAGCCTAAATTAGCCACATATAACCTAGGATGTTGAAAGCCCCAATGCAATCAACCAACCAACTCAAGCCCATTTAAAGTCTATTTACATTTTAAAGACACAGAAATCTGCCTTTCACCAGTGTCCATAGCAATTCCCTTTCAACAATGAACAGGAGATGCATGTCCAAAAGTAGTCAGATACTGATGTCCACTTTAAAGTCTCTTAAGAATCTGTCCTTATAGAGACACATACTATTGTCTTAAACAAGTCCTATAAACAGAGGGACTGTAGACACTTTAATCTTTCCAACAGTAGCCACACAAATCTATCTTCAATAGACCCATAATTTTGTCTGCAACAGGTCTTTCAAAGAGATGGACTATGCTTATATAATCTGTCCAGAATTAAATACACACTACCAAGTTGCAATTGCCCAGTATTAGAGTGCCTGCCTGCCTTGTGAGTGTTGATCCAGACTGTTGTACCAACATTTTATAACTCCCTCATTGGCATTTTGCAATAAGAGGTTACCATTACAGCTGGCCACCAGCGCTGGACTGTGACTGTAAAAAATGTGAAGAAAAACCATTGCCTGTGAGTAGTCACTGTGAAATAACTGAAATACTGTTGATGTGGCATCATGCAATTAACTCAGACGGCTTACTCGTGTCCATTTCAAGCCTGTTAAACAAAGACGATGTAGAATCTGTGCTCCAAAGACACATACTGGTGTCCATAGCAAGTCCCAGACTGTGGTAGATTGTAGATACATAATGTGTCATAAAGAAGCCAAATTCTCATGTGTGTTAAAGCCAAGAAGCTGTAGACACATTAATTTTGTCTTCACAAGACACATATTTGGTATCTATTACAAGTCTGTTAAACAGATGATCTTTTATAGATTCTTGTGTAGGGCAGTTGGTAGCCTGTCGGACTGTCAATCTACAGGTCCTGGGTCTGATCCCTAACAGTGGTACCCATTCTTTCCAAATATTTGTCTCACCAATGGGTTGACAATCATAGATATAAGTGAGATAGTCGATGGAGGCTTAGAAAGGATTGGATGGTTGTATTGGTGAGAGAAATACCAGGAATCCATTGTTGGGTGCTCCAGCCTCGGCAATATAACTGGAAAAATGTTGAAAGTGGTGTTAAACTCCATTCAATAAATCAATCAGTTATCCTTATTTGTAGAAATTACAATATTCACTATTTCACCAAGGAATTCAGAAATTGAATCTGATGTCATTGTCCAAGCTTCATGTGTAAGTCAATTGTGCAACATGGAAATATTTGCAAATATTTTACAAATTCATGAAATTCTTGAAAAAAATAATAAATATATGAAGTGAGTCAACTCTGAATTTTTATGGCTTGTTATAGGAGTAATATGGCTATCCAGAATATTACCTTGGTTTTAAATGCTCCCCTTCAAAGAAGAGGGGGTATATTGCTTTGCAATTGTCGGTTGGTTGGTCTGTCCAAAGACTTTTTTGTCTGGAGCAAATCTCAAAAAGTGTGCAAGCTAGAATCGTGAAATTAGGAATAGTGCAGTGCACAAGAACCATAACTCTACTCATCATTGTGAGTACTGAGTATAAGATCAAATATTAAGCGAATTAAGTTTTTCGAACGTAAATTGATACAAATCATTTTCTGGTTATGCAATAAAGCAAAGGAGATTTTTATTTACTTTTAAAATGGTAGCAGTTTAATGTAAAAAAAGGTTTGAATTATACAAGGATATGCATTATTTACTTGTATAATCCAAAACTTAAACTGTGAATTTAGACTCTTAAACAATAGACACTGGATGATTTGAATCTAATGTCATTGTCCAAGCTTCATGTGTAAGTCAATTGTGCAACATGGAAATATTTGCAAATATTTTACAAATTCATGAAATTCTTGAAAAAAATAATAAATGTATGGAGTGAGTCAACTCTGAATTTTTATGGCTTGTTATAGGAGTAATATGGCTACTTCAGAATATTACCTTGGTTTTAAATGCTCCCCTTCAAAGAAGAGGGGGTATATTGCTTTGCAATTGTCGGTTGGTTGGTCTGTCCAAAGACTTTTTTGTCTGGAGCAAATCTCAAAAAGTGTGCAAGCTAGAATCGTGAAATTAGGAATAGTGCAGTGCACAAGAACCATAACTCTACTCATCATTGTGAGTACTGAGTATAAGATCAAATATTAAGCGAATTAAGTTTTTCGAACGTAAATTGATACAAATCATTTTCTGGTTATGCAATAAAGCAAAGGAGATTTTTATTTACTTTTAAAATGGTAGCAGTTTAATGTAAAAAAGGTTTGAATTATACAAGGATATGCATTATTTACTTGTATAATCCAAAACTTAAACTGTGAATTTAGACTCTTAAACAATAGACACTGGATGGTCCCATAAATCCAAAATGTTAGAAAACTTTTTTGAAGTCACATAAAGGGAAATGTTGAAAGTCACATTAGTCGTAGACACATAAACTGAAAATGTTGGTCCGTCCGTCTGTCCGTCCGTCCGTCCACAGCCAGATCTCAGCAACCCTTGGACCAAATACAATGAAACTTCACATGTGAACTCCCTAGGGTAATACCTAGGAACCTTTTTCTCCGTTTCATAATTTGAGGCTGCATCATGGAAAAAGGGGCCTTAGTGTAAAAATTAGTTTTTCTCTAATTTATCTTCATCTAATGGGCAGAATTTAATGAAATTTTGTACTAAAGTAATAAATAGGATGATCTAGACAATACTCTATAAATAATGTGTGTACAAAAAAGCTGTCATGGGAAAAGGAGGGCTTAATGTATGATAGTATTTATTTTGTGACAAACACTTATTCGGGGAGCATAATCCGTCTATGACGGCTCTTGTTTTTTGAGAAACCAAGGCCTGGTGTTTTTCCCACTGAGCAGAAATGAAAAACACTCTTTATACCAACTAAAAAGTACAAATTCATGGAAATTCTTATGGTTATAAATGTACTTAACCTTTAACAGTCATTGTAACTTGGCTTGAGAGAAGTCATGGCTAAAAGGGTAAAGAATTGTAAACAGCCTTCGAGATCTCTGTCCTAACCCATTACCACACGATTCTTTTTGACTCCCTACAAGATAATGGCTTTGAAAAACATTGCTTGTGACAAGTAATTTCTTCATTTCCCACAATATTATCTACCTAAAAAGTTCCACTTTTTTTAAATTTCATTCATTTGAAATTATCGTCTGCAACATCTATGAATTTGGACTAGTCATTTGGTAATGGGTTAATAAGTTACTTGAGAAGGAGGCCTGCAAAGTTGAGAATCGTCATACATGGTAATGGTATGAATAATTGTTTACCCTTTCCCAAACGATGAAATTCAAGGACCGTCCAATTTGAAAGTTGCTGCAGACGAAAAAATGGACGTTGAAAAAGAAAGAATTTGTGTATAATATAGCTAAGAAAATATTGAGGCAAAAGGAGAAACTGCTGGTTATCAGCAGTTTCTTCTTTCGTCTCAATATTTTGCCAATCATTTTCTATTTTGGATGTCAAAACCAGGTTTTGATTGGGAAAGGGTAACAATGTGTAAGAATTACATATCAAATCAGAACCACAGATAAGAGGGAGTGAAGGCTTTTCAAAATGAAATATTTCATTAATTGTTCACCAAACCAATGAGTATGTACAACATAGGGTTTGTACTTGAAATAATAAGTTTAGAATCTCTGCACTCCCTTTTTATACGCCCGAAGGGTCGTATTATGTTATCGTCTGCATCGTCTGTCTGTCCGTCTGTATGTCCGTCTGTCTGTCCGTCTGTCTGTCCGTTAGCAAATTCGTGTCCGGTCCATAACTTTCAAACTATAAGGCATATGGTATTGAAACTTCACAGTTGTATAGATCTCATAGCTAGGGTGTGCAGAGCGCAAGAACCACAACTCTACCATTTGTGATTTTTGAGTTATTGCCCTTTGTTTGATTTAGTTAGCAAATTCGTGTCCGGTCCATAACTTTGAAACTATAATGCCTATAGTCTTGAAACTTCACAGGTGTATAGATCTCATAGCTAGGGTGTGCAGAGCACAAGAACCACAACTCTATCGTTTGTAATTTTTGAGTTATTGCCCTTTTTTTGATTTTGTTTGATTCAGTTATCAAATTCGTGTCCGGTCCATAATTTTGAAACTATAAGGCCTATAGTCCTGAAACTCCACAGGTGTATAGATCTCATAGCTAGGGTGTGCAGAGCACAAGAACCACAACTCTACCATTTGTAATTTTTGAGTTATTGCCCTTTGTTTGATTTTGTTTGATTCAGTTTTGATTCAGTTAGCAAATTCGTGTCCGGTCCATAACGTTGAATCTATAAGGCCTATAGCCTTGAAACTTCACAGGTGTATAGATCTTATAGCTAGGGTGTGCAGAGCGCAAGAACAACAACTCTACCATTTGCATATTTTGAGTTATTGCCCTTTGTTTGACTTTGTTTGATTCAGTTATCAAATTCGTGTCCGGTCCATAACTTTGAAACTATAAGGCCTATGGTCTTGAAACTTCACAGGTGTATAGATCTCATTGCTAGGATGTGCAGAGCGCATTCCCAAAGACAAATAGGAACACAAAACAAAACAAACACTACCATCATAATGAATACAATATACTATAGTGTTTGCTAGAAAAACTACATCCTAAGGATCAATGAAAAGTTCAAAACATCACCCATTTATTCCTGAGCTTCGGGCGTATAATGCCACGCCCAGCGTTGCTCTTGTATGATATCTGTTCTGCCAATGATTACTGGTGTGTTTTATTCTAATTCCAATGTGTCCTGGCCCCATATAAGAATCTGCCACTAGAGATTGAGAGCCTCAAGTTAGGTAAATCATGAAACTTAATATGTGGTTAGAACTCATAAATGGAGGTGTATAATGTACAAGAACCGTAACTACTATATCATTTATGGAGTTATTGCCCTTTATTGATTTTCTTTCTTGATAAAATACAATGTTGGACTGCTTCTTTTGGCTACATCGAAGGTAGGCCCTTGAGGGGGCATATATGTTTTACAAACATCTCTTGTTCTCATTCCAGTGTGCCCTGGCCCCATACAAGAATCTGCCACAAGAGATTGAGAGCCTCAAGTTAGTGGTGGAAATGAGGAACGAAGAGATAAATAAACTACGCAATCAGAATGCAGAACTACAGAAAAAGGTAACTTACCCCTATTCCAAGCTTTGATCTGAAGCAAAAGTACAGTGTAATTAAGGGGGAATGCTCAAGTTTCCTAAATTCTTTTCCCAAAAATAGAATTTATGTATATTTTGTATGTTGAAATTACATGTTATTACCAACCGAAAAATAAAATATAAATGGATGGTCAGCGATCTTGTTTGAATTGTATAGGCCTTTGTATCATATACCCCTACGTCGAAAAAATTTCTTGCACCTGTCCAAGGTCACTAAAATGCTAATAAAATGCTGTATATTTATCGTTTAGTCCCGAAAAGGGATTTAAAGCAACGTCTTACATTTAATAAGAACAGAAAACCCAAAATATGTGCTACTATAAACGCGTAAATGTATAAAACAGCATGCTCACGTGTTCGGTTAAATCAACGAAGCTGGAGTGTTTTATGTCAAAATTTGCATATTTTTGGAAATATTTCAAGTTCTACATAATAGAATTTGATAAAACTCCCTCATTGTATTAAAGTGACATTTCACATTTATTTCATTTTTTAAAAGTATGTCTTGGTGCAAAGATTGTTTATTCTAATGCGTAGAAATGCTATCAGTTTTTTGAAGTTGTTATTTATAAGCAAAAAATGCGCCTTTAAAGTTGAGACAGAAAAGAGAAATTCTATATAAATCTGAACTGTTGTCCAAAATAATTAGTCTAATTTTAGCACAAAAATATATATTTCTAGTAAACGGTTCAATATTTTGACTTGAAATTTTCAAAATTTCCATAAGAAAAGATACTCTTTCAGATAGAATGAAAGTAAAATTTAAGTAAAAATAATTGTGAAATGTCACTTTAAGCAACATGTCCTGGTAATAATTCAAAAAGAAAATGCATAGGTCAGCGCACTTATTATTGAATTATAGCAATTTTAATCAGCTACACATGAATAAAATGACGCAAAACAGTGGTAACTGGATACACACTTACGACTGTCTTGATCTAAATAATTGATTTCTATCTCAAGGGAATAAGTTTCGCATAATGAATACACTGTCTTTTACTGTCGAAAATGATGTATTATATTATTAAAAATATGGTAGCGAAACATATTGGTACGAAACATTTAATTTACTACAGTAAAGACCGAGTGTTCCGAAAAACTTGAGCATTCCCCCTTCAGCCATGATCTGGAAAAACATTCTTTATGGCATTTGAGAACAACCTCGATCCAGACCAGCCTGTGCATTTGCACAGTCTGATCAGGATCCATGATGTCCTCAAATAGCTTCTTCTTGATTTGTAGCAACTGTAAGACAGCGGCACCGATCCTAATTAGACAGCTCTTAGGTACATGTTGATCTTGAGACATGGTAGTCTAAAATGCTATAAGGGACCCTTTTTCCAAATTCCAGCTCATTTGTGTTTTGTTGTTAACCCTTTCCCAAACAAGACCTGGTTTTGACGTCCCTAATAGAAAAGGCTTGGGAAAACATTGAAACAAAAGAAGAAACTGCTGATAACCAGCAGTTTCTCCTTTTGCCTCAATATTTTCTGTGCCATATTTTACACAAATTCTATCTTTGATAGATTCTACCTTCTATTTTGTCATTTGTGGCAGTTTTTGAAGTGGATCACCCTAAAATTTCGTCGTTTGGGAAAGGGTTAATCAAGGCAGCTACAACATGGCTATGCAGAGAAATGAATGTTTCTTGTAAGAGTGTGATATGAATGGCTTTCTTTTACTGTTAACAATAATTACTATCATATTTCACATGCTAGTTTTTGTGACAAGATCATAACTTTAATTGAATTTTTATGTCCCCGTATCAAAAACTTTAATTGAATTTTTATGCCCCTGTATCGAAAGATCAGTGGCATATTGTTTTACTCATGTCCGGATTTCTGTCTGTCTGTCCGAAAACTTAATATTGGCCATTTCAGGAGCATTCATATTTCAAATAGACATCTACTTAGTTTTATCTTTGATTTCAAGGTCAAAGGCCAAGGTTTAATATCAATATTATGATTTAGAAGATAATTTCTATGAAAGGTATCAGTCTGTATAAAATTCCTCTTATTTCTTACAACTTTTGGTGTGAATATGTAGTACACATTTTGGTCCGTAGCCTTAGTTCAGTGGGTAGTGCATCTGCATCTCACTCGAGAGGTCCCGTGTTTGATACCCGGCCGCGGCAAATACCCGCTCTGACAAAATGTCACCCACCAATGGTTTGATATCATTAACCTATGTGGGCAAGCAGCTGGAGGATCAAATAGGGTGTTGTGGTAGTACTGGTATGAGGAACAACAGGAATGCATAGTTAGGTGCTCCAGTCCCCGCGATATGACCATAGCGTAAAACCCCAATAAACAAACAAATCGGCTGTAAATGCAAAACCTCGTATGTCTATTCTTGCGATTTCCAAAGTACAAACTTGTGTGCCCAGTTTACACAATTTTCGCAGGTTTTGAGATATTATTACTGATCAGTATTAATGACACACTATTTGTTAACAATATGTCAAAATTTCAAGTAAAACATTTCAGTTTGGGAAAAGTTATTACACTTTCTTTCCTCCCCTTGAAAATTTTCCAAAAACGAGATACGAGGTTTTGCATTTACACCGACGGAATACACATTTTGAATCCTATATTTTCAGCTTGAGGAACTGCCTATAGCCCAGGAAAAAATCATAGCTCTCCAACAGAAGAAAGAAAACCTAGAAGCCATCATCAGTATGAAAACGGATCATGAAAAGTAAGTGTTTGCTTTGTGCTGCAGAGCTACGGTTAAGAAGGGGTGAAGATATTCTAAGTTTGTTATTTCAACTCTTAACCCTATGATGTGGGTACTCATTATACCCCCCACAACAAAGTTATGGGGGGGTATACTGGATTCAGGTTGTCCGTCCGTCTGTCCGTCCGCCTGTCCGTCCGTCTGTCCGTCCGTCTGTCCGTGGACATAATTTTGTGTCCTCTTCTCCTCCCACAGTTTTTGACCGATTTTGCTGAAATTTTAGCAGGATGTTTCCTATCATATGAAGTTGTGTACCTGCAATTTTCATCTTGATCCAGGCGGTAGTTTCAGAGTTATGCCACTTTGAACTTTAGCACTTTTTCAGTGACAACGCGCTAGTGGGGGGGTATTTGTCCGCTTTGCGACAGTTCTAGTTTGAATCGTCTCGATGAGACGATTCAAATGAGTACCAACAACATAGGGTTTTATGAGCTATTAATGAAATATTGCATTTTGAAAACCCTTTTCCCCCTCTTATCTGTAGCTGATCTGGTTCTTTAACCCTTTCTCAAACGACAAAATTTTATGGTGTTCCAATTCGAAAGCTGCTGCAGACAACTAAATGGATGTTACTAAAACTGCAATTTGTGAATAATGTAGCACAGATAACATTGAGACAAAAGGAGAAACTGCTGGTTATCAGCAGTTTCTTCTTTTGTCTCAATGTTTTCCCAAGCCCTTCCTAATAGGGACATCAAAACCAGGTCTTGTTTAGGAAAGGGTTAAAGTACCTACTCTAAGTCAAGTGTCACACTTTACAAATATGACCAATCACCTCGCTATACGTAAAAAATTCTCCCCTGATATTGTCACAAGCTACTTCATTCCCAATTGACTTTTAGCATTTTGTTGCCCAAGCAAGGCATGTGTCGTGTAAAAATGTTATTGGATTAATCTTCTTGATAAAGAAAGGCAAGTTTAGAAGTTTAAACTTATGTGTATTTGGAACAGAATTTTCAATGATTTTAAAGTGTCATTAATTTTGAAGAAACATTTCAACGTTAGTTTTATCATGTGTTTTCTTAACCTTTTCCCAAACAAGACCTGGTTTTGATGTCCCTAAGAGAATATGCTTAGGAAAACATTGAAGTAAAAGAAGAAAATACTGATAATCAGCATTTTCTCCTTTTTGCCTCAATATTTTCTGTGCTATTTTTACACAAATTATATTGTTGTTAATGTCTATTTTGTCGTTAAGCAATTAGCCCTTAATCTTTTTTCCATCAAATCATATTTTATGTGTTTACAGAACTTTACATGAGAGATGTCAGAATTTGATGAAGAAATACGACAAAGAATCTCGTGCCAACAAGCGCTTGTCCATGGAATATGAAGAACTAATGTATAAACTGTCAGAATCATTCAGCGAGACCGAGGAAATGAGTGAACAGGAAGCTGCGTTCTACAAAAAACTTGGCATGTCTCCGACAAATGACATCCCAGGATCCCCTGGTGGGTCACGACGTCTACGATCAACATCAAGTTCAGAAAGTAGTCCCTCTAAAAGTCCTCATTACAGACGACCAGTGTCAGCGATTCTTGATACCAGAGAGGATAAAAAGTTTAAACGACGGTCAGGAAATTTCTTGTTAGATGAACAACGTAAAAATGGCCAGAGACCAACAAGTCCCCTCGCGAAACAGCAAAATCCATTAACTAGGTCGTGGTCTCCGAGCACACAGCCACCGTCAAGTCCCTTAAACTCGTCAGATAAGTCGAAAAACCGCTTGTCTCAGTCATGGTGTGTCGACGTATTTGACGATGATAATGAAATAAATTTAGACTCACAAAGAGATTTATATAATGAATCAGACTCTACTGAACTTAATAATTCATCTGAGCAGGACAATATGAATTCTTCATCTGAATTACAACCTGCTAATACAAGTGAAAGATCATTAGAAAAAGACACTGAAATTGAAAGTGAATTTCATAAAGGGCACAAAAATGTCGAACCTCAGTTTAGTGAAAGATCACGAAACTCTGAAACTCCTACAAAGCCAAAGGATAATATTACTGATTTAACGCAGGATGTTTCAAATGTCGCAAAATCTCCGCCTGTTTTAGAGCGACAAAGAACTTTCGATAGAGAAACAGATATCGACAGTGAAGTTAGTGTTCAGAAAAGATTGAGTGTCGATAATTCAGCTGTTTTATCCACCGCAAGTGTGAAATGTCCACCGTCGAAAATTCCAACAAACCTAACTGCTGAAAAACGGGAGACAAAAATTCCAACAAGATCACATAGAGAATCTGCTGTGTAGTTTTGATTTGATCTGTTATCATGTCATGGCAAAGTTTTATGAAAGGTATAAAAATTACATAAGAAAACATTGTGGAAAAAGAAGAAAATGCTGGTACCAGCATTTTCTCCTTTTCCCAGAATGTTAGCTTTTCTTTCTTTTGGAGTTTGATTTCAAAAACAAATTGAAGAAATTTTTAGATGACACCATGTTGAAAAGGTCAAGTCAATTACATTTATTCTTAAAATATCATTTCTTTTTTAGACCTAATCTCATTGAAATACTTAAAATTAGTCAGGGATAATCATTGAATTATATAAATAATAAATATCCTTACTTATGTGCATTTTATGACTTAACATTGTAAAAGATTGTTAAGTTGTGGAATACATTTATAAAGGGCCAAGCTCAAATTTATAGAAACCACTTATAGAATATATTGATATCCAGAGCTACAGATAAAAAGGGGGCAAGAAAGTTTAAAATGAGAAATTTCTCAATAAGCCTTTCAAACTATTATTTTGTTGGTATACTCCATAAATATTGACCTGAACCTGTTGAATATGTAATGAGTAACTGTGAAGCCAAATAATCACTCTCGGACGTGTATTGACATGAGGAGCACATGCAGAATACAAAGTCCAATTGCTTATGGAAAGTATCGACGCTGCTCGACAGTGAGGATTGCTGGCAAGTTTTGATTATTTTGTGTCAGAATTACTCATTGCATATTCGTCCTTTTCAGGTCAATATTTACAGACTATACTCATTGAGACATATCCAATGAATACCCATAGCATATATGCAGGGCTTGTAATGGAAATAACAATAAAAATGTCATTTCCAAGTCTTATCTGTAGCTCTGTTTAAGACACAAAACATTGATTTTCTTCAACAAATCTTGTAACTACAGCTTGTCTTAAGATATAGTTACAATGTTTTTAAAGAAAAGCAAAAAATATGTTAATTTTTGGCTGAGCCATTAAGATATGAAATTCTGTTTACAATGTTTCATTGTTTATTTGTTCTCGATGTTGTCATAGTGTTGTTTATTGTGAGTAAAATATTGCGTTTTCTTACATTACCTCATTTCATAGATTACATCATTCATTCATATCATGTTCTATAGGCTTTGAAATATTGTAGCTACATGACTGATCTTGACGTTTGAATATATGTAAAAGATACAGTGAAAAGGAGAAATGCTTTCCAAAATTCTTTATCTCAGATTATGCTTTTCTGTCATATTTCTTGAAATTTCCAAAATGTGATATATCTGTCTGTCAATTTTCTATTGAAAATTTTAAAGTAATTGTATATCTGTTTGAATTTGAAAAAGAAGTCTTTCAAATATTTATACAAAATTAAATTGGTTGTGGATTTTTAAGAGTAACTTTAAGTAAGGAATAAGTTATTTATGCAATTTATGTTTACAAAGTGTACTTAAATTATGAATTGACTTTATTTACCATTAGAATATGAAATATTCTTTTCCAAGATTTTTAACTCTAATCTGGTTAGTGCTAATCAATTATTTTCAAATTAATGTTGAAGTGTGAAAACTTGTATCTAATTACTTATCGTCGCTTTTCAATGAAAACCTCGTAACTGCAGCTTTTTGTATTGTAAGAGGTTTTCGTTGAAGAGCAGCAATATGCACATAAGGTAGTGTTTCAATAACTGGTGATTCAGGTCACATGATTTTGTCAATTGCAGGCTAGCTATTTTAACCCTTTCCCAAACGACAAAATTTTAGGGCAGTCCAATTTGAAAGCTGCTGCAGACAGGAAAATGCATGTTACTAAAGGTAAAATTTATAAATGACATAGCTCAGAAAACATAGAAGTAGAAGGAGAAAATACTTCTTTTGCATCACTGTTTTCCCAAAATCTATTAGGAACATCAACAGGAGGTCTTGTTTGGGAAAGATAAATGCACCTTCCTTTTATTGACAATTACTTATAGTTGTCGCCACATCGTATGGCACAATGTTTATATTTTGTTCAAATGTTATTGAACGTTAAACAAAACATAAACACGTGCCATATGATGTGGCGACAACTGTAGTATGTACAAAGGTAAGTGAATAACATTGCTATAGGACGTAATTTTCTCATTTGGTGACGCAGAATAAACACACAATCTTTAAATCCTGTGGCAGCTCTCCATGCTCTTGTTAGACATCATCAAAAGCAATTAATTTTGTGCTAAAAATAGCCTGGATTTACCATTATCAATTTGTAGATAAATTGTTAGTGTTATTACAAAATATTGAAAATACACCTTCAATGAAGCTGTAGTTTTGAGGTTATAAAACTACACAGACAAAATACTATTTGTTTGTCCGAAATTATGTGGATGGTTTACTTGGTAAAATTATTCCATACTATGATACTTTCTTCATCTTACTTAACAGCTTTCAACATGCACTAGTCTAATATTTTTTTTTCGTCTTTTTAGCTCACCTGAGCACGAAGTGCTCAAGGTGAGCTATTGTGGTCACTTTTTGTCCGTCGTCCGTCTGTCCGTCTGTCCGTCTGTCCGTCCGTCCGTCCACAATTTCGTGTTAACACTCTAGCATCTACAAATATAAGCCAATCTTGACCAAACCTGGTCAAAACATGTATGACCATAAGATCTCGGATGAGTTCGATTATGGGTCAGATCGAACCAGAAAGTCCGGAGTTATCTGCCCTTGAATGCGAAAAATAGCTAGTTTTGACATTGTTAACACTCTAGTATCTACAATTATTTATCAATCAAAACAAAACTTTGACACAATGTTGGTGACCATAAGATCTCGGATGAGTTTGATTTTCAGTCTGATCAGACCAGAAGGTCTTGAGTTATGTGCCCTTGAAATTGACAAAATTGACATTTTCGACTGTTTTCGACTTTGTTTACACTCTAACTTCTACAAATACTGACCAATCAAGACAAAACTTTGAGACAATGTTAGGAACCATAAGATCTTGTATGAGTATGATTTTCAGATTGATCGGATCAATAAGTCATGAGTTAAACGCCCTTGAATTTGACAAAATTGCCGTTTTCGACTGTTTTTGACTTTGTTTACACTCTAGCATCTACAATTATTGACCAATCAAGACAAAACTTGATCACAATCTTAGGGACTATAAGATCATGTATGAGTTTGATTTTCAGATTGATCAGATCAAAAGGTCATGAGTTAAACGCCCTTGAATTTGACAAAATTCCCGTTTTTGAATGTTTACGACTTTGTTTACACTTTAGAATCTACAATTATTGACCTATTAAGATGAAACTTTGACACAATGTTGGTGACCATAATTTCTTGGATGAGCTTGAACTTCAGTCTCGTCAGACTAGAAAGTCATGAGTTATATGCCCTTGAATTTGACAAAATTGATGTTTTCGATTGTTTCGGACTTTGTTTACACTTTAGCATCTACAATAATTGTTGACCAATCAAGAAGAAATTTGGACACAATGTTGCTGAACATAAGATCTTGCACCAGTTTGAATTAGCTTAATTAGAGTAGAATTTGCTGAGTTTGCTGAGCCCTTCAAATTGACAAATTTGCCGTTTTCGACTGTTTTTACTCTAACAACCACAAATAGCGACAAACCGAGACAAAATTTGGACGCAATGTTGTTAACCATAAGTTTGTTTTCAGTCTTAAAGTCACAAGTAATTGATTTGAACAAATCTGTGGCTCATATCATCTTGGTTCAGGTGAGCGATATAGGACCATCATGGTCCTCTTGTTGGAAAGGATTAACAGCATGTTGATACATAAAAGCAATGTAATTTGTGATAAAAATATACTGTGTTTACTGTTATGTATTGATAAAACGTCGGTGTTGTTAACTCAAAACTACAGCTTGAATCAAGCGGTAGCTAATAGATTTTATAACAATGCAAATGAAAAACTAATGTTTGTCCGAAATTATGTCAAGGTAAACTTGATAAAATCTTTCCCTATTTTAGCATTTTCCAAAAGGAACCTTGTTATTTGGTTTGGATGTTGTTAGTACATGGAGAAAGTCGTTCCCTTTCCAGAATTAACTGTCAACATTTCCAAACCCGTTTTAATACTCGGTCCAATTTCTGTTAAAGTCTACTTATGGTCCTCCCGTCTCATTATGACAATCCAGCCACCGCCATCTGTGTCAGTGTTGCAATAAACACAATTCAAAGAATATGTGACCCGTCGCGCTAAAAGGGACCTTATCGGGTGTGTGAAAAATATCGACCCTAGTCAGTCTGCGCAGTCCGCGCAGCCAGACTAGGGCCGACACTTTTCACTTGTATGTAATTTTCTAAAAATGGAATGTTTTCGCTATCTTACTAAATGTTTATTTTTGCATACAGTTTCTTGTTGACATGTGCTGAGCCTGACAAATTTGTCAAAATTTGGAATTTTGGAGTTCGGATAAAGTCCCTTTTAGCATGACGTGTCACATATGTTCTAAACTCCGGTTCTTTGTTTTTCTTTGCATGACCTGGAGACTGGTATAGGTCTAGTTGTCTCTCGTTCCTGGATTAGCGTTGATGCCCAAAATGTAACGCCATTTTGAATCTTCTTCGTAATGCAATCGCAAGATTCTGCTCTCTGAAAAGTTTTGCACCATTTCTAAAAGCTTGTCATTTTTTGCTTATAATCAATTAGAAGCTGGACTTTTAATTCCAAAACCTCGTCTTTCATAGCTTGATAATTGATTTTAAGTTGTGTCTTTAATTTTAAAACCTGGTCTTTCCTTGCTCGATAATCTGTTTAAAGCTGGGTTTTTAATTCCAAAAACTTGTCTTTCATTTCTTTATCGCTGATTTGAAACTTGGTCTTTAATTGTCTCTCCAATTCAAATTATTTTCCTTTGTAAGAGTTACTCTATTAAAATGTTTTTTATTGTTCCAATAGGTGTAAATGGAAGCAATACGTCCTTTCAATCATATTGATGAATTCAGTGTTACTTGTCTTCATTTCAGCATCGAGACCTTTTTAGCTCACCTGAGCACGATAGTGCTCATGGTGAGGTATTGTGATACCGCTGTGTCCGGCGTCCGTCGTCCGTCGTCAGTCGTCCGTCGTCCGTCAACCTTTGGCTTGTGTGCACTCTAGAGGCCACATTTTTTGCCCAATCAACCTGAAATTTGCTCAGAATGATTGTCTTGATGAAATCTCGGACAAGTTCGAAATTGGGTCTTCTAGGGTCAAAAACTAGGTCACGGGGTCAAATCTTAGAAAATCATTGTGTGCACTCTAGAGGCCACATTTTTTGCCCAATCAATCTGAAATTTGCTCAGAATGATTGTCTTGATAAAATCTCGGACAAGTTTGAAATTGGGTCATCTGGGGTCAAAAACTAGGTCACAGGGTCAAATCTTAGAAAAACCTTGTGTGCACACTAGAGGCCACATTTTTTGCCCAATCAACCTGAAATTTGCTCAGAACGATTGTCTTGATAAAATCTTGCACAAGTTCGAAATTGGGTCATCTGGGGTCAAAAACTAGGTCACGGGGTCAAATCTTAGAAAAACCTTGTGTGCACTCTAGAGGCCACATTTTTTGCCCAATCAACCTGAAATTTGCTCAGAATGATTGTCTTGATTAAAGTTCGAAAAAGTTTGAAATTGGGTCATCTGGGGTCAAAAACTAGGTCACGGGATCAAATCTTAGAAAAACCTTATGTGCACTCTAGAGGCCACATTTTTTGCCCAATCAACCTGAAAATTGATCAGAATAATGGTCTTGATAAAATCTCGGACAAGTTCGAAATTGGGTTATCTGGGGTCAAAAACTAGGTAACGGGGTCAAATCTTAGAAAAACCTTGTGTGCACTCTAGAGGCCACATTTTTTGCCCAATCAACCTGGAATTTGCTCAGAATGATTGTTTTGTTGAAATCTCGGACAACTTTGAAATTGGGTCATCTGGGGTCAAAAACTAGGTCACAGGGTCAAATCTTAGAAAAACCTTGTGTGCACTCTAGAGGCCACATTTTTTGCCCAATCAACCTGAAAATTGATCAGAATGATTGTCTTGATCAATTCTCGGACAAGATCGAAATTGGGTCATCTGGGGTCATAAACTAGGTCATGAGGTAAAATCTTTGTAAAACCTTGTGTGCACTCTAGAGGCCACATTTTTGCCCAATCATTCGGCAATCAACCTGAAAATTTATTAGACTGATTGTCTTGATCAATTCTAGGACACGAGGTCAAATCTTAATTAAACCTTGTGTGCACCCTAGAGGTCACATTTTTTGTCCAATCAACCTGAAAATTGGTATACAAAAAGTTATATTATATCAGGTGAGCGCTTCAGGGCCAATGGCCCTCTTGTTTAATATCCTGTACATCCATTCTTCCAGCTTGTAACAATTTGTCCTTCTCAGCATTTTGCATTTCTGCCGCTTCAAGTCGCTCAAGAAGTCGTCGATTCAGCTTCTTTTCTGATTCAAATCCTTTCATCAGAGCCAACATTTCGTGGTTAAACATCGCCGTTAAGGTTCCTTTGTTAGAGTCTCCACTTGTTTCTCTAAAGCATATTCTTCCTTGAGCTTCCCAGTCCACTCGACCAAATGGTCTTGTTCATTGTTTCTAGTTGTTTAAAAAGAAAAGAAATGTTGTTGTTAACCTACCTAATGTCTTGGCATTTTTCAAAATCTACTTTAATAAAATAAAATGGAAATGTAAAGTTTTAGTTTGTAAAGTAATGATAGTAAAGGAAAAAAATAATATTATTAATATCCTATTTCCCTTTTCTTACTATGCAATTTTAAGCCCTTTGATTACAGGTTTCACAAACATGACTGTTTTAGAAAATCATTTTTAAAGAGGTAAATTGAGAAAACACTCAAAAAGAGAAATAATCCTTTTTGATAACATGGATCAAGAACAACCAATGTGTGACATTAGTTTGATCTAGACCCATGCTGTTCACTTAAGGAGACCACAGACAGGGGCCACATGACTTAGAAATTTTGTGTTGATTTTGCGGCACCAAATACCTATGCAATCTTTCTTATGCTCCCTGAAAAAATTTCGGGGGAGCATATAGTCGCCACGCTGTCCATCAGTCCATCCGTGTGTCCGTCTGTCAGTCCACAGCCAGATCTCAGTAACCCTTGGACCAAATTCAATGAAACTTCACATGTGAACTCCCTGGGATATTCCATAGGGACCCTTTTCTCTGTTTCTTAATTGAGGCTGCATCATGGAAAAAGGGGCCTTAATGTAAAAATTAGTTTTTCTCTAATTTCTCTTCATCTAATGGGCAGAATTTGTCCTTATGTGATAAATGAGATGTTCTAGACCATATTCTATAAATAATTTGTGTACAAAAATCTGTCATGGAAAAAGGGGGCTTAATGTATGATAGTTTTTAGCTCGACTTTTCGAAGAAAATGAGAGCTTATACTGTCACCCGGGCGTCGGCGTTGCAACAAAGGTTAAAGTTTTTTCAAACATCAATAACTTCCATACTATCAAAGGGATTCAACCCAAACTAGGAATACTTATTCACCATCACACCCTCTACCTTACAATCAGGGCCCATGACCCAGGGAACACTCTATTTGGAGTTATGCCCCCTTTATACTAAGCAACTTAGAAGGTCGAGCGCGCTGTCTTCGGACAGCTCTTGTTATTTTGTGACAAGCACTTATTCGGGGAGCATAATCTGTCTATGACGGCTCTTGTTTTTATAAAATTCAATGCAGATTTATCTTTTTTATAATGTTGAATATCAAATGAAGTTTTTTTGTTCTAAATGCAGACAGCTGATAGAAAAGTATAAGAAAAAAGAAAATTAAATACAAATAAAAAAGACCTATAACTTAATATTACCCCACCCACCCTGTTTAAGCTGTGACGAAAATATCAGTGTTTAAACATTTTCTAAAATTTTCTGATTTCTGTATTTAGAACGAAAAAAACTTCATTTTGACCTTCAACATTACAAAGGAATATTTTGCTTAAAAATGAAGAAAATGGTATTGTTCATTGTCCATTTCTCATATCAGAATCATGTGACAACATTTTTTCTCATGGCCTAAAAACTCGCCCAAAACATTGATAAAAGTGAGTACATAAATTGTGAGTACCACTTCATGGGCTACTTAATTAAGATCTATTGTAAGTACATAATTGTACATTGCTCTTTTTCAAACAACAACAGTTTTATAAATGTCCAAATTTAAAGGCAATGTAGACATTTGCATTCCATCAAAAACACCAAATGGTTTATGAAATGACGGTAGAATAGAAAAATCTTAAGGGAACAGAAAAAAATGCTGGACATCAGCATTTCACTGCTTTTCAACTAAAACCTTGTAACTGCAGCTTAAAACAAGCTGCAGTTACAAGGTTTTTGATGAAAAGCGATGATTTTCTTCTTTTTCGTTCAATCTTTTCCCAATCTTTTTCCCAAATGGTCGCTAGGAATGAGGTGATGAAGCAGATGAGTATTTGATAAATAAATCTTAATGGAACGTTATGAAACGTATTTGATGAGCTCAATAAAGTGCTATATTGTTGTAACTGCTTCTTGTAGATAAACACTTACATTCTTATTGCACTTAACAGTAAACTAAAATTTATTTTGATGTGTATGTAGAACTGTTGAAAGGGCATTTACTAAATTGAAGAAATTGACATCCATAATTGAAACAGTGTGTCTGATAAATGATTGTGCATGTGAATGGAATGAATTGAGAATGAGTTAAAATTTGTTCTTAGTTATTATTCTTTCCCAAACAAAAAAATTTTAGGGTGGTCCTACATAAAATCTGCTGTAGATAACAAAATTGATGTTAAAAAGGAAGGGATTTGTCTACAATATAGCACAGAAAATATTGAAACAAAAGGAGAAATTGCTGGTTATCAGCAGTTTCTTCTTTTGCCTCAATGTTTTCCCAAGCTTTTTCTATTAGAAACGTCAAAACCAGGTCTTGTTTGGGAAAGGGTTAATTCATTACAATAACCACTGACCTCAACTATTGCAACATGATGTTGAAATAGCAATGGCACAAAATATACCAGTAATGATCAGAATTTCATTAGCATTTTGGATCATTTGTGAGCATCTTTAATGTGTGAGGCATGAATGGATTGATTAACTGAATGAGTGCAGAAATCGAATTACTTAGAATATTCTAGAATAGAATGAACACCAATTTGCATATATGCTCTTATTACAGTTTTGCTGACTGCCTTAACCTCTTGACATGTTAAACTAATCTGTTCATTTTGTAGTCATGCATCCATGCTTAACCCATTACAACACAGTGGCACTTTTTGAAGTCCCTCAAGATAATGGATTTTGAAAACATTTTGGAAAATGAAGAAATTGCTTGTGACAAGCTATTTCTTCATTATCCATAATGTTTTCAAACCCAAAATGCAAAGATTCTCAAAATTCCATGAACGTAAAATTGCTGTCTCCAAAACCTGTCAAATTGGAATAGTTCAAATTGTTATCTGCCATCTGGTAATGGGCTAAGGCACTAGCTAGCAGGCTGTGCTATCTGTACAATGTGTACATTATAATGTGTTATAATGCATAAGTTTACAGATATTTATTGCACAATGTTGTGTTTAATATTATATAAAATATATTTATGAGTAAGGGCCATGCTACAATAGTTTGGAAGGCATTTGAATATGCTTCTTTCATAGCAAAACATGACAAACTGTTAAGCCTGATCAATATTGGGTACTCCCCTCTTTTGATCGAATTTCTGTAGAAGTGTGATGAAAATGGAAATAAAATGTAAAGAAAAAAACTTTGATTCTTTTTTAATTCAAAAATGTTTCGATAAGCCAAAGGTATTGTCTAGTTTGTTCGCTATGTAACATAATAAACTTTAATTGTGTTACATAACGAAGTGGAAATAGAAACACTTGTGGCTTATATAAAGATGTAAGAGAAGTAGTAGATCTAATTAAAATACCAAAGCACAGGAATTGCAATTTGATCAAGCTCTATTTCTGTTCTTTTCATGAAATAATGGCTAATAAATACATTTTCAAATTTCAGCCGGACTATGATGGTATTGCTGTATTATATCTATTATATATGTTGTTAGTTGCAATAAATTTTGCATTCCAAAGTTCTGATGTTCAACAAGTTTCTTTTCATTCCCTTTAGTCCTGCTAACATAATATTTAAGTGATTTTTAGCGAGCTGAGAATTTAAGTCTGGGGCGCTAATGTCATAGCCCTAGAGTCGGCGTGCGGTCCCGTCCCGTCGAGTCTTCACTTGAAAAAACTTCAACCTGGTCTTTATCTCTGGCACTATTTGAGATACAGCCTTGATAATTCACACATGGATACCTCCTGCCAAAGCCTTTCATTTGGGACCATGACTTTTAACCTCTTGACCTTGGAGTTTGACCTACTTTTGAAAAACTTTAATTAACCTGGCTAATATCTCATGCACTATTAATGATGGAGTCTCGATATTTCACACATGGATACTTCTTGCCAAGACCTTTCATTTGGAACCATGACATTTGACCTTGTGACCTTGACATTGGAGTTTGAGCTATTTGAAAAAAAACTTTAACCAGGCCTATATCTCATGCACTATTATAGATAAAGCCTTGATATTTTACATATAGATACCTCATGCCTTGACCTTGAGACCACAACCTTTGACCTAGTGACCTTTGACCTAGTGACCTTGACCTTTGATATTGGACCCCTTTTTTTGCGACAAGCTGTTGTATAGGCGAGCTACGTTGTTTGCGGACAACTCTTGTTTCTGACACACCTAAGTATTTAAAAAAGCTTTAAATTTAACCTAATGTACCAAACAGCAAAATATTAGCCAGTTCCAATTTGAAAGCTGCTACATGCAACAAAATTGGGTGTTGAGTATGTAAACAATATCTAGCACAAAGAATATTGAGGCAAAAATGCTGACTATGAAAATTTTCTTCTTTTGTCTCAAAACTTCCAAGATTTTTGTATCATGGACATGGGGAGCAAACAAAGACTTTTTTGGAAAAGGACTAAGAAACGTTCAGTTGTCTCTCAAAAGTTGTTCAAAGCATCAAAGCAGATTCAATGAAAACGCTTTGAACTTTTTTGATCCCCTGTCACTTAATCCGAGTCTTCTCTGATGTAAATACGCTCTTTGATATTTTGATTTTTCGCTATTTACGTAAATAGCGAAAAATCAAAATATCAAAGAACGTATTTACATCAGAGAAGACTCGGATTACCTGTCACTGAGCAATGCAAGAAAAGCTTAGTTGGTTACGTTGAAGTCCATTAATCCAGGGGTATCGGGTTCAACCCTGGGTCGACCAATATTCTTTCTGACATTAGACTTTGAGATTTGTCTTACTACTAGTATATGGATGCGAATCATTCAACCCATTAGTATGCAACAAAATATTAAGGTGGTCCAAATTGAAAGAAGTTTCAGACGATCAATGCGATTTTGAAACTGTATGACAGTTGGGGTAGAAAATTGTGGGAAATGAAGAAATTGCTTGTCACAAGCAATTTCTTCATTTTCCACAATGTTTTCTAAAGCCATTATCTTGTAAGGAGTCAAAAGGAGTCATTGGGATGTCAAATACAGGTCTAATTGTTTGGAAAATGTTAACCAAGCTCTTTTTCTGTTCTTTTCATTATTAGGTAACTTTCTATATTGTCAATTCGTTTATTCATACATTTCAGGCCTCCAGCCTTATAATTGTACATATATATTACAAACAAGTTACATAAACATGTGTACAGTGATGGTTAATAATGTATTTAGACAAGGTTACAAGATGGAAATATGTTCTTTTATGTCGTCAAAATTAAACATTCTCTTTTACTTTTAATTTTTTCACGCCAGCACTGCACGATAGGAGACGTGTCCCAACACCAACAGTATGGGACACATCCCCTTTCGCTCAGCGCTCGCTTATAAACAAAACTTATGTAAATGCATATTACAGTTCTAAAATTAACTTTCTTCTCTGTAATGAGTGATAGATGTATTGGGAAATGTTTCTAATGATCAAGTCATTTTTGCTACTATTAGCAGCATATGCATCTTATGTTTATTGGGCCTTTTGTAATATTTTTCCGGTATATAAACTTGTCTAACTGGTCAGCATATACTCTACATTGGAAAATAAAATGATATTCGTCTTCTACTAACTGTGACGAGCAAACTTTACATAGACGTTGTTCTCTTGAAATGTTGTCGTAACGACCTCTTTCTATTTCTAAGGAATGAACTCCAGTGCGAAATTGCGAGTAAGCATGTCTAAATTTTTTAATCGTTAGTACATCAAAATAATATTCTTTATCAAAAGATGGTTTAATATATCTATATACAGATAACTTTGAACTATTTTCAACGGACTCATGCCAATGTTGTATGTATTGATCTTTCAATCTTTGGTTAAAGGTTTTCAAAAAGTGTGCTTCATCATTAACAACTTGACTATACCATACATGTCCAAAACCATTATGACATAGTAATTTTTCAACTTCCCTCGCCTTTCTATATCGAGAGAAAAGACGAATTGACTGGTGATCTGCATTTCTCGTTATATTTTCTTGGGCAGTTTTGTACGGACATCAAAGCAGGTCTTGTTTCGGAAGAACATGTTTGAGCTGGACGTAACTTATTTAAAAATTCATCTATCAAACATTTTCTGTTTACGCAAACAGGACCATTTTTGACGTCCCTAATAGATCTAGAAGAAGCTTTGGTAAAACATCGAGACTAAGGGAAAAAATGCAGAAGTATACAGTGTCGTAAAGAGTTGAGAGAAAAGAACAAAATTATGAACACTGAATTTCTTGACAAATTATGAAATGTGACACACAATTTAGATGCAGCGTTTTCATTTTTAGCTCCACTGGCCTTTCAGGCCAGCGGGCTATTGTCATGGCGGTGTGTCCGTCGTGCGTCCGTCCGTCCTTAAACTTTTTCTTTAAAAATCTTCTCCTCAGAAACTATTGGATGGATTTCAACCAAACTTCACAGGAATGATCCTTGGGTGACCCTCTCTCAGATTCCTACAAAGAGTTTGGATTGAACCAGAATAACTTGAGTTATCTGCCCTTGAACATCAAAAAAAGCTGGTTTTGACCTTTTTTTACTCAAAAATCTACAAATATTAACCAATCAAGACAAAACTTGGACAGAATATATATTAGCATGATATCCTGCCTGGGTTTAATTTTCAGCTTGATCGGAATTTTACATCATGAGTTATGTGCCCTTGAATTTGACAAAATTTCCATTTTCGACTTTGTTTTCACTCTAACAACCATAATTGTTAAACAATCAAGATGATATTTGGAGAGAATCTTGTTGACAACAATATCTTGCTTTTGTGTAATTTTCAGGATGATTGCATTGCTACAAATTGAGTTATGTGCCCTAGAAATTGACAAAATTTCAGTTTTCAACACTTTTTTCACGTTTGTGGCCACATATATAGATTAAAACTGACAAAATTTGGACAGACCATAAGATCTTGCTCGAGTTTAATATTCAGCTTGATTATTGTGGTGTTCAAGACATAAATTATCAAGTCAAAATCATATTTTTAGATCAGAATGTCTTTATTTTCATGACCACTATGTTACCTTCTTGAACTAATTATCATAAAGAAAAACAACTCTTACTGAACTTTAAATTGCTCATATCAAAAGTTACTTCCCTTAGTCTACCACAATTATTAACTCACATATTGAATTATGTGCCCTTGAATTTGGCATAATGACAGTTTTCAACTTTATCATCACTAAAAATCTCCAAAGTATTAGTCAATCATTTACCTTCTTTTCGCTTTGACCACATAATTGCTTCTCTTTACTTTGTTTCTGCTCTAAGAATCACAAGAATTTAAAAATATATCAGTTTAAGCATTTAGATAAATTTGTCAATTTTTTAGCTCCACTGGCCTTTCAGGCCAGCGGGCTATTGTCATGGCGATGTGTCCGTCGTGCGTCAGTGCGTGTGTCCGTGCGTCCGTAAACTTTTTCTTTAAAAATCTTCTTCTCAGAAACTACTGGGTGGATTTCAACCAAACTTCAAAGGAATGATCCTTGGGTGACCCTCTCTCAGATTCCTTCAAAGAATTTGGATTGAACCAGAATAACCTGAGTTATCTGCCCTTGAATGGCAAAAATAGCTGGTTTTGACTTTATTTTTACTCTAAAATCTACAAATATTTACCAATTAAGACAAAACTTGAACAGAATATATATAAGCATAATATCCTACCAGGGTGTAATTTTCAGTTTGATTGGAATTTTACATCATGAGTTATGTGCCCTTGAATTAGACAAAATTGCCATTTTCGACTTTCTTTTCACTCTAACAACCATAAATAATAACCAATCAAGATGATATTCGGACAGAATCTTGTTGACAACAAGATCTTGCTTATGTGTTATTTTCAGCATGATCACATTGTTACAATATGAGTTATGTGCCCTTGAAATTGACAAATTTTCAGTTTTCGACACTTTTTTCACTCTTTCAGCCATGAATATTGACTAATATTGACAAAATTTCAACAGAATGATGGTGACTATAAGATCTTGTATTTTTGGCTTGATTATAAACTCACATACTGAATCATGTGTCCTTGAATTTGGCAAAATCACAGTTTTCAATTTTATTATCGCTCTAACATCCCTAAAATAGTAGTCAATCATTTACTTCCTTTTTGCTTTGACCACATGATTGCTACTTTTTACTTTGTTTTTGCTGTAAGAACCACAAGTATTGAAAAAATCTAGTCAAAATTTAAATTAAATATTAAAAAAAATTTAGGCCTGTGGAGCGACTCAAGACCTTCAGGTCTTTCTAGTTATAGTAAACCACAAGAAATTCAGGCCTGTGGAGCGACTCAAGACCTTCAGGTCTTTCTAGTTATTCAGTACAAAATGTCGCCATATCAGCCCAGTGGAGGATATAGAGGGGGTTCAAACGAACCCCTCCCCCCCCCCCCCTTGCAGCCAGATTATCTCATTTTCATGCAGAAATTCAGTCAAAATTGCGCAATACTTGTAAAACGAATCCCCCTTTTTGTAAAAACGAACCCCCTAACAGAAATCATGGATCCGCCGTTGCGCAACAGCCAGAGTAATAAGTAATAAATAATAAGTTAAAGGGGCTCATTCTATGTTTTTATGCTTCCGAACTGTTCGGGAACTCATATTTGTGCATGGAAAAGCAATGCATAAAAAACCCAATCTCGGCGAATAACCATCTTTCCTTTGCTACAGATCAATCCTTTACAAGCGTGTTTACACATTCTATTTTTACTTCAAAACAAGACAAGGTCAAGGTCAACAAGACACACCTCCGCAGTATTAACACACCGTACAACCGGCTGTGTCGATGACTGTAACCTTATTTGCAAGGAATACGTGAAAGGGTTTATTTTGTACAAGCACTGAACATTTATACGCGCATTTATCAACTATAGAATACCAAAGATCCTTTCGTTTATTTATAAAAGTAAATTCATTTGACCTACCATGCACATGACATCAGATGCCGAATCTGTCATCGCTGACTTTCGACGCAGCCCGTTGTACGGTGTGTTAAATCTCGCTGAGCACAGATGACGTATCTCTGACGTAATTGATTTTTGAAGGTTGCGCATATGTAGCCGTTACAAAACAAAAACAAGGACGCCAGCATGTTATTAATTGACTTGGATTCTAATACTTAAGGGGGAATGCTCCAGTTTTTCGGAACACTCGGTCATTACTGTAGTAAATTGAACGTTTCGTACCAATATGTTTCGCTACCATATTTTTAATACAAGATACAAGATACAAGATTTTATTCAGAAAACTCACATAACAAAGTGGGTGTCCTCCAATAAAAGATCAAAGTACATGTATAGTCAAGCAAGAAAACTACCTTAACATTAAAGATGTTGAACGCGGCCGACACATGAATATTCAAAGAAATGAACGAATTTGCAGATTATGTCAGAGTAACATCATCGAAAATGAATATCATTTCATCCTAATTTGCCAAGCATATCGCGACCTAAGAATCAAATATATCAAACCTTATTATCATACCTGGCCAAATATCCAAAAATTCTCGAAACTCTTAAGTTCTAAGAATAACAAAGAAATAATTAATTTAAGTAAATTTATCTATCAAGCAAACATTATACGAAAAAACTATCTTTGATATATCTCAATGCTTTATTTACAGCTTCTTGCCAATATGTTTGTTTTGTTTCATCAAATGTTTTGTTTAATCATTATGTATGTTCATATGTTTCAAATATATGCCTTCCAATTTTCTATTATCTATGTTGTAAAAAGTACTTTGTACTTATTACTTGAATAAACTATTGAATTGAATTGAATAATAAAGTCACAAATATATTTGGTTTCTATAATGTTGACTGGGTTCATTAAACGATTAAATAGTCGTAATGAAGACCCAGAGTCTGGTTTAAAGTCGTGGTTTTCAATTGCATTTTATTAAATAAAATATCTCTAGGTGCATCGTATTTTTAACAGTGATATCACATCATTATAATTTACCATTTACGACGGTAAAAGTGTATTTATTATGCAAAACTGATTTCCTCAAGATGGAAATCGATTATTTAGAGCAAGACTGTCGTAAGTGTGTATGAAGTTACCACTGTTTTGCGTCATTTTATTCATGTGTAGCTGATAAAAATTGTTGTAATTCACTAATAAGTGCGCAGACCTATGCATTTTCTTTTTGAATTAATACTAGGACATGTTGCTTAATACAATGAGGGAGTTTTATCAAATTCTATTATGTAGAACTTGGAATATTTCCAAAAAATATGCAAATGTTGACATAAAACACTCCAGCTTCGTTGATCTAACCGAACACGTTAGCATGCTGTTTTATACATTTACACGTTTATAATGGTACATATTTTGGGTTTTCTGTTCTTATTAAATGTAAGACGTTACTTTAAATCCGTTTTCGGGACTAAACGATGAATATACAGCATTTTATTAGCGTTTTAGTGACCTTGGACAGGTGCAAGAAATTGTGCATTTTTATACGCCCGAAGGGTCGTATTATGTTATGGCCCCGCTCGTCCGTTCGTCTGTCTGTCTGTTCGTCCGTCTGTCTGTCTGTCTGTCCGTCCGTCCGTTAGCAATTTCTTGTGTGCGCAACTCCTCCTACAGTTTTGATCGGAATTTGATCAAACTTGCCACAATAAATCTCCATGGTGTCTAGTTGTGCACCTCGCTTACGGAATTCAGATAACTCTTTTCTTTCTTGAATTATCTGCCCTTGAATTTAAAAAATGCCCATTTTCTTGTGCGCGCAAATCCTCCTACAGTTTTGATCAGAATTTGATCAAACTTGCCACAACGAATCTTCATGGTGTCTAGTTGTGCACACCGCTTACTGAATTTAGATAACTGTTTTCATTCTTGAATTATCTGCCCTTGAATTTACGGAAAAATGCCCATTTTCTCAAAAATGGCCATTTTCTCCTGTGCGCTACTTCTACAGTTTCAACCAGAATTTAATCAAACTAGCCACAATGAATCTCTATTGTGTCTTGTTGTGCAAACAAAATTTTGATAACTTTTCATGTTTGAATTATCTGCCCTTGAATTGAAAAAATGGCTAATTTTTACTGACAAGCCCCTCTCGGGCGTATATGCGCCGCTCTGCGAAGCTCTTGTTTCGATGTAGGGGTATGTGATACGAATGCCTATAAAATTCAAACAAGATCGCTGACCATCCATTTTTATTTCATTTTTGAATTGGTAATAACATGTAATTTCAACATACAAAATATAAATAAAATCTATTATTTGGAAAACATATTGGAAACTGGAGCATTCCACCTTAATGAAGCTCGTGGAGCGCTTACAATGGACATAAATGATCTACCCCTTCAGGTTGGTAATTTCATACGTTATTTCTGATTTGTAATTATTGTGCCATTTGCATTTTCGACAGCCTAGCTCCCCCCCCCCCCCCCCCCCCCGTTTAATAGCATGCTTAATCAGCCCAGGATACGATAATGTGAGTAACTAGAAAAGATTTTTGTGTCTATATGGGTTATCGCTCTTTGACTATAAAAGGAGAAAATAAAATAGAAGATCTAGTCCACGATCTTTTTTCGACGGCAAAGAATTTTGTGCTAAAAATAGACTGGGTACAACGTCATGTATTGTTAAACCGTCGGTGTTGAATTAAGCCGTAATTACGAGATTTTATAACAACCGACGAGATACTATTAAACACGTCAAACTCGGTCTCGTTTGGGAAATGGTTCTTTCAGATTTTCCTAACTTAAGGGGGAATGCTCCAGTTTCCTAAATTTTTTTGCCAACAATAGAATTTATTTATATTTTGTAAATTGAAATTACATGTTATTAACAATTGAAAAATAAAATAAAAATGGATGGTCAGCGAGCTTGTTTGAAATTTATAGGCATGTGTATCACATACACATGCCCCTACAGCGAAAAAAATGCACAATTTCTTGCACCTGTCCAAGGTCACTAAAATGTTAATAAAATGCTGTATATTCATCGTTTAGTCCCGAAAACGGATTTAAAGTAACGTCTTACATTTAATAAGAACAGAAAACCCAAAATAAGTGCTATTATAAACGCGTAAATGTATAAAACAGCATGCTTACGTATTCTGTTACATCATCGAAGCCGGAGTGTTTTATGTCAAAATTTGCATATTTTCGGAAATATTTCAAGTTCTACATAATAGAATTTGATAAAACTTCCTCATTGTATTAAGCAACATGTCCTGGAAATAATTCAAAAAGAAAATGTATAGGTCAGCGCACTTATTAGTGAATTACAGCAATTTTTATCAACTACACATGAATAAAATGAAGCAAAACAGTGGTAACTGCATACACACTTACGACTGTCTTGCTCTAAATAATCGATTTCCATCTTGGGGAAATCAGTTTCGCATAATAAATACACTTTTACTGTCGAAAATATGGTAAATTGTAATGATATGTTATATTATTGAAAATATGGTAGCGAAACATATTGGTACGAAACATTTAATTTACTACAGTAATGACCGAGTGTTCCAAAAAACTGGAGCATTCCCCCTTAAGGGCTTGATGTTGACACGGACTTGTATGCGACCGGGACTTTATATACACCGCGTTAAAGACATGGCTGGCTTCGTTTGAAACTAAAGCTTTAGCCATTATTTGGTACCGGCGCTCTTCTAACTATTAGATTAACCCAGTTCTGTGTCTGCTAATCAAAATCTTTGTTTTCCTCGACACTGATTGGTCCACCGATTTCTTCCGGGGGTCATTACTCGAAATGATCTGACTTTTTTTTCTCGGATGGTCAGACTATTGCTGCGGAAATGACGTCAAATAACTCGGACTATTAGTTTTCGTTTGGAGCAATAATTGCTACAATGGCTAAACCTGTAGTCTCAATCTAAGTCGGTCGTGGAGTACTTTGTCAGGTGCAATAGTATCCTTGCAGTATCCCCCACAATGCCTACTCATAGTCTTCTGGGGCGTCATTCGTGGATTCGTTCATCATGTCAGCAATAACGATGCTTTTCAACAAAACCTCGTATTTGTAGCTTATTATCCCCCGCCGATGAAATCATCGGTGGGATATTGTTTTTGCGTCGTCCGTCCTTCCGTCCGTCCGAGATTCGTTTCCGCGCTATTTCTTGAAAAGTATAGACCGGATTTCAATGAAACTTTGTGCAAAGCTTCACTACAAAGAGGACATGCGCATATCGTCGGGGTTACCCGGTTCGACCATTGAATTCAGAGTTACTGCCCCTGACTGTTGAAGCCATATACATACAGAGTGATATTCGTTTCCGCGCTATTTCTTGAAAACTATAGACCGGATTTCAATGAAACTTTGTGCACAGCTTCACTACAAAGAGGAGATGCGCATATCGTCGGGGTTACCCGGTTCGACCATTGAATTCAGAGTTACTGTCCCTGACTGTTGAAGCCATATACATACAGAGTGATATTCGTTTCCGCGCTATTTCTTGAAAACTATAGACCGGATTTCAATGAAACTTTGTGCACAGCTTAACTACAAAGAGGACATGCGCATATCGTCGGGGTTACCCAGTTCGACCATTGAATTCAGAGTTACTGCCCCTGACTGTTGAAGCCATATACATACAGAGTGATATTCGTTCTGTTGAAGCCATACAGAGTGATATTCGTTTCCGCGCTACTCCATTGACAATGAAAATATGTTCGGCGGGGGATAGCAATTCAACGAATTTGCTTGTTTTAAGCTGCAGTTACGAGGTTTTTGTTGAAAATCGACGATATACGAGGGTTGTCCGGGAAGTTCGTGGACACGGTTTAATATATAAAAATGAGAAAAGAAGATTTTACAACACACACGCGATGCCATTAAACAATATCTTAGAAACAACATTTCAAAATTTGAACAAAATCCCCCTATTTTAAACAGAATTACATAAGTTTTTGTGAAGAAGGTTGATGCACCCCGGAGCACGTCATGACGTTACGACGTTCCAGCGACGAAGAAATAACTTTGCCACGAAGACTTGTGCTGATTTGTTTTCTTCAGAAAGCATTCTACGCACCCTCTGGCACACACTGTTTTCATTTTCAAATGTTTTGTGAGAATTTCGTTAACAATTATTTTTGACAGTTCACATTCCCCCGATATATATCACCGTATTTGGCCTATCGTCATTCACGACGTCACTCACCAAATTAACATTTAGACTACCTGTTATAATACACTACCTGTTATAATACTTGATCTTTGAGACCTCGAATCAGCTATTCTTTCCCCTGAAACGTTTGTGACATTTGCCAACGAGATAATACGGCACACATGGTCTCTTCGTAGAAGAATTAACGAATTCCCCGGTCTCTGCAGGCGTTTTCCTAGTTCCACGCAAAATTTCACAAGAACGCACTGCTCCGCCCAAACGTCTGACGTCGTCATTTTTGACAAAGTTCCTTCCATATCAAACTTCTTTCAATCACCCTAAAATGTCATTTTTTGACGCGACGACATTGAAATCAAAACAATATTGAGTCGGAATGTTAAGTCACATTTTTCTACATTTATTATTTTGTTTCCAGCCAATTTCATACGTTAAATTAATTTACAAAACACAGACATGGGTAGCCAAAAAGCCCGAAATTTGACGTGCTCCGGGTACCCCTATGTAGGGTCGTGTTAGGTCCTATTGCAAAATAATTGTATATTAAATTCATTTCTTTTTGCTGGAAAAGTACTTGATTGATGTTTAGCTTTCTTGCGATAAAGATTTTTTTACAAACAAAGTATTATGAAGCAAAATAAATTGGGTGTCCACGAACTTTCAGGACAACCCTCGTAATTCGACAATATTCGAAAGATTGGTTCATGAAAATAACGACAAAATACGGAATTATCTAAAATCGCTTTATTTGTCGGCAATATATATTGAGGTATATACAACACCCACTGATACACTATACAATATTACACACGGGTAGAAAATTATACATTGTTTATATTATACATGGATATCAGCTGGGATCTGGAAAAAACGGACTGTACCGCATCAGAGACCAATATCGTTGCTTTTTAACAAAAACCTCGTAACTGCAGCTTGTTTTAAGCTGCAGTTACGAGGTTTTCGTTGAAAAGCGACGACATAACGACATAACGCTTTCCCAATTTTTTCCTATATGGGCAAATTATTAGGCTGCTGAAAATGGAAAGCCCTTTTTCAGAAGATAAAAGTCGTAATCCTTAAATGCATTTCCAGATTAGGAAGTACGAGAATAGCGTGGGTCTTTATCAGACTGCACCTATGTACTGGCTTGTCTTGATCTATCTTGGTCTCAATACCTAAGGGACCGTGGTTCCATATCCCAGCTTCAACATTATTTACAATTTTATATAATCTTTAACTTTATCATATAACCAGATAGGTCTCAGTGTTTACAAAAGGAATAAATAAATCCTTTGGGTATTCTCTATGTTTTCTATCGTACATGTACATGTATGTAATGCTGTATGGAATACTGCATGCTTTATGTGCACAGCGATTGTGATGCCCAAGTACGAGGAAAAAAACATTTTTGCATTCAGCAATGTATTGCTATGATAACTTTAATTTACAAACGTTTCTCCAAGTATCTCGGAGTTCTCTCTTATATTATGACTAAATACGAGGGACGTTCAATAAAAAGTGGTACTAACGGTCCACCATACATTATGGTTCTATAGAACAAGTGGAGGTTGTGGCTATTAAACGGGAAAACTGTTATCTTTACTTGGTCCAAATATAAGAAAAAATCGTTCCATCTTTCAAACGTTATTGAAAGTGGATGTGACGGTCTACATTAAAGGTCGCATAGGCTTTGAAATGTCTGCATCCGAGGTATATAACGAACTGCGTCAGACACATTGGTCTTCTAACGTTGACCGCACGTCAGTTTTTAGGAAGTTGGTTAAAATTAAAATGGGTAAAACTGACTTGATCTATGCCCCCGTCCCAGGCAACTTGCGTAAAGCTAGTACTAAAGCAAAAGCTGCTGCAGACTCCGACATGACCAACTAAAACGCAATGTTCACTGTACAAAAAAGCAGATAAAGTTGGTTTTTCATCGGGGACATGTTATACTATTTTGACGAAAGGGTTGAAACACAAACAGATTTTCGCCCGTTGCCCCCCCCCCCTCCCCCCCCCTCTCCGTTGACGATAGAACAGAAGGCCATCATTGTACTATGATTGGTATATTTGTCTATAACCATTTGCAGCGATTTTATAGTAAAGTTCCGTAGGGAACTGATTAAGGGGGAATGCTCCAGTTTTTCGGAACACTCGGTCATTACTGTAGTAAATTAAATGTTTCGTACCAATATGTTTCGCTACCAAATTTTCAATGATATAACACATCATTAAAATTTACCATTTTCGACAGTAAAAGTGTATTTATTATGCGAAACTGATTTCCTCAAGGTGGAAATCGATTATTTAGAGCAAGACAGTCGTAAGTGTATATGCATTTACCATTGTTTTGCGTCCTTTTATTCATGTGTAGCTGATAAAAATTGCTGTAATTCACTAATAAGTGCGCTGACCTATACATTTTCTTTTTGAATTTTTACCAGGACATGTTGCTTAATACAATGAGGGAGTTTTATCAAATTCTATTATGTAGAACTTGAAATATTTCCAAAAATATGCAAATTTTGACACAAATTACTCCAGCTTCGTTGATCTAACCGATCACGTGAGCATGCTGTTTTATACATTTACGCGTTTATAATAGCACATATTCTGGGCTTTCTGTTCTTATCAAATGTAAGACGTTACTTTAAATCCGTTTTCGGAATTAAACGATGTATATACAGCATTTTATTAGCATTTTAGAGACCTTGGACAGGTGCAAGAAATTGTGCATTTTTCGATGTAGGGGTATGTGATACGAATGCCTATAAAATTCAAACAAGATCGCTGACCATCCATTTTTATTTTATTTTTCAATTTGTAATAACATGTAATTTCAACATACAAAATATAATTAAATTCTATTTTTGGGAAAAAAATTAGGAAACTGGAGCATTCCCCCTTAAAACATTTTATAGTATTGCTCAGTTTTTAAATTTTCGGCGAAAAGCCTTCTTCAGAAACGTTATAAATAAATTTCAACTCTACTCCATTATCAACTCGTATGTCATGGGCGCCGCCATTCACTGAATGACATACGAGTTGATAATGGAGTAGAGTTGAAATTTATTTATAACGTTTCTGAAGAAGGCTTTTCGCCGAAAATTTAAAAACTGAGCAATACTATAAAATGTTATAACCATTTGATCACGTCTTGCTTTTATTTGCTTGTATTATTGATGTTTGACAAGAAACTGTAAAAGTTTACGTAAGTAAAGTATTGTCTATTGTAAAAGTGGCAAAAATCTTTTGAAATAATGCAAATAATGCAACAAATGTCGGCTTTCTGGACTTTATACACATAATTAAAGATGGATCTACTATTTTGAGCACCATCGGCATATCAATAGCAGGCGATGGTCGCGAAAAGATCAGACAAGTTCCATCGTTACCAAAATAATAAAAGCGCGGCAAAAGTTTCGTACGCGGTATTTTTCAAATGTGATGGACATATTGCTTGAATTGCTGTTACAAATAGCAAAACTAACACCTGTCATTTATACAAG
The DNA here is from genome assembly GCA_963680895.1 of Fragum sueziense. NCBI lineage: Eukaryota > Metazoa > Mollusca > Bivalvia > Cardiida > Cardiidae > Fragum > Fragum sueziense. The sequence continues at coordinate 15,658,372 of OY804596.1, forward strand.
TATGGTATATCGGCGAAAGTGGAGAAATATTACGACAAACGCAAGGTTTGGGACCAGCTTAAGAGACATATGCCTAATTCATGACAACGGATCTGTCCACCGGTGTCCTCTTGTCCAAGACTTTCTGAAAGAGAAGCATACTACACAGCGTCTTCATCCACCCTTATAGTTTGGCTTAATCCCATATGGTTTTTTGTCTTTGCTATGCTGACGAAAACTTTCTCTGATCGTAGGTATAGGTCATGATATTCTATAGGCGGTGCCATTTACCAGTGTCTGCTGGGTGTTCCAAAAAAGGACAATTTATTGGAATATAAGTAACGGAAATCAAAATTTCAAAAGTGTATGGATATCAAAGAGGAATGCTTCAAAGGTTTGAAGAAATTTAGAATTGAATTCCAACATGGAAACTGCTTTTAGAACCCCTGTTCCAAAATTAATTGAACGCTCCTCGTACCCTTACATACAAGTAAAATCTTTTTAGCCTATGTATTTTTGTAAGCATTGTGTTGGAACACAAGCATCAATGTACGAGAAATTTTCGATTATAATGTTTGGTCAAAACACACAACTTTTATTTTTTCAATAGGAAAAAGCTAAAACACAACAGCTTTTATTATTTTTCAAATGGAAAAGCTAAGTGTTTTGCTCTATTGATGTATTTTCTTAATCGTGTATTTATCATCGGAAATCCCGTTGTCTTCTCATAAGGTATTTCGACGTCGATGCTGTACCTTAGGTGACGACAAGCTTTCCGAGAATGATACACTATCAAATTGGTACAGTCTTGTTTAACAAATGGCAAATGGTTTACACATGGTTTACACATGGTCACAAGTCATGAATTTCAAAGGTGGGATTTTGTCTCATAGGATAGATAACAACTACGACCAAAATAGCCCTGCTTCTGGTCAGAAATTGCTAAAAAAAAAAAAAAAAAAAAAAAAAAAACATTGAATTTCTTTTGTTTTTAGTTTTTGTAAATGGTTTGTTACTGAGCTCGTACCTCAGATATATGACTTGATATGAAAACTCTTTACTTGATCTCAACCGACCAATAAAAACCAATGGACATTTTTAGCGTTTTTCTGGTCAGTTGGGATCAATTTTTGGACAAAATAAAAGGATTCTACAAATAAGCCACACAAATGCGGAAAGAGCGCAATAAGGCGAGGTATATGAAACAAATCATTTGAAAATGGACCCAGAAATAGAAAACGTATAAACTGAAGCGGGTTATTTCAAGCGAATTTGCTATCCGTCTAGCTCACAATGCACAATTCCAACCATAGTGTACTTTAAAGGTGGCAAGCTATTCACAAAGAACACAAGCGTGGTATATGTATTTGAAGATGTCATATGGAGAAAAACCCACTAAATTTCGTTGGGGAAGTACAAAAAGTATCAGAACTCTATCCTACATTGCTCATTTGTACTTTTATTGTGTTTTGTGGTTATTTTCTGCAGGTGACAGCTTGGTTTACCATTTCATTAAACAACTTGGAAAACAACGATATATATTGTTATTCAACAAACAACTAATGATACCAGCCTATTTCATCACTTATATATCATTTGTAATTTTTAATTATTAGTATCTACATACACATTCATTTGTTTCTCACCGTCAACTGAATTTCTGGCTAAGATGTCAGAGAGAACCGTTTAAATCATTTAGGTATATCAATGTTTCGGGTCATGGTTCACATTGTAACGCAATTTGTTTCAAATAATCCTGTCATATAATTTATTCTGTCATCATGTACATTACAACTCGATTCGTTCTGATAACTAAGACATATCATCGTCCCAGGATAAGATTCACATATTGAAACGTCATTCGTTCTAATAACCCAGGCGAATTATTGTCTCTGGATAAGATTCACATTGCAATGTGAGTTTCTAATTAAGATTCACATTGTAATGTGATTCCTTCTAAACAATCAATGCAGATATTCGTCTTGAGTCATTTCTTACATTCCAACATAATTACACGTACATGACATAGGGTACATAAATTGTTATTTCATGTTGGCTCTATGAATGAAAACGCATTAGTCAAACTAATTTTGTAAATGAATGCACTGTCAACTTGTGTAAATGACTTTGTTATCAAACTGAAGTATGTGGATCTACATCAAATGAAATTCTTGGCACGTTGTAGTTTGAGGCATTTTCTAGTAATAACTGAAAAAGAAAATCTAGAAATTAATCTGATTCACTAAACATTACCTGCAAATATCACCACCAACGTATTTGATAACTTATGAATGTTCTTTAAAAGAAATATCAGAAGTGTTGAAACAAAGACAGTTTTAAATCATAAGCTTTGTTTGTTTTACATTGCATGGCGTTTTTATTGACAACCAAGAAAACAGTGATGTTGTAATTAATAATTTGTAACTTTGCAGTTAATTGCATGTACTTTCTCCTTCAAAAAGGCAATTTCTTACAATATATAAATAAATGGTTCGGAAAGGTGGGCTTGTATGTATAAAATAATGCTTATACACAACCAAGAGTCAAATATACGAGCAAGGATCTGAAGTAAGGTTCTTATTTGAGAATAACATTGTTCCGGATACGCACTGTCTGATCAGGACCCATGTCATTCTCTAAAAGCTTCTTGATGACATTTGCAGTAAAGTCTTTAAGATAGCAGTATGGATACCAATGAGACTTTATCTACAGAGTAATCTGGAAACAGGGTTGTCAATAATGCTAAAAGGACCCCTTTTCAAAATATCGGCTTATACCTTTTCTGTATGATCACCATGGTGATTGTTGCTATGGGCGGATCCGTTCATGGGAGATACCGGAGCAACAGGACCATTCTCCTTCCTATGATTATTGGTGTTATTGGTGTTATGAGAGTTGTAGGTGGTGTTAAATCCCTCAAATGGCGGCGGGTGCCCGTCGGGCGGATCTGGCGAGTCGGGGGCGGGCATCATGTATACCGTCTGTAATAATAGGGTTCAATTTTATCCAGTTCACTGTGACGTAATTTCGGACGAACAATATTATTTCGTATGTGTTGTCATAAAATCTCGTAACTACGGCTTGAATCAATATAATTTTATAATAACACCGACGAATTATCAATACATATACATCCTGCCTCCACTCTTTTCCGTTATCGGTCTAGTCCCTCATTAGTAAAAGATTTTGAATCGTTTATAAACCCAGTCTATTTTAGTGAAAAATTCATTGCTATTGCTCAGATATTATAACAACATTACCGTGATTGAAATTGTTTAAAATTTAAAAACACAATAGTCTAGGGGCCAACCCCAAAAAGAGGCCTAGAAAGTGGTTTTCTTTGGACCAATAGTCCAGAAAGATTCCGATGGTACAGTGAGTTGGGGTAACCATTGGGGCTTTATTTTATGGTGGATGCCAGAACTGAAAGTGGTGCAGATTTTTTCCAGGGGCAGATAACTCTACTCACCCAAAAATGAAATAAACAGTTTTTTAGTTGACCATGAATCGAAATTGTCGTCAAAATTTTTTCAGTGACTTTTTTCCTCAATAACTTTATGTTTTTATTGAAATATTATGTATGCCAAAAAATAATTAGTAATAGAATAGTCGTTTTTTAAAACACATTTACCGTAATTGTCATAATAAATGTTCATTCACCAAAATAGAAAAATAACTCTAAAATAATTAAGAAAAGTTTTTTCAAACTTTATTATCTTTTTAAACGTTGATGATAGAAAGGTTTAGACACCATAGGGATATTTTGAAGTCAATTAGGTTTCGTTCCAGGATGACTTTTGCAACAAATGTCGGTGTGATTTTTTTCTGGGGGCAGACAACTCTTACCACCAATAAGGGCATGTTCAAAGAAAGGCTTTATGACAAAACATGTTTACAATCTAGTTCCCGCAAAAGTAAACCAATATTCATTAAACTAAATCAGAACAAGTATGATAATAGGTTTTTCAATGAGTTTGATTATTGGCCAGATCGGACCAGAAAGTCCTGAGTTATCTGCCCTTGAACATCAAAAATAGCTATTTTAGACTTTGTTTACCATCTAGCATCCACAAATACTGACCAATGATAATGAAACTTCTACATAATGATAAGGACCATAAGATCTCAAATGAGTGTGATTTTCGGCCTGATCGGACAAGAAAATTATGAGTTATTTGCCCTTGAATTTGACAAAATTGTCGTTTTTGACTGTTTTAGACTTTGTTTACACTCTAGCATTTATAAATATTGACCAATCAAGTTGAAACCTGGACATTATGTTGCTGACTATAAGATCTCTAAGGCGTTTAATTCTCAGAATGATCAGAATAGAACATCGCGTGTTATATGCCCTTGAATTTAACAGATTTGCCATTTTCGACTATTTTCGACTTGATTTACACTCTAGAATCTCTAAGTATAGATCAATCCAAATAAAACTTATGCATAACGATTGGAACCAAAAGATCTCAAATGAGTACAATTTTCAGAATGATCAGGACATAAATTCATGAGTTACTTGCCCTTGAATTTTACAAAATTGCCGTTTTACGACTATTTACGACTTCGTTTACACTTTAGTATCTACAGCTATAGACCAATCAATTTGAAACTTGGTCATAATATTGTTGACCATGAGATCGCGACTGAGTACAATTTTCACAATGCTAGGGACATAAAGTCATGAGTCATAATGCCCTTGAATTTTACAAGATTTTCAACTATTTTCAACTCCGTTTACACTCTAGAGTGTATAATTATTGACCAATCCAAATGAAACTCATACATAATGATTGATACTATAATATCTCGATTAAGTACAATTTTCAGAATGATCGGGACATAAAGTCATGAGTTATATGCCCTTGAATTTTACAAAACTGCCATTTTCGACTATTTTCGACTCCGTTTCCACTTTAGCATGTATACTTATTGACCAATCCAAATGAAACTTATACATAAGGATTGGGACTATGATATCTCGATTGAATACAATTTTCAGAATGATCGGGACATTAAATCATGAGTTATATGCCCTTGAATTTTACGAAATTGCCGTTTTCGAATATTTTGACTTGGTTTACATTCTAGCATTTACAATTATTAATTAATCCAAATGGTACTTTTATACAATGTTGGTGACCATAAGATCTAGGACGAGTATAATTTTCAGAATGATCGGGACTGGAAGTCATGAAATATGCCCTTGAATTTTACAAAATTGCTGTTATAGACTATTGTCGACCTGGTTTACACTCTAGCATCTACACTTAAAGACCAATCCAAATGAAACTTGGACACAATCTTGGTGACCATAAGATATAGAATGATTTTAATTTCAGTCAGGCAGGATCAGAAAGCTGTGTTTTTGTGCCCTTGAATTTGATAAAAACTGATGTTTTTTTTACTTTGGTTTTACTCTAACAACCACAAATTTTGGCCAGTCGAGACAAAAAACTAAAACATAATGTTGGTGACCATTCTTACAAGGTGAATACAAATTTCGACATAATTGGACCAGAAGTTGTTAAGTTATCTTCCTTTGAATTGATCAAACTTTCCATTTTGACTTTATTTTCAGTCAAATAACCAGATAGATGGACAAATCAAGACGATATTTGATGGGTAGAATGTTTCCGACATTGTTTTTACTCTAAAAACCACACATAGTGAACAATCAAGACAAAACTTGGACACCAAGATAACGACTACGAGAGTTTGGATTAGTTTGGCATTCAGTTATTTAGTCAGGATAGAAAGTCTAGAGTTATTTGCTCTTGAATTCTGTAAAATTGACTCTTTCGATCCTGTTGTCACCCTAGCTACCACAAACATTGACCAAGCTAGACAAAGCTCAGTCTGTGACTGTGAGATATATTTTATAGTGTTAATGTGAATCTGACATCCTGAGTTATAAGCCTTTAATTTTGACAAAATGACCATTTTTGACTTCGTTTTCATTGCAAAAGACACTCATGTTGATCGGTCGATACAAAACGTGGACAAAATGTAAGTGGCCACAAGATATGGTTCAGTTATCAGCCTGATTATGATTCAACAATTTTAATTGCTTTCCCTTGAACTTGACAAAACTGCTGTTTACGAGTGTTCAGTTTTGCAGTCACAAATATTAATTGATTTGAATAAAACCTGGGCTCATATTATCTTGCTTCAGGTGAGCGATTTAGGACCATCATGGTCCTCATGTTATTTATTAAGAATATCTGACAATCAAAACTCTTTTTCAAGGATTTGCGTTAAATGTCAGTTGAAAACGCGAAATTCGTTAAGTTATAGGTAAATATTGATTACGTTTTAAGCACACAAAGTTTGGGAGATGAAAGACGTACAGACGATCGGACGGACAAAATGGACAGTAGAATTCATTAACATATTCTAAATTGTCTCCTTCTACATTACTTCTATCAGTCTTTTTCGATGATTTTGGTGCAAAATTGTGACTTATCTCAATTATCTGCCAATAAATAAGCTATCAGCCATTTCCGACAGAAAACTTCAAATTTTCAAAAAATATATCAACTTGCGGACATGGATTAGACATATTTTTATCAAATGACATGTCATGTTAGAAGTTTAAAAACATTTCCGGGTACTTGGAAATGCATTTTCACAGTTTTAAGCAGATCTATGAGTTTTTGGCTTTTTAACGACATCATGAAGTAGAAGGGGGTAGACATAGCTTAAATTGGTGGGTGGGGTAAGGACAATTGTAGATTTCTTAGAATTCAAGATGATTTTTGGTATAAGAAAATTACAATCACGAAGACTATTCAAATGTGATTTCTTTCCATAAAAATGATTTATCAATTAGATAAAAATGGTAGTATAGAAACAATTTCTGACGACTACTATTTAACCTTAATTTCAAGTGGGTGGGGTAAGAAAATTGCTTGTAAAAACATTTGCACCACTTTTGATTATGGCATCCACCTTATTCTAACGTCCCATTGAACTAACAATCACCTGGTACCAACAGATTTTTTCTGGACGATTGGTCCAATAAAAATTTATTTTGCGGGACGGGCCCCTAGACTACAATATTAGTTTGGTCATAATACAAAGAATGTGAAACCAACAACAAGAGACACATGAAGGTATAAATGACTCTATCGGTATATCGCTACAATAACATACATGTATATGGCATCAAAAATGTCAAAAGGTGGCATGATAACCAACTCTTGTTAACCGACACGACCTATTTTCTTAGCGATGTAAGATATCCCTTAACCAAAAATTTTAATCAATTTGCAGAGCGATTGAGACGATGCCACGAAGAGAAATTATTCAACATGACATAGAGTTATTGGCGTTGTGAGAGACATGAGAGGTGTTAAATCCGTCAAATGGCGGCGGATGTCCGTCAGTGGGATCCGGCGAGTCGGGGGCGGGCATCATAATTATATACCGTTTGTAATAATTGTGTTTAGATATTATGTATATAACAACATTGTAGTTGTTGGAATTGTTATAAGTTTTAAAATACACTATCGGGATGGTCATGATACAAAGAATGTAAAACCAACAACAAGTACTCTCTTATGAACAGAGCACATTATCTCTACATTCCATTTCGATAGAATGAGCTCTGTTCTCGCGGGGTCATTTCACGTTTAATCTCGGGGCCTTCGCGGGATTTCAGTATCCAATCGTTGGCGATACACAATAAAACAATTCAAAAAGCTGATACAAACTTTCATTGGCTGACGCTTCAAATTACCGGCTCCAGCCAAAAATAGAAGCGACGTAATGTATACGTAATCAAACCAAATCAAACTGAATGATTTTGATTCGATAATTCAAATGTTACCGGCTTCAGCCAAAAATAGAAGCGACGTAATGTATACGTAATGATCATGCAAGATAAAACTGAATGATTTTGATTCGATAATTCAAATGGTATGCTATAATTAGATTATGACGACCAAATAGCCTGTTGGCGTACCGAAAACTGCAGAGGTCATATTTGACGGTTTAATCAATAGAGCTCGGCAGTGGAGAGTAACAACAAGAGGCAAATGAAGGTATACATGGTCCTATCAGTATACCGCTACATGTAAATACGTGTGACATCAAAAAGGTCAAAATAGTGACAAGATGACCAACTTTTATTTTGAACATATTTTCTGTGCTATGTAAGATATCCCCAAACCAAAAATTCTAATCAAATTGCAGAGCGACTGAGACGATACCACCAAGAGAAATTATTCAATATGACATGGAGTTATTGGTGGTGGCGGTGGATGCCCGTCAGGCGGATCCGGTGAGTCTGGAGCAGGCATAACGTATACCATCTGTAATAATGTCATCCAAATGAATTGAAGACAAAAACGGACCAAAAGCACTCTAAATAGAGTCTTTTGTGCTATATATATTAGTACCATTTCTCCATCCGAAGCCAAGACTGGTTTGCGTATCTGATACTATTACGGTGTAACAGTTACAAATGCGGTTTACTCAATTTAATTGGCAAACAGTTCACTGGAAGCCTTGTAGCACTTGCGCAATCTCAGAATGTTTATCAGTCCTGTTTTTACTTTCTGTTTACTAATATACGAAGAAGTATCAGGGTATCTACATGTAATCAGACTAAGATCGCGCGAGCGCTTCAATGCTTTATGAGGAAAAGTGTTACGGTAAAGAGTTTGGAATGACGAGATCTTTTGCTTAAATGGCTTTGCAACATTTAATCGTGACTGAGACACATTTCTACGCCCGTATAACAGCAGACTGTGATACAAACATTCTTAGTAAGTAGTGGCCTACGTAGCAAATATTACATGCGGTGTCTACAAGCTCCTGCTATATATACTGAACAAAAGTGAAAACGCTACACTGCAAGATTTGATTTTTCTGGAAAAGTATCGAACTAATAACATGAAATATATTTTGACGTTATTTTCCAGGCTTTCAGCAATCGTTTTGTCGAAATTTCATTGCCCTGTCTCCTTTAATGTCAGAGTTACAGCCCTTAATGCGTTTAGAGCTAATTTCATCTAACACCACATTTGCGCATGCGCAGCAAACGCGTCTTTATTTTTTCGGAATTGGCCATCTGGGTTGCCAGAAAAACACTTAAAGTCTCACTTATCTCTTGAAGCAAGCTCTAAATTCAAGGTCTAATCTGTCAATTTTTCGAATTACCTCCCTTTAACATAAACATATAGGGAATTTAAAATGTTTTGTATTCACAAATGTATTGTTTTTTTCGATTGGTCTTTTTTGCAACATCATGCAGGCCTTACTTGGGACTTTTGAACCCTTTCTTCGACTAGGATTGTTCCCAGATGTCCATGCATTAGCGATTTCAATTTCCTATGGAGATTACATTGTAAAATTTTCAAGCTCTGGAACATAATGAACATTCTGCTTTTCAAACATTATTTTCTAAACGCTGAAACAATTTTATGCAACCTTCTTTACATTTCCTGATTTATAACTTGTCAGACTACTATTCCGTGCAGTCCGACATGGTTTGCATTCTTCTGCTTGGATTTCTGAAGGTTTAAATTGTGTAAAATTTCAGTTCAAATTGTACACCTGAAAAACGGACCCCTGTCACATTAAAAGGGTCCGTTTATTTTCCCAATAATTAAGATCCACAGGACATTTAGTGTTTTGCACAACCAAGTCAATGAACAATGCGAAACACTTTCATTTGATTTTTTTACTTGTTGTTTTTATAAGAAATATGACAAGCAAAGTAGGTGTAGCGTTTTCACTTTTGTTCAGTATATTAGATAGAGGCTGTATAGTAGATTCTACGCGAAATAAACATTCAAATGCGCACAGCCATCAAGTATACAGACTCTATCCGACTTAGTGTTCCCTAGCGGTCCATTGGAGACGGGGGTGTGGCTATGTATAGACGTCACAAGACGTCACATAAACTAGCCGACAGCCTCGCTTATGCGAAATATAGCCGCGAAATTTTAAAGTAAACTGCAATTTCATTGGTCCAAAAGTAGGTCGAACACTAAATCTATTTCTAAAATTTGACCAAGTAACATACTATGTGTATCTTTCATGAAATCGAAGATATGCCATGCTTCATCAAAAACTGTTAGTTTTTGATGAAGCATGACACATGGAAGATATCAAAATTTGCTAAAAAGGTAAAGAAATAGGAAATGGCATGATTTGATTTTTAATACCTACCCCTATTGACATTCTCATATCTGGTTGAGACTTGAAGTAAATAAATTCACACACTCCCACTATTATAGCCAGGACCAGCCCGGCTATCAATATATAATATATACCAGCTACATTGCTTAATGATAGACTCTTCTTCTTTGATTCCTGCAAAGAAATTGATAAAAAATGGAATTATCAGAAATCATAAAATCAACTTATAAAGGAAGCGGTGGTGTTGGTAGAAAAATTCAAAAGATTCAAAATTTCATTCTGTATATAATCCACAACATACAGGATTGTGACAGAAACACATGCAACATATAAAATGGCTTACAAACAACAACGAAAGAGATTCCAACATCTCCACCCCAATGAAGTGAGCAAAATGGATTCACCTTCCCATACATGACATCACAGTATTGTAACAATTTGACGAGCTAGGAATGTACAGGGACTAATCGATTTAATAATTGGCGTTTTATTTTTCCTTAAACTGGGAGTTTGACTAGCAAATGTATTTTGTGATCTAAACAGCTTTATTTAAGATATGAGTAGAATACTTAACATTAATTTAAGTCATCGATTTATTATATGTATTCATAACAATCCGATCTGTTAATTCATGGATCTTGCATCAAAGCACTTATTGACATAATCAACTACCAATAAGTTAACATCAGATTGTTGAGAGCTAAGTAACATCAAAAACTTTTCTTCTAAGCTTAGACTGTCAAAATTGACAATAAAATAAGCAATATTTTCGAAACGCTTTTTTTCGCAAATTAGCATATTTTGGGCAGACACAGACAAAATGAAATTCATCTTCAACTTCCTGGGAAGAACATATATTACAAGTTCGCTGATAAACAGGCGTTCTCAGAAATGCAATGGTTTCTTACATATTCGGAAACCGTACTTTCTCAACTTTCGCTACGCTCGGAATGAGTATTTTTTCGAGTGGTTTGTTTGTGTGGATTCCCCATTGATGCTTTGCTTGAGCATTTTATCAGAGCAACAGATAAGACTGAGTGAAGGCATTTTGAATTTGTTATTACAAATTCAAATCCTATGTTGTCGGTACTCATTTTCAATTTTCAAAGTAAATTTTGCATTTAAAAAAAACCTCATCCCTCTTATCTGTAGCTCAGCAGTATTTATGTACATGTTCTTCGCAAATTTTAATATAGATTTACCATTTTAATGTTTGGAAACAAATAGTTATACAGTCGACATTCGTTGTGTCGAAGTCAGAAAGACCGTCAAAATACTTCGACATATCCAGAGTTCGACACATCCGGATTCTTTTTGTTTCTTTTAAAACGATGTTTAACCGTTTTCTGAAGCTGATCAAGTACGTTCTTATTTAAACTATAGTAGGAAAAGGAAAGAAATTGCTCGACATGAGCAATTTCTTTCCTTTTCATACTATAGTTCAATGGATATATATATCTATTTCAAAATATTTTTGATATTATATTTATAATCTCTATTGATGAGGACGGGACTAGATTTTCACTTCGACTTAAGAGGAAATTCGACCCATCCGATGTCGATATAACGAGTGTCGACCGTATTACATACAGTATATGTTCCATAACGGTGCGATCAGTTAAGGCTAGTCATATCAGTCAATACGTACCCTATGGCCAGTATTAAAACCACACTCTCCTTTATCCACCCACCACTCTTTTCTCATCTTTTTTAACGTTCCGTCCTCTTTAAGACTCAGCACCGCCAACGTTATAGAATCACTGAAGTAGAAAAATATACAAGAACGTGTAAAAGTCTCGCAATATCAATGTAGTCTACCAAGGCTGGGAGAATTTATCATGACGAGGTATTTATTTTAGGTTTGCATGTCGTCATTGTAGTCTATATCGCTGATTTTCTTCCAAAATTCGTAAATGCAGCTATGACGAATCCGTAGTTATTAGTTTTTGAAGGAAACTGAAAACTGGCGAAATTATACTTTTCCTTTCGTCTTTTTTATTATTATTGACCAACCGCTTGATACACCCATTAAAATTACCCACCTAAGCTCTATAGATACAATATCGGTAATAAGAAAGGATTGATGCATGGTGGTTTGATTGAAAGCACGAATCTTACCTTAGCATAGACCCTTTCGAGGTTGCTATACCGTAATGGTTAAGGTTAAGATTATGCCCCACCCTCATGGTGTTACATGGTTTACGGTTGTTGGCGTACTCATTGTGAACAGACTCCAGTAGGAAGGCGTATTTTCCTTTAGAGTTCCGTACTCGATTTATACCTGAGGAATATAACAATATGCAAGTAATAAGCAAGTAATCAAATAAACTACAACAATGAAGAGAAGAAAGGAAAACATTGTGTGGATTTATGTGAGTTTTTTTTTCTTTTCAATGCAGAACTTAAGACTAATTTAAATTCAACTGAGCTGAAGGCATCCAAAATGGTAGAGGGATTGATTAACCAAAGTGCAGTATTTTAGGAGAGAAAATGAAAATGTAAACGTAACAAGGTGTGCAAGCACCTCGTTCAGAAGACGCTTGACGACAGAACTCAGAACCTTGATGGTAGAGTACATTATCAATTTCTGGTTGTGAATAGTTTAAACTATTTTTAATCCTACACTATAAATCAAATGACACCAGCTCTTACAATTTCTATGACAATGAAGTTTCGAAATGGTAGAGAAACAATAACATATAAGTATCATACAGAGGTGGTATTCACCAACTAGTCGAATTCAAAGTTTTTCTTTAAATTGCACGACAATCCATCCGATTGGCCGAGACATACGTCTCGTCCAATCGGATGGCTTGTGATGTAATTTTGCTCTAGAAAACCGATTTAGACATTTTGTTGAATATGGCCCCTGAACTATATTTACCTTCTTCTATGCCCTCTACAAATACTGCAGGTTTAGCACTGATCATATACGCCCACATTGAGGCGTATGTTAATACTTTGGAGTTCTGAAAGAAAAGACTCATCAAATACAAACGACATAATGTAAGAAGAAATTTGTTTTTGATTAGGACATCCAAACAAATGAAACACAACGATATGGATGTATGTCACATCTTATCATACTATGTAAATTATACATGTACATGGAATTATTCTTGCTCAGCCGGACAAATGTTTATTGACGTAGAGGATAAACAGACCAGATCATATGGATTGGTGGTTAATCGGTTTACAACTTAATTGACAGACTGAGAAGACGAATACGCAAACGGATACAACACACCATAAAGACTGAGATGAACACGAGTACAGCAGACCATAAGCTATCTTTGCACATGTAACTACATTATCGGCGACACAATCGTCAATTCTTTTCTCTAAATGTTGTTAGTTTGCTTTATTTGAGCCATCAAAAATCAGGAAAAGGATTTGAGAATACGTAAATTAAATTGGTTGATAATGAGACTTACCCTAAAGAAAGACTGTGTAGACCCCGAGTTGAGCGTACCATAAGCTATTTCTGTCTGTTTTACTAAATCATCTGCAGACTCTATCGGCGTCATCAGTTTCTCTATGGTGAGGAAGGCAGCAAGGTTCGCTGTGTATGAAGATATTGTAATCAACACTGCGAACCACCACGCACCGCCAATAATTCGACCTGATGACGACCTAGAAATCATAACATAATAAAAGGCTTCCGAGTTTAGCATAATGAATTGTGACGATCCTTAGACCAACCACAATGCTGCCAATTGTTATTCATACTTATAGGACGTAATCTATTAACATGCGCTGTGATACTATTGTTGTGTACAATGTTTCAAAGCTAAATCTGCAAATATTGAGATAAAAGAACTTTGCAGGTAGCCATGACCAGAGTATAACACCGAAGCCCAGATGGCTCGAATAGTTCCTTTAAGATTCAAATGGTAGCTAAACATGAACAAGAAAACAAATCCCATTGGTTCTTTTAGAGTTGTGTTAAATGCCTTCTTTGCTTTGTATGTGTTCCTTGAGGAATATGGATTAATCGTGTCTTCGTTTTTATAAATGACAAATGAGGTATCATGTTCCCAAATGACATTGAAAAGCTTTATATTAAACTTAATTATGAACCAAAAAATGTTTGTATCAGGTTTTACGTCGCAGACAAAGTTTTTTATGAAATTATGTCATAACAAGTTAAAGTCGATTTGGAAAAGTAACGGGAATTCATTTTTGTACATAATATTTACAATGAATTGATATTAAAAGCAGTTCCGTTAATAATTTCAAAGGGATGTGCCAAAAAAAAGGTTCAACTAATAACCAGAGCACATCAACGAATGATAATAAAATTTGTTTGCTTTTACGGATTTACCTTGGACAAGTGTCATCGCTCCCCTGTAACATCAACGAACCCATAGCAAACCACATGGAGTTGGCGATCGTAAACTTGTTGTACTTCATATTGGCGTTCATCCTGGACCGTCTCCACTCGGCGGAGCTGAACCGACTCACGAAAAATATCCCCACACCTACGGAGAAATATCCCAGCACGATACACACCCACAGGTCGATCGTGAACGGCTGCATGAAGGAGAAAACACCTGGCTTTTTGACCTCAGGCTTCTTAATCATGATGCTGATACCGACGTCCATGAAGGGTTTTGAGAAGTCGACCACTTGTTCACGTTCACTGGTGATTGAAAGACCGGCTACTGCTATATCGGCTTCCTGGTGAAATTAAATTTGAAATATCAATCAGTGTGTTAAGATGAACCATTTAACATCCCTGGATGATTTCTCGGAAGAATAATAGTCATGACCCTAGCGATATCTGATCAACATTTTTTCGGTGTAACTCCATGTACCCATTGTCATTTACACCAATAAAAGAACTCTCGTAGAGTCACTTTCTTTTCTTTTAATAGAGACAGGATGTGCAAAAAAAATATGATGATAAACTGTTATTCATTTTCATTATTAAGGTATTGTTTTAGATTACATGTACGATTTATATGTACGCTCGTACATAATCTACATCTGCTCTCGCCTTACGTGAGAGTTCTGCGATAATTCCGTTCCATACTGTAACGTTACCACCAATCCCTTACTATTGTCATTTTGCTTTTCATAAGTGTTGACAAGTTTGATATGATATGAAAACCCCACCACTACGCTGATATTGTTTTAATAAATGAATGATTACTCTTCATGTTCACTCACCTTACGTAAGAGTTCACCGATCATCCCGTTCCATAACGTAACGTTACCTCCATCTTTCCCTTCAGTAGTATTAACAACAACACCATACGTGTGGTCCTTCACAAGTTGTATTTGATACGAGAATCCGACCTTCAGGCTTATGTGCTTGATCAGGTCCGCACAGTAACCTGCAGAAAATTACAGATTTTAGCTGGGACGTTGGCAATTTATGTTCTTTTGTTCTTTCAGATATCAGGAAAGTTACACGTAGTGGTTGATATCTAACAAGAGATGTTTGTAAAACATATATGCCCCCTCAAGGGCCTACATTTGATGTAGATAAAAGTCCAAGGTCAAGTTAACAAGGTCCAAGGTCATGGCAAAATATGAAAGGTCTTGGTAGGAGGTGTCTATGTGTGAAATATCAAAGCTGTATATGTAAAAGTAAAATGAAACATAGGCAAGGTTAAAGTTTTTAAAAGTAGGCCAAATACCAAGGTCAAGATCATGGTCAAATGTGAAAGGTCTTGGTTGGAGGTGTCCATGTGTGAAATATCAAGGCTGTAGGTGTAAAAGGACATGATATATATGCCTGGTTTCAGTCTTTTTAAAAGTAGGTCAAACTCCAAGGTCAAGGTTGCAATATTCAAGGTCATGGTCAAATGTGAAAGGTCTTGGTAGGAGGTGTCTATGTGTGAAATATCAAGGCTGTAGGTGTAATAGGACATAAGATAAAGGCTAGGTTGAATATTTCTAAAAGTAGGTCAAACTCCAAGGTCAAGGTCCAAGGTCATAGTCAAAAGTGAAATATCTTGGTTGGAAGTGACCATGTGTGAAATATCAAGGCTGTATATGTACAATGACATGAAAAATAGGCCAGGTTAATGTATTATTATAGTAGGTCAAACACAAAGGTCAAGGTCACAAGGTCCAAGGTCATGGTCAAATGTGAAAGGTCTTGGTCGTAGGTGTCCATGTGTCAAATATCAAGGCTGTATGTGTAAAAGGACGTGATATATCGGATAAGTTAAAGTTTTTTTTAAAGTAGGTCAAAGTCCAAGGTCAAGGTCACAAGGTCATGGTCAAATGTGAAAAGTCTTGGTAAGATGTGTCCGTGTGTGAAATACCAAGGCTGTATGTGTAATATAGCACATAAGATATAGGCCCAGTTTAATTTTTTTAAAAGTAGGTCAAACTCCAAGGTCAAGGCCACATAGTCCAAGGTCATAGTCATATGTGATAGGTCTAGGTCGGAGGTTTCCATGTGTCAAATATCAAGGCTGTATGTGTAAATGGACATGATATATCGGCCAGGTTAAAGTTTTTTAAAAGTAGGTCAAACTCCAAGGCCAAGGTCACGAAGTCCAAGGTCATGGTCAATTGTGAAAGGTCTTGGTAGGAGGTATCTATGTGTGAGATATCAAGGCTGTATGTGTAAAAGGACATGAGATATAGGCAAGGTTAAGAATTAAGTATAAAAATCAACAAAGGGCAATAACTCCAAGATATTGATTGGCAGAGTTTTGGTTCTTGTGCACTGCACCTCTCCATAATAAAATCTATTCACCTGTAAAGTTTCATGATTCTACCTTACATACTTTTTGAGTTGTGTTCCGGACAAGAATCAAGTTATAAAATCAACAAAGGGCAATAACTCAAATAATTTGATCGGCAGTGTTACGGTTCTTGTGCACTGCACCTCTCCATAATGAGATCTATCAAACTGTAAAGTTTCATGATTCTACCTTACATACTTTTTGAGTTATGCACTGGACAATAATCAAGTTTGAAAATCAACAAAGGGCAATAACTCAAAAAATATGATCAGCAGAGTTACGGTTTTTGTGCACTGCACCTCTCCGTAATGAGATCTATCCACCTGTAAAGTTTCATGATTCTACCTAACATAGTTTTTGAGTTATGCTCCGGACAAGAATCAAGTTTGAAAATCAACAAAGGGCGATAACTCAAAAAATTTGATCAGCAGAGTTACGGTTCTTGTGCACTGCACCTCTCCACAATGAGATCTATCCACCTGTAAAGTTTCATGATTGTACCTTACATACTTTTTGAGTTATGCTCCGGACAAGAATCAAGTTATAAAATCAACAAAGGGCAATAACTCAAAAAATTTGATCGGCAGAGTTACGGTTCTTGTGCACTGCACCTCTCCATAATGAGATCTATCCACCTATGAAGTTTCATGATTCTACCTTTAATACTTTTTGAGTTATGCTCCGGACAAGGTTTGGTCTACGGACAGACCGACCGACATACGGACCGACCGACCGACCGACCGACCTTCCGACCGACCGACCGACCGACCGACCTTCCGACCGACCGACACTTGCAAAACAATATACCCCCATTTTCTTCGAAAGGGGGCATAATAATGAAAGGAATGCGTCATTACATCCAAGATGCCGTTATTCTAGTTGGCATCTTAAACACCGACCTATCTGATGTGGTGTTTTTTACGTCTTACTTTAAATATGCCAGCGCGTTCAAAACGCACAGTATCCTTATCTGGATAAAGTAACGCGTCAAATAAAAGAAGTCAAATGTCGTAGAATTTGAGATGGGCAGACACGCCAACATGTGCCAATATATGGTTTCTTTTCTTTCGCGTTTTCCACTTTTCAATAGAAAGAAAATCTGACCTTGACCTAGATTTTACTGACCTTCATATCGATCGTTTCCAACAAAAGGTATTCCCTTCTTATCCATCTCTCTTTCCATTAGAAAAGGACCATCCTGTCGTAAATACACAGAGCAACAGATAGGAGGGGGTGATGACATTCTAAATTTGTAATTTCAAATCCAAACCATATGCTGTGGGTATACATTTGAATCGTCTCGACGAGACGATTTAAATGAGTACCCACAATAAAGAGTCTGATGGACATTTGGTGAATTTTTCATTTTGAATAATCATAACCCCTCTTATCTGTAGCTCTCAATGCACATAAAATTAATTACCATGGAATTACTAGATCTCGGAGAAGGGGCAGCAAAATACGATCTAAACCCTTTCCCTAACACAACCTTGAGCCCGTTTTCACCAACAATCATAAATCAATTCTCTAAATTCAAACTACAATACAATCCATCTGATTGGACGAGACGTACGTCTCGCCCAATCGGATGGATTGTTGTGTAATTTAATTTCAAAGCTATACATGGAATTAGATTGGATGGTGAATACCACCCTTTGTTTCGACGTATTAAATGAAGACAGAAACGCGTATTTACTGCGCTGTATTGTGTTCAAATCTTTACGTAGTTACGTTCAGAAATTCTGCCATATGCCGCGGCTTTTCAACTAGAATAGTATTAAGTTTGCGTCCTTTGGGAACGGATTAATGACGTATAGTATTTTGATATGTTCGTGACGTTTTCGAGTCTTAAAATGGTAGAGATTTAAAATGGCAGAGATATATCATTCTGTTTGTATATTTATAGATTTAAACGCGTACATGTTCTTGCAAGTTACATCTATCGAATTTAAAGAGTTTGATTTGATTTTATTGGGGTTTTACGCCGTTTTCAACTTCTATGGTCATATCGAGGCGGCGAAATTTAAAGAGACATTTCATATTTGAAAGTATGTCTTGATGCCAAGATTGGTTATTCTATTGCGTATAGATGCTATAATCTTTAAGTTGTCGCTGATAAGCGAAAAACACGCCTTTAAATATGAGACAGAAATGACAAATTTCATAGTCATCAGAACTGCTGTACGAGTCAAAAGTGTATTTCTCGTAAAAGGCTGAATACTAAATGTATTGATATTGTCAGAATTTTCATAAGAAAATATAATCTTTCAGATAAAAATAAAAGTAAAATTTTCGAAACTAAATATCTGTGAAATGTAACTTTAAACGTTCACTCATAACGTGGGTGGGAGATCAAAACTTCGTAACTGCTACTTTATTCAGCCAAAGTTACAAAAGTTTGGCATTCCTTTAACGATAAATAGTTCTCTTTGGCCTTCATTAATAAATGCCTGGTCACATACGAGGGTTGTCCCAGTAAATCGTGGACTGGGCTTACTGTATGAAAAACAATCATTGCACAAGCTTCAAATTTGCAGGTATGTAAAAAGACACATATCCTGAGTATATATGCAAAATGTCACAAAAATATACCTAGGTATAGGCTCTTTTTGCAAACTACAAATCAATAAGGTACGCAGACCCGGCGCATGCTGACGACGTCATCTATTTCAACCCCTTTTGTTTTGTACATAATAATACTTTCTTTCGAAGTATTTTTCGTTATTTACGATACTTACATGAACAGCGTCATTTTACACACTTATAAACATATCGCTCCATTATCCAATTTCTAATGAAAGAGTGAACCATTTAATCGCATACATCAACCCTTTCCAGTCCTGAAGTCATTTTCCCCTAAGATGTGACTTTAAGTAAGTAACAACGCATAGTGCAATGGACGAGGTCCCGTGAATATGACGGGTGCATGACTCCATGTGCTGATCAGAAGCTATGTCATGGCTCCTGGAAACACTTCTATTTCCGTCTGTACATTGCAGTATCTTGTATGTATCATTTCATATTATGCCGGTATGCAAATCGAGCTGGACTGCCATTCTTCTCGCTTGGTCTTTCTCTAACGTCGCCATTTTAACTTGGTTGTGATTTCAACGACAAATATTCAAATATGCGTAATTTTACAATAAACAATATTTGACGCTTGAAATTTGCTGTGATGGTGTGAAAATGATGTCCCTACATACAGATGCCACGTACAATTCTGCGTCTCCATCACGTCCAAAATATGATGTACAACTGTCAAATTTTGGACGTGCAATGGCCATGATGTGGACGCGAAATTGTGTTTGTGGCCAGACCTTAACCCATTCCCATGCATTGACTCTTTTGACTCCTTGCAAGATAAAGGCGTTGAAAAACACTGTGGAAAATGAAGAAATTTCGTCATTTTCCACAAAACAAAATGTTTATCCCCCCCCCCCCCCCCCAAAAAAAAAGAAATTAATCTATTCACCTGATATTATCGTTTGTAAAATCTAGGACTAGCCCTAAATTTGGTTGTTTGGGAAACGGTTAAGGAAGGAGGTTTATGAAACGGCATGTTTATTCTATAACTTTTAAAATCAAAATGCGTATGACCCCCCCCCCCCCCCCCCAGTAGTAAAGGAGGGGAGCCTGGCTACGCCGAAAACGTAGCCAGTCTCCCCTCCCAGTGTAGCCAGACTGCCCTGTTTTGGAGGGCAGTCTGGCTACAAACTCGATTTTGGTCGTTTTGACGAATCAAGTTTTTTTGAGGTTTTGATGTTTTGGGGCTTGGACTTAGTCTATTTTACTAGAGTTTTGGACTTAGTCGATTTGGGGTTGGATCAACGAGAGTTATTCTCACTCGGATATCAAGGAATTCTATGGAGAATTCGAACCGAGGTTGAAACTGACCCGTTGTTATGATTGTGAGAATCAGTTTTATGTATAGCGTAACTCTCATGATGTGGCCAATCATCATGAAAGTTTTGCTTGTTCACAATAGGGGAAGAAATAATGGACAAAGAGGATAGTTTTTTACTGTTTTTATTGAACTAGAACTATGAACAATGAACTGTGAACAAGTAACACATTTTATTTACAACAACATTAGAAGAGATAATTAAAGTTTTGCATAAACCACGATGATACTAAACGATCATTTCTGTGAAGGTTCTTTGTGGTAAATGTTTTCTGGAGTAATTTCTGTAGATCGTATCCTTTTGAAACACCATCCAATGCGAATACACAGTACTGACCACACACTTGACTGAGTACACTTTGTAACATCTGATTGTTGAAAGTCCATGATAGTGAATTATTCCGAATGAAACTGATTATTTCCATTTCCAGAGGTGGTAATCCATACGAATCGAAGTATAACGTTTCACCATTTCTGGTGAATACCACTGCTACCCAATGTTCTCCCGATTTATGGGATTTCTCGGTGTTGATGATATATGCATTAACATGTCGTGGTTTTTGTTTTGGTAACTTATCTTTTGCACAAACATTTGCATGAAGGTTTTTTATCCACATGCCATTGTCTAAGATATATTGTAATTCGTTTGCGTACATCTTTATTTCCACGACTGTTTCACCTTTTCACACCACTGATTCATCCACGAACTAGTAAATCCATGGAGAATGTTCCTTTTTATACTTTGCCATAATCTGTAGGCCTCTACTGATTCCTGTTCGTTGAGTTTCATTTCTGTCAGCTTTGGGTACCATACTTCCATTACTTTGTATGGATTGAGATTCAACATCGCTCGTTCGATAAACAAGTCTGTATGTTCTGCTCTGTCCATGTATAGACAGATAGGGTGTTCAATTTGACTGGGATGATCTATTTGACATCCGTTACAACTGTTATGTACTTCTTCGATGATAAGGTTCTGCAGTTCATTCACCATACACGACTGAAAACTTTTGTGAATGTCATATGTGCGATCTGATGGTTCACATGATGAGGAATATTTCACTTTTTCAGCGTCTTCTCTCAATTTAATTGCGTACTCGTGACCAAGCATGCTCAGTAATCTGTGATGACTTCTCTGAGTCCGTTGATTTCTATTTGATTATCGAATTCTGCAAACACAACCACGTTGATGACTGCTGCGAGGTTGACTTTGAACTGAAGTTCAATTCTTAAACCTTCAGTTTTTATAGGGTGGAGTTGACCTTCTTCACTACCTTGATCTGGTGTAAGATCAAACCCCCACAGCGTGAATCCATCTCCGTATTCATCTTTCGTTATGTCGAATGATTTATCTGCACCGATGGATTTCGTGGCATTAAACAGAGATAGATATGATCTCAATGTAAGACCATTTGTGAAATCAGGCTCAAACGGTTTGTTGTGGATTCTATGACCGTTGTACGACACATCAATTTTAGAGACATTGAAATGTCTGAAGTTGAATGGGTTTGATGTGTAATTTCCGTTGAAAGCTCTGTTTGTTACCATTCCAATGAAAATACGTTTTGGTAACTGACCTTGGAATAGATGATCTTCAACTTTGGACCGTGTACTATCAGTGATGGAAAATGTTTTGACTTCTACTCTTCGGATAGGAATTTTCATGTTTTGTTGAGCAATCAACTGATTCAAGTTGTTTGCAACCACTGGTGACAGTTCTACATTCCGAACGTGGAAACTGACTGTTTCAAAGTGAATCTTTGCTTTATCTGCACCAGTGTGGGCAGCTAGACAGAAAGTGGTCGGGGCTTTGTTTAATCTCAATCGAATTTCAACTCCATTTGGTAGATATTTTTCTTGGAGAAAAAGATCAAGATGCAATCGACCAAACAGTTCGACAGTTTTGCTTTCACTGATGATAGCGTTTCTTGCTTTGAAACCTGCATTAGCCCCTGTTATTTCATGTGCGTTCATATGACCTGTTGTATCCTTTATCCACATTTCTCCTGCTTTCAAATGAGTTGCCTTACTACCAGAACTGTATGACAGAAGGTTTTCAATGTATGCTCTGTATGGGTATATGTCTGAACCATTTGTTATCAGTTTGTTGTTCAGGTACAGATCAATACTGCTGAACATACTGTGGAGGAAATTGTTGACTGGACCAATGTTTTCGTCGGCACCTAGGTTATTTCCATCCTCTTTCGTGACTTTGAATTTCACATACAAAAAGGATTGGGATAGATCTGTCCAAAACTCTGTTTGTGGTGGGATATTGAATTCGATTGGCGATTCATTTGCAATCGAAGCAATTGGGAAATGTTCAACCCATTGGGATTCCTGCATACTTGTCATTGTTGGTGGTACAGAGAGAACATCTAATTCTGATTTACTGCATTCACAAGATCCACTTTGCATCATGTTGGAATTATTTGTGGAAATATTTTTTTTTGGAGAAAAATATTTTTTATTTGGAGTAACTTTTTTCGGAAATGTTAATCAAATATATCTAATGGTCTTGCAGATTTATGATGAATTCGGTGTTTCTTGCTAACGATCTTTCCACGGCGAGAGCGTGAATGTGACTGATGCTGTCTGTTGGATTTTTTTCCATTTATATTTGATGTGAATTCTTCACGCAAGTTCTTTAAAGATTGTTTCCACGTGAAAGAAGAACCTTTTTCGGATTCTTACGATGTAATAGAATATCTTTAGCTATCCCAAGACCTTGTTTAATTCCTTCTTTTTTCAAGGCATTGATTCCTGTTTTAACCATGGGTTTAATCAAAGGTGTAACTGATCTTATTGCTGATTTGAATAAAGATCCCAGCCCATATCCATACTGGTGTCTTACTCCTCTATAAACCGGAATCATTTTTTTTTTATTTTTGCTTACGCTTACGGAAATGCAACTTTACAATTGTCTTGCCAATGACGAAGTGAACAGGGTGACCTGAATCACCTGTTATATTAATGTGGATACTATCGAAATCCGATTTCGAAACAGGGAAATAGTGAGGAATGGTTATATCGTGATTAATATGTTGGCTTCCATTTTCATTTTCAACTGAGTTGGATGTTTTAAATGGAACGACACGAAGTAGCGGTGCTAATGTATCTCCAACGATAGAATATTCAACTATGTCTGAATAAACAAACAAGTGATTATATCCTGCATCGATGTTTGGGGTATATTTGAAGAATTCGAAAACGCTACAGTCTTTGAAAAACGTTTTCTTTTTAAGAAGTGGATCGCCACCTAGTTTCAGAAACAAGGAATTACTTAACTTTATCCCTGTTTTTATTACATTTGTGAATAAGAACTTTGGTCTTCTGGATGAAGCAGAATATCCAACTTAAATCAAAGCATTTTTGTTGTGAAGTATTTTTCCAATTTCATTGTCAATACATTCATTGACAACTTCTAACACATGAGATGGAGAAATGTATGATCCATCTGGAAACCTGAATCGAATTCCCCATCTTGTTGGTCTGTCATGCGAGTCATGGGTTAGTTCATTGATTTCTAATGGCTTTTCTTTTTTTCTATTTTCTGTTGCAATTTCCTTTTGTAAAGCCCTATCAGCTGTGATTATGTCAAAATAAGATTCATTCTCACTGATATTAAGAAACTGAGTTGGTGTTACCAATTGTGCTAGAGCTACTTCCCATGTTTCTTTATCAATATGAACAGTTCTTGGAAGTTGTACTTTGAAACAACATTGTGTGTTATCACGATGATAATTCAAAGAACTATCGCTTGGTAATGTGATGTAAAAGGAATTCATTTTTTACCGTCAATGAAATCAAATGTTGGTTGACTGCTTTGTTTCGAGAATTTAAGTCCTGGGGAAGGTAATATATAACCCAAAGAACTGCTCAGAAGGATTAACCACAATTCACGATCTTGACTTTGAAGACTCAAATGAATTATTGAGGTTGCAATTATTGCATAAATGATTATGATCTGTGAAATATAAGTGAACTGGTTCTTAGGCACACGATTCCCAAAACATGTAAATGGTTGAGTATTACTAATATTATTACTAATACTATCACCGCCGGATTCAATGTTGGAATGAGGATGCATTGTTGATGTGCAATGTTTTATATTGTTTTAAACAAGATGTTTAAACAAGGTATGATTCAGGAATCCAACTTTGGAATTTCTTTGGATATCCTTTCCAATTAACTTTAATTTCCTTAATGACTTTTTTACCCTCACGTCTTGTTCGTTTGTCGAGAACTGAATCTATTTCATATATTTCACTATCTTTTATAAGTTGTAACTCCTTTTCATAGAATGTTCCAAGGATAGGTTCACCATCTAAGTCCTTTAATTTATAAGTGATTGGAGATGTTGCTGAATTGACATGTGTAATTTCAAACAATTCTTGTGTCCAGTTTGGTAAATAACCTTTTTCGAAAGTGTGTTTCGTTTTATTGATTCGGACACGATCTCCTTTTCTTAGTTTTGGAACAACTTTTGTCTTAACTTTCACAACTTTCTTGTATGATGGATACAAGTTCTCTGAAATTTCTGCTTCATTTGCTGGGACAACATTCGATGGTTTTTCTTGAATGCTTCGGTGAAAAGTGTTATTGTAATTATCAACTAATTTCTGAATTACATTGGTGTATCGTCTTGTTTTCTCATGTGTGAAATATTTCCACATTCTGGTTTTCAATGCTCTTTGAAACCTCTCAACAATACTTGCTTTTGTTTCTGGATTTTCAGTCGTAAAGAAATGAATATTTTTCTTTTTAAGGAAATTCTGAAAATCTTTATTTTGGAATTCGCTTCCCTTATCTGTTTGCAATGACAAAGGTGTTCGCTGTTTCAGAATGGTTTGAAATGTCGTTATCAATGTTTTCCCCATCTTATTCTTGATAGGTTTTACCCATGCGAACTTTGAGAATACATCAATAACACAGAGCAAATACTTGAAGTTGTTATTGAACTTTGCAAATGATTGCATGTCGGCCAAATCAGCTTGCCACTGATGATCTATGCCTCCAACGATTGTTTTTCTTCTTTTGAATTTACGTCGTATCGGTTTATGTAGTGTATACGTGGATTCTCCTTGCAACCATTCCCTAACATCTCTATATTTGACATTTTTCAAAACAGATTTCGCAGAGTGATACAAGTGATATATGCTTGAATAAGAGCCTTGGCTGGATGGATCATAGTATAGTTTTCGTAAAACAGAATCAAGTCTTTGGTCCGATTTCTTCTTTGAACCTTTCTTAACAGATTTCTTAGCAGATTTATTTGAATCTTTTTTAGCAGATTTCTTAACAGATTTCTTAGCAGATTTCCTAACTGCTTTCACTCGTATGATTCCC
This sequence comes from Fragum sueziense, assembly GCA_963680895.1. Taxonomy (NCBI): domain Eukaryota; kingdom Metazoa; phylum Mollusca; class Bivalvia; order Cardiida; family Cardiidae; genus Fragum; species Fragum sueziense. The sequence goes on from OY804596.1 coordinate 15,684,457, forward strand.
ATGTCTGAAGACTTGGAGATGATAACTCTTTTCTTATAGGTTTTCTAAGTTCATTTGTATAGAACCGTTTCAATTTCTCTTTTTCTTTTGGATTCGTATATGGCGACATTTTCCGAAGTTGGGACAGAGATGGTGTACCCTTTGGAGTTTTTCGTGTACGTTTTGGAGTTGATATTTGAGGTGTAGTGAAACTTATTTCACTTTCGCTAGAATCATCTTCATGTTTCTGCATCCATTGCCATCTTGCTAAGTTTCCAATGACTTCTTGTGGAACATGACTTTCATGTAAAGCTTTAGAGAATGTCTGCCAACCTCTTGGTTCTACTCCTTTTCTTTTACGCAATGAATCATTGATTAGATCAATAATATTAGAACCTGGAATAGCTTTACCTTTATATGTTACCACCCCTTGATTATCCCATGCTATGTTTTCATTATCTTTAAGAATATTCAAAAGGAGCTTTGCTTTTCTTTGCATTGTTGTAGGAACGCTTTCGAGAATACGTTCATGTAAGACAGTCCCAGCCCCTTTATTCACTGTTTCATTTAAGAATTCGTTTACAGATGGAGGAATGTTCTTTGGATTCTTAACTTTATCAAACGATGATTGCAATTTGAATAAAGTTTCTCCATATTTCTGAGCTTTATCTGTTTCTGAGATATCATATCTATCTAATGTCTTTTTCATATCTGTATGAAGATGTGCAACATTTGCCACTTAAAGATCTTGTGGAAGATGTGGTTTCCTACTTTTTTCTTCTTTCCATTGCTTCATATCTTCCAATACTTGATATGGAACAACAACCATTTTTCTGACAGACATTATTTCAATATTCTTATTTTTACAAAGCTTTCAATGCTCCTCCGATACCACCAATGACAGCTTTTCCTAATAATGGGATTAATGCAGGTCCTAACAAAGGAAGAAACCCTCCTCTCTGATTCAGAATGCGTTTCTTTTTCTTAACAGAAACTGACTTAGATGCAATATTACGAAGATGTTGTCGGTTTGGATACAACTTCTTCTTCTGAGCTTCTGTCAAATGAACATTGCCTTTTAAAACATTGTGACAACATTCCGAAATGCATTTAACTACTGGCGGAGATAAATTTCTTATTATCTTTTTCCTTAATTTTGGTGATGATTTCAACATAGCTAGGACCATATGTCCGTGTTTCCTTATCAAAGGGGATTTCTTCTTTGTTTTTCCCATGTTATCGCGTCTTATGTTGAAATGCAAATGAATCAATCGATTGTTTCCAAATTAATTTATCCTTTTTGAATGATTCGTTTCTAAAACATAAAAAAAAATATTTTTTGAAAAAATAAAAAATATTTTTTTTAAAAAAAAATTAAAAAAATATTTTTTGTTTTTTTATTTTTTATTTTCTTTATTTTTTTATTTTTTTTTATTTTTTTTTTTTTGCAAAAATATTTTTTTATTTTTTTCAAAAAAATATTTTTTATTTTTTCAAAAAATAAAAAAGTTTTTTTGTTTTATGTTTTTGAAACATTTCCGACAATCAATCAGGAAAACTGTGATCGTAATGTATTGAGTGCAATTCTAGCAAGAGATGATAGTGTACTCGTATCCATACTCAAAAGTGGTGAAAATGGTGCAACAGGGGGTGTTTCTTTTCTCGATTCCTTGTTTGTTTTCTTATCCCGTCTTAATGGACTGTTCGGATGCAAGCCGTCGTAGTATGAAAACAGATCATTGATCAGCATTTATCTTTCCTTTACACCCTTTTGATATAGTCTTTTCGAGTTAGGAGATAATGATAGTGAAGATATAGGTTGGAAATTTATCTGTCTTTTTCCAGGAGGTAGAAAAGATTTGTACTTTTTCTGAAAGTCGAAAAGACGTTTTCTCAAAATATCTTTCCTAGAGTTCGGTATGCGTTGTGCTACATACTGTGGGCTACGCTGTGGGGTACGTTGTTGTGCCTGTTGTGGGACAATAAAGTCATCAAGACTTCTGTTTTGACTCCTATTGAGACTCCTATTTAGACTCCTGTCCGAACTTCTGTTCAGTCTTCTGATTGGAGACAAGTTCAGACTGGTGTTCAGGCTTCTATTCAGACTTGTGTTTGGAGTTGAGTTATGAGGAGAGTTATGAATAGAGTTATGAGCAGAGTGCACTGATCTTGGAGATCTAGACCTACGCATTGTAATGAATTCCTCATTGATTACAATAGGGGTAGTTTTCTTTGAACTTTTCTTCTTAGCAGATTTCTTTGAACTTTTCTTTGAACCTTTGTTCTTTGAACCTTTGTTCTTTGAGCGTTTGATAGGAGACCCCTTCTTCTGCTTCTTTTGTAAACGTTTACTTTCCGTACCGAATTTTCTTACAGTTTTATTACCATCCCAACGTAATAAACTTCTGATAATAACCCCACCAAGGAATCCACCACCACCAGGTTTCAGAATGATTTTTCGTTTTGTTTGTTCATCGATATTCGGATCTGCTAATTTCACATCTTCTTTATGTTTGTTCATATAGCTAACGGTTTGTTTTGGAAGTTTAATCTTATCTTCAATGATATTGCGAGCTGCTAAGGAAAACCATTTTAAGATTTCCTTTAATCCTGCATTCAGTAATGCCTCTCTTTCATACTTGTTGGTTTGATTACTTAGATTCTGCAAGGCATGTATCACCGAGGATGATGTCCGTGGTAAAGCCATGTTTACTCAATGAGATTCGACGAAGAAATGACTGTATTTTCATCTGAACAATATTTATAATTTGTATTACAAATATTTATACAGGCGAATATACAATTGGGCCTTGATCTGCATTCTCTGTATACCACCGATGAAAAATATCAGTCCTTAATCTCAATTCACGTTTGGTTTGTGAATGGAAATCAATGACCAAGTATCCATGATCCATTGAAGTTGCATCGTTGTATGCAGGAATCAAATGTGGGGCTTGCATTTGATTTGCCAGCGTTTTTATTTGATTCTTATCACGTTCATTACGAAAAAGAATCATGTATCGTGAATTCAAGCTGATGGTCCTACTGGACTTTGACTGTGAAAACATATTCTGTGTGATATAAACCACACTTGCATTACGATGATGACCTTTTCTTGTAAACCATAACTTTATTTTTTCTTCATCTTTTTCACCCAGCATATCATCGAAAACGACCAAATGTGGAATTGATACATCGCTCACTATTTCATTTTCATCTTCGGGAATTCCATCAATAAATTTGATAAAATCAAATTTTTCTTTCATGATACTGTACGTGTTTTGCCATTCTTTATAACACCAAACAACTTTCTTTGGTGGAATATCAAACAGATCTTCGTTATAATCTAGAAGTTTATGAACGAACTCTGTTTTTCCTGATCCACTTGGACCTGATATGTAGAAATTGCTTGGATGGTGAAATAAAAGTGAAAACACGTCTACATCCATTTTCATTCGTGTTTATTTCTGTTGACGATATTGTCTCTTCAAAGGACAGAAATAAAATGACACAAATTCATTTTCTAACCTTTATTTAACATTTCCATTAACAATATTTCATGAACATATTTACAAATATTTATATACATTTATTTACAAACACTTTTTGAAACATTTATTTACTGAAACATATTTTTACACCTAGTTCAGTTATGTTTATATCCACTGCAATAGATCTGACGAGATTCCCACAATCTTTTCATGTCCTTTTCTGATCCATATACTAAATCCCTCAATTTGGAATTTCCGTATTCAATAGGATACACGTGTCTCATTCTTCTGACTGTTACGTGATATAATAGATCCGTTACAGGAAAAACAACCCACGAAGACACAGCTGAGTTAACAACTTTTTCCGATACATCTCTATCGAACGTGATTAGTCCTTCTACTATATCAACATCTTCGTGAGTTGGAGGAGATGTTGAATAAATGATATGAAAACCTTTACGCTTTCTATGAGCTACATGAAAGTTGAGCTGATTAGCCTTCTTATAGAGATTCCTTATGAAACTGTCATACGTTTTACCATGTATCATCTTGGTATGAAATGCCCACTGATATGTGTCCCTGTCACGAAATGTGAATATTCTATGTATTCGCGACTCAAATGTATCCTTTGCGAGTTCGTCAAACCCCGAACTTTCAATCATGTCCCAAATGAAAGCATACATTTGAAATAACTCTGTAGAAGATTGTCCGTTCTTAAACCCTTTTGATATTTTACTCAACCAAATGTACATTGCTGTGCGTTTCAAAGTCATTTGTAAATGTTTACTTAATGTATGTTCACCAACGAATATACGATATATCTTTTCTCGTATCTCAATCGGGAGTGGAAGCTGATATGGTATCATCTTGAAGTTAATAGATGCAATGATAGATACGATAAATGTTAACATTATCACTTTAAGTTCTTCCACAGAATTTTTTTACAATTATATTTTACAATGTTCACAGAATTTTATTACAATGTTCACAAAGTTCTTTCACAATGTTTTTCCATGTTGTTCGTCCATAGAAATATTCCATCAAAAACACTGTTATTAATAATATCATTATTTCCTATTACTCACACTGTTCAGCTTGTTCTTAGATACTGATGTTCATTGTTCACCTTTTTCTTATTTATATACCTTTAGACTTCTATGTCCAAAAGGCACCGTGTCTGTACCATTGACAATAACCCTCTTTGTATAAACAGATCTGAATGTTTTCGTTTGAGGCTCACTTGTCACTGTTCTGTCCTTATGCCTTTTTATTCTACAGTCATACGTGATCTTGATTTCTGTAGAAGGGTCTTGCATGCATTTGGTGAATGTGTCAAAGTTGACCAACTGACATGTTTTGTAGTCTAATGTGACCCCTTTTACTTTACATTTGCTTGATATTTTCCCTTTCTCTGATTTCAACTGATATGCATAGTTCTTTGGCCCCAAACCTCTGAACTTTACAATTTTCGAGGTTGGTTCTTCATCAGTCCATTTCCCAAGTCTACTGTTAATGATGGGAGGGTTCCAAAGCTTTGGATCATGGATGTACATACAACTGTCCGTGTCAAAGTAAAGACATCTTTTGTCCAGCTTCTCAAGCACACTGTATAACTCCAACCTTGCATAGGCTGTTACATAAGACCCAACTATAACGTTAGCTGTAGCATGAGTTTGAATATGATCAAGCATGTTTTCGTAATTGACCAGAATAAAGGGGCACTCTTCACTGAATATTTCCACATGTTTCACTTTGATTGATGGATTGTTGATCAATTCAAAGTACTTGGAGGGGGATGCAATGTATTCCGTTTGTGTCTGCACTTCTCTTTGAGCTAGTTTTCCCCAGAGACAATTCAACACGATCTTGGCAAAAGATCTTCTCCCTTTATTTTTCTTAATCATGGTTGGATCAAGTTTGATACCTTCTTCTCTCTCATAATTCTGAACAAATTGCACTCTATCAGATTGAGTAATACACCATGTAGGATAACCACTTGCTTCCTGTTTAATTTTCAGGAAGTTGTCAACATACCCCTTAAAGAATTCGTCAGAGAGTGAATCGAAATGCCATATTTCAAAGACATGAAGCACACGATAACCTTTATCCATTGCCTTGAAAAGTTCAAACGTAACCCATGTCCCAATGAGAGCTCTTTCATTTTCATTGTGAGTGCACGTTTCTGAACTGTTCTCTGCACATGTTCTACAAAGAGGGAACATCATTTTGTGGTTGCAATGCACAGGTAGAACGGGGTGGAGGAGATCATCTGGGGGAAGAACTTTACATTTGACAAGTCCTTCATACTGTCTTATGTTCTGAATGTCAATGCTTTCACTTGTCAGGACTTTAGGGTGACCAACAGGATAGGATTTGTATTTGCATACGTATGGGTATAAAGAACAGATATCAATGTACTTGATTTCTGTCTCGCTTGATTCATCTACCTCATGTGAGAGTTTGACTGCATTGCACCGACCCCCATACAACCCTTCCCTGGGATCAATAGGGTCAGAGTATGGGAACAAATCACGAATAATTCGAGCATACTCCTTGTTTGTCTTAACCTTCGCATCGAATTCATGCTCCCAAATGAAGACAACTTTATAACCTCTCTGTCTCAAATACTCTAATCTTTTCATTGTTCCTTCATACAAGCTCTCCATAGATGAACCATTGATCGGGCTTTTTTCTGAACGTTTCGGGTAGCAAACAGGACACCCATGATATAGATCACCTAAGAATTCATATACAGTGTTTGACGGGGCATGGAATCCGTCTACACTGTAACCTCCAATTTCATATTCACACCCATTCCTAGCATGCTGAATATGAATCTGTTTCTCATTTGCAATACTCTGAATCCAACGAATTGCTTTCATTGAGAACCGACGTTTGGACGAATCCTTGCTTGATATGATTGCAATTTGATCCTTTGGTAAATAATTTCTTCTCCAAACCTTGTTACAAGCATCAGCTATAGTAATAGCTTCAAGAAAAGGATCAATACCACCATGTTCAAGAAAGACCTGTCTGAAATGACCACAACCCCGTCTGAGAATATCAACATCTGAACGACAGTAGGACTCCATTTCCTTTTGAAAGTTGAAATTTTCCTTCTTTTCAACTTTGTCATTATACCATTCCATGAACTCTTGTCTTATATCAGGTTTCATTGAATCAACCATGTAATATGAACTGTCAAGATAAGGACCATTGTATTCCCAAAACTGATCAGTGTTTGCAAGATGTGGGAAAAACCCCTTTTTCATCTCTTCAAGTCCAAATGTGTCAGGAAAGCTTCCCAATCCAAAGCTCATGAAGTTATAGGAGTCTATCAATCTAACTCCATTCATGTGAAGTGATATTATACTGTTCCCATTCATGATAAGTTCTGGAGGTTTATTTCCTATTCTTATGATTTCATTTAGTATGAACTGTCCATCATACCCCTTGAAATTATGTGCAATAGCTGTCATTCCCTTGTGTTTCTTAGAAAAGAGCCATGTGCAGAAGTCATTGAGCGTGCTTTCACCTTGAAATATCACTTCTCGACCTTCGTGAAATTCACTACAGGTTGAACAGTGATATTCAAGTGGTTTGCATATGCATTCATTGCAAGCTCTCTGTGCAATACAGTAATTCGGAATATGAACACCAGTATCTTGCTTACATTCGAAATCGTAGAAAATGAACAATGGTTTCTTCTCTCCAGATTTCTCACTTTTCTTTGTCTCATCCTTGTCATTTTTCAACATCTTACTTTCGTAAGGTTGAATATGGTGATCGAAAGATGTTATCTTCTTGCAGATATGACACTTCTTTTTTCCAGCACAGACATGGTTCTTGCGTCTCACGTTGTACATTTCATTGCATTGACTGCAGCGTTTAACCAATTCACAAATAGTTTTCTCTTGTTTACCATGAGCTAATTTGTGATTTGCAAAACAGTCGTCCCCGTAGAAACTTCTGTTACAATCTGAACAATAGATTTCTTCAAATTCTTTGATACATGATGGCTTACAGAAACAAGCTGAACATATATGCTTACAAATATGATTCTCACGATTCTGATATGCAATATCACAGAATTCACAGTAATAACTACAACTCAGGAATCCTGTGATACTCTTAATACTGTCGAAATGTCCTTGGTGATAGTACAAATGTATAACTTTACTGTCAGAGTTCACAACTGGATGTTGAAATGTCATTTCTACTAATGAGTGTTGTTGGTGAACTTTGATCACATAGTTCCTTGAATACAAATGTGTCTGAATGATTTTGTATTCATCAACTCCACATGGTTGGTTCGGTGAGATACCGACTTCATCCAAAAGCTGTTTAGCCTCTCGTTCTTGAAACGGTCTGTCCGAGTTTGTTATGTGTTTCCACCTTCTTTTCCATTCATCTGTGTCTTCCTTCTCGGCATAACTCATCGCTACCACGATAGATCGGGCGAAACACATGCTGTCCTCTGAATTCTTTATTTCAACGACAGACTGTTTCTTTTTTGTAAAAACCTTGGTATCAAGTTCGGAAGACCAAAGTTTCTTATATCCGGATCCATATGGTGGCTGTGTATGTGTGATGATGAATCTCATTTCTCCGTCGTCTACTTTGAATTCACTGTTAGATTGCATCACTTTCTCAATTTCACCTAATATAACTTCTCCGTTAAGATTGACCATATCGATGAACGGGATATGTATCCCCATATCCAGAGATGGATGAGTAATTGTCAATCTGATCTTATCTGTAGGTTCAGCTTTCAACGTTTCATTGACTTGTTTCGTAATGTCATCAAACAATGAAACAAGTTCTTGCGGTGGTATTCCATCGAATTTGTTGAAAATCACATTCATCACATGTGATACCGTTCTGAAGATTCTCGATTTCTTGTTTGTCAAAGAGACAAGTTCATACCTTTGTCTCATAGCTGCTTTCTTCTCTTCTTCATCAAGTTGTTTTCCAGTTACTGGATCTTCATCAAATGTTTCTCCAAAATTCGATTTCTCACCAAATATTTCTTTTGATTCTTCATTTTCTGAATCACTTTCCACAATAGGTTTCACTGGTTTCTTTTTATAACCTATTTCATCTTCTGAATCACTGCTATTAAGTCTGATTCTTTTCCACTTTCTTTTGTTAGTATCATCGTGTGGTTTCTTTCGTTTAGGCATTGTTGTCGTTTCACTTTCCAATGAGGAAATGTTATTGAACTGGCAAAAGACAGGGGTTTATATATCATCATCGAGCTCGAGCTGGGAAATCTGTATAAATAGGACCCGATTCCGCTATACTTCATCATTCAGTTGCAAAACTTGAAAGGAAGAAGTCATGAATAGTAAAATCGCATGCAACAATTCTGAAGTTAATTTAACTTCTGCGAACAGAAGACAAATGCAGGTGTTTGTGAACCCACATACACACGAATATGAAATAACAAACATTCCGTATTGTTACAAGATCAGTCATATTGGTAAATATGTCGGGACATTCATATCGGAGCAGATGGATAAGGATGAATACCACATTACGAAACGGAGAGTGTTCGACACACTCACAATAGATGAGATGTATGGCAATGACAAGTATGGGGTGGCGAAGAAGAGAGCAGGATTCTGCTTCATTTGTCATAAAGCCGATCACTGGGCAATGAAATGTCCAGAGAAAGACAGACAACCATCACATTTCATCTTTGTCTTCGTGAACCCAACAACTCATGACGTTCGGATTTCAAATACAATTGAACGTTCAGAGGACAATGTCGGATTGCAATATGTTGGGGCAATAACATTGCAGTGTAATGATTACAGTAGGTACAGTTTGAAAACACGACGAGGAATGGAAAGTTTCTATTACGATGAAACCAATGACAAGGTTCCATCAGTCATTGGAGATCCGCAACGTTCAGTCGAGACACAAACTCTTGATTCACCAACTGACGAGATAGCAAAACTGGAGACACAAACTCTCCAGGAACGAATAAAACAGTGGATGGAAAAACAATCTTTGAAAGAAACTGTCGCTGACAATATTGAGCAATCAAATACTGAATCAGAGCAAAGTTCATCTGAGAAAAAAGCTGAGGAAGGAAATAACCAGGGGAAGGATTGTTTCTTCTGTGAAACCAATGATCATGGCAAAAACATTTGTCCAAAAATTGTGAAACCAAAGAGAATCTCCAGAAAGAGGAAAACAAGAAACATTTCGCCGGTTCCAACCAAGAAACAAAAACTTGAATCATAGTACTGTGAAAGTAAAACAAAGTGCAGTGGTGAACATTGAGTATTTCCAATGTTTAACTTTCTAATGTACCTATGTTCAATGTTTGTATTGTTTCCATGCTATGTTTGACTCGTTTTCATTAAAGATTAATAAATTCCAGACTTGTTTTTCTCTATAGGAATGACATTTCGGGGTATCTTGATGGTCCTGAAAAGGACCGTTTTTCTTTTATAATCCGTTTCTAACTTCATTGAAACGAAGTTAAATTCGGATATAAGCTAGAAATCATCTGCTTCCACTGTTCATCCTCAGTCGGTGGTGTAAAAAAACGGAGATCAGGATATAAACAACCCTTTGAAGATGTCTGGTATGTCAGCGAAGGATAAACCTTATCCATTCGTCTTTTCCATCGACTATTCTCTGTCGGCGGAGTAAATGTAGCTAAGTTGGGGTACAATTCCCCCATCTTCACTTCAGACTTTCCACGCCGAAATTCATATCCTCTTCTACGGCAAAACTCGTTCAATGCCTTCTCCCGAGCTTGCTTCTCATTGATGAACTCATCCTGTTTCCCGATATCAGTATCACTCTTCAAAGTCTGTTTCTTTCGAAAAAGACGCCTCAACATCTTCGAAATGAATTTCATTTTTTTCAGTGTGAGAAAAAAAGAACCACTTCGATGTTTTTATACCCCGCTGAAAGTGTCTTCGCGCTGGTCCGCCCTCATATAGAATTAAAGAAGGATTCCTTAAATAATTGGGGAAATTGTCTTCGCGCTGGTCCACGCTCATATAGAGTTAAAGAAGGATTCCTTAAATAATTGGGGTATAAAAACGCGTTGTCATATTCGCTCGTTCATAAGATATTCAACATGAATACCGAAAACTACATCAGATCGTTTACGGTTATCTATATGACACATCCTCCTCCGAGCCAACAACAAATAAACTGGGTAAAGGAAAAGTACAAGAAAAGAGAAGGTTGTGGGATGACAGAAGAGATGAGGCTAGACTGGCTCATAAATGAGTGGCTCTCTCCGATCGGGAAGCCACTTAAGGAAAGAATCCACCCAAATATCCCAGGGATTTACAGAGAGGAAGAGTACTGGGATTGAACACCACCTTCAAACAAAGAAAAAACGGTCCTTTTTAGGACCACCAATTCACTAGAAAGTAAACCTTTTTTCGTAAATTGTCAAAAAACACAAACAAAAGCAAGTCATTTCTCCACTTTTCCTTTATTATTATTTCTACCCTCGGTTCTTTCAACAAACGAAATATAAAATTAACTAGTAATTATGTTATTTTATTGTTTCGTAAACAATATCATAACATTTCCTAAAGATATTGTAAGATATTACAAATAAAACGAGTTAGAGAAAACACAACTGAGTGGTAAAATCGGCCATTTCCAGAAATCAATATTAGATGCTTCCGCTCAGGTCCGCGCGATCCCTTTAGAATATTGAAAAGCTTCTGAGTCCAATCATTTCGCAGATAGATTCCAATCTTAGCGGACCATGGATTTCGACTTGAAAGATCTCCTACAAACGAATGAAGACTTGTTATCATCGGCAATGAATTCAACACTTGGACCACAGGTCTACACGAATGTTCAGCAGGATAATCAAACACCGATGAATCAGACCTATCACCCACAAAATGTTCAACTGGCGAATAGTACTGACACAGTTTCACAGAGCATTTTGACTGAATTGAGAACAAAGAATATTCGCCAAGAAGCAGCTATGAAGAGGATGATGTTAGAACTTCACTCGTTCAATCAACATTTAACGACAGTGAAAACGGATGAGAAAGCTTTAAAACAGACGATTCCAGTGACATTTAAACCATCAACACTGAAGGTACCCGTAGAATTCACTTTTGACCAGAAAAACATTGAACAGGTCGTTGAAAGTGTTATTTCTGCGATGAAAAGGAAGCATGACATTTCTACACCATCCACGAAACGATCGACATCTACAACGGATAATCATCACCAGACAAAGAAACAATGCACAGAAAGACAACGGCACACTTCGTCAGGTCTAGGTGGTTACGGTAAAAACATGGAAAACTACCAGATTCCAAGCCTCAAGAAAAAGAAAGAAAAAGAATTGAGGAAATGAGAACATCCCTAATGCAACATCCCAAATGTAACATCCATAACAACGGTCCTTTTCAGGACCACAAAATATCAAGAAGGATTATTTCCACAGAGTAAAAAAATGTCAAAATTTCACCTTCTTGTGAAAAATATGTAACATAACACCTGATTGGTCCGTCACCTAACCAATGAAAAGTAAGCCTTCCTAACCAATGAAATGCAAGCCACCCCGAAAGTAGGTCAATCCTGCCCGAAAAGTATAAAAGAGCTGTACAGAATCGAGAATTCATTATTCCAGAATTCATCATTCTACAAGATGGCAGAAATTCAGAGAGAACTTGTGGACATAGCTAGACAGCTATTGATCATCGGTCAACGACTGGGGCGTGTTCATGATATGATGAGAGAAGCGGAGAATGATGACACTCCAGATGTTATATATCTTGGGACGGAAAGACGACGGGTGATAAGATTCAATGGTGAATCACTCACCATACAGAGAAGAACAAGGCGACCATGTCCGATATGTCGTGCTCGATTTGGTTGTAGTCATGTCTAGGTATTAATACACCTAGAAACAAACGGTCCTTTTCAGGACCACCCAATAACTAGAAAGAGTATTTCCTTTTCGAAATTTCCCCTAATGTCACATCCTCATTATTAAAAAACGACTAAGTCCAAAACTCTAGTAAAATAGACTAAGTCCAAGCCACAAAACACCAAAACCTCAAAAAACTTGATTCGTCAAAACGATAAAGTCCAAAACTCTAGTAAAATAGACTAAGTCCAAGCCCCAAAACATCAAAACCTCAAAAAACTTGATTCGTCAAAACGACTAAGTCCAAAACTCTAGTAAAATAGACTAAGTCCAAGCCACAAAACACCAAAACCTCAAAAAACTTGATTCGTCAAAACGACAAAGTCCAAAACTCTAGTAAAATAGACGAAGTCCAAGCCCCAAAACATCAAAACCTCAAAAAACTTGATTCGTCAAAACGACTAAGTCCAAAACTCTAGTAAAATAGACTAAGTCCAAGCCCCAAAACATCAAAACCTCGGTTCGTCAAAACGACAAAGTCCAAAACTCTAAAGTCAAAACGACCAAAATCGAGTTTGTAGCCAGACTGCCCTCCAAAACAGGGCAGTCTGGCTACACTGGGAGGGGAGACTGGCTACGTTTTCGGCGTAGCCAGGCTCCCCTCCTTTACTACTCCCCCCCCCCAAAAAAAAAATAATCTATTCACCTGATATTATCGTTTGTAAAATCTAGGACCAGCCCTAAATTTTGTTGTTTGGGAAACGGTTAAGGAAGGGGGTTTATGAAACGGTATGTTTATTCTATAACTTTTAAAATCAAAATGCGTATGACCCCACCTGCAGCACCCAGTAGTAATTGTGCTAGCTCACGGTGTATAATCACGTGACTTAGAATTTCCGATAATCTTCTATAACTTTGTCAATACTTGACCAATTTGAGTTCGGTTTGAAGCAGAGAAGGTGTAAAAACGTCAGGAATAACATGGATGCAATATAGTTTTAAAAAAATCCACTGATAAAAAAAGTTATTGAAGATAAACCAAAATTTTGGTTTATCTTCAATAACTTTTTTATCAGTAGACTTTTCAGAAATCATTCACGTCCATCTAATACTTGACGACTGTCCACATTCTCTGCTTCAAACCGAATTCAAATCGGTCCCGTATTAACAAAGTTATTAAAGATATTCAGTAAATACTAGTATTGTATCACGTGATTATCCATCGTGTAGCTTCTCATTGTAAACTATTGAGAGTTCGAAACATCATAAAACAAGCCATGATCCCAATGTCAAATGAAAAGCAGAAAGTTGTACCCTTTCACAAACAACACAAATTTGACTGTCCATATTAAAACAACAGAAGAAAAGTTAGACAAAATGGCCTAAGCAAGCCAATTGTATTTCGGTCTTTGATACATGAAGATGAAAATTCTGGTTATCAACTTTATCATTATTTTGTTTTACAGAAATGAATTCTCTGATTAAATTGACAAAACGTATACGCCAATCGCTCTTTGCCAAGCCCATGTCATAACTCTTTTATTAACAATGAAGAGTAGACAATGCGGTACTTCTAGAAGGCTTTACCATAACCATGCTTTAAATGGCGACGGTAACAGATGGTCTAATTGCAAAAAATGATTTTTTTTTTAAAAAATATGCAAAACTTTTGTGTTGACCACCTCGGGATGGTTAATAATATGCGATTCAGACAGAGAATGAGCCGAAATTACAAGACAGATAGCTGAATTTAGAGAGAATCCAAACCTAAATTCAACCCCGTCTCAGATGGGGTTAGAATTATTTTAAAATTGTTGCGCATGCGCATACAGCGCGGACCATGATTCAAACGAGATTCATACTTGAAGTTCAATATGACGTCATCATGTTTGTTGTGACGTCATTTAAGAAAGTCGCATGTCCTACTGTTTTGACCTACTTTCGACATCGCTTCATGAATTTGGTATCAAATTGCGAAAAAATGAGTCGTTGCTTCAATAGTTTGTCGTTATCATTTAATCAGGTCATATAAAGCTTAAAAAGTGTACATTTCGTTTGTATTTGACAAATTTTTGGTCCAAATCTGGGAAATAGTAGCTTTAATTAAAACCAGAAAAGGGTTTTGTCAATAAAACACTGCACATTTTAAGACGCACCAGCCTAAAAGACGATGTATGTAGGACGTGTGTGATAGATTAAAACTTTAATTAGGACAGATAGGCAGATGGGTAATGGATTTTTTCTGTACATGTAATCAATTAACGCGCTTTGTTTACTACCGCTATTGTCGTTTCTTGCATAAGGGCTTGACCTCCTTTTTTCATCACCCTGTGAATTTTTGTGAGACTGTGGTGGATCAAAGCAATTTGCAATTTTGTGATTTGTTAAATGTGTGCCAACCTTAGTATCGTAATGATAACGGTAACGTAGAGACCTGAAATGTGTTTTCTTACCAAAAGGATATCGCTGCTATTCACGAAAACCTCGTAATTCCAGCTCAAAACAAGCTGCAGTTACGAGGTTTTTGCGGAAAAGCGACAAAATTGTTTATCTATTGCTGGCATTTACTAAGACATAAATAACTATACGCTCATGCAATTTTTGAAAGTCGTACTCAAGTAAAATTGTTTTCAATGTTAAAATCTACGAATTCACAGCAGCAAACGGACGATAAGTACATGTACTACAAAGTTGCACTTAATTCATGTCTGCTTGTATCTTAGCCGAGGTAATTTGCAGTTTCAAAATTAATGTTGACCAGATGAGAATGAATTGACATTAATTGACATAGAAAAAAATAGACTTAAGGTAGAATACCCGTAATATGGCCATTTTGAGATTCATAAAATATTTTTTCGGGCGTCGTGGTTACGTATCCGAACTTATTCGGGGGGCGGTCGTAAACATTCGGCGGTGGAAATTTCCACCGCCGAATGTTTTCGACGTCGCCCGAATAACTCCGACGTCCCGCGAATCTTATTTAAGGGTAGACTACTTTAATACATTATGCCAACGCTGCCAAGAAACACTGTTTGATAGTAACAACACGTTATTAAGGTACACAGACACTTACCAGTATAGAAGTTACCCGCCAGAGTTTGACTCCATCAGCAACGCTAGCGTTTACGTTGTTGTCGTTTTTGTCTGTATAAACACCGCCACCAGGGGACCAATTCCCTATCTAGTGTGAAAATACAGGAAAAGTGTGTAGAAATTTATAGTTGAAAGCATATCTTTTAAAAATAATGTTGCCAAACAATGTAACTGTTCCATATGAATTAAATGTTCGTATAGTTGACATTGATTCGTCTTGATCACATTTAGTGCTGGAAAGACTACATGAATGAGCGGAAGCTCAGGATGTTCTGCACTCGAGTTGGAATCAAAAAACAAAGATACGTATCCATTTATTCAATGTTAGAGCACAAATAGCCTGTATTTATAATGGCTTTCAAATATTTATTCTTCTTTTATTGAGTGTGTAAACATATAACGCCATTGCTCATGATGAAAAAAGGTGAAAAATATTAAAAAGTGATGATAACATAAAAATGCTGTAATAAATTTAACAAAAACATTTGAAGGCGAACAAAAATGTATTGTAGATTTGCAATGTGCGTACCTTATATTTTTTATTTAGCCCGACGTTGTATATATCTAGTGTGTAATTTCGTCTGAATCCGGCCTCGTCGAATTCTATATGCCCTGTCACACCCTCGAATACTAACTGAAACATGAAGATGATAATCTCGTGTATATATATGCATATGTATCATAAAGTATTTGTACACGAAAACAAAACGCAACTTATTTTACAAAATATGGCAAAGTCACCGACATGAACGTTAAGGATAAAAGGGCCAGTTTCATTAACAATTTAGAACGCGTTCTGTCTTAAATGAGATGTCCAGAGACGTTTTTGATGAATTCGGCCCCGTCAAATCTTTTGGTGAAACGCAATTAACATTGGGTGATTGCGTTTGCTATCAGACATAATTGATGTGATCGCTGTGATGATGTTGCAAACAAATGGTTTTTCAATCTGTGAGGGAAAAAAATAACACCATCAACAAAAAACAAAGAAATTTATGGAGGACATAATGATTTATGTGTACGAACACAATAAGAATTAATTTCGAAATTAGATAACTTCCGTTTCCTTGGTAACTTAAAAAATGTCGTTACTATAGCTTGAATAAGCTGTAGTTACGACATTTTCAACGTTAACGACGTTTTGGTGATCAATTCTCCCAAAGTAGAAGGAAAAAGCCGTTCGTTTTTCAGTACATCGTGACGTGTTGCTGAAAATCTATCACATGTTATTGGGTTTAAATTCAAAATAAATGAATTTTCGCGCTGCAGAGTTAGAATTATGAGCTTGTTAAGCAGGAAAAGAATAGTGGGTTTCTGAGTTCGAAGATCTTAAATTCTACAATTAGATGAGCACTGAATTACAAATAGGAAATTCATCGGTCCTGGTGCATTGTACTAAATAACGACAAAATGTCGTTTTTAATTGGACGTCTTTCGGACGTCCAATTCTTATAATCACTTTTCGACAGGCGAAATGGGTTTTCATTACCAAAAAATCCTTCTCAGACTCAATTGCCAGTTGGTCAAAATTCAAAAAAGATTTTGTGACCATACAGAAAAACTGTCGTATCTTTTCCTGCTTTCTATGTGTTCTCTAACAAACACTATATGATTCATTGTCCGATTCAATTCATGCCACGTCTTTACAAACTTTACGATCTTTTGTCGATCTAACCATTTTCTTGTAGTGATTTGACTTTCGTGATATTGTGTAAAGGGTAAGATCTTTAGAAAGCGATACATGCACATAGTATATTAATAAAGTTAACAGCGCCATTTATCATCAAAAGCAGCGAAAGCTCAAACGGGAAAGGGTTCGCCTCGCCTTTGGAACGCCATTGGTTCGAAACCAGTTCGGACCATTTCGTCTGTATAACATTTGTTAAAACGTTGGTTTTCTTTATATGTGTGTACTGAAAGCAGACATTTTAGGATGATTATTCAAGTTAATGCACGTATTATGTATGACAAATTCGTTTTCTTTGATCATTGTTAAGTCTTTGACATATTTAAAGAAACGAGGTTTCCACGCGACGTATTTTGGAAACAGGGTTTTAAAATTGATTATCGGGGAGTGAGTTCATTTCGCAACTCGGGTTCGACTCGACGACAACTCGGGGTTCCATCTGAACAGCCTCAGATGAGACGCTAGTGATATCCAACTATTCAGGAAAATAGTTACTCTTACGAGTTTTATTTTTTTCTGCAGTGCTCATCTGTTTCACTGATTTTCGACAGTATCATGGCCTATGTACATACTGATCAATAATTATGACAGCAATTATTGTCATTACTAGTATAAGATCAAGAGACAGCGATCTGTATTTACTACGTTTAAGTGACCCGTTGACGTTTATTGTGCTAAGAAGATGAAGCAATGGATCTGCAACAGTGACAATGGTACCTGGATGATCAGGTGAATATGTGCACAGATAGGGACATTGCTATTCTCAAATGTTCGTTGATAATGATATGAAGATTTAAATTGCGAATTGTACTCCAGTGTCCACTGCCATTTCCCGACGGCACGTTCCCAATTTCTTCTTTGTGTGCACATCTGTAGATATAAGGATGCTGCGGTTGTACTGGTATGAGGAATCCATGGTTCTATGTGCTCTTATTCATCTTGTATTTTATTTCAGCAAAAATATGTATTGAATTTGATTGTTTTGTAACCACAGCCAGGGGGGAAATTATTTTTTTTAATCTAAACAATAATAAAAATCAAAGTGCTTGGAGCACTGTATTTAGACGTCTCTGATTGATTGAGTGGAATTGTATGTAAATGATCGGCGTTTCATTACTTCATTTCGTTGAATTTGTGTTTAGATCGATTTAAATCACTGCGGTCGTTTTTTCCCCAACGATGGTGGTGATAAAAGTCGAAAAAAGATGATAAAAAAGAACAACCCAGGGCCTTCCAGAAATGTGTAAAGAGTACAAGGTGAGTGCTCTGCCAAGTGAGCTATCGCGGCTTTCATTTATATAGCGCGTTGGCTAACATTTTAAGTACATTGCTTTGTATCGTCTATCATAAAATTAAACGAAAGGTGTAACTGACGACAATACTCATAGTTAAACCGAAACAATTGCTAATCACATGGAATTGATTGGATTGGGTAATCGAATTAACAGTGAGTATTCATAGAGACAAATCAGTTGTCTTGAAACGACAATCAAATCAATTTGAAGTCTGAGAGGTTTTTTTTGGCAATAAAGCCGATTTCGTGTGTCCGAAACCGATCTTAAAGAATTAAACGTTATACGTCTAACAGAAGAATGAACGAAATATCTATCGTTCATGTACAATTCCGCTCAATCAAACAGGGACGTCCAATTACAGTGCTCTCAGCACTTTGATTGAGTATACGAGGGGCGTTCAATTAAAAGTGGTACTAACGGTCCACCATACCTCACGGTTCTATAGAACTAGTGGTGCTTGCGACTATTTGACGGGAAAATTACTGTCTATGCTTGGTCAGAATTTGAGAAAAATTCGTTGACTCTTTCGAAAGGTATTAAACTTTTAAGTTGGTTCAGTCATATACACTGGCTATTTCACTGTGCGCAAAATTGAAAACGAACTGAAGTAGGATGTACGGGTCTACATTAAAGGTCGCATAGGCTTTGAAATATCTGCATCACATGTATATAATGATCTATATGAGATCCCTGGACATTCGAACGTTGAATATGCGTCAGTTTTTAGGAAGATGATGAAAATTAAATTTAGTAAAACTGGCCTGTATGATGCACCCCTCTCAAGCAACCCGGGTAGAGCTAGTACCAAAGCAAATGTTGCTGTAGATTCCGACATGACCTAACAAGACGCATGGTTCAATGTGCAAGAAATAGCAGATAAAGTTGGTTTTTCATCGGGGACATGCTATACGATTTTGAAGAAAGGGTTGAAACACAGACAGGTATATGCCCATTGGGTCCCCCACCTGCTGCCTATGGACAGAGAGCCACCCGTGCAAAATATATTTTGAAATAATGCAATTATATGCAACAAATGTGGGCTTTCTGAGCTTTATACATATAATTGAACAATAATCTAATATTATGCGCACCAATGGCGTGTCATTAGCAAGCAATGGCTGCGAAAAGATCAGGTAAGATCCGTAATAGCCAAAAAATTAAAAGCGCGGCAAAAGTTTTGTACGCGGTTATTTTTCAAATGTAACGGATGTAATGTTCATATTACTGTTTCAAATAGTACAACTATTGCCGGTCATTCATACAAGAAATGTATGTCGGCCAAAGTAAAGAAATGTCACGAAAAGAGCAGGTCTAGGACCAGCTAAAGAGGCATGTACCAAATCCATGACAGCGGAGCTGTCCACAAGTGTACTGTTGTCCAAGACTTCCTGAAAGAGACACACGCTGCACGGCGTCTTCATCCACCCTTATAGCCGGGCTTAAGCCCGTGTGGCTTTTTTGTGTTCCCCACGATGACGAAAAAAGCCTCTGGTCGTCGGTATATGCCTTCATATTCCATATGCAGTGTAATTTTCCAGTGTCTGCGAGGTGTTCCAAAAGAGGCCCATTTATTGACATATAAGTAATGAATCTCAAAACTTCAGAAGTGTGTTGGTGTCAAAGAGGATTACTTCGAAGGATTGAAGAAACTTAAAATTGAATTGCGACATAACTATGGCTAATAGAACCCCAGTTCCAAAATTAATTGAACGTCCCTCGTATTTATTTCAAAGACTTACTGAAAGCCTAACAGCTGAATGCTATAAATGTTGATTAAACTGAAAATTTACAATCTGTCAAGATCTCCATCGAAAATGGGCGTGGATGCTTACAATGGACATGACTTTTTGTCATATACGAAATAAAAGATCAGACTTGCATGGTATAGCACAGAAAAATGTTCTCGAAAGACATGTTTAAAATTGATTACAATTACTGCCAGTCAGTTGCCATGGAAATAAAAAGTAGTTGACGTAACTCGATTAAACCATCTTTGAAGAGCTGTCATTTCCGGTGCTTTTTTCTTCGTCTTTTAATGGGTGTCATTTCCATTTTACATAGAACCATGTGGATAGTGAGACCATCGTCTAGGCAGTTATGCTATGCCAGAGTTTTACTTTTAACATTTTAACATTACAATAGTTAAAGCGTTTTTTTTTAAACAGATAATCACTGCTTTTCTTAAAAAACTTAGTAACTGCAGCTTAGAACAAGCTGCAGTTACGGGGTTTTTGAAAAAAGCGACGGTTTCATGTACCATAACATCTCAAAATTTGCTGTTTACTTTTGCTTACCGATTTCATTCCCTTCATTAAGGCGTGGCCATGCATCCACGGTATGGGCGGATCTGAAGTACAGGGCACGCCCTTTGTCTTATTGTAGTTGTACACCTCCCCTCTTCTGAATGTATGTTTGAACACGTTCGTGGAGTTGGCCATAAGTTTGGACAACGTCTTTTGTATCACCGTCAATGAATCAACGGCTAGTGCGGCGTCAACCTAGGTAGAAAAAATAGCAATGAATTTTGTGCTAAAAATAGACTCAAGTGGTTTTACTTTTATCATTTATGTATTGATAAACCGTCGGTGTTGTTACAAAGTCTCGTAACTACGGCTTTAATCAAGCCATAGTTACGAGATTTTATTACAACACCCATGAAATAGCCTACTATTTGTTCATATTGCGTCATTGTTTACTGGATATAATAAAATCGTTCCCTATTAACAATAACCTCCAAACTTTGATAGAATCCGACCGTTGCTTTTGGCATCCGAACATTTTTTGATGTGTGTAATCATTGACAAATGTTTTAGATGTTGACGGTTCAGACTTTTGATTATTGTAGGAATTGAGTGTACGAATACCTGCATGTCAAAGAAAATTGTTACTCTCAAATAGAGGACAGTCTATACAAGCAATGAGTAAATGAGCACATATTTCTTATTGAATACAACCCATAAACAATACACAGTTGCATTGTCGCTTGCATCAAATGTATGGTTTAACTCTCAATTAGTGGCATCTCTACGTTCGAAACAAAACGACATTTTCGTCGCCCCACAATATATTCTACTAGCTATCAATAAACACAATTTCTGGTTTGTTTCATTTAGAAAACCCATACACTTGTCTGTGGTTGTTGTTAATTAGATTTAAAGTTTCGACATTTTGACAGCTGCAAGTTTGTCTGGCATTCCATGTTTTATGAACTTGTCAGGCTGCTATGTGTCGTAACCCTGTCTGACCTTGAGTAGATGTTCATTTCTGGTGATACTAATTACACGTTGTCTTTATTTTCTCTGCGCAAATTGTAATGACATTTTGTACATTTTGTAGCATTTGTTTTCCACCAACAACAGTTTAAAAGATATTAAACTAGAAAACGATTTCTGAATGAAAAATAATGATACCAGAAACGATCAAAATGGTAACATTCTACGTCACACCCTACCCATTTCTCATTTACTTCCCTTTCCCCTTACATCTCATGTTCTCTAATCCACATTTTCTGTCACTAACACACTATTTAACGCACCTAAATAAACCATGATCGAAATTAAATAACAACCACCTAAATTGTTTATTTTTCAACGACAAATCTGTGTACAGCTAAATCGAAAACAGGCATATCTCAATACTTATTTATTTCTATGAACTTCCAGTCGTCGTTCCTATAAGATGTATGCGGTATCATGCTTTGATAGTGAAGACAGGGTAGAAAAAGAGAGTATGCTTTCTGTTGGTCATTTTTGGCAAGAATGTGTTGGTGTCTTTATTTTGCTCCTCGATTTCATAAGCAACATGAGATAGTACTCTCATATTGCGAAAACAGCTAATGCTAAAATGCATAGCTCACAAAATAAATTTTTATTTGAACTAGCAGAAGGCCTCTGGCTATAAGCTAGAGATGCTCTGCCTAGTCATTTATAGTGGGATATACAATACTTTCCCATAAAATAATATTGCCTGGCAAGTCATTTTACCGGACTTCAAAAAGACGAAAAAGGACAGTTTTTTTTGCAGAAAATGTTGCCATTGTATAGCATTATGGTAGAAACATGGTAGAAATCTTATCTATTGTTCTTTACTTACATGGATGGAATTATTCCCAGACCCTTCATAAATGTTTGGGTTTAGTGAGCTCCACAACTCGAGGAATTGTTTGTTGAATGGCGATGTGTAGTTGACTAGCTGAAACCCTGTAATGTTTACACCGCCATGTTGGTAACGCTCCATCTCTAAATTACTGAAATCCTACAAAATATGAAAAGTAATCATTTCTTAAGTGTTCGATTAATTTGAAGCAGTAAGTAATCAAACATGACTTTACTGACACCTTATAAAATATGAAAAATAATAACACCTTACGGCTTACGACGATCTGCAGTAACGAGGATTTTATTGAAAAGGGATGATATAAAGCACTGTATGTTTAAGAAAGATAGTAATTAAGGGAGGGTGATATTGACCTAAAGGTGAACACATCCTATATGTCGAAAATGCAATTGATATGAATGTAGAAGCTCATATGTAGACGTTGTAATACACTTGTATTGGAAAGGATGACGTAGAGTTATGAATTTTTGAATGGTTAATGAAACATTAGTATTTTGATGTTGTTAAAACTTTTATGAATATAAAATGGTTAAATCGGACAGAATTACGGACTTTGCCGATACATGGTCCGACCTTTTTCCGAAATATCCTAAAGAATTATCATTGAGTTCTCATTTTGTCAAAAATGCACTGGCTCTAATTAGAGAATTTTCCCTCGGATATTTTCTAAAAATCGGAATTTCGATATTATTACCATTCATAATTATAACTTTGTATTGCACATCAAGATCGTGTGCTCTTCTGAAAAACACTGTTCATTTTAAAATGTTTGTATTGTAAGTTGCTATAGCATTGTAGTTTCGTACATGTATGTATATGTTAAGCAATAAAAAAATAAATAGTGAAAGGATTGATATTTTCACAAAAAAATACTTAAAAAATCGAAATGACATAATGTTTTCACAAAGAAGAAGGGGGGAAGACAAGTCTCTGCGAGATGTCATTATTTTTTCCTCAAATCACTACGACACGTCTGTAAAAATCTTATTTAAAATGTAATAACATTAAGATGAGATGGGTTTTGACAGATATCCATTAAACTTAGACAACGACTTACAGATATTTTAGAAGTCATATAATTTGTAATAACATGTTGAGATCCTTGAGGAGTATCTCTGAAATTGGAATTAACACTCAGACGGATTTGTTTCTTGTGAAATTTACGAGAAAAAAAAAAGAAAATATATCATATTTGTTATCGCTGTCTCTTTTTCGTCCTCAAAATTCTTTGTTTGACAGTGTATTTCTTTTTCTCTTATAAAAAGTTGTAGCCCCGTTACAATTTTACCCTGAATTGGAAGATTATTCGTCAGACAAGCAAAACTTAAAGGAATGCTTCTAGTCCCTTCTATCAATTTTACAAGGTTTGGAAGCAAACATTTAAACTTCATTCAACTTCAGTTTGATGTTTGGCCATATTTCATATTTGCATAGGTCAATAAACTTTGTTTTTTGGAAAGGGTCAAAGTCAGACACTGGATACAACCATCATTTGGGGAAAACAAATACAGTCAATCTTGCTCAAGCGACCACGTGCATTAAGCGACTTTTTGCTTGAAGTGACCACTCTCGGGTCCTCCCGATGAAATTCCTTCTTTAAATTGTTGTATTAAGCGTTTTTCCCCCAACGCGACCAGCGACCGTCATTTTTGGGTCCCTCAAACAATAGGATGATACTTTAAGCGACCTTTCCACATTACAGATAATTTGTAAAAGGTGTCAAACGCATGTACTCGAGATGAAAGCTGTGAAATTTGCCCAATTAAGGCCAATTTAGTCACCTGTGAATTCAATCAAAACTGTAAACAATACGACTCGGCGCTGACCAATGGGGCTTCACGAAAGAAAAAATCTTAAACCAATGAAATCGCATGTGGCTAATTGTTGGTGTACCAGTTTGTTTGTTGAGCATTTTGGACTGCCCTTATTCATTTCGAATAATGTTCCCATCATAACCTCTTGACACACTTATCTGAATTCATGAGTAAGTTTTCATTGCAAATTCTATGAAATCATGTGTCTCATCATAAAGTTTTAACTTTGGTAGACTAAGTGTGTATTATTGACATCTCTGAAGTAAAAATACTTTTTTGTTCGATTAAATTCACATGTACAAACAAAATCAAGTCTAACACATCAAATATAAACAAAGGAAAATCACTCTGTCATAGCAAAAATCTTCGAAGTTAAACAGAACTGCTGAAATATAACACTGTATGTCATCAATCCCCACTTGTGTTTTCACACATTGATTAAATCAAAGATTTTTCCCCTATATCAACTGCAGATTTACCGTAACTTCATGATAAATTGATCGATCATAGCCTTTCTAAATAGAATATTTTGTGGAAAAAAACAAATTGCATGAAAATTTAGATATTGTATTCAGCGACCGTTTTATTAAGCGGTCACTTTTGGGATTCCCCCAGGGTGGTCGCTTAAAACAAGATGTACATAGAAATATATAAAATGTTGAGAGAATGATAAACTAATTGTCATTTATCATCAAGTTTTCTAAAATCTGTCATTTGGGAAGTATTAGGTATTCAGTATTCCGAACAAGAGTCCCAGGCGTAAACATAATTGAATAACAAAAAATTGATATAATTATGAGACGACTCTCCATTTTACATTATTTTTCCGACACTTCAAAAATATTCTGAACATGTTTGTACAAATAAATACAATTCTGGAGACTTGTTGCGCCATTTCTCCAGAGACTAACGTCTTGATAATTGTAAGACGTGGACAAATTGTAAACTTGAGGCGGCATCTAAAAGCAAGAGGACAACGGTGGTCCTGTATCGCTCCGCTGTGTTTTAGACTTTAGACTTTTAGAATACGAATTTCTTAAAAAATACAATAGAGGTCTACCCAAAGAACATTCATGATACATCACAATGAAATCCAATAAGCAATTATGGTGGAGAAATGTTTTTAACATTTTCTTAAAATTACACTATTTCATATAGGGAAAAATAAACCCCGCCCACAGTGGCCATGTTTTTCATCAGATCGATTTTTTCCAAAAGAATCTAATAGAGATGGATACAATAAACATTCATGCCAAATAACAATGAAATCCAATTAGGAGTTTTAGAAGAGAACATGTAATGCTTTCTTTTTAATTATGCTACATTTCTTCTAGCGAAAAATAAGCTCCACCAACGACGGCCGTCTTTTTTTATATAAAATCTTTCTCCAATAAATTTGATAGAGGTCTATCTAAGGAACACTTACGCTAAATTACAATGAAATGCGAAACATGATGTATGTGGTTTTAGAGAATCAGAATTTTGAAGATTTCTTAGAATTAAGTTTCATATAGCGAAAAATTAGCGCCGCCCTCAGCGGTCATGTTTTTCAACGGATCATTGTTTCAAGGGATTTAATAGAGAACTATACATTCGTGCTTAGATTTTTATTTAAGGACAGACCCTCCATTTATTTCCTACGGTAAGATTTTTTCTATTTTTTCTGTACTGATATTTAAATATATGAGGAGTAAAAAAATGACTTAAAAACTATAGGTCACCAAGCGAATTAAAAAGTTATTGGATTTCAAGGGAGACTACTCTTGTCTAAAATTGCAAAAATGAGGTGTCACTTAAATACCCACAAAAAGGTGTTCGGAATGACTAGGATTACATAAATAAGTCTTTATTGTGTTCAATATGTATTATTCTGTCTAAATGAGTATCAATTTGGGAAAATTTAGTGATGATTTTGAATTTTTGTGTAAAACATTCTTTCAAATGTAGCTGAAATTGCTCTTTTTTCGCAACGTTTCTGATGATAAAGAATATTCCAGCGGTAAGAATTCTTTCTTTTTTGATATAGACATAGTGCTTGGCCATACCTACAAAAACAAAAAAAAAAAAAAAAAAAAAAAAAAAAAGAAAAATATATCAAACCAAGCGTTTTTCTTAGTTATAAGTAAAATTTGGTTTACTTTTTGCAGCTCTGTCTGAAATTGTTTTACTATTTTTTTCCATTTTCTTCCTTATTACCAACTTTAGATAACAAGAGGACCATGATGGTCCTTAATCGCTCACCTGCACCTACATAGAATGAAAGTTCCAAAGTTGTGAAGAGCACATAATTTAAGATGCGAGATTTATATGATCCAGCTGAAAACTGCTTTCATAATCTTGAATGATCAATATTTGTAGCAGTTAAAGTAAAAACGAAGTGGAAGAAAACAACAATTTTGTCACAGTAAAGGGCACATAACTCTGTTCTGGTAAAGAAATTCTTATCAACATTATGTCCAAGTTTTTTTATTGGTTAATATTTATTGCTGTTTGAGAGAAAACAAAGTCGAAAACGGCAATTTTGTAACCGTCAAGGGCACACAACTCTGTTTATTTAATCCAATCAATCTGACAAATTAAAATATTTAAGATATTATGGTCACCAACATTGCGACTAAGTTGTGTCTTGATTGGTCCATATTTGTTTGTTAGAGAGAAAATATAGTCGAAACGGTAATTTTATGAAATTAAAGGGTTAATAACTCTTGTTTTTCTGGCCAAATCAAGCTGAAAATTTAACTCATCAAGGATCTTATGGTCGCCAACATTGTAGCCAAGTTTTGCCTTGATTAGTCAATAAATGTAGAAGCTACAGTGTAAACAAAGTCGAAAACAGCAATTTTGTCAAATTCAAGGGCACATAACTCCAGACTTCCTGCTCCTATCACACTGAAAATCGAACTCATCCAAGATCTTATAGTAACAAACATTTTGGCAAAGTTTTGTCTTGATTAATCAATATTTGTAGATGCTAGAGTTGTAACAAAGTCAAAACTAGCGATTTTTGACGTTCAAGGGCATATAAATCCCGACTTCCTGGTCCGATCTGACTCAAAATCAAACTCATCAGTGAACTTATGGTCATACATATTTTGATAAAGTTTGGTTAAGATTGGTCAATATTTGTAGATACTAGAGCGGTAACAAAGTCAAAACTAGCCATTTTTGACGTTCAAGGGCACATAACTCCTGACTTCCTGCTCCGATGACACTGAAAATCGAACTCATTCAAGATCTTATGATTACCAACATTGTGGCAAAGTTTTGTCTTGATTAGTCAATATTTGTAGATGCTAGAGTGGTAACAAAGTCAAAACTAGCCATTTATGACGTTCAAGGGCATATAACTCCAGACTTCCTGGTCCGATCTGACTCAAAATCAAATTCATCCGTGAACTTATGGTCATACATATTTTGATAAAGTTTGGTTAAGATTGGTCAATATTTGTAGATACTAGAGCGGTAACAAAGTCAAAACTAGCCATTTATGACGTTCAAGGGCATATAACTCCAGACTTCCTGGTCCGATCTGACTCAAAATCAAATTCATCCGTGAACTTATGGTCATACATATTTTGATAAAGTTTGGTTAAGATTGGTCAATATTTGTAGATACTAGAGCGGTAACAAAGTCAAAACTAGCCCTTTTTTGACGTTCAAGGGCTTATAACTCCTGACTTCCTGGTCCGATCTGACCTAAAATCGGACTTGTCCAATAACTTATGGTCATACATGTTTTGACCAAGTTTGGTCAAGATTGGTCAATATTTGTAGATGCTAGAGTGGTAACAAAGTCTAAACTAGCTATTTTTGATATTCAGGGGCACATAACTCCAGACTTCCTGGTCCGATCTGACCCAAAATCGAACTCGTCCGAGATCTTATGGTCATACATGTTTTGACCAAGTTTGGTCGAGATTGGTCAATATTTGTGGATGCTTGTGGATGCTAGAGTGGACAGACTGACAGACGGACAGACGGACAGACGGACGGACGACGGACAAAAAGCGACCACAATAGTTCACCTTGAGCACTTCGTGCTCAGGTGAGCTAATAAAAAGTGTCATCTGTTGAGTCCATCTGAAGCGGGTTAGCTCATAAATGCGCCAATTTGCTTTTGTTGCTCCGTTTCCTATCGCTAACGCCACATGTTGAACGCGTAACAGAAAGCGAAATGTACCATCCGAGTACTATTACACTTTAAGTGGCCAAACAGAGAAAATTGAAATAACCGAAAAGGATCTTGTAATTTATCAACCAAACATCAACTAAATGTAGAAAAATACATTTGCTGAAAAGGCCAATTTCTGAAACAGCTTTATTTCGTTATTTAAGATATGCGCAGTAAGTTGCGCAGTAACAACTGGAGGATCTGTCCTTAAGATTCTACTTAAATTTATCTAATTTAATAAGAAAAATTAAGTTCTACACGGAATTAATTATTTAAGGAACTTCGAAGAGGTCCATGCAATAAAGATTCCTGTGGAATTCCACGGACGGACGCACGACGTTCACAGGGACATGACATAAACCACACTGGCATTCGCCAGTGGAGCTAAAAATGGTATTTGCGACATTTGGGAAAGCAACATGTATCCGGATATGTTTGCGCGTTTCCACATTCGCATAAAACCACGTGCTCTTCTATTTTACATGTAGCTGATTCATTACATACCCTCCGCTTGATAGGCTATAAACTGAAAGACTGTGAAACGAGGTCCATTCTCCGCTTGACTCGAGCTCTTACACGGTGGGGATTGTGCATGCTGGGATGGGTAAATCTACGGACAAATTTGCCTCGCTTCAGGTAAGACATTTTGCAAGAACTTCCTTATTTCTGCGTCAATTAAAAAACGGTTTGTTGCATGTACCCCGCCTAACAGAGCTCTTTCCTCCGATGTATGCTTTACACGAAACCCTTTTGTACTTTTTGCGAAAAGTGATCCCAACCGACCAGAAAAACGACAAAAAATCTGATCGTTTTTCAGGTCAGTTGGGATCAATTTTTGGGAAAAATATAGGGAGTTTTCAAATAAGTAATACACCTGAGGAAAGCGCTCAGTAAGGCGGGGTACATGCAACAAACCGCTTGAAAATTGACACAGAAATAAGAAAATTATTGCACAATTTCCTACCTGAAGCGTGGCTTATTTTGCCGTAGTCGTTATCATTTCGTTTTCTGGTCAGCTGGGATCAATTTTTGGAAAAATTAAAAGGATACCACAAATAATTCATTTATCCGAGGAAAGAGATTTTCAAGGCGGGGTACATGCTACAGACCTTTTGAAAATCGACAAAGAAATAAAGGAGTTATTGCAAAATATTTGACAAGATTCGAGATTATTTTTGTCCGTATTCGTTATCCATCCCAGCATGCACAATCCCCACCGTGTCTTAGTACTAGGTAAATTTCAATTCAGTTTAATCCAATAGTCATTACAAGAAGCAAATCTGAGAGAAAACTTTTGATACTTTTCAGATTGTATTAATGTGATCTTATTCAGTTGTCGTGTGATCTATATTGTCACAAGATGTCGCTTTTCCAGATCTCATATTTTAAGGTATTCTACCCATCGTTCGCTTTCAAGCAATTCGTGCAAAATCTGGGGTGTGTTCTTTAATATCTTGAGATTTCTTAAGATATTTTAGGATAAAGCGTTCTTTATAGCAAGATTTTTAAAACGCTCAATTGGAGGCGCCATTATCCTATACTTCGTGCGGAACCCCTCGGTCAACTCTGTACAAACAATGTAAAAGAGATTTGACCGAGTTGTTCCGAATACTCCATAATTCATAAACCGCGGTGTTCCGAATGCTCCATACTTTATACAAATGACGTCATGACGACGTCATTTGTGTAAATATGGAGCATTCGGAACAACTCGGTCAAAGTCTCGGTCTAAAAAACGCTTTATCCAAAACTCCCTAAGAAATCTTAAAAAACTCGGTCTAAAGAACGCGCCTCTGGTCTCATCCGTGGCAAAAGCCATTGACGAAAATATCCCCGTTAATGCCTGTTGCCACGGATGATGCCCGATAATTCACGTGGGTATACCATCGTCAATTTTCGTTATCACGGATGACACCCGAAGGTCCACACATTGCTTGATGACACCCGTAATGTCGCCATATTGAGAATCCCTAAAATCGGCTTTTTTCGAACGTTGTCGTTACGTATTCCGAACCTATTCGGGCGCGGTCGTAAACATTTGGCGGCGGAAAGTTCCATCGACGAATGATTTCGACCACGCCCATATAATTCCGACGTCGTGCGAATCTCATTAGGGGTAGACTACATTTATTGGATTGTTTCAAGAGAACTAAACTACGTACCAATGTCCCTAGAATATAGTTATAGCCTTGTTTATTCATGCCAACTTCGCGTATCTGAAAATGCAAAAGTACACATTTTATTATTCAGTTTATTGTTAGACGATACTCAATAACAGTTAGTTAGAACACAAATAATGTTAATTAAATTAGCGTAAAACTACAACTGAACATACCAACACAGCCAAACCAGTACAATAAGATGGATTTCAGGCCAAGGTCTTCCTCAAAAGACAACAAGAACTAAAAAGATACTACAAACGATCTGATAGAATATAATGTATGTAGGGGGTGAGAGGTGATGGCGGCTCTAAATTAGGGATGGGAACGAGTACTCGAGTAATCGAGTACTCGATCGAACGTCCGAGTATCGATTACCAATATCACTAATCGAGTAATCGGAAAGAAAAAATAATATCAGTGGAAAAATGAAAATTCGTTTCAAAATTGAAGTTGTTGGAAATATCGATCGCTCTTTTCCAACACTGTACCGTGCAAAGGGTAGAATATGTAACACCTGGTCGTCCACCGATTATCTAATCCCTCGATATTGTCCTAATTTGCAATCAAGTGCCAACAGCTATTGTTCTCGCTGTCAAACATTGTCATAAATTTTCGCACCTTCGCCGTTCTTTACTCTGATTTCTGGCGATGCATTTTAATTGGACGTCCGTAAGATTTACCTTTGAGTTGATTGATTAATGCAATATTCGATCAGCCGATTATATTGTTAAGATTTCATACTATTGTTTTTTTGTTACTCGAAGAAGAAGCATCTCATTCCCGATTACACGCAAATAAATTCAAGAAAGTCTAACAATGCCTTCCTCTAAGTCTATAGTGACTTGTGTATATCTCACCACATTGTGTAAATATAACGCACGCTTTCCAGATAAAAAACAACAAAAACTTTGCGATTTTTTTTTATTTTATTTTTCATGAGTTTAATGGAAAGATTTTGACACTTTCTGCAATTCTCATCACATATCTAACAATTGTCCATTTTTCTCAAATAAAGCACTGATCAAAAAGAGACATTTTGATCGAAGATATGCTGCATAAATCGCTTATGAACAGGTTCGAAAACGCCGATACTATAACCAAAAGACGACGTTTCTATCCGAGTACTCGAGTACTCGATCGGAAGGGTGACCGAGTACTCGATTAGTAAAATTGGTACTCGTTACCATCCCTACTCTAAATGTAGCCAAACGAAATCGTCAAAACGAGTTTATTTGTTTTTTCATGTGCAATGATTAGTTTGTACACCGCACCGGGAAACACGCCAGGATATGCGCTTGCCGTAACTGGAATTCTGTACAGTTCGGTTTAAAGACAATTAGACCGAAGCCGTCGGGTATCTTAACATATTCCACTAATCATTAGATACAAAGCACTTAGTGCAACTTTTGGCGTCCGGGATGGCACTCGAAAATTGACGAGGGAATACTATCGTCAATTTTCATTGCCACGGATGACACCAAAGTTTCACGAAGAGTTTGCTATGTAATGATGGGTGGAGTATCTAAAACCTTAAACATGAAAGGAATTAACCCATATTAACTCTTTGACTCCCCAAGAGATAAAGGCTTTGGAAAACATTGAAGAAAATGAAGAAATTGCTTGTGACAAGCAATTTCTTCATTTCCCACAATGTTTTCAATCCAAAAAGATTTAAAAATCCCATTCACCTGAAATTGTCGTCTGCAGGATCTTTGAATTTGGACCACCCTAAAATTTTGTCGTTTGGTAATGGGTTAACCCACCTGTTTCATGATTTTATGGTATGCTATCTCGGTAGACAGATCCAGTACGATATGTCTGATGACCTCGTTGTCTGCTTCGCACTGTTTGTCCAGAGCTCGGAGATCTTCGTGAGCGTTGTCAACATCCGGTAGACGACGCATGCGCACCTGAACTTTATAATTCTCCTTGTCAAACACGGACCTTATGTTTTGCAAGCTAAATAAACCTGAAAAGAAAAGGTTTTATATACGTAAACGCGAAAAAGAAATTTGTATTTTATCTGATTTTCTAAGTATTAGATAGAGTTTGTTTAGTACATTGAACGAGAATTAAACATTCATATGCGTACAACGCAGTGAATGTTTATATCACGTAGAATCTACTATAAAAAAAACTCTATCTGAATTACTGTTCGCTAGCGGTTCATTGGAGACGGGGGTGTGGCTATGTATAGACGTCACATAAACTTACCGGAAGTATCGTTTGCACGAAATATAACGGCGAAATTTATTTTCAAATCTACTGCAATTTCATTGGTCCAAAAAGTAGGTGGAACACTAAACATCAAACAAGCACACTTAAGCTTAAGTATTATAACAAAGTAAAAATTGGCGCGGAATCCACTATACAGGCCCCTTTGGGTATATGTAATATACCAATTAAATCATATTTTTTTCGATTTATATAAATGATGAACTGTTTTAGTAATATAACAATGGCTAATGCTTTGGAAATATATTACAATAGGAATAAAATTGCAATACCTTCTTCCGAATCATACACATAGTGAAAGCTCTTCCACTGGTAGTGCCTTATAAGATCCACTAGCGCCCTTGTATGTGATGGTTTCATGTGGAGCTGGTATGTGTTCACATTTCGTGGCTCGTTGTCCGCGTAGCTGGGTGACACGTACGGTATGTGAAACGTCTGTGTATAGGCCTGTACGATGTTGCTGGACTCGAACCGCCGAGCTCCGAATAACATAAATACGCCATTGGACATGTGGGTACATACTACAAATAGAGTAAAAGCAAACGTTGAATTGTCTATAGTTGTAAGTGATTTACAGATAGCAAATTTTTTGACTGGTCCAAATTCAAAGATGTTGCTGATGACGTTTTCAAATGAGTGAAATTAAATATATACTTGTATTTTGTCTTTTTTGGGGTTGAAATTCACCCGGATATTTTGGTTGAAAAGCGGCATTACTTTTGTTATGCAATGCAATTTAGTAACTCAATCCTTTGGAGTACGACAGTAATCTGTTTTGTGAAAGGATTAAAGTGTTACATAGCTATTA
The DNA here is from genome assembly GCA_963680895.1 of Fragum sueziense. Classification (NCBI taxonomy): domain Eukaryota; kingdom Metazoa; phylum Mollusca; class Bivalvia; order Cardiida; family Cardiidae; genus Fragum; species Fragum sueziense. Next base: position 15,718,183 of record OY804596.1, read on the forward strand.
TTAAAAACCCATTTTCGTTGACAAGTTCTACTATAATGAATAGATCCGAAGGCCAAAAGCGACATTTTGCATTTTAAGGAAATAATTGGCGGTTCCAGAAAATTGATTTTAGATGCCTTAATTACTGGCCTCTCCGAAGAGTAGGCCTACTTTCAAGTAACAATCCTTTTGTTTAGTTACACAGAAATGTTGCTTAACGACAAAATATTTCTTTCTGGGGGTGTAAAACCTATTTACACCGAGTGTACGAATAATGATTATTAAATCAAGTTGAATTAAGGTAAACTAGATCTAGCTACAAAATGGGTAAAGTACATATTGCATGTTTTGATATAATAGAATCTATTTGAAATCAATTGTTATATAATGAACACTATACGTAGCCTATATTTTTCCTTGCAAAATGTAGCCTATATTTTCCTTGCAATCGCGTACATTCCAATCGTTCAAAATTAACTCTAAGCTTTAAAACTTAACTACAAATAAACACATGATACAACAAGATGTCAAGTAAAGCATTTCAATTTTGCAGGAATGACAAAATATAGACTAGAACAAAGATGTCCGGAAATACGCGTCAGTCGCAGACTATGACTGTTTGTAGGAGAATTTGGACGATGCATGTAAATTAAGTGTCTGCGACAAAGTCTCTTTAATATGCATGAGTTAACCTAATATATTTGGTTGTCCTTCTAGTATCCGAATATTTTGTGATTCGTGAAATTGATTTATTAGACATTTCAATCACAGAACCAATTATGTCCGAGAATAGGCCTATGTGAAATAAAAATGAAATCTCACTAAACATAATGCTTTTATTAGGAATTTCGGTTTTTTTGGAAAATATTCAATTTTTATAACTGTGAAAGTCAGTAGGACGGTAACGTGCATCGCTGCCCATATCTTACACGGTGGATATTCACGTGACTCAGAATTTTAGTGGATATTCACGTGACTTAGAATTTTAGAAAATCATCAATAATTTTGTTAATACTTGACCAATTTAAATTCGGGTTAAAGCAGAGAATGTGGGACAATTCCAGTAATTAGCTGGATGTGGCGGATAAAAAGGTTATTGGAGATAAACCAAAATTTTGGTTTATCTTCATTAACTTTTTTATAAGCTGATTTATCAAAAATCAACGTCCATCTAATGCGTGACGTCTGTCCACCTTCTCTGCTTCAAACCGAATTAAAATCGGTACCATATTAAAAAAATTATTGAAGATTTTCTGAAAATGTTGTAATACGTGATTATCCACCGTGTCTTATGTCTTTCGAAAGCTTGAATCAATACTTTATTTAGCCCATCAACAGACCGCTAAATTTTAGACTTGTCCAAATCCAAAGATCATGCAGGCGTTAATTTCAAGTGAACGGAATTTGAAATTGGTTGGTCTCTGGATAGAAACTCATATCAATTTCAACAATGTTTTTTTAAAGCTATTTTCATATAGGGAGTCAAAATAGAGTATCTGTATTGGAATGTGTTAACTACTAGGTATTAGATAGAGGCTGTATAGTAGATTGTACGCGATATAAACGTTCAGAAGGCGCAGCCTTTGAACGTTTATGTCGCGTAGAATCTACTATACAGACTCTATCTGACATAGTGTTCGCCAACCAATGAAAACATAGTTACGCTTCAACTGTCATTCTTCAAACCACGCCTCCGACCGGAGCTACTATCAAGCGGATCTTACTGGAATTACATCATTTTCTCAAAAATTACATCATTTTCCCAAAAATTACATAATTTTCATAACTGCACAGGAAACGGGGGCGTGGCTATGTATATCCCTGACATAAATTGACCGGCAGTGCGTTTATGTGAAATAAAGCGCCGACATTTTCAAATATATTGCAATTTCATTGGTCACAAAACTAGGACGAACACTAAGCCAAATGTTCTACCTCACAATATCCAAATTCAAATGAAAAAGAAGAAAGAGTATAGATGAATTATCATATCAATATCATGAAATAACAAAAGAAAATGCATCACAGTCATTCAGTAATGCATGTTATCCCCCACAAGAAATTGCTTTTAGACGTGATTTTATCGAATTGCTTCTGTTCTATGGTCTGATAGACTGATTCATAATTGTCTGACGACTGTAAATGTTCTTTAACCCTTTCCCCAAACAAAACCTGGTTTTAACGTCCCAACTAGAAAAGGCTTGGGAAAATATTGGGGCAAAAGAAGAAACTGCTGATAATCAGCAGTTTCTCCTTTTAACTCAACATTTTCTGTGCTTTATTTTACTTTAATCAATCTTCATTTATCTATATTTTGTTGTCTGCAGCAGCTTTAAAATTGAACCACTCTATTTTTTTGTCGTTTGGGAAAGGGTTAAGACACTATCATGAATATCTTCGTGGATATTTGAATAAATGTTTGAAGTACCATAAACTCATTTATCTTCGTCACAAGAGAGATACCTTCATTTTTTTTATTTTTAAAACTATTTCCAAGTTTTCAATACGACATATTTTTGAACTGGTCTCAATTGAAAGCTGTTGTAGACAGAGAAATGAAAACTTTTGAAAACAGAAATAGAAAGTTATCAATATAGATTCTATTAACAAATATTACAAAATGATAATGAAGGAAATGCTAATTATGTTATCTGTACCTTTGCTTTTGACGAAATGGATGGAAGAGTGTATGTGAAAAGGTCATGAATTGTGGTGGAAAGACATATTGTTGGGTATATAGCGTATCGTTAATGAATAATGAAATGCCTGTGTGTGTGTGTGTGTGGGGGGGGGGGGGGTGTTGATGTGTAAATTTGCTGTAGTATTTTCTTCAAATGTATACCCATCCAACATAAACGCAATCCTATCTTCCATTCTAATACGAGTACAACATTCTCTAGTGTTAAGTCAATGGTAATTGCAGTTTGATTGCATCTATGAATGTTTCCTAATGTTTGTAATTGTTCGGACAATGTCTGCGAAGGTACTAATTAGGATAAAAAATATCCAGACAGTGACTATTAATTATTGGTATTTAATGCCAATTCATGTCATTTGTTGTCATTTTGTACAAAGCTATTATACTTGAATCAAATAAACCAACAAAACATATGCTTTCACGAAATGATATACCGACATCCTGTCATTACATCAGTGGAGGAGAGGAGGATTGAGGATTAAGGATTATTAAAACACTTGTACATGTTCTTTGTGTATTCAGAAAAAAAGCCGCCATTTTGATTAAATTTTGAAGCGAGCAAAGAATAAAGCGTCTATCTGGACTTTAAATTATCAAAAACAATTGTAATGAAAGAGTAAAAGGCGAACTGAATAAATTTCAATCTTTCTAGTCTAAATTTTCCAAAATTCCAGTCTAAGTTACCAATAAAAACAACAACAACAAGGTCAACATCTGAATGACAGATTTATTAAAAAACAGAATTTTCATCGGAAAACTATTGATTTAGCGTGTTTTAGACAAAAGTGATGGTCTAGCAACAATCTTTATTAAGTTCTGTTATGTGTCGTTCGGTTGCTTTGAGCAGGCGTAAAAACAACTGTCTGTTCAAGTGATTTGAAAATAGGCCTATCACGGAACAAATTTCGTCATGTTCGTGTTTCTCATTTCCCCTTCAAAACTCCAGTGATGGATAGATCTTCGCTTTCATGATCAAAAATGTAGAATAAGGGCGAAAACAAAGAATATAGGTTAGTTCTCTTTAGATGTTTTTCTTTTTTGCAGGTAGATCTTATTTGACATACATTTCCGATGTTATGCATGCATGGAATCTGTAAAGGATAATGAATGAACGGGGGAAAAGAATAAACAAGAGGGCCAAGATGGCCCTGCATTGCTCACCTGAGAGGACTTTGAGACAAACAACTTGCAAACTTCAAACTCGCATGACCCACTTTTTACATGACCTAGATATCATCAAGATAAACATTCTGAACAATTTTCACAATGATGAGTAAATATTTAGGTTCTTAGAGCAATAGCAAGATTTGACCTTTTGACCTAGTTTTTTTACCTAACATTAGCCGCTTTCTACATGACCCATTTATCATCAAGATAAGCAATTCTGAACTATTTTCATAGTGATGAATAAATATTTTGATTTTTAGAGCAAAAACAAAATTTGACTTAGGTTTTGACCTCCCATGACCCACTTTACACATGCCCCAGATATTGTCAAAATAAACATTCTGAACAATTTTCACAATGATTCAGATATCATTATGCTTCTAAAGGCAGAAACAGTATTTGACCCAGTGACCTAGTTTTTGACCTCACATGGCCACCTTTGTACATTGACCAGATAAATATTATAATGACCAAGATAAATATTCTGAACAATTTTCACAACCATAAAGTAAATATTTTGGTTCCTAAGGCGAAAACAAGATTTGACCTAGTGCCCTAGATTTAGACCTCACATGACCCTCTTTTCACATCACCAAGATATCATCAAGATAAACATTCTGAACATTTTTCACAATGATAAAGTAAATATTTTGGTTCTTAGAGCAGAAACAAAATTTGACCTAGTGACCTAGTTTTTAACCTCGAATGACCTGCTATTCATATCAAAAAGATATCATCAAGATAAACATTCTGAATCTTCACAATGATTGAGTAAATATTTCGGTTCTTAGCGGAAAAACAAGATTTGACCTAGTGACCTAGTTTCTGACCTCACATGACCTACTTTTGAAATGACCCAGATTTCGTCAAAATAAATATTCTGAACAATTTTCACAATGTTTAAGTATATATTTCCGTTCTTAGAGCAAAAACCTAGATTTGACCCAATGACCTAGTTTTTTACATTACATGACCCACACTTTGTGCATAACCTAGATAATAAGATAAGTATTTAGGATAGTTTTGACGAAGTTTTGGGGCAAAATTGGCATCTCTAGAGCAAAAGGAAGGATTCCGTAATATTTGACCTTGTGACTTAGTTTTTGACCTTGCATGACCCACTTTTGATCATGACCAAGATATTATCAAGATAAACATTTAGGACAATTTTGACAATGTTTGGATCAAAATTGGCACTTCCAGAGCAAAAGGGAGGTTTTTACAAGATTTGGCCTCATGACCTAGTTTATGACCTGACATGATCCACTTCTTGACATGACCTAGATATCATCAAGATAAACATTGATGACAATTTTGACAAAGTTTGGTCAAGAATTGGCACTTCCAGAGCAAAAGAAAGGATTTTGTAAGAATTGACCTCATGACCTAGTTAATGAGCTAGCATGACCCACTTCTTGACTTGACCTTGATATCATCAAAATAAACATTCATGACAATCTCTACAAAGTTTGGACCAAAATTTGCACTTCCAGTGTAAAAAGATGGATTTTTTAATATTTGACCTAGTGACCTAGTTTTTGACCTGGCTTGACCTATTATTTATCATCACCTAAATATCATCAAAACGAATATTCTGATCAATTTTCACAATAATTGAGCAATAAATGTGGCCCCTAGAGCAGAAATAAGATTTGACCTAGTGACCTACTTTTTTACCTCATTATGGCCCCGATTCAAATTCTTTGAAGTATTTTGAAAAAGCATGACCCATAGATCATATGTGTGAAATATGATTGAATTCTGCCACGTAGTTTAGGAGGAGAAGATTTTTTTGTAAAAAGTTGACGGATGGACAGACGCCGGACAACAGACCGATCACAATACCTCACCTCGAGCACTATGTGCTCAGGTGAGCTAAAAAGTAGATCCGGTATGAGTGAAATAGTTCACTGCAGTGAAAATATCAAAATTTATTTCACTGTGAAAATACAGGATTTCACTGCTAGGAATGTAATAAACAAGTTTAATCCGTACACAAAGAGGACAACCCGTGCTCAACTTTAAGTACAAGTTAATATTCGTTAATTGGAATCTTTCAGGTGTGCGACCGTTGCAAGATTCGAAAGATAACACACAAATTAAAAAAATGTTTGAGTTAGATATTGTGTTTTTAAAACGCGTTACTTTTATAAACATGTGTCATTATATCGTGACCGGACTATATTTGTATTTGTCTGCTCAAAGAAATAAGCCAAAATAAGTAAATTGTTCGTTTCGGGTTTCAGGTCATATGTGCGACCCGAGATGGAATTGTATAGATAATATTACATAAACAACAGCCTTACATCAAGATTAGGTGATAAATATTTGAGGATACGGCACATAATCAATTCTATTGTGAATAAATGTTTCGGAAATGGTTTCTTGTCAGAATTATTCATATTGTTTCAATATCGTAGTTGTTTGTCTAGTAAAAAAAACGAACGCATTTGTTCTTGAAACGTTCTTTACAATGGTCCATTTATTTTGCCTCTTATTGACGGGAGGTGTTTTAAAAACACACCGAAATGTAAACTTTTTCCGAAATTTTGAATGACTGTTCGGCGTAAGTTAATTGAGTTTGAACTTTTGGAGTACAAGAAAACTTGTAATTTTGGATTAGTATTATCTAGTTTTACATACATGTATCTTAGAATTTATATGGGTTTTGAGTTTTTTTGTCTACAGATATTAAAATTTAAGTCTTGAATTATGTCGGCTGATATAGGGTTTAAGTTCATGAACATAGCCAAGAAAAAGAGAATGTAAGACATGAATAGACAAAGTAAAATGTACAGTTTGAATATCACGAAATATTACGTATGAAAGCTTGAAAATAGTGGAAAAAGACGACAAGTTCTGAAGACGACAATCTATGAAAGTATCTGTTCTATCATATCTTATTTATGATGGGATAGTTAAACTGTTGGATTTCTTTGCTTTTCAACAAAAAAAACTTGTAGCTGCAGCTTCTTTTAAGTTGGAGTTACGGGATTTTTGTTGAAAAGCGACATTTTGTATTTTTGAATGGTACAATTAAAGGTGATACCCGTGAATGCACATAGATGAGAAAGTGTGGTTGAAAACTGAAAACATCGTCTACCACGTACGACAACGCCGACTGCAACAAACGATTTGTTGAAAGCGATGTAAAATTCAGTAAAAGACGATTTCCCCAAAGGTTCATTTCTGCACGAAGGATCACAAATATGAAACCCGTCATGCTAAAAGGGACATATTCCGAACTCCAAAACTCCAAATTTTGACAAACTTGTCAGCCCCACAGGTCAATCAGATCCCGTATGTGAAAAATGAACATGATGTAAGATAGGGAAAACGTTCCGGATTTAGAAAATTACTTAAAAGTGAAAAGTATCGGCCCTAGTCTGGCTGCGCGGACTGCGCAAACTGACTATGTCGATATTTGTCATGCTACCTATAAGGTCCCTTTTAGCGTGACGGGTCACATACATCAGTTTTCCTGATTCCTGTTATAGGGAGGTTTTATTCGACCAATCTGTACAAGACTAATTGGTGATGCAAGTATTATGCTCGACGCCGAATTAATTTGCCAGAATGTAGGCTTTTGATCTGGTTGAAAATCAAAATGAAAAAGTACTAGATCTAGCAATCAATAAAGTTGAAAAGTTTGAAAACCCAACCTGTTCCTCGAGCAATTCACCAGCCCGATCAGTTTGAGACGACCTCTTGATATCATGCAAGTTGATCAACCAAATCGTATGTGTAATAAGGTATACCTCACTAGAATTGACCTGGCAGAGCAGCCCATGCTAATCGAATGGAATGCTCTGCCAGGTCAATTCTCGTCCGTTATACTAGCCATACTTTGGTGTATTTTACTGACAAGTATAAAGACGACAACGATTCCTACGAATAAATTATACTATACCAACGTTTTGTAAACGATAAATATGCTTTAGCAGACGCTCATTGAATAAATATACGTCATTACTAATCTGGCTTTACATAATGAATTTGTATGTTTTACCTTTCTTCATGCAATATATTATGTTGAATTTTGACTGCACATCTATTCTATCCAACAACAACGTTTGATATGCATAGACATTTACATAAATCTAAGACATTTTTTATTATATACACGAAACTGTTCATTACCATGTGTGCACATGAAACTATTCATTACCCCTTTTACATTTACAAACTGACTCTCCAGTAGCTAACTTGAATTCGTATGCCATAATTGCTCGACGCTGCAGGCGTCGAGCAATAAAACGTTGGGTTGTCAGACTGCGCTTTTCATGAGTTGAGATATGGGACAGCCTTGAATTATGTAATTTTATGACCTGGTGATATAATACTTTAGTCGATGTATTGTTATAACTTAGCTGGGTTATGCAAAAATGGATTTTATCATCTTATGGCATAGAAAATACGATGTTTCATTTACGAAGTTATATTCAGGATGAATTATGAAAATCTCAATATAACAGGTGATAAACGGAGAAACTAGCTCCAAAAGGAATCAACGGTATTTTGTTGCCTCGTGACATCCGGCTTCTACCGAGGTAGTTGCATAGAGCGAAAATCTGTTAACAAAGATAGGTCACGAACACATTTTTATACATTTATTTCTTTTACAACGAGTTTTTGAAAATCCAGGCGATGATGTACTATGAAGAAATGGCCGAAGTTTGTTGTGCACGAGAATATACGGTGTTAGCAAGCAGGGTTTGAATACAATCGTCGAAAAACTTTTCAAAATCGAAAGTATTGTATTAAAACCCTGCTACCAATACCGTATTTTCTCGTGCATAACAAACTTCGACCATTTCTTCATATTACAGCATCGCCGGAATCTTAAAAGAAATAAGAAAAATGTGTTCGTGACCTACAAACTTTCGCTTTATGCAACTACCTCGGAGGAAGCCGGATGTCACGAGGCAAGAAAATACCGTTGACTCCTTTTGGAGCTAGTTTCTCCGTTTACCATCCGTGAATATGGAAAACGGTTATTTTGTCTTGCAGTTGCCCAAGGTATCAAAGAAGCTATAAACGAAAAGAATTGGTCTTTATCAGACTGTACCTGCTGAGTTGAACCATTTTGGTCTCAGATATAAGGACCATTTTGAAGATTCCAGCCCATTTGTATTTTTGTGACCCGTCACATAAAAAAGGATCCTTAGGGAGCGTTCTTTAGCAAATAATATATCGACCCTAGTCAGTCTCCGCAGTCCTGAATCTTGAATATTTTGGCCATCTTTCTATACGTGTATGTCTATTTATCACAAACGTACCAGGTTGACCTATGCCGAGCCTGATCAGTCTGTCACAAATTGGATTTTTGGACTTCTGAAAAGGTCCCTTTTAGCGTGACGGGTTACATTTGTAAAGTCAATCTGCCAAGCACTGGAAGTTATAAAATGCAACTTCCAAAATTGTTATCCTTCGAAAACCCAATGAACAAAAACACATTTTCCAGGCATGATTTAATTAAAAAGAGATAATATCTTTATCTTAATTTCTGTCTGGAAATTCAATATATCAATTTTAATGAGATCCACAATATCCCTAAAGATGGTGAAAGATTGATCGCGTCTCGAAGTACTCCTCGAGTCTAATCCTTTAAATAGCGTAATAGTCCTGTGGGGTTTAGTTTCGTCTCAAGAACACAACAAAACAGATCATAAATAGGAAATATTAGCCACTAGCTGTGGCCATTTAGGGGGCAATGCCACTGCCATTCTGCTAGATCTTCTCTTTTATGTTCTTGTCCGTGTGTTTCGCTATTGGCAATACAAATTCGCACTATCTGGACGATCTTAAAATAAGAGAAATGTTCCATTGAAAAAATGAGATAACATGTATTGTCAGCAAAGTTTCCTTGTCGTTACTTTTGCATACTGATGTTTGAAACATGTCACGATCGATTCGGACAAAGAATGGTGTCTGCATGCTGCATTTAGAGGCTTAGGTGTTTTAAGAATGATTTAGATGATCGTCTGTTCGTTCTTAGACTGGGCATAATATACACAGGCCAGTTTCGTAAACAAATAATGGTAAATGCATAGAAAAATGACGGTGAGTCATAGAAAATCGGCGTTGAGTCAAAACAAACTCACAAATCATCCCCAAAATACTTGAAAGATTAAGTTTACGAAATGGGACAAAGATTTGAGCAATCAATTGCGTATCTAAATGCCAGTAAGATAGTTGTTCAAACAACTCGACATAGAGCTTGAAAACAAACACTGTAATGGATTCCCAAACATAAAAAGGGTTTACATACAAAATAATGCACCAAAGTTTATAGTTAAGTAATGTTTCATTATCATTTCCACAATTTCCGAACAAAATGGATAAAATCGTGTGATTGAAATGTCTAATTAATGAATTTCACGGATCACAAAATGTTGGGATTCCAGCAGGACAGTCAATTCATAAGATTAACTCATGCATATTAAAGAGGCTTTGTCGCAGACATCTAATTTACATGCGTAGTCAATTTTCTTTTTCAGACAACCATAGTCTGCTACTGTCACTTATTTCCGGACACATCGTCCTAGCCTAATTCGCATTTACTATAATATTAAATATATTTTCTAGTCTTACTTACATCGCGTATTTATTCGAGTTTTGCTTCAAATATCTTTAAAACAACGAACACGTGTTAATGATGTGACACTTAAAATTGTCCTAGACAACGAAGATCAGTTACAAAAAGTGCAAACATCATTAACCACTGTTGAATTATAGTGATATGATGATTTAAGATATGATAATTGGAAGTAAAATGCGTAATATCTATTATATAAAACGTAAACAAAATAGAGCTACAGTTGGCGCCACATCGTATGGCACAATGTTTATATTTTGTTCAAATGTAATTGAACGTTAAACAAAACATAAACATGTGCCAAACGATGTGGCGACAACTGTAGTTCGACTTTAATCACACAGTGTGGATGGTGCAGCTTTATTCTACTACAGTTGGCGCAAGATCGTATGGCACATGTTTACATTTTGTTCAATGTAAACAAAACATTGTTATATAGAAATTAGTTAAAATGTGTTAGCGGTTTATCTTCTGCTCCGGAGATTCGTTTTCGATCCTGGTTCTCGACGATTCTTATTGTCTTTTTTTTGGGGGGGGGGAGTCTTTTATTATAATCATGTTTATTTTTAACTCAAATGCACAGGTTTCGCATGTAACCTAATTCATTTTGTATATTCAAATGTATATCGCTTACAGCATAATAAAATGCATGGTCTGAAATGGCTGATAATACTCGTAAAAGATTGCTTCTTTCTGAACAATCAAAAACCATTGTAAAGAATGTTCTTGCTTTTTGTGAGAAGGGGGCTTCATCGGCAGACCTTGAATTGCCACTTTCGTCCCCGGTAGTTAGAGCAGCAGCAATGACTAAAGTCCCTAAACGAACTGTTTATAGAATCAAGTCAGCTGCTGCAAAGATGAAGACTCGACCGAAAACGCGACGTGATAAGATTACCGGCGATGACTTTGATAGGTGTGTGATACGTCGCACAATTCATTCAATGTATGCAGAAAAACAACGTCTCCCAACAATTAAAACCATTCTGGCAGTAAAGTATCGGATTTAAATGCGGTAAAACTACCCTAAGAAGAATTTTGAGAGAGCTAGTCTTCAGTTGGAAAAATGTTATTTCAATAGAAAACTTCTAATGGAACGATCCGACATTGTTTTACTTAGAATTGACTTTCTTCGTCAAGTAAAGAACTTTAGGGAAACAGGTAGGGCAATAGTCTATATAGACGAGACCTACGTGAATGCATCACACACTGCATCCAGATGCTGGCAGTCAAACAGAACTGGCTTGAAGGTCCCATTCGGAAAAGGGGAAAGACTGATAATTGTCCATGCAGGCTCGGAAGAAGGCTTTGTCAATGGAGCAAGACTGGTCTTTAAAGCAAAGTCTTCTTCAGCAGACTATCATTCGGAAATGAACGGCGAAAATTATAAAACGTGGGTCGAGGAAAAGTTGTGTCAAAATCTTGAACAAAATACAATACTTATAATAGATAATGCCCCCTATCATAGTGTACAAACAGATAAGAAGCCCACCATGTCAACAAAGAAAAACGACATACAAGCTTGGCTAACTAGACATGGTGTTAGCTTTACATCAAACATGATTCGCCCCCAACTTCTTGAGCTATGTAAAACAGCAAACGTACCACCGTCTTTTCAAATTGACTCAATAATGAGATCGAAAGGGCAAACTGCATTTAGATTTCTCCTTACCATGCGGATATAAACCCAATAGAGTTAATACGGGCAAACTATATGTCAGTAGACATAACATGGATTTTAAAATTAAAACTGTCGAAAGACTGGTCCATAAAAAACTTGATCTTATGACTGCAAATGATTGGCAAAATTGTATAACCCATGTGAAAATTACAGAAGATTCGTATAGAAAAACTGACATAGCGATAGACAGGGGCGCCGTGGTCTAGTGGTATGACGCGGGCTTAGGGATCGAGAGGTCCTAGGTTCAAATCCCACCGAGGTCACGGGAATTTTTCTGAGCAAAAAACTTACCCCACGTTGCTCCTCTTCACCCAGGTATATAAATGGGTACACGGGAGAGTTCAAAGCCGATGTGCTGTGGCTGCCGCAGGCGCCGACTGTAAACAGCCGACTTTGAAGCTCGATGATCGTGGAGTAAAGTGTGAAAGTCGCGCGAATATGGACCTAGTTCGTAAATTTGAGACTGATAAATCACCTTTACTTTTACTTTTTTACAGTATAATTGATAGGTTCGTAATAAACATTGAAGAATCAGATTCAGAATCTACTTCCACTGATTTTGAAGATAGTTAATACTCTAATGATTCCACAGGAACAGGCAATGATACAACCGATAGTGTTGACGAATCAACTGACACTGCCGATGAAGTATTCTCCGTTGTTTCGCTAATGAATTAAAAACAATGACGGTGGTACGTTTGCTGTTTTGCATAGCCCAGGAAAGTAAAAACAAAGACCTCAAGGTTCTAGATCCGTAATATTTCCTCTACAATATAAATGTATGGCGTCCATTTATATGTATGACAAAACTCCAATTGGTATTTCATGGTAGTAATGGTAAATAATTAGTATATGTTCTGACTTACAAAAATAATTAACTGTCCGTCCTTATAATATACATGCAAGTGGATTATCTGCCCGTGAATAAAAAAGAATAGGTCGAAAAATTCAAAACCGAATGAATGAATTGACTTTTAAGGCCCCTCGACAACTAAGGTCATATTGAGCGCACTCACCTTAAAGGCTACCAAGCTAGGCAAATGATTTCACCGTATATTGGAAGAAATTCATTAAATTAACGTGTTTTATAAAAGATCCGCCAAACTTGGTTGTTTTAAGTTTTGTTTGCTTTTTTTACGTCGTTACTTAGATGATTTTCGAGAAAAAAAGATCGGCAATTTCCGTAAAATCGCCACGGATTGACGTCATACAATGGCTTGACTCCACCCCCAATCTAGAGCATGAAGTGTCTGACAAAGATAAAGTGTGCGACGTTTCTGTCATATAGCGAATTCTCAGTCTTTATCCATTTCACGATCGTAAGAGTAAAACAGAAAACTTAAACCGTTCTTTGGAACATATCTTCACTCACTAACCTCGTATTCTTTGTCTGTTTTAACTTTTTTTCTAACATTTACTAAGGATGATTTCCGTGTTTTGAGTATCGTTTGGGGAAGTCGCTTTATGACAGAAAAGTCGGACATTTAACTTTTTCAGAAATCTCAGGCTTTCCGGGAAATGACCCATGACATCCCGTTTTTCCCGCCATGACGTCATTAAGTGACAGGTATGACGTCATAACTTCAAGTCGGAAGTTTAGCGTTTTTCTTCGGTAAAGATCGGAAAAGACCAAAATATCCATTTTAAAAGGATATTTGGTTATTAGGAAGGTGTTTTTTCGACACAAAAGTTTAATTTTGCCAATCAGCGGACACCTTAAATATACCTCACTACATACTCCCCCCGGTAGTTTACCCCCCCCCCCCCCCCGCCGAATTGGATTTTTTTTTGAAAACGGGATTAAATCCGGGTCTGTAGGAACAACGGGGAGTTATTTAAACATGTGAATTGACGTAAAATTCCGTTACAGATAACACCCAATAAAAAATAGGCATATCTCGGTAGTTGCCGACTAAAGCACCAAAAGAATAAAATTTCAAAGATAATAGAATTGGGGACAAAGTAAAATTCTAAAAAAAAAAAAAAAAAAAAAAAAAAAAGAAAAAAAAAAAAAAAGCCGGAGTCTGGGTTCGAACTCCGAATTCCTGAACAGAGAACTGACCGCTCTACCTATGTACCTAAATTTTCATAGTATATATGTCACTGAATATAAAGAATTTATAGCGTTTTATCGAAAAGATTTTTGTTTACATTGAACAAAATGTAAACATGTGCCATACGATCTTGCGCCAACTGTAGTATTGTCCAGCAAGGTTAACCCGGGACAACTTAATTTTCGTGCGCAAAGTCCGTTAGTTGAGCGTCTTAACAAAACAAAGCCGGAGTAGGGTCATTACATATGCAGATGTCCCGGGTTAATCTTGCTGGACAATAGTTATTATCATAATCAAAAGGACTCATCTATTTTAAAGTGACACGGGAGTCAACAAAATATCAGGATTGCTACTTAAAGCTACACCTTGAATAAGCAAGTAATTAAGGCATCCAAACTCAATTTTCTGGAACCGTTAATAACTTCCTTAAAATGCAAAGTGTCGCTTATGACCTTCACATCTATACTGAGATGAAAAAGTTTAGTCAGTATAAAGTTTTTGGTCAATAATTTTGTCAAAAGCATTTTACAATGTCAAATTTTTTACTCATAACAATCTTTAACCAATTTAGAACAAGTCTGTGAAATTCCATTGCCATCCACATTCTACTTAACCTTCCTTTCAACAATTCAATTTAAATTGAATTCCTGGTAATTGACACGAAAAAAGATCTTCGTATCATTTCTTCGTAGAATAGAAGTCTCTTTGTTGACTGTGAGTGACAAAACTCCGTTTTAATGGAATTCACAGTAAATTATGGCGACTTATGCACCCAACCTGTTGCTCATAGCATTTTACAGTGTTTTCAAGAAATCGTTCTATCAGGACAAGTAGCTGGTGTACCATTCAGCCAAAGTTATTAATTGTAGACACACAGTTAGAAAAGATAAATGACATTCAATGTTTGTCAAACAATGGCCGAGATCTGGCTGAGCCAATGCTCGAAAAGCCAAATTCCTAGTAAATTCCCAGGCAAGTAAAAACAGTCTTTTTTTGACAAAATGCCTTTACTGAACAAACGGGTTACAATGTGGTCGATTTTTAATGTTTGTACTTCAGATTGGACGTGACGTAACTTGATGACGTCACAATAGACATTATTTCCAGATACGGTGTTTTCAGAGGTATCAATGACCAAAATTTCACGCATATGCGTATATGCCCATTTTTGACAACAACTACCCCAATGCTACACACAGTAGGTGTTTACCAAATTCAAAATGTGGGAGACCGCCAGGAATCATAGGCAAGGTAGATGGCTTCTAAAATTGTCATTTTTGGCGCAATCGATTAAGCCAGAGTGCTAAAATCATATAGGCTGGTAGCAATTTTATTGTGGATTTTTTGTATCTTGGCTATTGTCTTTGGTTTGCATACATTTGTTTAGGAAAAAGATTTTCGCCTTAACTGAAGCAAGTGCACGTGTTGCATTTTGAAATTCTTTTTGCGCGAACCTAAAAACTTAAATTTAGCAACATTACTGGTAGGTTTTTGTTATGCTTTGATTGAACAAATATTGCGTGAAATTCTACACTGATATGTTGTATTTTGGCCGAATAATTGACCATCAAAAATACTGACTAAACTTTTTCTTCTGAGTATATTTATTACATGCGAACGTGTCAAAGAAAATGGGTTTTGATAATAACTATGTAACTCTTGAAACCTTTCCACAATATGTAGTATTTGCTCATCCAAACAACGAAACCATTAGAAAATCGTGGGTAAAAACATATAATAAAAGGTTGTTCAACGCCATTTTGTACGTGTACTCTTCTCAAAAATGTTTTTCCTAATAGAACTTCTCCAGTCTCAACTACTTTTATTCTATTACTATTCTAAAATTTAGTTGATTGAGACTTTGATTTCGTAGTGCATATAACAATACAGGGCAAAGTTCTTCCTTACATATTTACTCGTGTCATGAAATAGAAACTCGATTCAAGCATGGTCAGTAAAGCATTTTTTACAAGAAATTGTTAAATATAGTCATCGCATCGTCCGCCTTGTAGTATAATACTCCTGTTACATAACGCATCCGTCTGTCAACGTCTGGTAAGACAAAATCATGAATATCTTTGTGGATAGTTGAATAAAATTGTAATGTTTATGGTAGCGTACACTCATTTATCTTCGTCACTGGAGATTGTATTTTGTATTATATCGTGAGATTTACAGTGTTCCAACGAGGACGTTTGTGAATAGAATTACATCGTATTAGGTCAGATGTATACTTGCTTTTTGTCTCATAAATAAGGGAGACCAACGGTTCTAGTATGGATGGAAGCCATTTTGAGTAATTTGTTTGATTGGTTTATGAACCAAATGATGATATTTCAATTTATTGTTTCATTGTTTCTCGTTGTTGTAGGCTAATGTTTTGAAAATAAAGTCTTCTCACCAGACATAGAAAAGCGTTACAAGCTGTAGGATCCTAGAGTTTTGCATCAAAACAAACAAATAAATAAATAAATAAGAGGGCCAAGATGGCCCTGCATCGCTCACCTGAGAGAACTTTGAGACAACATGCCAACTTCCAACTTGCATGACCACTTTTAACATGACCTAGATATCAAGATTAACATTCTGAACAATTTTTACAATGATTGAGAAAATATTTGGGTTCTTAGAGCAAAAATAAGATTTGACCTTATATGACCTAGTTTTTGACCTTGCATGACCCACTTTTCACATCATCCAAATATCTTCAAAATAAACATTCTGAACAAATTTTAACAATGATTGAGTAAATATTTTGGTTCTTAAAGCAAAAACAAGATTTGACCTAGTGACCTAATTTTGTTCATTCCATGACCGACTATTCACATCACCCAGATATCATCACAATAAACATTCTGAACCATTTTGACAATGATTGAGAAAAAACATTGGTTCTTAAAGTGACATTTCAGAATTTTTTGTCATAAATTTTACTTTTATTTTTATCTGAAAGAGCATATCTCCTTATGAAAATACTGAAACTTTCCAGCCGAAATATTGCGCCGTTTACGAGAAACTTATAATTTTGTGTTAAAATTGAACAAATTGTTGTGGACAACAGTTTGAATTTATATGCAATTTATCGATTATGTCTCAACTTTAAATGCGTGTTTCTCGCTTATTGGCAATAACTTCAAAAAACTAATAGTATTTATACTCATTAGAATGACAAATCTTGGCATCAAGACATACTTTAAAAAATTGAAATTGGAATGAAATGTCCCTTTAAAGAAAAAAACAAGATTTAATCTGGTGACCTAGTTTATGACCTCGCATGACCCACTTTTTACATGACCAAGATATCGTCAAGATAACCCTTCTGAACAATTTTCACAATGATTAAGTATGTATTTTGGTTCTTAGAGCAAAAACAATATTTGACCTAGTGACCTAGTTTATGACCTCACATGACCCACTTTCTTTTACATAACCTTGATATAAAAATAAGTAGTTAGGACAGCTTTGACAAAGTTTGGGCCAAAATTGGCATCTACAGAACAAAACGAAGGATTCTATAATATTTAACCTTGCTACCTAGATTTTGACCTTGCATGATCTTCCTTTGATCGTGATTAAGATATCATCAAGATAAACATTTAGGACAATTTTGACAAAGTTTGGACCAAATTGCCACTTCCAAAGCAAATGGAAGGATTTTTACAAGATTTGACCTGTGAAATAGTCAATGACCTGGCATGACCCACGTCTTGACATGACCTAGACATCATCAAGATAAACATTCAAGACAATTTTGACAAAGTTTGGGGCCAAAATTGGCATCTCTAGTGCAAAAGGAAGAACTTTGAAAAATTTGACCCTGTGACCTAATTTTCGACCTCTCATGACCCACTTTTGACCATGACATAGATATCATCAAGATAAACATTTAGAACGATTTTGACAATGTTTGGACAGAAATTGTCATATCAAGAACAAGAGGAAAGATTTTGTAAGATTTGACCGCGTGACCTAGTTAATGACCTGACATGACCCACTTCTTGACATGACATAGATATCACCAAGGTTAATGTTCAGGACAATTCTGACAAAGTTTGGGCCAAAATTGGCGCTTATAGAGTAAAAAGATGGATTTTACGACCTTTGACCTAATGATTTAGTTTTTGACCGGGCAAGACCTATTTTTAACATGACCTAAAAATCATCAAGACGAATATTCTGAATAAATTTCACAATGATTGAGCAATAAATGTGGCCCCTAGGCCAAAAAAGAAGATTTGACTTAGTGACCTACTTTTTGACCTCATTCTGGCCTCGATTGCAATTCTTTGAAGTATTTTGAAAAAGGGTGACTCATGGAACATATGTATTAAATTCATTTTAATTCTGCCAAGTACTTTAGGAGGAGAAGATTTTTTTGTGAAAAGTTGACGGATGGACAGATGGACAGACAGACGCCGGACAACAGACCGATCGCAATACCTCACCTCGAGCACTACGTGCTCAGGTGAGCTAATAAATAAAAAAAGGGAAATATATCGTTTATTTTGCAATCACTGTGGTATTGCTTTTTTTACAAGTTTGAAAAGAATGGTGAGCATCTGCCGTGGCAAATATTTATTACTAAGTTGAAAGAAATGTTTTTTTAATAATAATTTTTAGGACCCGGCCTTAGCGCAGTTGGTAGCGCGTATACCTCTCACTCGAGGGGACCCGGGTTCGATACCCGGCAGCGGCAAATACCCTTTCTGACAAAAACGTCACCCATCCATGGTCTGATATTGTGAACCTATGTTGGCGAGCAGCTGGAGGCTCGGTTAGGGTGTTGTGTTAGTACTAATATGAGAAACGACATGGTTAGGTGCTCCAACTGCCGCGATATGATCATAGCAGTTGAAAACGACGTAAAACCTAAATAAACTCATACTCAATATTTTTCATTCCTCAGGAATCACACAGGGCTAAGTACTTCGCCTTTTAAAGTATTAGACAAGAATAGTACTTCGAGACGCGATTTATCTTTAAGCATCTTAAGGGATATATAATGGAGCTCATTAAAATTGATCTATTGAATTTCTAGACAGAAATTAAGATTAGGATACTATCTCAGGGACATTTTTCGTTCAGGAGGGTTGTAAGGAGTTTTTTTTGCGTTAAATTTACAAGAGGCCACAGAAACCTTGTATCGCTCCACTGGCTGTATTTCCATCAATGGGCACCAAGACAATTGTTCAGACCAGTGTTTCTGGGCCCTTTAAGACAAGCATTAACAAATAGAATCCGGACGGTTATCGATAAAAATGTATATTACATTCTGTTACTATAAATAATTACATTTTCGGTTAGAATCGGTCAATTATCGGGCGGGCCGAAAAAGCTATATCCACGTGAATCCTTAGCAGCGGGCAGATATGCGATATCTGCCCGCTGCTAAGGAATTTATTCCAAAAACTATAGGTACAGATCTTTTGCACGTGCCTTTCCGTGACGAAAAACGTCAATGACGTCAGAAAACGTAATGTTGTTTACAAAAATGACTGCCGCCGTAACGTTCTCTGTCTTCACTTCAAGTGCGATTTACTCAATAAATGAAAGATATTAAGTTTATTTCAACTGGAACATCTGCGGAAATTTTATCCAAAGATAATATTTATTCATCGAATGAAGTTTTTTGTTACAAAAAAGAATGTAATATACAGATTATTACACGGCAGATTCGGGTCGGAGAGTAATATCGGCCCTTACCTCGATATCTGCCCTCGGTCTAAAGACCTTGGGGCAGATATTACGGTTGCGGTCCGATATCACTCTCAGGCCCTCATCTGCTGTGTATTAATCTCTAAGTATTATGCAGTAGATTCGCGTGTCGGTAACGTCCGTTGTTGAACTTAAATATTCTCGATCGTAGACTTGTAGCAAGTCATTCAGAAAACTGAAAGGAGAACCTTAAATTTGCCTTTCCCCTTTGATTGATAGAATTTCTTAAATAAGCGTCACAGCCCATCCTCATAAATGATAAAAAACCTCGTAATAGCCTAGTCTAATTCGTTCTGCTGATACGGAAACGCAACCTTAGTAAGATTTCTTGAACAAAGTTAAGTTTGAATATCCCAAACAACCAGAATAAATTTATTCTGATTTGTAGGTATTTTGGATGGGTTCATTGTGAGAATTCGGTACTCTAATTTGGGTGTTGCATTTCATCATTTTTTCATTGCTCTTACTTAGAATTGTATGTTACGTATCAGCATATTATGATGCCGTAGCTGCAAATAACCCCGGTGAAGTTCTGTGTCTGTGCAAATGTCAGTGGACTTTTAACACAAACGCTTGTTTAAAGCATTTGAACAAATCAGGCATAAATGCCTCAATCGTTAAAGTACTTTATCTCACAGAATCATCACACTTACACGTCCATTTGTGAAAAGCAGTCTGATACTCTGAGTTTTGACCAATACTATTGTGATAAATGTCATGACAGTCTATTTGACACGCCTATATTCCAAAATATATTGTCAATTTATTCGATACATTGAAAATGATTTAAATAGAAAACGATCTTTCAAATAAATTATTTTCAAAATAGTTTTCCAAGAACAAATGCGTTTCGATTATTTACGACTAAAGCAATATCGATATTGACAAACATGGAAAACCATTTATTCCCAGTGTAATTGATTAAACGTCTTCTCCTGTAGCATTCCTCACTTAATCTTGATGTAAGGCCGTTGTTTATGCAACACTATCTATACAGTTCCAACTAGGGTCATACAGAAGACATAGAAATCTGAATCACAAACTAAACATGATATAAGTCTATATATTACATTCTGTTACTATAAATAGTAACATTTTCGGCCAGAATCGGCCAGATATCGGGCGGGCCGAAAAAGCTATATCCACGTGAATTCTTAGCAGCGGGCAGATATGCGATGTCTGCCCGCTGCTAAGGAATTTATTCCGAAAACTATAGGTACAGATCTTTTGCACGTGCCTTTTCGTGACGCGAAACGTCAATGACGTCAGAAAAACACAATGTTGTTTACAAAAATGGCTGCCGTCGTAACGTTATCTTTATTCACTTCGAGTGCGATTAATGTAAAAAAATGCATAAAGTTGACTTTATTTCAACTGGAACGTTTGTGGAAACTTTATTGAAAGGTAAGATTTATTCATCGAATGAAGGTTATTTTGCAAAAAGAATGCAATATACAGATTATTACACGGCTGATTCGTGCCAGAGAGTGATATCGGCCCTGACCTTGATATCTGCCCTCGGCCTAAAGGCCTCGGGGCAGATATCGCGGTTGCGGGCCGATATCACTCTCCGGCCCTCATCAGCCGTGTAATCATCTCTAAATATGAGCCAGGAGACGTATTACCAATGATCTTTTGACCCTAAAGTTGCATAGAACCGGAAACCCAATGTAATAAACTTGTGTCAAATGACAAAAGATATAAATTAAAAGCGTAGTTAAAGTGACATTTCAGAATTTTCTGTCATAAATTTTACTTTTATTTTTATCTGAAAGAGCATATTTCCTCATGAAAATTTCGAGCCAAAATATTGCGCCGTATACGAGAAATTTATATTTTTGTGTTAAAGTTGAACAAATTATTGTGGACAACAGTTCGGATTTATATGCAATTTATCGATTTTGTCTCAACTTTAAATGCGTGTTTCTCGCTTATTGACAACAACTTAAAAAAAACTAACAGTATTTATACTCATTAGAATAACCAATCTTGGCATCAAGACATACTTTAAAAAATGAAATTGGAATGAAATGTCCCTTTAAATAATTGATGGTTTATGTACATTGGATATTGTCGTTAAATCAATACATTTTCAGACATGGTTTGATCATATGAACCTTTATTGAAAGGAATAATATGTTGTTTACATTACCGTTGATACTTCCTTGAGACATTATTAATGGTTAAACCGTACACTGCCTCCTTTGCTTCCTTGAATAACTGATGATTTCAGAGAAATATAATAAAGATTGAGATTGTAAAGTAAAATGAAATATATATGCCAGGATCTGGAAAAAGGTCCCAAAGGTTTTTAAGCCCAACATAGTTCCAAATCAGTCTGTGTATACACGCAGACTGTTTAGGAACCATATTGTTCTCAAATACATGTAGCTTCGTCATGTCTGTACAAAGCATGGATCTAGGCCAGACTGCACCTAGGCACAGCTTTATCTTGTAACACGACTGTCTCAAATGCTATAAGGGACGTGCCTCCATATACCGGCTCATATAATAATAGTACACCCAGAAACGAAGATCACACTTTATTGGTTTCTTTAATGGATTACCTTCAACTGATTCCCGTTTTATTGAAGTGCATTAATTATGAATACTCTATTGTTATCATTGAAATTTTCTGATCAAGTATTCTTTTTTTCATTGATACCATATTTTTTCAATTCATGTATTAAAACGTTACATATTCTATCAAGGAAATCACGTCTGAGGTAAGGGTCTAAATTGATCCGAAAATAATAGGATTGTTTCTCGGTGGATTACCCGTGTTTTTGTTGACAAGTTCCAATGAATTTATGGACTCCATTATACGAGAACAGATTTCTTATCTTCGCGGTAAATAAGACTTGGGAAAGTCTTTAGACTCGATGTTACAAACTTTGGACTTTTGGCATCCCTTTCATCATTGTCTCTTTAGAGTACAGGATATTTTTGTGCAGCTTATACAGTCAACGTCCTTCTTCTGAGAACATTTCTGGTAAATTTGTATTGAGATGCCAGTTTGTACTAAGACAGTCAAACAAAACCATTTATTAGTTCAAATTTTTAAGAAACAACACGAAATGTCTTGATTAAGATAATACAAGTAATCATTGGAAATTTGAAATCTTACAGATGACAAAATGAAGTACTTTACAAAATTGAGAAAATCCAAAGCAGGAAAAGCTTCCGTGACGCAGTCCAAAATGAGTGTCGGTTGAAATTGTGCTATTCTTCCTTTGTTATATTATGGTTTTACTGAATTGTAGAACAATGTTGTTTGCACAAGTATAAGCACACTTCCGGTAAACCACACAATAGATCTTGTCGTATTCGTTGGGTGGTTGTATTCGCAAAAGAATCCATGCTCCATGCCGAGAATCTATATGGTCATCACCCACTTTCCCTGGTAAAGAATTCGAGGTTGTATAACACCCTTTATCACGAGTAAATCTACTCTTTCCCCAGAGTCTATGGCCCATATTTATCGATTACAATATGTAATGTTACTAAAATTGAAATATTTACAATATTGTGACGTCATTTACTGCATCATTGCTCTTAATTTGGTATTATCCAGAAGTCTACACATATAGTGATCCCGCACTCGGTCAGTTATCCAAACAATGATATTCATCCAATGAAAGTGGATTTTCGGATTACGTCGATTCTATTTTTGATTATTGACGATAAATCAAGGTTTCGGACAACGAACATTTGTATCAGAGTTTGAATTTGTTTTGCACTTTACAGTGATCTATCGGATAATGAAATCCCATCGGGGCTAAGAGATTAGACGAGAAAAACTATCGACATAACAGAGTTCGTTTGTTTTGTAGTAAAACGTCAGCGATGGAAAGGGATACAGTCCTACGAATCTTTTGAGATAAGCTATACAAAATCAAAGTTGATCCATGTTTCTCTCTATTCAAAGAGTCAGAAATATGGGAGGGACACCAAATGCATACAGACGGGGTCCATTAAAAGAAGAACATTTCTATTAAATGTGTGGTAAATAGAACTCGGAAGTCTTTTGCAATCATTATTTGGACAAGTTTCTTAAAATGTTTTATATGAATATTATTTAGTAAAAATGCGACAAATGGACTATTTAGTTATCCTCATTTCTTTAACTTCTTTTTCACGTTTTTAAGTCGTGATTACAGTGGCAAATTCAATCAACTAATTTATCAGTCAATTATGGTAGACTACGTGTTAAAAATAAGAGTACGGAAAAGACAAATTTCTATACATTATCAAACTGAAACGAAAGAAGGAATACCAAACTTTAAGAAAATTGCTTGTCGTAGAATCCAAACGTGCCAATATTACGTTATGTTTAACACAAAAAGCTTCTCGTTTTTATAAAGTACATCTTTTCTCCATTTACTATAGTATGTAGATTTACTGTGATTGTGGCGAGTCAATACGTAGACTCCTTGTTTATGGAAAATTGATGAAAAATCGTTGCCTAATTGGTGGTTTTTGAGACATTATCGGAACAAAACCTCCCATCTCAAAGGATTTATTTTATCCGATATCAATTCCGTAATGAATAGTACTATTTCATGGTTGAGTGCAAAATTATTCTAACTGTCTATGCAGTGTATAGGCGTTCAGTCTCTCATTGCACTCACTGTTTGAAATGTAATGCCTTATAATCAATCAAAAAGAGGGAGTTACGTCCCTTCCTCCACAAGATACTGTAAAGACAATACAACAAATGACAACAAGCATGCGGTTTAGAATCATATTAAAAGCCATGTTGATGTACGAGGGGCGTTCAATTAATTTTGGAACTGCGGTTCTGTAAGCCATAGTTATGCTGCAATTCAATTTTAAGTTTCTTCAATCCTTCGAAGCAATCCTCTTTGACAACCGCACACATCTGAAGTTTTGAGATCCATTACTTATATGCCAATAAATTGGCCTCTTTTGGAACACCCCGCAGACACTGGTAAATTGCACTGCATGTGGAACATGAAGGCCTATACCGACGACAAGAGGCGTTTTTCGTCATTATGGGGAACACAAAAAAGCCACAAGGGCTTAAACCCGGCTATAAGGGTGGATGAAGACGCTGTACAGTATGTGTCTCTTCCAGGAAGTCTTTAGACAAGAGGACACCTGTGCACAGCTCTGTTGTCATGGATTACGCACATGCCTCTTCAGTGGGTCCTAGACCTGCTCTTTTCGTGATATTTCTTTACTTTGGCCGACATACATTTCTTTTTTGAATGACCGGCGATAGTGGTACTATTTGAAACAGTTATTTGAACAATACACCAGTTACATTTGAAAATTACCGCGTAGAAAACTTTTGCCGCGCTTTTAATTTTTTGGCTATTACGGAACCTGCCTGATCTTTTCGCAACCATTCCTTGCTAATGACGCGCGATTGTTGCTCATAATAGTAGATTATTGTTCAATCACATGTATAAAGCTTAGAAATTCCACATTTGTTGCATTTATTGCATTATTTCAAAATATATTTTGCCACCTTTACACGGGTGGCTCTATGTCCTTTAGGCAGTAGGTTGGAGATCCAATGGGCATAAACCTGTCTGTGTTTCAACCCTCTCGTCAAAATCGTGTAACATGTCCCCGATGAAAAACAAACTTAATCTGATATTTCCTGCACATTGAACCATGTGTCTTGTTCGGTCATGTCGGAATCTACAGAAACATTTGCTTTGGTACTAGCTCTACCCGGGTTGCCTGAGAGGGGGCATCATTCAGGCCAGTTTTACCAACTTAAATTTTATCAACTTCCTAAAAACTGACGTATATTCAACGTTCGAATGTCCACGAATCTGATATAGTTCACTATATACATGTGATGCAGATATTTCAAAGCTTATGCGACCTTTAATGTAGAACCGTAAATCCTACTTCAGTTCGTTTTCCATTTTGCGCACAGCGAAGTAGCCAGTGTATATGACTGAACCAACTTAAAAGTTCTATAACTTTTGAAAGAGTGAACAAATTTGTCTCAAATTTTGACAAAGTATAGAAAGTAACTTTCCCGTAAAAGAGCCGCAAGCACCACTAGTTTTATAGAACAGTGAGGTATGGTGGACCATTAGTACCACTATTAATTGAACGTCCCTCGTATTTGTTTAAGAAGCAGTTATGAATGCAGTTACCATATAACTTAGTCACAAATGTAGTATCATCACTAGATGTCTTTAATTTTCCTATTGTAACATCCTCATGATACCCCCTTCTTTAAAATTGTACAAACCCTCCTTGATCTATTGAAAGGCGGATGCAAAGACTGAAGTCTATTTTAATTAAAACATTTATTCTCCCTAGTTATCGTAATTAGGTCTGAAAGTTTACTTTAGCCGTATTTCAATTTAACCTTAATTAGATCTAATGGAAATGGCCTTAGTTTCCCAATGATTTTAAATAGATCTAAATACAAAAGTAAATAAATGAGAAAATGTCCCCGAAGACTGTTTTATGTCACTAATTGAATGGAGAATCGCAAAAATAGATCTATTTTGTGGTCGAGTAATACAATGATATAATAACGTTAAACAAATATAATGTTTTTGCTGATTTGATTAAAGATGATAAATAATGGCTTAACGCTCTCCCAAACAATCCTTAGTTTTGAGAACCCTATAGCAGATTAGTTTAGAAACCAAGAAGAAAAATATTACTGGTAAAGGAAGTCTCTCTTTCCCACAAAGATGCGTATGATAAAAAGATGTGTATTTCCTATTTACATTTGTCTTATCCTCCGCAGCACTTTTGATTTGTCCAAATTTGGAAAAGGTATAGGCTGGGATGTATGGCTTAAGATATATTATTTCAGAGGAACATTCTTGATTAATGTAATCGAATTGTTCGGTAAATACAAGGAAACGAATCTATTCAATACATATACGTTATGTCACGCGGCATTCGAAAAGGAAGTATTTACCCTTGCAAGAATATCGCTTGAATGTTCCGTTTTGTTTTAACGATATTCGTTTCAAGCTATTATGTGTACAAGATGACGATTGAAAGATCGAACATAAAGTACTTATCATTCATTTTCACGAATTGCATAAAGGGATATCTCGGGCCCGTAATTAATGCGCGATGTGTTTTTGAAAATACCTTATTTCTAGCACTTACAATTATAATGTTATAATAGGGTAGATCAGCCTTGTGTTCAGTTAAATTTAACCGTAGAAGTTACCAGTATTTTTCACTAAACAGTTCTTCTGAACGCTCTGCGGGATAAAATGGTACCTGTAGTAGATTTCCGGGCGTTAACCAGTCTCGGGTCTTTCCGTAACCCCCCGGGATTTACCGAACGCATTTACCTAAAGCAAATTTTGCATATAACATATTTATATTTTCATTTACAAAAAAATCATGTATTGTATATATCTTTATTTCCTCCTAGATAGAAGATTACATGTATACACGAGAAAACACAATTATGACAAAAAAGAGAGAGAAAGGGGAAAAGTACATTCATTCCCCAAACACACACACACACACACATCCACACACTATCCAAACAAACACACACATAATATATATGTACATAAAAATAACAGAAAGACTAGAGAAAGTCGACTGTTGTGCTAGAAGCATTTGCTGTTGCTGTTACGTACACACGTATTAATAAAAGAATGCTTATACGCGTATTTGGTTTTACTGATACTACGCCTTCTTATTATTGACCGTTGTTGGCTAAGCAACAAGCAAGAACAAGGAGGGTAGTGGTACACTATGTGAACACATTTGTTTGTTCTAACCTTATGTCAACCATGTACATTTATATATCGAAAGTAAAGTGATTGTTTGCGTAAATGGAGACCGAAAACGAAATTTGGTTAGAAGAAAGCTGTGTTATTAGAACAGAAAAAAAAACTGTTAAACTTTAGCAATAATTATATCTTTTATATAATTATATCATTTTAGTATGGGTTCCCTCCTTTTTTCAGCAGTATGGAAGGTAGGGAACCAGACTAGCCGCCATCTTTGTTAGATTTGGCACACCACCTTCAAATCTGTGAGCCAAATGGTGCGAACGGTAGGAGTTAACAGGTCGTTCAGTAGGAAAATGTTACGTAACGTTCACTCATTAAGCTAACGTTTTGTCTTATTGAACGCAGGGCAGATGTTTGTTTGTTTGTTTGTGCGTATTTTCCCCCGCTTTTCGAGGCACCACTAGCTGAATTAGTGTATGGTAACTAATCTACATGTAAAAAGTGCTCTATATACAGTGAATAACTTTTGAACAGAAACAAACTTTTCTAACTCAAACATTTTAACTGTTTTATATACAAGGAATGATATGTCCATATAACCAAACAGTTCGATAAACGACGAAATAAGGCGTTTGATCCGTGACATTTCACATCTGACAACAACCAATCTTATAACATTATCGCGACGCTTGTTCTCATCTATTTACAAGAAGTAACAACCAAAGAGATCAGTCTCACTTTTACATGACGCCGTATGAATACTGCCCATCAGACGATATTACAATTCATCAGCTATCGTCTTCATGGCATACAGTCGACACTCGTTGTGTCGAAGTCAAAATACCTCGACATATCCGGAGTTCGACTCACCCGATTTTGTTCGGCTTCGAGAAAGTTGATATTATACCGTTTTTGAAACTTTTCAAGTACAATTATTATTGAAATATAGTAGAAAAAGGAAAGAAATTGCTCATGTCGAGCAATTTCTATCCTTTTCCTACTATATTTCAATGGCTATATTCAGTTCGAAAATATTTTGTTCTGAAAAAAATTATGTCAATTGATAAGGACGGGACCAGATTTGAACTTCGACTTAAGCGAAAAATCGTCTTATCCGATGTCGACATAACGAGTGTCGACTGTATATCTATGTGGGGGATTTGCATTAATGTGACATAACCTATATAACTCTTTCATTTGACCATCTAGAATTCTCCAATAGCTTCGCATCATGGCGTAAGCATTTTGGTTTAACCCTTTCCCAAACAAGACCTGGTTTTGACGTCCCTAATAGAAACTGCTTGGGAAAACATTGAGACAAAAGAAGAAACTGCTGAGAAACTCCTTTTGTCTCAATATTTTCTATGTCATAATTTACACAAATTCTATCTTTTATAACTTCCATTTTGTTATTTGTGGCAATTTTTAAGTGGATCACCCTAAAATTTTGTCATTTGGGAAAGGGTTAAACACAGAAAACGCATGTTGAGGGTGTTGTATCAAACACTTCACATATAATGTTTTTTTTTCTGTTGCAAACGATTTAATCAAACACAGAAAAATGTATATTCAAAATTTATGTTATAATGTGTGGTTCGAGGAACGTTATTTATTCCAAATGCAGAAATATCAACAATGTGGTTTAATCATGTGGAACGCAGTACAGGCTGAACATAAAAGGTTAGGAAGACCCAGGAATATCTGGGAAGAAGTAGTGCTGGATGACAGAAGAAAATTAGGAATGGTATCCATTGACCCCCAGAACCGGTCCGAATGGAGGGGACGACTGAACAGCAGACCAGTCAGACAAGTCCAACCCTAGGTAAAGGAAAAATGAATTTAAAATAGATATGTATCTGAACCAAAAGCTAAAGATGTGTTTGTGAAACATAAATGTCCCCCGAAAAGGCTAATATTCTAAAGGTTATGACCTTAATTAATAATTGACTTTCACCTACATGGATAACCTTTACCAAGGAAACTAAAATTTATCCATTGCTGGATTGTTTGTGATATATTTGAGGAGAAATTGCCACTGGTAAGTTTTCATGTTAATATAAAGGTTGATAAGGAAATATGAATGGCTTTGAGGAAGGTCAAAATGCATCGAAGAGATAGATATCATTGAAAGAATGTAACATACCAAATTTGCGTTATTGTGTCAGGCACACAGTAACTATAACTGCCAGTGGGATGATTTCACTCCACAGATAAATAGCAAAGTCAGTTATTTTGAGAGCAGAGATATGCCATTTTTGACATAGTACGACAGGGAACCACACTAACGTTAGATCTCAAGTTAAAAAGTTTTCACGTCAAGTTGTATGTTGGCGTTCATAAAAGTGAAGGATTACCTTGAGGAGGGTCATGTTGTATGGATCAGATGTATATCATTAAAATGGTTACACGCTAAATTTGGGCTTTTATATATAATATTTGCTTAGAAAATGCGTTTCGGAATGATAGACAGACGGACGGACGGACGAACGAACAGACCAACCGACAGACAGACACACGTAAAACAATGTGGCATAAAAAAACTTGTAACAAACGTTACGTCAGAACACATTACTTCATTACTTGGGTTGATAATTGTCCTTGCATGTCTTTCTAAACGGTATTTGTCTTTGTCTGATACGTCTCTCTGATGCATTTCCAAACAAAGGCTTCGTAAGTTATGTTATCAGCAGTTTCTTCTTTTGTATCAATGTTTTCCCAAGTTATATCTATTAGGGACGTCAAAATCAGGTCTTGTTTGGGAAAGGGTTAAGAACTATTGTGGTGAAGACTCGTATCCCATGACCCTTTTGCGCCTCCTCTTTTGATCTCTGACAATATAAGCGGAATTCCAGGAAAAAGAGCGAAATCATAGTTTGTTCTTTACGTATGCATAATTCGAAGCGATATCGGCGGTACAGCACCATTGTATTTGCACAATGTACTCGAATTCTGGTCTGACGGTTGTAGGGAGTCGAAACACGGTTTTGGTTTCACAAATAAATAATTGTGACCCGTCACGCTAAAAGGGACCTTATCCGAACTCCAAAAATCCAAATTTTGACAAACTTGTCAGACTCAACACAGGTACACCAGATCCCGAATGCGAAAAGGTGAACATATAGTAAGATAGGGTAAACATTCCAGATTTAGAAAATTACATAAAAGTGAAAAGTGTCGGCCCTAGTATGGCTGCGCGGACTGCGCAGACAGACTAGGGTCGATATTTTTCACACACCCGATAAGGTCCCTTTTAGCGTGACGGGTCACAATAACATTACACAATCGTGTAAATATACAAAGGCGGTTTATTAGAGATATATATCAGTTGTTCTTGCAGTTGATGCTTGCATTGAATTTGTTACAATGCTCATGAATTAGCGCTAGTATGGTCACAGGCATAAATACCGGAGCAATTGGAACCTAAATCTCAATCATTAGATCTACAATTCAACTAACAGTTCCATACAGGTTGAATTCGTAAAGAAAACACATTTTACTGAAAATTGTTAATGTCTTACATTCGACATAGTACATATTCCCGATGCACTCCCGAACAAAGACTGTTGTATTATATGTCTTTCTTGTCAGTCATTGTCTGGGACATACAAATGAATCAAGTAATAAACATTCTACTCAACCATAGCATAACAGACAGGATTTAATAAAGTTTGTAGATTAACAAGGCCTCCATTGATGAACATTTTTCATAGATATTTGTATTGACGATGTCTTTTATCGTATATTTCCCAAATGCATTTCTTCAACAAAAGCTATTGTATTGTATACAATACTTGTCTGTCAATGTTTTCCACAGACAGAGGGATATTGTCTAATATATTACACTTACGAGTTATATAATCAATGCAATAATGCTAAGATTGGTAGAATTTGATGCATGTGTCATATTTCCAGCATGCAATATTTCAGATAAAGTTTGACCACTTTCAAGTCAACTGTCGCTGGCATTTTACGTTCTCATCATTCTTATATATGAAGGGTTCTCCGCACAATAATCTGAAGCCGTAGTGGAATTGGTAAACCTTGAAAATACACTGTGTTCATGCAAATAATTGTGAATAAAAACATAATGGGGAAAGAAGAAATTGCTCAATTTGAGCAATTTCTTCTTTTCCCACAATGTTTCTATAGCCAATTATCGAATTTACAATTAAAGAAATGCATTATTTATCTTTTTTAAATGAACTGCATTTAAGATCTCTCTTTTTGGTGACCAGTTTGAAGAAATTAATCTTTGGGTCGTTTTGAAGCTGTAGGGGCATTACACTAATTTACATGAAGCTGTATTGGGGCCGATACAACTTATTGGGCTGGGGGAGAACACTGACATGTATTCGGGATCTAGAAAAGAAGTCCACTACGAGAGAAGGTCCATGTTGTTCTAAACACATATTCTCAATTATAAGTGGAATATTTTGAGATTACTTAGGACCTTGATTAGACTGTACTAGATCCATCACGGAACTCAAATTTATCTCAAAAGAAATGTTGAGAAATCAAATGAATAGTAGAACCTGAATGTGCCACGGTTATGTTTCACACAAAAATCTTCTCATCTTTAATAACTACATGTTTTCTCCATTTACTGTAGTATGTAGATTTACAGCGATTGTCCCGCGTCAATATGTAGTCCCCTTGTTTATGGGTAATGGATGAAAAATCATTGCCTAATTGGTGGTTTTTGAGACATAATCTGAACAAAACCTCTCATCTCATAAGATTTCTTTTATCCAATATCAATTCCGTAATGAATAGTACTAATGTATATGGGTGAGTGATAAATCCCTATACAGCGTTTAGAAATGTAGTCTTTTATTGTACCTGCAGTGTGAACTGATGAGAGGAGTTATAACTCGCGATAAATGACCAGACAGAGCAGCCAATCTAATCGGTAGAGATGCTCTGTCAGGTCATTATCGTGAGACTATCATATCAGCTTCACGTTTTTGGTTTAGATTGTATTGTGAAAGTCACTGTTCTATTAATTGAATCAAACGCGAAGTTGGATGACTGAAGCATCAAAAGTTTAATATTAACCCTCTCACAAACAACAAAACTTTAGGGTTGTCTAATTTGAAGACTGTTTCAGACGACAACATGAATGTTGATAAAGAAGGATTAATGCACAAAATAGTGCAGAAAATATTGAGGTAAAAGGAGAAATTGCTGATTGTCAGCAATTTCTTCTTTTGTCTCAATGTTTTCCAAAGCCTTTTCTCACAGGGACGTCAAAACCAGGTCTTGTTTGGAAATGGCTTAAGCGATACATTTTGATTTGTTAATGGACAAATGTTACTGATAACTGAGACTGTCCATTTAAGTATTAAACGTTTTCTTCGGGTCGTTTTAAAATTAATCTTAGAATTTAAAGTACATGTATTGCCAATTGTTTCCCAAAGAATTTAAATACATCTTAATACAAAAATGATTGATTGGGAAAATGTCCCCGAAGACAGGTTTATGCCACAAATTGAATGGAGGCTCACAAAAATAGATCTATTTGCTTGTCGGGCAATACAATGATATAATAACGTTAAGCAAATATAATGTTTCGCTCATTTGATTAATGTCGGCAAATACCGAACAAACTCTTTCCAAGTAAATTTAGAAACCTTGCTTGTTGAAGAATAAGAAATACCTGAACGTCGGGTTTCTCATTTTCCCTCAATGATACCTTTGCTAGTCTTTGTTTTAAAGATTTTGTCTATTTCCTGTTCGATTTATTAAGTTCTTGCAGTGTCTGTGAATTTGGACTTGTCCAAAATTTTGTCATTTGGGAAAGGGTTTCAGATGGGAGAGAATGGCTTACAGTGTGTAACAGTGTTTCCATTTACATAAAAAAATATTGAGTCCCTTGGACCCAGTGCAGTAGAAAAAGTTGAGTCCCAACCACTTTCAGTTGAGTCCAATTTTGACTTGGAACCATAAATCAGGCCCGTAGGAACAGGGGGGCTAGGGGGGGGGCTTAGCCTCCCCCAAAGTTGGCCAAAAATGCCGAATTTTCTTAATTTTATACTGAAAATTTTGGGAAAATCCAAATTAGCCCCCCCAATATTCAGGACAATGGCTTTAGCCCCCCCCCCCAATATGAAATTGCTTCCTACGGGCCTGTAAATCATTTTCAAATTAATTTTTGTACTTGAACGGGCGTAAAAACCCTTTCCCAAACAAGATCTAGTTTTTGATATTCCCAGTTAAAGTGGCTTGGGGAAACAAAGCAAAAGAAGAAACTGCTAATGATAAGCATTTTTTTCAATTTGCCTCAATGTTTTCCGAGATATTCTCAAGTTTTATACCAAGTTTCATACAAAAATGATTGATTGGGAAAATGTCCCCGAAGACAGGTTTATGCCCCAAATTGAATGGAGGCTCACAAAAATAGATCTATTTGCTTGTCGGGCAATACAATGATATAATAACGTTAAGCAAATATAATGTTTCGCTCATTTGATTAATGTCGGCAAATACCGAACAAACTCTTTCCAAGTAAATTTAGAAACCTTGCTTGTTGAAGAATAAGAAATACCTGAACGTCGGGTTTCTCATTTTCCCTCAATGATACCTTTGCTAGTCTTTGTTTTAAAGATTTTGTCTATTTCCTGTTCGATTTATTAAGTTCTTGCAGTGTCTGTGAATTTGGACTTGTCCAAAATTTTGTCATTTGGGAAAGGGTTTCAGATGGGAGAGAATGGCTTACAGTGTGTAACAGTGTTTCCATTTACATAAAAAAATATTGAGTCCCTTGGACCCAGTGCAGTAGAAAAAGTTGAGTCCCAACCACTTTCAGTTGAGTCCAATTTTGACTTGGAACCATAAATCAGGCCCGTAGGAACAGGGGGGCTAGGGGGGGGGGGCTTAGCCTCCCCCAAAGTTGGCCAAAAATGCCGAATTTTCTTAATTTTATACTGAAAATTTTGGGAAAATCCAAATTAGCCCCCCCAATATTCAGGACAATGGCTTTAGCCCCCCCCCCCCCCCCAATATGAAATTGCTTCCTACGGGCCTGTAAATCATTTTCAAATTAATTTTTGTACTTGAACGGGCGTAAAAACCCTTTCCCAAACAAGATCTAGTTTTTGATATTCCCAGTTAAAGTGGCTTGGGGAAACAAAGCAAAAGAAGAAACTGCTAATGATAAGCATTTTTTTCAATTTGCCTCAATGTTTTCCGAGATATTCTCAAGTTTTATACCTAACTTATCACAAATTTTATGATCTGCAGCAGCTTTTATCAGTCAGTCTTTGAACGCCGGATCGGCAAGCCACTGGTCTTGAAAAGACCGTGAGTGTTTCTTTTTCTTGGCTGGAGAAGCCATTATTATTTACAAAATGAAAGTAACAGTTCGTTTCCGGCTATCAAATTGGCCACAAACAATATTTTAGACAGTTCGGGTACCAGACGAAAAAGCGGAAATCCCAAAAATCGCATTTTTTTCGGTTAGACATTGGCGAAGTCTATGGTAACTTTGGAAAACCGGTGACTTTGCTTCAAATCTGTCAAACTTTGAAACATTTTGGATTGTTTTCGCTAGCTATCTGGCGTTTCTGCGTAAGATTTATGAAAATACATTGTTTTTGCCTCTCATTTTATTTTGCGTCCCATGGACACGACGAGTATATAAATTTTGCGTCCGAGCTGATTTTCATGCGTATACAGATACTTTTACGTCGTAAATGGAAACTCTGAGTGTAAGATAGATTATTCCAGACAAATATTCTTGATTAATGTAATCGAATTGTTCGGTAAATAGACGTAAACTAATCTATTCAATACATATATGTTATTTCGCGCGGCATGCGAAATGGACCTTGACAGAATTGCCAAAATCTAGACCTTTTTGACGGTCGCACAATTGAGAATTATCCATTTTAAGTCATATTCTCTGCAAAATTCTTTAGTATTCACATTGAAATGCCAATTTTTAAAAAAATGGTATCTACTGTCCATGATACCTAAAGGGTCTATTGAGGCAGAGAATCTGGGTGTAATGGTATTTCATTCTATTCTCTCACAATTATTCTGTTTGACTCCGCAAAAGATAAAGGCATTGGAAAACATTAAGCAAAATGACGAAATCTCTTGTGACAAGCATTTTCTTCCTAGAAGAGATGTAGCAATTTTAAAGAGGTAGGCTCACTAACCCCAAACGCTTTGGAAAATCAACAAAATGATATGTATTTCTTTTCCTGACCAATGTACACTCATACTTTGATTTACATGCAACTGTATGTGAAACTGGGCTTTTGACACCAGAATTAAGCCCTTACATATGCATATAGGCGGTATCATATACGTTCCAAAATTCACAAATTTGGCATAAAAGTGATAAAAGGTTATAATTTGCATCATGTGCATGTAGTGCCCAAACTAGAAATTGGCAAGTTTCGTGACTGTACAGATTCCAACAGAACTCAATTGCCCAGCTTCGTAAAAGAGCGAAATTGAATATTCAATGTTATTTTTAAGTAGATCGGTCATTTTCTTTGCAGAACTTGTCTATTGGGTGAAATTTTGGATCACATAAGCAAAATCATTTTAAAACCTTTATAGCAGATTAACAGTTTTTACCGAACAGTTACATTTTAGTGCCAGAATGAATACCCGAAAAAATTCGACTTCCGGTAGCGGGAATATCCTATTTTCTATGCAGAACCAATCATCCAATTACCTTTTTTGATAATCGACTTTCATCCATTTAAATAAAATCGTGCCAATCTGTTTAATTTGATTGAATGTTCGGGACATTATGTTTACTGCCGAACAGAAAACCTACTCACTCCGACTTCCGGACACAGTGATTCGTACCCTATGAATTTCGTACCGTATTATTTACATTTCGTTTACAGCCTATCGTCTATATTAAAACTATAAAATCAAAAAGGTATAGAACTGTTGTTTTGAGATTGCTGTGTGCTACATCTTTGAATTTGGATCCGGCTAAAAATTTTCCGTTTGGTAATTGGTTTTTTTTATTACAGACAAATACGACATCCTTGTTCAATTGCATATTTGAAAGAATATATGAAAAACTTTCCAATAAACTTACCAACACGGTTTCATTTTGGATTTTGATCAACGACCTAGAACATTGGTAGGAAGAAGAAGGTACCAAAGCCACCTATTTTGAATGCTGCCCATCAGACGTTGTTACAATTAATCTTTTATCCTCGTCATGACACATATTTTTGTGGGGATTTGCATTAATGTGACGGTTTAATCCCATTTGGTCTACTCCCAATTCGTCTACTCCCAATTCATCTACTATTTTGGACATAATTCCCATTTCGTCTACTTTTCTATACTTTGTAAATCAATATGATATTTTATATATTTTATTAAATTGTTTGCATTTTTATTACATTTGTGAATATATTAACTTAATTTCTTTTTTTAAAACAAAAACTATGTTGTTTATTGATAATTTGACATTAAAGTAGACGAGTTGGGACAGTAGACGAATTGGGACTCAAGGCACTAATATAACAGTAGACGAAATGGGAGTAGACCAATTGGGATGTTACCAATGTGACATAACCTATATAACTCTTTTCATTTACCATCCAAGAGTATCAAATGGGGTTTCATGCCCAGTTTACTATGATACATGTACGTTTGGGTATAAACAAAGGAAATGGATTACTAATTTGATTCTTAGTCAACAGGTAAAAATAAACAAAAAGGCGTGTATAGATTCATTTAAAAAAACACCAGCCTTTCAAGTGCAAGATCCTAACACACATATAAAAAATATTGAAATTTGCTTTCTTAAAACTTCATTTATCTAAAAATGATTTATATCTTATAGACGATTTATTGTAAAAGTTAAATTAGCTTGTACTTTGCATAAACCATGTGAAATAAATAACAATTCTTTGTCTCATTATAACGGAACTGACAGTGCCTTCACACAATAACATGCATAGCATTGCTTATCTGTCATTAAAAGAAAAAAAAAAACAGAAAGGGTATCTTCTGCAGACATTAGTTGTATGTTTATCCCACCAATGGAAGGCAGCATCAAGAAAAGTAAATTTTGTTTTGTCTTGGCAAAATGTTTGCTATTCATCTACCCACACCGTCTACTTGAATATTGCTTCAGAGATTAATTTTAACCCTTTCCCAAACAAGACCTGGTTTTGACGTCCTTAATATATAAGGTTTGGGAAAACATTGAGACAAAAGAAGAAAGTGCTGATAATCAGCACTTTCTCCTTTTGCCTCAATATTTTTTATATTGTACATAAATACAATCTAAATTCACACACATTTTGTTATCTGCAACTGCTTTTAAATTGAATCACCCAAAAATTTTGTCATTTGGGAAAGGATTAAACCTAATCTCTCTCAAAATTGGCGATAATTATTAGGTCTACAGATAGAACGCAAGGGCTTGTATTTAGGGAAACAATTTAATTACTAGTGCTTTGGTAAGAAAACTGAATTCGAATGCGTTAATTGCTGCTTTCAGAATAAAAACTCATCTTTTACGTGAACTGTTATTTTCCCCCGTTATTTTGTTTTCTTGGAAATGACACAATTCTACGTTAATTCTTACGAAACTCGTATAATCGTGTTTAGTACTTACTAAACAGGAAGGTGTTTTGAGATTCTTTAGTGCTCGTCCTACTTTTTGACCAATGAAATTGCAGTATATTTTAAAATTTCGCCGCTTTATTTCGCATAAACGAAACTGCCCGCTAGTTTATGTGACGTCCATATAAAAATTATAGCCACGTTCCGTCTCTAAAGAACCGCTGTTGAACAGTAGGTTAGAAAGAGTCTGTATAGTAGATTCTACGCGATATAAACATTCCATGCGCTGTCCGCATTTGGTATATTTTGCCTTTAATCTATTTTACAGAATCTATCAAATATATAGAAGCAAAGATGACTTTTTACATGTATGCGAAGTCAGTTGGTTGATTTTGGTTTAAGGCAATTTGCAACTGCTATAAATACAATATCAGATCCAACTGATTGTCTGTATCACCATCAAAGGCATTACCAAACAAAGCCTATTGTATTATATGTGTTCCCTGATCGACTTTGTCTGTAGGATAGAATGGATTCTGTCCTTAATAGTCTACCCAATGTTACATAACAATTACTGATAAATATTACTTGGGTTATTCGTTGTCTCTGAATGCCATTTGTGCGAAAATGTCGGCCGTTGCCTGATACACATCCCTCGTGCATTTGAAGGCAAATGCGTTTGTATTTTGTGACCTACACCTAAAAGCTTGTATTTCATACTGATGATACATTCGCCTCCTTATGTAGTGAGAAAGATTCTACTAGACTTTATCGTGTATTCTGAATCTTTTTATGTAGGTGCATAATCCATTAACCCATTACCAAACGGCAGAATTATAGACTAGTCCAAATTCAAAGATGATGCAGACGACAATTTCAAGTGAAAGAAATATTACATTTTTTGGTCTTTTCACGTATAAAGCATTGTGGGAAATGAAGAAATTGCTTGTCACAAGCAATTTCTACATTTTCCACGATGTTTTCCTAAGTCATTATCTTGTGGGGAGTCAAAAGGAGTCACTGTGTGGTAATGGGTTAAGACTTTGTCTAAAGCCTTTCCGAAACAAGACATTGTTTTGACTCCTTTCTATATTAGGCTTTGGAAAACATTAAGGCAAAATAGTGTTGATAATTAGCATTTTCTCTCCTTGTTTCAAAATTTTCTGAGCTATATCATACACAGAACATTTTTTTCAACATCCTTTATATCGTTCACAACATCTTACAAATTAGACTACCATATAATGCTGCCGTTTTGGGTAACTGAAGACAATAATGTGTCATGTTTTGAATATTACTAAAAGCAGAATGTATTCCTTATTTTGCTTTCTCTCAATATCTGCCAAAGTTAAGGTAGAATACCCGTAAAGTGGCCATTTTGAGATTAATAAAACATCGGATTTTTTTTTCGATCGGTGTCGTTATGTATCCGAATATATTTGGGCGCGGTCGTAAACATTCGGCGGTGGAAAGTTCCACCGCCGAAAGTTTTCGATTTCGCCCGAATTATTTCGAAGTTGCGCGAATCTCATTACGGGTATTCTACCTTAAAATCAAAATTTTGTATATATCGTAAATACCCATAGTTGCATTTTGCAATGTGTATGAATTTGAACCAGTCTATCAATTTATTTTCTCTGAAATGGTTAATATAGATATATTGCAAACGATATGTTTGATTTATACGTAATTCACGAGTCATGATTGGCTGTCAGGATTAAAGAGACCCTAGAGAAATACGTTAATGCTATAGTATTGAGAATCCCAGTAAAACGTATTTTCTCTCAATCGAGTGTAGTCGGATATATTTACCGATGTGCATTACTCATTTTAAGAAGGAGTGTGTCACGTTTAAGAAACAAAATCAACTAACAATGTAAATAGAAAACAATATTTAAAACATTGCACGACCAAAATTGCCTATGCAGCATTAACAGTTTACAACGGGTGCAGAAGACAATGATATATAACCCGGTTTCAACAGAGATGAATTGTACTAACACAAAGGCAATCTCCGAGCAGAGTTGTCGTTCGTTACTCTCACATACATCTCTGCAACGGCCTGGGCGTATGAATGACAAGAATCTTGTCAAACCGAGGAAAACGTGTATTATTACTGTTTAACTGTTTCATGTGTAACATGATAAAGTAGACAAAGAAATGATGATTCTGGTTACATTTGGAAGGCACTATAACTGATGAAATAACCCATATACAATGGAACTATTTTCTCAAGCCTCCTTACCAATGGCAGGAATTTTGTGCTAAAAATAGACTAGGTTTAATGTTTTGTTTTGATAAATCGTCGGTGTTGTTATATAATATCGTATCTACGGCTTGAATCAAGTCGTAGTTGCGAGATTTTATAACAACACTTACGAAATACTATTGTTTGTCCGAAATACGTCACGGTTAGCTGGATAAAATCGTTCCCTATCAGAATGAAACGTAGGGGGCCTACAGAAAATTTTGAATGAATGACATCAATCTAAAATCAAAGCGCTGAAAGCGCTGAAGGCCTTGAAGAATTTGAACACATGCAGATTATTGGTATGAGAAAGTTTAAATATTCTTTAACTTCAGCAATAATCAAAGTGCTGAAAGTGCTGAAGGCCTGGAAAGTGTACGAAAAATAACAAGAGTAATATTTTAATCTTTTATTTTTTTTGAAGAAGTTTCGAACAAATTTGAACACATGCAGATTTTTGGTATAAAACAAAAGTAAGATGAACAGAAATCATCTGTATGGTATGAAACAAAAGTAAAATGAACAGAAATCATCTGTACTGGATGGCCACTAGAATCACGGGGGCCAAGTTATCAAGGATCAGGTAAGAAGGATTTCGATTATTAAATGAAGTTAAATCATTGCCGACAAATCGTGATGTTATTTCTATATATCTTCACAATATATCATTTAGAACCTTATTAAATCATGAATCTGCCTATTAAAACATAACTATCTAACACATGTATACAAATACATAGATATATAAATAACAAAGTTTTAAAACAGATTAAAGAATAACAAATCGTTACTATTACCTACGGTATTGGAAAACCAAATATTTCAAGTGTGTATCGGTAATCACTGACGCGTTCCGTGTGTTCCGGTAATTACTATGCGTTCCAAGGTGGTCCGGTATTTCTATGGACCCAATAGTTCTTTCGCGGTGGAAAAAACGAACATTTACGGAAAATTTTGCAATGAACAAGTTTCTTTAAATATTAGAGGAACGTCGGGTACTTTCGGACAGTTAAGCGATCGTCAGCCATTATTTAGATAGGTGAAGACAAAAACTGTATCTTATGTCACAATCAGAAAATTCTAAGCCTTTTCCCCGGCATCGGTAATGAGAAGTATGTATTAACCCTTTCCCAAACGACGAAATTTCATGGCGGTTCAATTTGTAAGATGCTGCAGACGACAAAAATGACGATAAAAACGACATAATTTAAGTAAAATATAGCCAGGACAATATTGAGACAAAAGGAGAAACTGCTGGTTATCAGCAGTTTCTTCTTTTGTTTAAATGTTTTCCCAAGCCTTTTCTTTTAGGGACGTCAAAACCAGGTCTTGTTTGGGAAAGGGTTAAGCGTATAAAACCGGGTACCATAAGGAAAACAAAATGAGTCATCAACGACAGGTTATTTCGGACACATCGGGTCTGATCGGACAGGCCGATAATCGAGCTAGATTTATTTCAAATAATTATGTTTGCACTTTTACGTAATTAATTTGGAACAATCTAAAATTTTGTTTGGAAAGGTTTTAGGTAAGATAAAATACAAATGAACGATCTAAGATATTTATTTGCATCGAGTATTTCATAAAAAAAATAAAAAAAAATCACGCTGATAGCTGGAATTGAACGTCGGTTCCCCGAGTTCTGAGACTTCGACATTACCACTCGACCACTATCTTGCTGTTGCATGAGCGACATAATTAATATATAATAGCATTATTTGTCCGGTTAGACCCGACGTATCAATTTTCCTTCGGGTCAGATCGGACACCATTTTATTTCCGAAAATAACTAAAATTTCTATCATCGACAGGTAAAAACCTCTCGAAAACCTTTTAATCTTCTTTTTAAACCAGACTAAAAAAGATTTAATCGCAATAATACATCGTCATAATCTTGCGTCTGCAGGGTATCTATATTTAGATATTGCTTACGATATTGATTCGGGGGAAAACCCACTAAACGTTGAGTTTTGGCGGCGAATGGATCCGCGCATAATATATGTTGCAATCGATTTCTTGATTGTAAATATTTTACGATTTTAAATGCCTTTACTACTATCAACGTATGTATTTACTTCTTTTGTAATGTACATGGGTCAAAAATCTGCATAAAGTAGTATAGATCTAATCCAGTTCCGATTTACTTTTCATCGCGCAAGAACACTATCTATCTGCGTTCAACGTTTTCACAAGATAACGATTCAGCACGCCCTGGGAAAAATGACATGCTAAATTTGGCCTTCTTCAAGGCCAAAAATTAAATTATTTTCGTTGGAAAATGATATTAAATTTTAAGCAACGTGAAGTATGACATATTTTGGACTTTGGAAAAGAAAAATTATTTGTTATTGCCGTTTTGATGTGATAGAAAGTGACGTAATCTAACAGATGATGACGCAATACTCTCTGAGGAAACTACAGAGGTGAATGTAATGAATGAACCGTGTGCAAGAGAGTGACACAAAGGGTATCGGGCCTTTTCAGACTACGTTCAACATTTGCATACATGAAACGGGCTATTTTTTGCACAATAATCCATAACCAGTCGGCAAAATTGTAGTATTGTCCAAATTCATAGATGTTGCAGACAACAATTTCATATGAATGAATTCTTTTTTGAAACTATGAAATTATAAACATAAAGAACTTTAGCTTTGAAATTGCTGTGTGTAACATCTTTGAATTTGGATCAGGCTATAAAAATTGCCGTTTGGTAAGTGCTTGTTCTTATTACAGTTAACAAATACGACATCCTTGTTAAATTGCATATTTGAAAGTAGATATGAAAAACTTTCCAATAAACTTACCAATACGATTTCATTTTGGATTTTGATCAACGACCTAGAACATCGGTTTACAAGTAAGTCAATCTTTTATAAAAATCACCAATATAAATCACTTTTGGTGGGAAGAAGAAGGTACCAAAGCTACCTCTTTAACATGACGCAGCATGGATACTGCCCAACAGACCTTGTTACAATTCATCTGTTATCCTTTTCATGGCACATATTTATGTGGGGATTTGCATTAATGTGACATAACCTATATAACTCTTTCTATATACGATCTAAGATTATCAAATGGCTTTCTATGTCCAGTTT
Source organism: Fragum sueziense (assembly GCA_963680895.1). Classification (NCBI taxonomy): domain Eukaryota; kingdom Metazoa; phylum Mollusca; class Bivalvia; order Cardiida; family Cardiidae; genus Fragum; species Fragum sueziense. The sequence continues at coordinate 15,761,681 of OY804596.1, forward strand.
ACTGCGATACGTTTGAGTATAAACAAAGGAAATGGATTACTAATTTGTTTCTTGGTCCACAGTTAAAAATAAAACTAAAAAGGGCATGATGTATAGATGTAAGTTAAAAACCATGAGCATTTCAAGTGCAACATCCTACAACACATGTAAAAATATTGAAATTTGCTTTCTTGAAATTATGTTTATCTAAAAATAATTTATATTTTATAGACGATTAATTGTAAATGTTAAAGTAGCTAGTACTCCGAAAATTTGCATAAATCATGTGAAATAAATAACAACTTGCAAATGATATTCCTTGTCATATTGAAACGAAACTGTCAGTGTCTTCACACAAAAACATGTTTATCTGTTATTGATAGAAAAACGGAAAGAGTATCAACTGCGGACATTAGTCGTATGTTTAATAGAAGGCGACATCATGAAAAGTAAATTTTGTTTTGTTTTCGTACAATGTTTGCTATTCATCTACCCACACAATCTATTTAAACATTGCTTCAGAGATTAATTTTAAACCTTATCTCTCTCAAAATTGGCGATAATTAATCGGTCTACAGATTGAACGCAGGGGCTTGTATTTAGGGAAACAATTTAATTACTAGTGCTTGGGTAAGGCAACTGAATTCGGATGCGTTAATTGCTGCTTTCAGAATAAAAACTCATCGTTTACGTAAACTGTTATTTTTCCCCGTCATTTTGTTTTCTTAGAAATGACACTATGCTACGTAAACTGTAATGAAACCTTAACAGTAAACAGGAAATAGTTGTGAAATTCCTTAGTGTTCGATAAAATTGCAGTATATTCTAAAATTTCGCCGCTATATTTCGCATAAACAAGATTGCCCGCTAGTTAATGTGACGTGTATACTTAGCCCGCCCCCGTCTCCAATGGATCGCTGGCGAACACAAAGTCAGATAGAGGCTGTATAGTAGATTCTACCCAAAATAAACATTCAAATGCGCGCAGCGCATTGGATGTTTATATTGCCTAGAATCTACTAAACAGCCTCTTTCTAGTACATCTAGGCAAAGTTGGCAAAGACAAAATCAGTTGGTTGATTTGGGTTTAAGGCCATTTGCAACTGCTACATGTATAAACACAATATCAGATCCAACTGATTGTCTGTATCACAATCAAATGCATTTCCAAACAAAGCCTATTGTATTTTAAGTGTTCCCTGATCAACTTTGTCTGTAGGACACAATGGATTCTGCCTTTAATAGCCTACCCCTATGTTACATAACAATTACTGATAACTTTATTACTTGGGTCATTCGTTGTCTCTGAATGTCATTTGTGCGAAAATGTCGGTCGTTACCTGATACATATCCCTGGTGCACTTGCAGACAAATGCGTTTGCATTTTGTGACCTACACCTAAATGCTTGTATTTCATTCTGATGATGTATTGGCCTCCTTGTGTAGTGATATACTCGCAGATCCTGCTAGACTTTAACGTGTAATTAACATTTTCTCTCTCTGTTTCAATATTTCCTGAGCTATATCATACACATATTTATTATGTCGTTCACAACAGTAATTCACGAGTCATGATTGGTTGTCAGGGTTAAAGAGACCCGAGAGAAATATATTAACGCTATAGTATTGAGAATTCCAGTAAAACGTATTGTTCTCTCAATCGAGTGTAGTCGAATATCTTTACTTGTGTGCATTAGGGCCTACTCATTTAAAGAAGATGTGTGTCACGTTTTAGAAACCAAATTAACTAACAATGTAAATAGGAGACAATATTCCAAATATTGCAGGACCAAAATTGCCTATGCAGCACTAATAGTTTACAATGCAGACAGCAATGATATATACAGAGAAGAAATTGTACTAACACAAAGGGTATCTGGCCTTTTCAGACTACGTTCAACATTTGCATACATGTAACAGGCTATTTTTGCACAATAATCCATTAGCAGCCGGCAAAATTGAAGTCTTGTCCAAATTCATAGATGTTGCAGACAACAATTTCATATGAATGAATTCTACATTGATTGTCTTTTTGGGTAGAAAATATTATGGAAAATAAACAAATTGCTTGTCAAAGCAATTTCTTCGTTTTCCATAAGGTTCTCCAATGCCTTTATTTTGTAGATTGTCAAAAGGCGTCACTGTGTGGTAGTGGTTTAATTCATATACGTTGATATGCGAGTATCACAGCAAAATCGCAAATTTCGCATAGGCATAGATCTGACATTTTTTCCATAACGTATTACAATTTGTACCGGTAATTCAAAGCCTTCATTGATGTATGTATTATTTTGCCTTCATGTCTAAAGCATTTAGATCTACATTTTGTTTTAGTAATTAAGGACGTAAACGTCTAAATAAAACTAAACAAATGGTAATAAACACTAAACGTTCACCATTGCTATACAGAAGGAACACAGGCATCTGTAATTGAAAAGCCATGTTTAAACACAGATAGATAGAACTGATACTAAAGCATGTATCTAACAACTGTAAAATTGAATGACGAAGACAGCCCTGGAGAACAAAATGATTATGTCTGACAATTGAGGCTTTATTTAAAGGGACGTAACATTCCAATTTCCTTTATTTTAAAGTGACATTTCAGAATTCTTTGTCATAAATTTTTACTTTTATTTGTATCTAAAAGAGCATATTTCCTTATGAAAATTCTGAAAATATCAAGCCAAAATATCGCGCCGTTTACGAGAAATTTATATTTTTGTGTTAAAATTGAACAAATTGTTGTGGACAACAGTTCGGATTTACATGCAATTTATCGATTATGTCTCAACTTTAAATGCATGTTTCTCGCTTATTGACAACAACTTCAAAAAACTAATAGTATTTATACTCATTAGAATAACCAATCTTGGTATCAAGACATACTTTAAATAATTGAAATTGGAATGAAATGTCCCTTTAAGTATGTCTTGATGCAAAGGTTGGCTATTCTTATACGTATAAATGTTATCAGTTATTTAAAGTTGTTATTTATAAGCGAAAAATAAGCCTTTAAAGTTGAGCCAGAAATGGCAAATTACATATAAACCTGAATTGTTGTGGACAACAATTTGATTAATTTTTGCACACAAACATATATTTCTCGTAGAAGGCGCCATATTTTGGCTTGAACTTTTCAGAATTTTCATGAGAAAATATTGCTCTTGTGAAATGTCACTTTAAGCCATTTCAATACACCCAAACACACTTCCAATTTGTTACTAAAAATAGTAACACTTTTTAATGCCAGATCGAGGCTCTGACCCAATTGAGAGCAAAGCATCCAACGTGCAATGGAAATGAACGGAGGAAAGAAGAAGTTTGAGAGGAATCACACTCCGTTTTGTGACGATTCCTCTGTGAATCTCGACGGAATATCATTGACTGACTTCCAATTAAGGTCTTTACTGGCTTTTAAGTCATTTTTGACCCTCCGAAAACGTAGTATCCACTGATCTTTTGAGGACCTAGCCGCCAGGTTCAACTGTCATTTTCATGTATTTAACCCCCTTTCCCCAACAAAAAAATGTACGAAACATGCCATTTTCAGTGTGAAGATGACAATCTCAGTACCGAAAGGCTTATGTAGATAGATAATTCATTATGGTAGATCAATTTGATAATAAAAGCATTGCTCTTAAAGCCCATTTTCCAAACGACAAATTATTTAGACTTTTCAAGTTTGACAGCGGCTTTTAAAACCCTTTTCTAAACGGCACCTGATTCAAGTTGGAAGCTCTTGCAGACAACCGAATGGGCATCTTGAAAGTAGGATTTTGTACGTGCAAGGGCGGATCTAGAGGGGGGTTCGGGATGTTCGCCCCGCCCCCTGGAATAAGCCGAAAATTTAATGTTGACTATATAATCAAAGCGTCATAATTTAACATATACTGACGTCCAAAAGAAACGCCCCAGTCCTAATAAATGTCCGATTATTCAGTAAATCTGATTTGAAATTACACAAACTTATTTCCATCTGTAAATTTGATTATCTGTTGTTGAAAAATGATGATAAAGAAATTATCAAATTGTTAAAGTTAAGAAAAAACGGCACATTTAAACAGGGCGGTATCAGAATTTTCATTTGAAAATCAGTAGCGCGAGGTTCAAACTTTATTTGCGACGACAAAAGATACCGTAAAACGTCTTATTTAGTGACCGCAGTTAATGAATACTAAACCCGACGTCGATTTCAACGTCTCAAACCTAAAACGCATATGACGTTAACGTAAGACAGCTTCTTGTATAACGGGTGTTACATAAGGTCTATCTGACTTTGGCCGATTGGCAAATGTTTCCGTAACTCTTACTCGTCGACCAAGATGCCCAATCGTGCAATACAAGACGTCAAAACGTCAGGCGGCTTGTTCTTGATTTTTCCGTATTCGAAAATTGCTAATCTACGAGCTCTGTTTTCCAAACAGTGTGTCAATTTCAAACGTTACTTGCAACAACAAAAGTTGCCAGAAAAACACTTACATGTATTTGGCCACCACATTTACAAACTATTCAACAGAACGTCGATCCCGACGTCACAAACCTGAAACGTACATGACGTTAACGTGGAGAATTATCTTGCTTTACAGGCGTTATGTGAGGTCTAGTTGAGCGTGGCCGGTCAATAAACGTTCGCAGAATTCTAACGCGTCGATCAAGTCATCGAATCGAGAAACACAATATGTTTAACTGTCCTGCGACTTGTTTAAGCATTCGCGGCATTCAAAAATGGCTAAATTACGAGCTCCTTTTTCAGAATTTAGTCTCGGAATCCTTCAATTCGGATGATTCATAAGAAAATCTTTGAATTCGTGGTTGAATATCCACTAACACATGTTACTGTGTAAAATGTGACCAATTTTATCGTGTGATGAACATACATGTAGCGCACGTAGAAAACGTGACCAGTCACCGGATATGGACAGGTTAATGAATAGAAACGCATATTTTTTCATTTGCTGTAATTGTCGGTCAAAATGATAATATTCAGTATACATTTCATTAACACTGTAATAGGAATAAGAAAAATATTGACAAATTTCATTGGGGCGTTTCTTTTGGACGTCAGTTTATTTAAGTCATCATTTGGGCGTGGACCTCCGCCTCCCTGGCAATTCGGCTTGGACACCCCCCCCCCCCCCCCCGAAAAAATCCTGGATCCACCCTTGCGTGTGTACATAGAAGTATAGAAAACGTTGAAGCAAAAGGGGAAACTGCTGATTAAAATTAGCCTATTTCATTAATTTGTCTCTTGAAATGATTTTCGAAACAATCTCTGTAGCACAGTTAAGGGCGAATCTAGAAGGGGGTTCGGACCTCGCCTTGAATTGGCCGAAAATCGAATTTTGACTATACAAAGTTAGTACAGTAGGCCTATACATGTATCGTTACACAATTCACAAATTTAAAGCCATCTTCCATCTTATGGGCTAGACCCCCCCCCCCCCCCCCCTGAAAAAATCCTGGATCCGCCCATGACAGTCAAAACATTAACATTTCTTGTTTGGTAAAGGTTTAAAACAATTTTCTTTTCATTTCTTTTTTAATTTAACACCTCTCAACAATATTTCAGCCATAAGTTTATTTATAATTGGGCAGGTTTAAAAACAATGTGACCAAAGTGTGACATTTAAATTTTAAGTTTTTACAGAATATCATCCAGATGTCTTAATTAGGATGGATAAAAACTATTCTAAATGGTAAAGCAGTGCCCAAATTATATTTAAAATTCATGTTCACTAACTTTTAGCTAAAATTGTGTGCACAACCTTGCAAAATGACAACAAAAAGCGTTTCACTCCTGACAGCATATATATTGCACAATATGAGAAATTGTAACCCACGAATCACTAAATAAAAGAGTGCAGAATGCCCACAAGGTTGATGGCTTCGCAAAAATGTTTGAGTGGTAGAATTCTGGCTGAATAGACAAAAATGAGAACACATTTTAAAAAATAAAAGTGTTTCACTCCTTACATAAAATTTAGAGGGTTATTATATAAAATAGGCTCCACATCCTAAACCAGTGAAGATAAGATGAAAAGGTAATTTTAAGATGATGATGCACATGTTGTTTTATGAATTACAATTGCTTATTGTACTATCCTGTCACTGTCTTTTATTTACCATAGCTTAGAAACCTGGTACAAGTGTTAAGTGTCACACAAAAAGTGTTTCACTCCTGACAATTTTGACATGTTTTAATGACATATCTTTTTTACTTGTGAAGCGATTTTCTTTAAACTTGGTACCCAGTATAAAGACACAATAACACATCTTTTTAGCTTTGATTGGGTAGAATATGTTTCTCTGTAAAAGCAGAGGCATGTAAAAAGTGAATGGTCACATTTTTTTTAAACTTGCCCAATTGTCCACGCTCCGAGGCTGGGAATACATCATGTGACCTGTCCATTATTGGCTCTAATCTAGAGCACAAACACATGCAAAATATTACCGCTCACACTTGGACAGTACTAAGGAGCTCAAATGCTTCTGCAAAATTGATTTTATCTGGTTTTCAAAAGCAGTAGCTCATCCTGAACTTGCATGGTGGTAACGGGCGATGGAGACAGGGTACGAATGATTACAAGCCAAAAAATCTCTTTTTTTCAATCAAAGTTGCAAAAATATTTCTGTAACTCAAAACTCTAATAATTAACGTAAATGACTGTATAAAATATTCCTAGTATTAAGGCAGAATAATTGAAAAATGCTCGCGTGAAAATAACGACTCGCTCAATGAATTATATAGTAAAACGACCACGTGACCTTTTGTTTGCTCTCATGCATACACAGGTCACGGTTAAAAATTCAAAGTGTGTTTAAGTGTATGGTAGAGTGTCGAAAGGCGTCAATGTGAAGTAATGGGTTGAGATATATCAGGTCGTAAAATATGTAAAGACGACTTTTGTCCAGGTCCTGGAACAACTCTTTGTTAAGCAACGAATAGAACTGTCCGTAACATTACGTTATAGTTGAGATGACGCAAATGATTTGTCAGTTACATGTAGCAATAAGACAAATTCAACATCCTTTTATGGGAAAACAGTCGATTGCACAGTACTAATCATCAAAAAAGAATGACAAATGTAACAATTGGGTAGCGCGAAACATCACAATCATTTTATGCATAATTTTGCATAAATTTTACGCATAACTTTAGACTAAAACTGATGTTAAATCCTCATTTTCTTAAATACCACACAATATTTGATATTATTTAAAAGTATCACCAATTGCGGACAAAATCTGTATAAAAACTTTTTTTCAAATGGTTCCGAGACATGGTTGCTAGGCAACTTAAGAAAATCGGTTAAAATTTATGACCAGCCTCCATATCATTGTTGCCATGGTAACAAAAGTTTCACGAAAAATATGATTTAATGAAAAAAACGATCTACAATAGATAAACTATTTAATTCATAATCACTGTGTATAACCGTACAGTTAGCCAAACCGGAAGTGCCACCGACTGTACGCACAAATATCACTAGTTCACCTCAAATAATTCAACAGTCTTTTTTTTTCGTATCGAGGTAACTTTTTATCTATTCATTGCTTTTAAACGCGGTTTGCGATTATAAAAAGCGAACTGAACATAACTGTCATTTTTGTTCTTCGTTACACCATGAAACGGCGCTTTTGTCTACAAATCATGATTTAGCACTCGCAATCACCGAGTTTCGTTCCATTTTGGCCGTGGTTGTGACAGATTTTTCTTCCGAAAGGTATGTTTCGACACACAATACATAGTGTTTTACTGATGGAAGAGTCGTTTAGTCTAATATTTTGACAACCCAATTCTCCGTATTGCAACGGGAGCTCGGATATTTGAAAAAAAGCCTACTGAACACAACCACCCTGTTGCCAACAACTGTACGACTAGTTTCCAAAATGTTTTTCGTTACCGTACGACTAGTTCTTCGTTACTGTATGACTAGCGTCCAGTATGTAATGCATGTTTAGGTTTGAATTATTGGGGTTTTACGCCGTTGTAAATTGCTATGATCATATCGCGGTGGCTGGAACACCTAACCAATGGTACCTGTTGTTTCTCATACTAGTACTGGCACAACACCGTAACCGAGCCTCTAGCTGCTCGCCCACATAGGTTAACGATATCAACCATTGGAGAGGGACATTTTTGTCAGAAAGGACATTTGCCGCGGCCGGGTATCGAACCCGGGTCCTCTCGAGTAAGAGGCAGATGCGCTACCAACTGCGCTATGGCCGCGGCCTACAGGCACTTTTGCTTCCATACCAATCCTATTCATTTTGAAATTTGATATATGTATTAGGGATCATTTTGGGGCGCGGTTTGGACAAAATCTCTCATTTTTTGCCAGAAATCTTACTCAAATGTGCTCAATGGGAGAACAATCTCACAGAAAAATGTAAAATATATGGTAAGAAATTTGGTCAAATCTCTCACCGAAAATTCATTTTCTCTCATTAGTTTTGGCTGAATGAGACATTTTCTCTCAGAGTCAGAATTATCCCTGTTGTGTTATATGTTTATCATACGAATAAAATAAACATGTTGAAACTAATCAAAGTTGGATTTTGGGTTTATCAAATTCTTATAAAAATACAGAATTGATACTCGTTTTGTCGACATCGGATAAGTCTATTTTTGCATAAGTCGAAGTGAAGTAGGCCTACCGTCCTCATCAAATGGGTATCAACTATCAAGTATGTTAAACAATACTATTTTGAAATAAATGTAGCGATTGACATATATTTAAAGAATGATAGAATTTGTCCCTTTCGAACAAGTTATTTTCCTTTTCTTTATCAGGAAGGGAAATGACAGAATTCTTCAATGGTGCCAACACTCATTAGGCCTATACTGGGATATGTATCCTTTATTTGCCCTCGGTCATATGATACTAACAGACATATCAACAAGGATATGAACATGTATTTTATCTTAAATTACATCTCAAAAGTACAAATTACAACCACATTATCACCTTTGTCAGGTTACGAAAGGATAAACTTACTTTCATTACCCACCCCCTAAAAACGGTCGTATTTGTTTACGCTGTAATGTGTATTACATAAGCCGTTCAAAAGTCCGGGAAATGATGCTGGGTGTTGTAAACCGTGTGGCAATACCGCCCCGTTTGGAAATTTCGAGGTATTTTGAATACGGTCGATCAATTTGGAAATGGCAAAGTAGTTCAAACTACCATATTGATCATGACATCGTATCCTATTACATTCTTCAAATGTAATGTTTTTAAAAGACGAAACTATCAAATATGCTTAAAATCGAGTTGTATGTGAAATAAGAGGAGGTGTGATATGATACGAAGTGTTATGTTGCCACGGCCGCTTTTGTGACTTTAGAGCATACCTTTTCCCCATTGATAACTTATTTTAATATCTGTGCCATAGAAAATCTTTTCAAAACAAAGAGAAAAAAGGAGAAACTGATGATAAATAGAATTTTCTCCTTTTTCCACCAACATTTTCCTTGTTAAAGGACTATTTCAATTCGAAATCACGAAAGTAGGTTGAAATACGGATTCGTTTTGTTCCTATTTACTTTCCTATGTAAATGTTTCAATTTTTAGAAATTTTGAATTACTATTGGACAATTCCATTCAATCAGAAATGCCTAGATTAATTCACATTGCTAAAGATTCTTCTCCTTAAACAATTTCTTGCTAAATCTAATTTTTTGGGACACCAAATCTCCTGCTTTTTTAAGCCAGCAGCTAGAGCTCAGATCTAAAATAACTTGTAGCAACATTCTGCCAGATCACCAATGAGTAGTCACCGACTGTTTATCGACTTAGTGTATCGGACAAGAAATGCCAAGACAGTGCTGTTTGATCTGTTGGTTTTCGTTGGTCGATTTCTAGTTATGAAATAATAACGACTTCAGAGGTCTTTATTCGCCAAATAAAAGCCGATGTGCGACGGACTACATCATCAGTGTAGGTAAAAACCGAGGCGCTCAGCGCCGAGGTATTTGCCTTAACATGTAGTTCAGAGCACAGAGGTTTTTATTTGGCAAATAAAGACCCCTAAACTTGTTATTATCTCCATTATAACACTCTAAAAAATTCGAAATGCGTTGTTCTGTGTAAATTCTGCCATGATCTAGTTTTCAGCGTAGGAAACGCATTGGTGGTTTAGTGATATTATTGATGACGTCATTTGACACAGGTGATGTTTTTATCGTTGTTTTTGTCATATTATGGAAATGGAAATTAACAGCAATTAATCCGAGATGCCATGTCAAGTGAGCCGGGACTTCATGTCCGGGGAGTTTATGTCACAGCCCTTGTGTCTGCGCAGGCGTTGCTTTGCGTCTTCAGGGGGTTTCACATAAAAGTTCGGACGACCCGGAGATGTGGTACTGGCATATTTTAGTAGAATCGGAGATATTATTGAAAATTAGTTGACGGTATGTCACTGATTGATAGAGTCATCAGCCAAACAAAAACAGAATATTTTCATGATCGGCAGCGTATCTGCCAATATATACTGCTAGTTTAAGCCAACCGATCAATCGGCTGAATTTTCTCTGTTTTGAAAAAGTCGGTGAAGTCTCATTGACTAGTTGCTGAAAATCTGCGGGATTCTGCCGAACATCTAACGGACTCTAACTTAATATTTAAAACATCGCCGACGTTCCAATTTCAAGGCAATTTCATGTAACACCGACTTTCTTAAATCGGATCGTATCAAAGAAATTAGCAACCAACGCTGGGGCGTCGCTTTTATGTGACTACTCGACCAAACCATTCCTGAGTCAAGTGACTACCTTAGTATACTTCTACATTGTAATTTGAGCATAGAAACAACCTAGAACCGCACACATGCCCATACCGCCAATGCCTATGTAACTCTACCAGTCAAAAATCACATAAAATTTGGTTGTGCCGTTTTATTAGCGATTTCGCTCGTTTTGTTGCTGTCAGACCAGTAGAAAATATTGACGAAAGACTGACGTCGATTTGTTTTGAAGTGATTGGTTTTTCTATCAGCCACATTAAAGCCGCGCCTTGGCAGTGGCTATTACCTTTATTTTGCAATTAGGCTGGTATGCAGGTCATCGGATGAAACTGGTTGGGCATATGCAATGCATCTGAGTTGGACCCAGCGAGATGTCAACGATAGGTCACTGATGATTGCAAAAATGAGTCAGACACTTCAGCAATGCGTAAAAATTCAGCTGTACAACGTCAGACAGTCGACAGTATCCCGTCAAATAGTCGGTGTGTAGTCACCGAGGCTTCATCGACTTCTTCAGACATTCAAAATGCCACTGATTGATCGGTTGATTTTAACTTGAGGTGCAAATTGGCCGAAAAGTCGCCGATCATACGAAAACTGCTATTTCTGTCGGCCAATGCGACGATCAATCTCCGATTAATCGCCGAGAATTTCCCCGATATTACCAAAAACCACATTGCAGGCGCGTCAGAGAGTGGACAGTAGCAACCGATCAAGCAAAATCAAACAACCAATCCGCGGCATTTTTATTCGGTAAAGCGTTGGCGACATCTCACTGACGATTGGACTGAATACTTCAATTATACACATCACAAACTTGTTTGATCTCTTTTGTCGTACCGTGCATTAAATCTCCAATAAAAGAAAAAAACGACCAAATTTAAAGACATTTACTAGATTCTTTTTGCCGAATTTAATTTTTCTCATTTTTACATATTTTTTTTCTTTAGAGTATGCCTAGTTCAAATATGCAAAGAAAAAGCGGGGTCACCATATCAGTTATCTTTGTATTTGCATTCTTACAACACACCTGTAAACCTTTTTGCATGATTTTTTGATTTTTCAAAAAAATACACACTATCTTAATAAATACATGATTTTTCATACCTTTTTCACATATCTAACATATTTCTTTGGCCATACAATTCAGTTTGTATTACAAACAAGATGTGGAACTCATGAAATGAGTAGAAAAGTAAAAATACCAAAGGAATGTGGTTTTACAAATTACTACTTTTCCGTCAAAGGCACATTTTTCCACAAATTTCGTTCAAATAATGCACAAAAATCGAAATAAAAAAAGTTTTACGAATTTAATTTTTTTTAAATTCACAGATTTTGTACATTAAAGTATGCTGAAAATAACTGTAAAAAGAAATAAAGAGGTAACCATATTAATTTTGTTGGAATTTTGCACTAAAATAGACTGGGTTTACAGTTATGTTTTGATAAACAGTCGGTGTTGATATGAAATCTCGTATTTACGGCTTATACCAAGCCGTAGTTACGAGATTTTATAACATACCCCACGAAATTCATTAGTTTGTCCGAAATTACGTCACAATTTACTTGAAAAATCGTTCCCTTTTAAATGTCTTGCCAAAAGACACACCCCAGGTGGGGTTTGAACCCGGAACCTCAGGGTTTCAAGTCGAGTGCGCTATCCACTGTGCCACGGAGGCTATCAAGAGTAAAGAAATTCAATGCGCACGAACTTGCGCACTAACAAACTCCCGAAAACGTCTTTAACACCAGATTAAAACTACCTAATCAACTGGGGGCATGTTAGATTTTGCTTTTATTGGGTTTTACGCCGTTTTCAACTACTATGGTCGTATCACAGCGGCTGGGGCACCTAACCATGGTTTCCTGGTATTTCTCTCACCAGTACCATCACAAAATCCAAACCTAGCCTCCAGCTGCTCCCTCATATAGATGACACCCATTTGTAAGTGACAAATGACTTTTGTCAAATGTCAGAATGGAAACTTGCCAAGCTGGGGTTCCACCTCACGACCCCTAACGGCATGTTAGATGTAGAAAGAATTTAGTAAAGGGTCAAATACTTTTCACAGACAATTGGCCAGCATACAGTCATACATCTGACAATGAACAGCCAACATTTCCAACATGTTCTTAAGGTAGTCAATCCCTAATGAGACTCACGCGACGTCGGAATTATTCAGGCAATGTCGTTATTTAACATGTGGCAGTGGAACGTTCCACCACCGAATGCTTACAATGTTGCAGGCATAAGTTCGGATTAGGTAACAAATTTGAACGATGTCCCTCGAAAAATTCCAATGTAGTATGATTCCCAATAAGGGTGGTCTACCTTGATTCAGTTATCAGCAATTTCTTGATACGTTGGCAAAGCGGACATGTATCATTCTACCGTACGTCGGCAGAGCCATAAGCCATCAAAGCAGAATATCAGAATACAGCCATTCATCTGACAAAGTACAGTCAATATTTCCAACATATTCTTAAGGTAGTCCATCCCTAATGAGATTCACGCGACAAAGGATTTATTCCGTCAATGTGGTTAATATGCGGCGCTGCAACATTCCACCACCGTATGTTAACGACGTCACACATATAAGTTCGGATAAGGTAACATATGTAAACGATGATGCATGAATATCATTACGGAATTTAATTATCAGCAATTTCTTGATAAGTTGGCAAAGCCGACATACACTTTTATCATTCTATCATATGTCGGCAAAGCCATAAGCCATCAAAGTAGAATCCCAGAATACAGCCATTCATCTGACAAAGTACAGTCGACATTTCAAACATATTCTAAAGGTATTCCATCCCTAATGATATTCATGTGACATCAGAATTATTCCGGCAATGTCGTTTAAATGCAGTGGTGCAACATTCCACCACCTCATGTTAACGATGTCACACTTATATGTTCGGATTAGGTAACAAATGTTAACGATGTCGCATGAATCTCATTAGGGTTGGACTACCTTAATTCGATTATCAGCAATTTCTTGATAAGTTGGCAAAGCGGATATGTATCATTCTACCATACCTCAGCAAAGCCATAAGTCATCAAAGCAGAATATCCGCATACAGCCATTCATCTCACAAAGTACAGCCAACATCACCAAGATATTCTTAAGGAAGTCCATCCCTAATGAGATTCACGGGACGTTTGAATTATTCGGGTATTGTTGTTAACATGTGGCTTGTGGAACGTTTCACCAAGCAATGTTTATAACGTCGAACATATAAATTCCGATAACGTAATAAATGTTAAAGGGACATTTCTTTCCAATTTCAATTTTTTAAAGTGTGTCTTGATGCCAAGATTGGTTATTCTAAAGAGTATAAATACTATTAGTTTTTTGAAGTTGTTGCCAATAAGCGAGAAACACGCATTTAAAGCGATAAATTGCATATAAATCCGGACTGTTGTCCACAAAAATTTGTTCAATTTTAACACAAAAATATAAATTTCTCGTAACCGGCGCAATATTTTGGCTTGAAATTTTCAGAATTTTCATAAGGAAATATGCTCTTTCAGATAACAATAAAAGTAAAATTTATGACAAAAGATTCTGAAATGTCACTTTAATGATGTTACTCGAAAAATTTTGAAGTTGCATGAAACTCATTAGGCTTGGACTACCTTAATTCAATTATCAGCAATTTCTTGATAAGTTGTATAAATGTATGTGGGCAGAAATAACACTTAAAGCCGTGTTCAGACGTCATTCTTCATCTGTGCTGAAACGAAACAAGATAAATTTAGACAGTTAGGATTATCATAATTATGTTTACAAAATGTATTACATAATTATGTATTTATTTTACATCGATTGGGTATCAAGATCTTAAAGCTTAGATTGGTCCTTCTCGACATCTCTCCTTCACGGACATAATATTTTAAACATGTCGCTATGCCAGAGCGAAACTATTGTACCCCCATTTCCCAAATGTTATAGGAGAGGAAAATACTGCTTAATTCTCTTAATGTTAACCCATTTCCACACAACAAGATTTTGGGTTGGTCCAAATTCAAAGATGTTGCAGACGGCAATTTCAAGTGAATGAATATTAAAATATTTTGGTCTTTTAGGGAAGAAAACATTGTGAGAAATGAAGAAATTGCTTGTCACAAGCAATTTCTTCATTTTCCACAATGTTTTCCAAAGCCTTAATCTCTTGGGGAGTCAAAAAGAGTCAATGTGTGGTAATGGGTTAAGGGTGTACGATCACATTGTTTAGCAACCTGGATAACAAAGGTGACTTTTGGGAAGAGTTCACATTGTTTAATTTCGCAGCTTATACTCTATGGATTAAGACGAGATAAAGTTCGCCGTACGTGCATTTGAATGGGCCATTCCATGTTGTAACTCGACTTTGCCACGAATCCAGTGGTTTCCTCTAACATTCTAGCGGAAAAAAATCTGTGCACGCAAACGCTATCCACTTTCGTTTTTTACCGAAAAATATTTACTTGATTATTTGAAAGAAGATCGCTCAGATTATTTGACCTAGAGACATAGTGTCTGGCCATCACTCATACTCAGAATGCCTGCTTCATACATGTAAAGCGGACGAGAATTGACCTGGCAGAGCTTTCCATTCGATTAGCATGGGCTGCTCTGCCAGGTCATTTCTCGTGAGGTATACTAGTATATTGAGTATATGTAAAAAGCGTCAATTAACAAAAGGGTTGCTGGTTTACGGAGAAAGAACACATCTTGAAATGAAGTATAGGGCTGTTAATCAAATGCCTCATACCTTTGCTTACATTTCCTAAGAAAAAAATAAACGCAAAACTACAAAACAATTAACTAGAGTAACGAAATCCAGTCCATCAATACATTGTTATGGTGACACTAGTCGTACAGTTGTTTGACGATAGGTTGTGACTAGTGATTCTGTACATTTGTCGCTAGTCGTACAGTCAGTCGGAAGACAGGGGTGTAATTCTTCGCTAAATTCTCAGGAGTGTATAATAACTAGGCAAAAACAGGGACATAGGGCTTCAAGAATAAAGATTGGCCTGTCTTTCTATGCGTGTTTCATCAAAATCCATGCACTCAGTAACGAAAAATGACATTGGGAACACAAATTTGATGGGTCGGGAAAATGAAAATGATTTGCAACCGAAATTACTGTTTGATGGGTAAAGTATACATACTATCACAAAAATCATCACCCAGGCTGAACAACGTTTAATTCCGCTTATCAACATCGAAAACCGCGTTTAGATTCGTTTCCTGAGCTTTCAGCAATCTCGATATGAAAACGTGACCCTATTTGTTTATCGAGGTGAACTAGTGATATTTGTGCGTACAGTCGGGGGCACTTCCGGTTTGGCTCACTGTACGGTTATACACAGTGATAATGGTTGCTGCAATACCCATAATGTTTCCTTTGAGAAACAAATGTTTGAAATTTAATTTTCGTTGCAAAAATACCAGAAATGCAAAACTAACAAGCGATGCATTTTTCTGCGGTAACGTGGTCAAATAAAATTGTAGTATTTTGTACGTAGCCATCCAATCTCATGAAAAATTTGTCACTTTTATATATAGTATGTTGTGCATATTTTCATTTGCTTAATTATAAAAAAATCACTATATGTTGCCATGGCAACATGTTTACAGAGGATTGGCATAAAATTTTCACTGGTTTTCTTATATTGCCTAGCAACCGTGCTTTTAAGACGTTCCAAAAGATATTTCAAGTAGACGTTATCCGGTAGTACTTATACTTTTGAGTCGTATCTATGTTTTCTGCTAAGTGAAAGAATAAAGATTCTGTGACAGTTCTAGTCCTGAAAATCACTCAATTTTTTCAATGAAAAATAGGTGGGTGGCGAATAATTATGTCCCATGAGTGTATGTGTATGCATAATGACAGAATCACTTCGAAAAGGGTTAATGAGACACTTGACATCGCAATGACCGCTATCTAAAATAGTGCCTACTAAAACCCAATAATGCACACTATTCCGTAACGTTAATCTGTATTGGTTATATAATTCGCAACCAGAATATATCACACCAAATCCCTTTGTCTGTGCAAGTCAATGAATGACAATCGGGGCTTACAACACAATAGCCATTGTTCGGAAATGCATCTGGGAAATGCAAATGACATCGCCAACACGCTGTATATGGGTTTTCTCAAAGATGGATATCAATGGCAGTCTTGTAAGCCTACAAACTATATTAAATCTCGTTTGTTATGTAATGTCGGGGTTGAATATTTATTACTGTATTCATTTGTATTTCTCAGACAATGACTGACAGAAAAGACATATCGTCGCTTTTCTACGAATTCCTCGTAACTGCAGTTTGTTTTAAGCTGCAGTTACGAGGTTTTTGTTGAATTGTAGCGATATAATACAATGGTCTTTGTTTGGACATGCATCGGGGAGATGTTTTGTGTCGAATGCAAGACGTGAACAAGTTTCATTAACTCTTTCCAAAGCGAGTGAAACCCTAAAGCTGGCAGTTATTCAGATTGATTTTCAAAGACAAAATAAATGTATACAAAATAGGAACGTTGTAGATTAAAGCCTATAAAGATATTCATGGACTAAAACGGTTTCAATGGCTAAAGCAAAAGCAATTATATTTAAAGGGACATTTTATTCCGATTTCTTTTTTTATGGTATGTCTTGATGCAAAGATTAGTTATTCTAATGCGTAGAAATGCTTTCAGTTTTTTGAAGTTGTTAATTATAAGCCAAAACTACGCCTTTAAAGTTGAGACAGAAGTGACAAATTTCAAATATATCTGAACTGATGACCACAACAATTTGTTTAATTTTAGCACAAAAATATATTTTTCTCGTAAACGGTGCAATATTTTGGCTTGCATTTCTCAGAACGCTCTTTCAGATAAAAATAAAAGTAAAATATGAAAAAATAAATGTGAAATGTAACTTTAAGAAATTCAAACCCTTACTGTCAATGTCGATCAACATGTTTTAGTCTTTGCGCCAATTCTGGGGGGTCTAAACTATCAGTTTTATGTTATTCTTCCAAAATTGACACATAAATAATGTTTATTTATAACAAAGAAAACCCGTTAATGGATATTGCAAATCAGTGAAGAAACCAGAAAACTTATTATTTTCCATCCCAATCATACTATCATGGCTGGTATGAATGGGAATGTGCTGCAGCCATCTCAAGATGTCGATATTTACAACACAAACCTCGTAAATGAAGCTTGCTCGTATAAAGCTGCGGTTACGAGGAATTTGTTGAAAAGCGACGATATGGAGCTTCTTCGAGCTGCTTGTCACAATTCAAGGGAAACAACTCCTACAGCCATATTGGAAAACCGATAGAATGTCCAAATGTAGACTACCAGGCAAAGTTGATGCCATCACACGACGATCAAGTTTAACCATTTCCCAAACGACACAATTGTAGGGTGGTCTTTCAGTCAAAGAAGTTGCATACGACAATATCAAGTGCATGGAATTTTACAATTATTTGGTGTTTTTATGTAGAACACATTGTGGGAAATGAAGAAATGGCTTGTCACATTCTTCATTTTCCACAATGTATTCCAAAGTTTTCAATTTAGAGGAGTCAGAAGAGTCAATGTGTGGGAGCGGGCCAAGACTGGTTATTTTAAAGATGCCACGGCCGTAATGTTAAGAAAGAAATGAAAAGAAATGTTACTTTAAAATTAATTATTGTTTGTTTGATATGTTTCCTTGGTATGTATTTTGTCACATAATTTCCAAATTGAGTTTGAAATACAAGTAAGATTTGTTAAATGGATAACAAATGATACCTTATCGTTACTGCGTTTGCTATTCTAGTATTTTCTTTATATTTAGGTAACACAACGTGAGAACGTGAAAGTGTGATACTTGTGAAACGTAAAGCCGGTCTTGAAAGCTCAGTCAGCAAAATCGTCAACGATTAACCCATAACACAACTAGCTTGAACCAGGTCAAAGATCCGTTGCATTACCACAAGTCTTAGTCTTATCACGTCTACGCAAGCACCATTATGTCATGTAATAAGACAATTTCGTCGGTGTCATGGCAAATTCTCGTAAATTCATTAAAGCTGGAGTTACGAGACTTTGCAAAAACACCGAAGATTTGCTGTTTTCACGGAACGAGCAGCTGGTGACACAAATTGGCAGAAGAAAACAAAGTATAGCGTCGACCAAGTTCAAAAATGTCGTAACTACAGCTTAATGAAGTTGTAGTTACGACATTTTTTAATGTAACCGACGATAGGTTGGGAAAACGTCAGTTTTCTTAAAAAACACCGCAACTTCAGATTGTATAAGCTGCAGTTATGAGGGTTTGGAAGAAAAGCGGCGATAAAGTGGCAGCGTAGAAAATTAAACATGCACCCGCACACAATATTGTAATTTGAGCTACATAGACTGGAAAAATATATCGCTGATTTTGTTCCAAAACCTCGAAACTACAGCTTGACACAATCTGTAGTTACGAGGTTTTGGAAGAATCAGCAATATATAACTTTTCTTTAACCTAATTTGCAGCACAAATATTAGAAATGGCCGGACAGTTTAATTATGTTTTCTGCCAGGATTAGATTAAGGCATTTGCCTCGAAGATCGCTTCATGGAATTATGTCAATTAAATCATGATTAGCTGGAGCACAGAATCAATCTATCCCTTTTTCCTGGAGATTTTGCAATCTCCGTGGTGTCTGTAAAAGAACCTGACATACGAGATTTCCATAAAACCTCTTTTCTTCCTTTTTATTTTAGAATGGTAGAACTACTTACCTACAAGGGAGGCTGGATTCTAACAAGATCTTACTCCTGATGCCCGTTTTTTTTTAGCGAGATTTCTGTTTGAAAAAATATTTTGAGATTTCTTAAGATATTTTAAGATAAAGTGTTCTAAAGATCAAGATTTTAAGCCGCTCAATGGGAGGTTACATTACCCTATACTTCTTGCAGATCCCATCAGTCAACTCTATAGAACAATTGGCCGACTTGTTCCGAATACTGCATAATTCAAAAACCGCAAAAAATGTAAAAGTTGTCCCACTGCCTCATTGACATTATTCGACATGTACAACGAGGTTTTCTAAATCTAATTAAGGTCCATCAACAAGACTAAATATAATTAGGTTCTAACGATTATTAAACGCCCCACGTCTGACAGCGACTTTATATTTCCCGCGGGAGTAAAACTAAACCAGTTTGTCTTTGAGAAAATGTTGTAACAGAAGTTTGTCCCAGTGCTTCGCTGTCGTAATTCTACGTGTATAAAGAGTTATTTATTCTAAATCTCATTAAGGTCCATCAACACGACAAATAATATAATTACTAAATTAGGCTTTAAAGATTATTAAACGTCCCTCGTCTGACAGCGAGTTTATATCTCCCGCGGGAGTAAAAAAAAAAAACAGTTTGTCTTTGAGAAAAGGTTCTAACAGAAAGTCGTCGGTGTAAATGCAAAACCTCGTATGTCAAAGTAAAACATTGTGCGCCCAGTTAAGACAATTCTTGCAGGTTTTGGAATATTTTTAATTATCAGTATTAATGACACATTTTTTTTGTGAACAAAATGTCCAAATTTCAAGTAAAACCTTATAGTCTCAGAAAACTTTTTACACTTTTTCCATCGCCTTAAAATTTTTCCAAAAACGAGATACGAGGTTTTGCATTTACAACGACGAAATGTTAAAATTCGTTCCCATACATTGACGATTTTTTACGCATATAGAGAAAAATCCGTTGGGAAATGTCCTGGAAAATGAAGAAAGTGCTTGTGACATCTTAAAATTGTCGTCTGCATCAACTTTCAAATAGAACCAGTATTTCAGTTTTGCTATTTTTGCAAAGGGTCAAACCCTACAAAGATGTCCCACTGCCTCTCATTGTCGTTATTCGACATGTATAACGAGGTTTTCTATATCTCATTAAGGTCCATCAACAAAACTAAATATGATTAGGCTGTAACGATTATTAAACGTCCCTCGTCTGACAGCGACTTTTTATTACCCGTGGGGGTAAAACTAAACCAGTTTGTCTTAAAGTTTGAGAAAATGTTGTAACATAAAAATCTATTGCCACACAGTGATGCTTTTTAACGCCCTTAGAGCAAACGCTTTGGAAACATCGTGGAATATGATGAAATTGCTTTTGACAAACAATTTCGACATTATCCACAATATTTTCTAACCCAAATGCATTTTTCTAGAATTCATCAACTTGAGATTGTCGTCTGCAACACCTTTCAAATTTGACCAGTCTGATTATCTGTTTTCGGAAAGGATCTTACCCTTTACAGTTGTCCCACTGCCTCACTGTCGTTATTCTACATGTATAACGAAGTTTTCTAAATCTCATCAGGCCCGTAGGAACAGGGTGGGGGGTTGGGGCTAGGGGGGCTAAGCCCCCCCAAAGTTGGCCAAAAATGCCAAATTTTCCTTATTTCACACTGAAAATTTTGAGGAAATTCAATTTAGCCCCCCCCCCCCTCAGACAATGAGACTTTAGCCCCCCCCCCCCCCCCAATATGAAATTGCTTCCTACGTGCCTGCTCATTAAGGTCCATCAACAAGACTAAATATAACCTAATTAGGCTGCAACGATTATAAAACGTCCCTCGTCTGACAGCGAGTTTATATCTCTCGCGGGAGTAAAAACAAAACCAGTTTGTCTTTGAAAAATTGTTTTAAGAGAAAATGTTGACACTTAAATCCCCAAAATGGGGAAAATAGGAAAGTGGAATTTAGAGTTGCCACAGACGACTATTTGGGTGTTAGGAAAGATTGAAATTGTGTATAATATAGCCAAAACAAGAGCTGTCACTGTAAGATGACAATGCCCCCGACACCGCTTTGATTTTAAATTATGGCCAATCTATGTTCAAGGTCAAGGTCATCCAGGGGTCAAGGTCACCAAAGTATGTGCCTACAGAAAGGTAATGTACCAAGGAATGTTGTGGTAAAGTATGAAGCGAATATGTTAAGTAATAAGGAAGTTATGGCCAATGTTAAAGTTTTTGGACGGAATGACGGACAGACGGTCGGACAGACAGACGGACAGACGGACGGACGGACAAGTCAAATTTATGATGCCTCCCTATCGGGGGCATAACAATATTGAGAAAAAACGAGAAAATGATGATTATCATCATCTTCATTTGTACCCAACGTTTTCTCGTTTGCTATATTGTACACAAATTCTATCTCACACAAGGTCCATTTGTAGTCTGCGGCAGCTTTTGAAACGGATTTTTTTTTTCAAATTTGCCGTTTTGGAAAGGGTTAATAATAATGATGAATCTCTTACTTGATTGAGCGAGGTTGTAGCTGTCTTTCACGTTGATCACATCTGCCACCGCCGACAACTGAAACTCCTCCCTCTTCGAGTTAAAATCCGAAATGGCGAACAAAAACCCGGCCTGTGCGGGCATGTCATCGTAATGGAAAATAGCTCCTGAAAATATAACGATGCCTTTTTCAACAAAAACATCGTAACTGCAGCTTTAAACAAGCTGCAGTTACGAGATTTTCGTTGCAAAGAGATGATAACGTGATTACTTTTAATGGGAATTTGTCAATCCGTAATTTTACATTAAATCTAAGCTTTTAGTTGCTTTTAAGGGGGAATGCTCCAGTTTTCCTAATTTTTTCCCAATAATAGAATTTATTCATATTTTGTATGTTGAAATTACATGTTATTACCAATTGAAAAATAAAATAAAAATGGATAGTCAGCGATCTTGTTTGAATTTTATGGGCATTCGTATCACATACCCATACAGCGAAAAAATGCATAATTTCTTGCACCTGTCCAAGGTCACTAAAATGCTTATAAAATGCTGTATATTCATTGTTTAGTCCCGAAAACGGATTTAAAGTAACGTCTTACGTTTAATAAGAACAGAAAACCCAAAATATGTGCTAATATAAACGCGTGAATGTATAAAACAGCATACTCACGTGTTCAGTTAGATCAACGAAGCTGGAGTATTTTATGTCAAAATTTGCATATTTTTGGAAATATTTCAAGTTCTACATAATAGAATTTGATAAAACTCCCTCATTGTATTAAGCAACATGTCCTGGTAATAATTCAAAAAGAAAATGTATAGGTCAGCGCACTTATTAATGAACTACATCAATTTTTATCAGCTACACGTGAATAAAATGACGCAAAACAGTGGTAACTGCATACACACTTACGACTGTGTTGCTCTAAATAATCGATTTCCATCTTGAGGCAATCAGTTTCGAATAATAAATACACTTTTACCGTCGAAAATGGTAAATTGTGACGATGTGTTATATTATTGAAAATATGGTAGCGAAACATATTGGTACGAAACATCTAATTTACTACAGTAATGACCGAGTGTTCCGAAAAAATGGATCATTCCCCCTTAAAGCTTTTTTCAAGAATAAGGCGGAACAGAAAAAATATTCGAGAATTTTTTCTGAGTGTTTGATTCCGCATTGACCAAATAATTATTGATCATATTATTTAAATCGTATCTGAGAAGAGTCTTTTTAGAATTTGCGAACAAAATGTTTCTAGGTCAGAGGGGGCCTAACAGGGACACATCTTGTGCTAAAATAGACTAGCTCTACCGGTTTTACCTAATACATCGTCGGTGTTGTTTTAAAATCTGGTAATTGCGGCTTGAACCAAGATTTTTTTTTTTGCAATTACACCTACCAAAAAATATTGTCTATCCGTAATCTCACCATGGTTTATGAAGGGTATTTTTTGGAATTTGCGAATGTTTTTTGGTCAGAGTGGGCATAATTGCATTCTTGTTAGGAGACTGATAAGGAACCATGTTGGCCCCCTACTATACTGTGTAGTGCTTGTCAGACCGTATATGGTACAAAAACGAATATGGTACATTTGTACCATATTCGACCGAATATGGTACAATTGTACCATATTCGGACCGAATACGGTACAATTTTCGACCGAATATGGTACAAACATTGTACCATATTCGATTGGAATAAGTTTTTCTATGCTCACCAAAACGCATTTGGTACATACCAAAAAAACTCATAAAATGAAAATGGCCTACGTATATGGTACATAAATTATGTATTTCTTAATAAATGAAATAGTCTGCCGATGTGTAAACTTTTTTTCAAACTCAAATACATTGTATTAACCTAATATTGGATCATCATCATCATCATCATCATCATCATCATCATCATCATCATCATCATCATCATCATCATCATCATCATCATCATCATCATCATCATCATCATCATCATCATCATCATCATCATCATCATCATCATCATCATCATCATCGTCATCGTCGTTTAAGCTAACCTAACCACACTTTACATGGATTTTAAATTGAAAAAATACGCTGTAGAATGTCTGCTATTTAGCACTATCGGGCCGTATTTGGTACAAAAACGAATATGGTACATTTGTACCATATTCGGACCGAATACGGTACAATTTTCGACCGAATATGGTACAAACATTGTACCATATTCGGTTAGGCATTTTACCCCAAAACTGCAGATGCGTATATGGTACAATTAGACAGTTGTACCATATTCGGCCGAATATGGCACAAATTTGTACCATATTCGTTTTTTACCAAATACGGTCCGACAGTGCTTGTATAATCTGATCTGGAGTCTCAAAATATTAAGGGTCCTTTTTTAAATCCGGACCGACGTGTGTTTTAAAAGAGTTTGTAATATCGCCAGTACAAATTGATCAAAACAACGACAATGTTTCTTTTGAAACTGATAATATTGAAATGGGTTAAATAAAGGCAAAGCCACAACAAAAGTAAATCCAAATAACTCACTGGTGGTGAACCAATACAATTTTCGCGACTACAAGGTATATATATTTTGCGATTAAATGTGAGTTTATAGATTTTTTTTCTAATGACAATGAACTTGTTCTAAAAACAGACCGGGCTTACCGTTTTATATTGAAAAACTGTCGGTGTTGTTATAAAATCTCGTAACTACGGCTTCGATAAAGCCGTAGTTACGATATTTTATAACAACAGCGACTGAATACACTGTATTCGCGTAAAACGTCCGACGCTTTGTCCGAGTTCCCCACCAGTGTAACTAGCCAGACAATAGTACGAAGCAGTGTGTGAAAGTGATCGAACACATCGCTGCTTTTCAACATCGCTGCTTTTAAAACAAGCTGCAGTTACGAGGTTTTTGTTGAAAGGCGACGATAATTATGCATTCTGTGTACTTATGTTTAAAATATCATTATCGTCGCATCTCTACAGCTATGGTTACGATGTTTTAGAAGAAACGTAGCGACAAATGGGATCTTTAAAGTGAAATCTTCTTTTTATATAGATCTACAAAACAAACATTTTGAAATAGCATGTGAATTGCATACAAATAGTATTGGTATTAAGGTTGATATCAATGCTTTTTTTACAGAAACCTTGCAGTTACGATTATCTGTTGAAAAGTGACACATTTTTGTTTAGACACCATGTTATTGGTTCATGTTCCTAGAGAGTGCGAATCTGGCAGTGAACTGATATCAGACAAATGTATGAAATTATGATATAACAGACCCACATGGGACCAACGATGTCCAATAGGCTACTGTCAGAAATATTGCGTTGCTGTTCAACAAAAAACTGTAACTGCAGCTTGCAGTCACATGGTTTTCGTTGAAAAGCAGCAATATGTTTAGTTAGACACTATGATATAGGTTTATGTACTACTATAAGAGAGTACGAATCTGACAGTGTTATCAAACAAATGTACGAAATGATGATATAACAGACCCACAAGGGAACAACGATGTCCAATAATGTCAGAAATATTGTCTGAGTCTATGATGTCTCGGACAGACACGTTAGACGCGTGGGTGGTGGTCTTGTAGATCTCTTAGATCATATCGTTGCTAGAGACATACAAATTGTGGTCGGACATACAAATCGTTAGAAAACATGTTCAAGAAATATCGTATGGAATGGTCAACCTGTACATCTAGACTATTTCTGTCAAAGGAAATGTCAAATGAAGCCCATTTAGTCGTTCTGAATCAAGTCTGTATATAATTGACTTGCCCGCACTTTGTATTTGTAGTAACATTTATGGCAAACTAGACCTGAGGCGCGTTCTTTAGAGCGAGATTTCTTAAGATTTCTTGAGATTTCTTAAGATATTATAGGATAAAGCGTTCTTTTGAGCAAGATTTTTAAGACGCTCAATGGGAGGCGCCATTACTCTTTTCTTCATGCGGAACCCTCGGTCAACTCTGTAGAAACGAAAGAAGAAAATTGACCGAGTGGTTCCGAACGCTCCATAATTTATAAACCGTGGTGTTCCGAATGCTCCATACTTTATACAAATGACGTCATCATGACGTCATTTGTATAAAGTATGGAACATTCGGAACAACTCGGTGAAATCTCGGTCTTAAAAACGCTTTATCCAAAAAATCTTAAGAAATCCTAAAATATCTCGGTCTAAAGAACGCGTCTCTTAATAGATAGTGAAAATCTGGTACAAGCGCTATAATACCTTTCATTTTGGCCCTTGATGTTAAATAGAATTTGTATTGTTAATCGTATATTATGAAATGTACTTTAAAGCACTGGTTGTAAATGTATTTTGAAATTGAAAAGGCTGGGGCCGATTTTCAATGAAATATATTTGAATTGAAATGCAATGCACCACACAACAATTCAAACTTTGACTCTCCTTGTGTTCTCCTATCCCCGAAAAACCTAGCATGTGCCCCCTTTTCGAAGCCGATACAGGTACGTCATGTAATCTAATGTCTATCTATCAGATTAATATCATTGGTCTTTCTTGCCGTTTTAGAAAGAGTAAAGTAAAGCAAATCAAAGGTGATCATTGCATACACATTGACTCTGTCTAGTATATCACGAATATTTCTTTTTTATCAATGTTTCTACCTGTAAAACATTAAACTTGTAAAGACGAACATGCTGATTTAAAGCCCTTTTATCTCATTGACGCTGTCCACCAACAAAACAACAACCATCTACTTCTTGTGGCATTTGGTCATCTGCTTTACCTTAAATTATGGACAAATCTCGATAACAATGAAAAGAGTTAAACATTAAAACGTATACAGTAGTAAACTACAATCCCCCCCCCCCCCCAAAAAAAATATAAAGAAAACAAACAAACAAACAAACAAACAAACAAACAAACAAAAATATGGTGCGGCTACAATATCATTCACATGGTAAAAATTGTAAACATGGTAAAAGGCGTTCTTAATGTTCGATAAGAATTCACCACATGGTGAGTAATTGTACCTTGAACACAATGGAAAAGCGGTCTAAATGTTCGATAGAAACTCGCATGCGTTGGTTTGAATCTCGCCAATGTAAGACTTCTGCAAGATTCGGACCATCACTTGCAAATTACATAAGTTTTAATTCGATAGTGTGTTGTTTAAACACTTAGTATTTTCATAAGCACGTGTCATAACATACAGATTGTAAAACGGCAACAGAGCCGAACAACAAAGTGTCGTGGCTGCTTAAAAGATCGCAAAATCACGTCCAATAAGAAATAACGAGAAGATAGCGTGACCACTTCACATTTTGCATCATGGTTAAAGCCACGCAAACATTCACAATAATTGGCGAGATATTACATCCAGTCAAATTATAGGAAACATTCTTCAAATCCTGAATTAGAGATTCGAGGCAGAAATCCATTTTCCTTCTAAGAGACTGGCCTGATTGGGTTTTAGGATTTTCATATCTATAAACCCTTTCTCAAACAAGATTAAAGATTTTTTTTCTTAAAGAATGAAATTATTATTCATGTAGGTTTACAATCTCAGTTTTATTCAATAAAAAAGGATTCCCGGTTCATTTTCATCACATACGACGAAATTACAGCGATTTCGTTTTACATTTTTCGTGAATGGTTTCCAAGGTAACTACAGCATGGGCGGCAATCACGTGAATTTATTATGATATGCTTTCCTAACTTATGTACACTCGGTAAGAACACATTTACCTCAAATTCTAAATC
The DNA here is from genome assembly GCA_963680895.1 of Fragum sueziense. Lineage (NCBI taxonomy): Eukaryota > Metazoa > Mollusca > Bivalvia > Cardiida > Cardiidae > Fragum > Fragum sueziense. The sequence continues at coordinate 15,789,418 of OY804596.1, forward strand.
ATATATTTCACTCCCAGTATTGTGATACTTACCATTCGATACGTCGTACTCTCCGGTTTATTTTGATACCAAGATATTCCCTCAAATCCATGTCAAAGCTGAGAACATTCGTCCAAAGTACAAACATTTCTTAAAAAATATATCACGGCATTCAAAAATGTTCTCAGCTTTGACAGGGATTTTGGGGAAGATCTTAGTATCAAAATAAACCGTAGAGTACGACGTATCGAATGGCTCGTATCTTAATATTGAGTGTTAAGTATTTGATTTAAAATTTGAGAAAATGTGTTCTTACAGAGTGTTTTTGTTTACAAAAGTTTAGGAAAATATATCATAACAAAGTCACATGATCGCCGCCTGTGTACAGTTTTACCCAAAACATAGTACGATGACACATCTTTTTTTTTCTTTTCATATTTGAATAAGGCATACAAACTTAGTTCGCAAAATACCAAATTATAGAAAAAACTCTATGGAGTAGTTTTTGTCTCCAAAAAGCATAAGAAAGTGTCCTTAAGCACGTTTTCAAAATATATACTTTAATAGCATTGTCTTTGCAATTGTTATGTAAATATCTAGCTACATTTTAGCGTTTTCCGGGGTGAGTACATTGTCGCTTTTCAACAAACCTCTCGTAATTGCGGTTTGTTTTAAGCTGCAGTTACGAGGTTTTTGTTGGAATGCAGCGATATTTTTATTGCAAAACAATTTAATTCTAGGGAAAAAATGGAATAAAAATATCTAACTATCTAATTTTTTCTACAGGACAAATTACTATCATGTTAGTCTTGATTTAAAGTTATTGCAGACAATTCGATTTATCAGACTCTGACTTCATTTATTCAAAACCTTTTTTTACCTTTTTTCTTTATTGTTTGATGCAGTTAAATTATCTAGACACACCTATAAATTCGCGAAGAAAACTCACAGTTGACATAAATTGAAACACAGAATGCCGTTTAAGGTCTTAAGGTAGAATATCCATAATGTGGTCATTTTGAGATAATTAAAACATCGGATTTTTTCGATCGGAGTCGTTACGTATCCGAACCTATTCGGGCGCGGTCGTAAACATTCGGTGGTGGAAAGTTCCACCGCCGAATGTTTTCGACTTCGCTCGAATAATTCCGGCGTCTCGCGAATCTCATTATGGGTGGACTACCTTGTAAATAAAATTGCTCAACTGGATGATAGATTATTTGAGACAGGAAATATCTATTAACTTCTTATAGCATTTCAGATTACCACGGAACAACATCAGAATGTGCATACGCATTCGCTCAGTTTGAGCAGGACCCACGATGTTCTAAAATATCTGTTTCATTGTCTGTACAAACATGTATATCAATTCTTTTAGAGCATGATCTTACAGTAGGCATATGTGTTGACAGGGCCTTCCAAAGCACGATGGTTCAAAATGCTATAACAGGAGCAAGTTCAGTTAAGGTTTACAGACCCTGAAAAAATCACCACTTTCTAGACATAGGAAATGCACCAAATTACACACACTTGTAAATACACTTCACATAAGTTGATTAACCGTGCCGGATTTCAAGATTATGCTTCAGAAGAATATAATTTACAAATATTAATTTACTCTATATTCATATGCAAGGGAGGTAATTCTGAACATTTTTGTCAAATATTTCAATAAGTATATATTAATTCAAAATTCTAAACCGTACAAAATGCTTATGCTTGTAATTGGAATGAAAATGTAACACAGTTTGGGAATTATTTGCACTTTTTTAAATTTCGCCTCTGGCTCTTTGGTGTTTTTGAGGGGTTGGATACCTTAAGTCATTTATTTGAATGGGGACTGGATTTATACGATATAAGATACAAGCGATCGAAAAACCTACTGGAACATATAGGTTAAAAGATCAGTAAAATACTTCCAAAGACGAACAATAAACTAACCCAATTACCACATTGCAGCTGCGCTTTCCAATTATAACACCATTATAGCTTGTTACCTACATAATCATTTTAGCAACGATACTTTGTATGTATCGCATTTATCTTTTGATTTTCTCATTTTTCCCTTGACCAAAAGGAGTAGGCGTCACTCCACGAACAGAAATTCGCACCGGGTAATGGAGACGAAGAGAACATTCATGCTTTCCAACAAAAACGGTCCTAGCTGCAGTTATGAAGTTTTCGTCGAAAAGCGACGGCATTATAAAAAAGTGATAGACTGCTTGTTTGTGCACCAATATGGTGTCACTCCTCAACGAAACGGGCCTATTAATTATATAGTAAAATGGGTCAATTTGGCAGCTTCTAGCTTCTCTCAGAAGTCTTTGTGGCACATTTGTCTTTAATTAAATACCAAGAAAGTGGTATCATTAGCACCATCAGCTAAAATCACGCACCCGTGAACACAGTCACCCTTGCAATTTGCCATCTCTTTCGGGATCTGCATGTGACACATCCCCATGAAAGGTCACGACCGCGCAAGAAACTAGTTCCCGACAAATTCATTAAAACACATCCTAGCAGTACACTGATGGTCTTCCAGTATGCAGAACCACATTTCATGCATCTACCTATTCTATAGACACAGAATCAATGCAACAAAAGGAGCGAATCCATTTTTGACGGAACTATGTTTGTATACTACGACCCGGAAGCATTTCCCGTTGTGGAGTGTCTCCATATAGTATCATTTGATGAGGATCGGCTGTGTCATAACGGCCCTTTCCTATATACATGTACCAGCTCGTTCATGGCATTCTGGAAAGACTAGGCGTATGGATAAATACGTGGAATTGCAAAACCACCAAGGTAATTATAGGTCAACTGTGGCTGCAGAGTAGCCTTTGTATACACGCAGTCTGATCAAGAACCATGTTTCCTGTGGCTTCTTCGTGACCTGTATCAACCGTGAATGAGCAACAGCAATTCAGACCAAGCTGCATATTTGCATAATTGCGTAGGCTAAATCGGACATAATATTATGGTTGTCTCAAATGCCTCTAAGATTTTTTTACAGATCCTAGCTCATTTGTTATTATCGGATATAATACTCTTTTACACATATCATGTTGTACACACGATTATGGATGTTGATTTGTATGATATGAACGTATTATTGGTATATAACATGATTATGTCTGAAATTATCTACGTATGTTTGGTGGCTATTTATGGCGTCGGCGGCACAGTTCTTTCGATTATTACACTAAAACTACTCTTGCTCTGGGTTAGTTACAAGGATACAATCATAAATTCATACTATACATGACATTCAGCTAGATATTTGTATTTGTAAAATGATTGGATAAAAGTGTTCAGAAAGTATTTGTTACCATGGCATTTTGCTTATAAATCATCTTGTAACACACGATAAAGTACATATTATTGGTCTGTAATCCAATTATGTCAGGAATAAATCAAAACAGTGCTGGCGTCAATGTACCCCAATTTTATATTGCATAAATCTACGCTCTGGATTGGATTGCGCTAAGTGAACTATTATAAGGACGGAAGCATTTATCTTCAATCCGCAAACAAAGGTTAAGTCTGAGGAAACCCATAGAACAAAAAAGGCAATAACGACAATGCAGCTAAGCTTTCAATATATGAAGATGAAATACTGACAATTAGTAACTTACATAAACATGGAAATAAGTACCATAAAAAGATCTCCCTTTTCTTTGATTTCATTGACATTTACTTGTTCCATCCTGAAAATAATCACTTCCGGTATTATATGTTTTCTTCACTCGCTGACGAAACAAAAACGGTTGTTTGGATTCTTAAAAATGTGTTTCTCTTTTATAGATACTTTGCTCCTATATTTCTAAAACTTCTCAAGTTATTCATATCATATATTCACCATATAGTCACCATAGCTTTGGCAGGTAGTATAGACTAAGATCAGCCTACACTGACTTTCAGTCTGATCTTAGCCTAAATGTCCGTTTTCTACCCGAGTAATGTGCCGAAAATGGTGTAAACTTAATTGACTCTTAAATTGACAATTTGTTTGAAACAAAATTCAACAGGATAAGTGTTAGGGAAGCGTTTTCGTTTGAATCGAAAAGCCAAAGCAGATATAACAGAATAGATAGCTATGACTTCTCCGAATACATTTGTTATTATCGGGTCCTGTTTTCCACATATCATGGTGTAACAGAAGATTGTGGATGTTAATTTGTCTGATAGAGTCTGTAATACAGAAGTATTATGGATCCATAACACGATTATGTCACGAATTATCTCTGTATATCTGACATATATAAATGCACGGACGTCAACAAGTCTAAAATCACCAGGTCAAATAAAAGCCTGGCTCGCGTTGGTTTTCTTTGTGTAGCATTCGATTATGTTATAAGTTCCAACTGCCGATCTAATCAACTTGATTAAACCCGATCAAGCAATCGAGCACAGACCGAGCTAGATCACCAAATGGTAAAATGGTCATGTGAGATCGGGTAGACAATTGGTCTAGAAGCGATCGTGAGTTTACCGCAAAAAGATCAAACTTCAATCGAGAATCAATCAGGTCTGGAGATCGAGTGTAATCGGGTTTATATTTTACCTGATCCAACCTGCACTTGATCACCTCAGCTTCTACTCTATTGATTTCCGACCGCAAAGCAATCGAGTCGACCTCTGCTTCATTTGTGCACCCGATCAAGTCGACTGTATAGGTAGTGCCTGAGCGATTAGAGATCGCGAAGAACTCAGTAGGTCGGGTTTGATCGGGGAAATTAGGAAATCGCCTTGATCTAATCGATATGGTCAGCAATCGGAACATAGCAATAATGAATGAAATAGCCGAAAAACTATTCGAACATTCTAAGTCTCTGCAGTACTAGTACTGTATTCTGACAAATAATTATAATCTTCGGCATTCGAAATTATTGTTAAAATTATTTATTATTGGTTTAAGAAACGTTTACTTCATTACACAACGATGACAAAAATTAAAGGTTTGCCAAAATAGTTTGTTTTCAATCACGAGATCTTATATGATTACAGGCCCGTAGGAAGCAATTTCATATTGGGGGGGGGGGGGGAGGGCTAAAGCCTCAGTGTCTGAATATTGGGGGGGGGGCTAATTTGGATTTTCCCAAATTTTCAGTGTGAAAAAAGGCCCCTCACTAGCCCCCTGTTCCTACGGGCCTGGATTATCAATTCAAAATATGTCTTAGAATGCATATGTTTATGTAGCGTTATAAAGGGGGGGCTGTGACGTCAGAGTACACGTACCTAATAAGACATGTTAGGAGCACAACTATACTTAAGCATTATTTATTTTTGGTTATTAATACCGGTACCTGCTTTTCTCATTCGTTCCACGTTCAATTTAGATCACTTTTTTGTATCAGACATTTAATATAATGAAATAAAAGCATAATTAGGTTACGTGTGATTTGATGTTAGGCCCATGAATGGCGTTTCTGTAATTGGTAGGGGGATAATGCCGCTAAGCTGAAAGCTAATGCCAACAACAAAGTTTTTCATGCTGGAAATTTAAACTTTAACTATATATCACAAAGAAAACAACAAAGAAAAACGGTACACGCGCTTGCTCACGTGATTCTCTTCTTTGTCCAAACATTGTCAGCAACAAGACCTTGGTTTGACGGCCCTTAACCAGGGATAATGAGAGAAAACATCGAGGAACAGTGAATGCAAATGGTTAGCATTTTTCTTTTTAAACCATAAAAAATTATGCTCTACGGTATACACATTTTCCACGGCCATTCCATTCTTTCTCAATTTGAGTCGACAACAACGTTCGAATTGGAGTAGCGAACGGTTTCTTTTACAAGAAGCTGCAAGTTACCTTTCCCTTTAAAAAAACCTGATATCATAAGAAAAGAAAAATCCTGATAAAGGTATCACATTTTTCCTAACTCGAGCTTTATCTTGGTTTCCGTTCAGACAGTTGTCTTCAACAAATGGGTGGATAACATAAACATAAGTAGGGTTCTCAGATGCAGCAAGGCGATTGATGAAATGGAGTTTTCCCTCCCTCTCAACAGATAATGTCGTATGGAGACGAGACGTAGGTTTTAAGTCTCACTTGCATGACTAAAGTGGCAGGGGTTCGAACCTACGATTCCTGTGATACTACTGCAACAGATCCGCCCCGTGAAGAACGACAAGAATCCTCGGTAAGGTTGCCTAGCCACCATAAACTCAATGTTTAATTTGTACTTTTCTATGAATCCTGATAAACAATGTTTATACCTACAATCCAAATTAATTTCTCACATATTTCTCATTTTCTCCATAGTGTATAGATAGCATATTCTCAGCTGCAAGATTCTCGTTTAATGTCTGACTGACAGAAAATGCCCATTTTACCCTGGAAACCGAGTATTAGTTTTATAAATATTTCAGGATTCAATTTTCTTTTTTGACATGCCAACGAGGTTTCTATCGTTCTCAATTTCTGGAATATCCTAACTTTAATCATCGGAAACATAACTTGGAATATTTAGCAGGAAAAATGAATTAATCGAAGTAAATGCAGACATCCAGTCGATGGATGTGTCGTCAATTTTGTTTCATTAGCTACGTTAATTATTCGATTTAGTGAATAAATTTATGTATCTTAAAGCAACATCTGCATATTTAAGGTGGCTCGATATTGTCCGCTCAAAATTTTCAGTTTTCTTACGTCTTTTAAGGATTGCGACGTCGAAAATTGTACTTGCGTGAAGGGGACATCACAACGCCGATAGAGAAAGGAGATTTACTCTATTAACCCTTTCCCAAAAAAGACATGGTTTCCACGTCCCTAATTGGGATAACATTGAGACAAAAGAAGAAACTGCTGATGACCAGCAGTTTCTCCTTTTGTCTCAATATTTTCCGTGCTGTATTGTACACTAATTCTGTCTTTAACAACATCTCTTTTTGTCGTCAGCAGCAGCTTTCAAATTGGACCACCCTAAAATTTTGTTGTTTAAGATAGGGTTAAGAGAGTCGTTGTCTTCACATCGCAGTATTACAGCATAGCTACAACAGAGGTATTTTGCAATAGAAGAAATCAGCGATAGAAGAAATCAGACATTGAACGCCGAGCTATATACCTTAATATTCTGTAAGAAGGTATATACAAATGAAATATGGTACGAGGTTAAAGTTATAGATGTTTTAATAGTTTGTTGGACAGAAAGATAGGTATACATAGAGATTGTAAATATGAATCATGCACCCGATTTTGCGATATGGAGCATAAAACAGCTTGCGAAAAATCGGAAAAGTTGCAATAACAGATATCTAGCTATCACTGAAGTTAAAAGACTCATTTAGTTTGAGAAGCTTGATATTAATTAGAAGACGGAATCAAAGACCCGCTTCGCTTTGTAGTTATTGTCGCGTATCTTTTACTTGGTTCAAACTGAGCAACAGATGAAAATATTAAGACGTTTCAAAATGCATTATTTCATTGATTGTTACTCAAACCCTATATTGTGGTTACTCAGGGGAATTGTCTCGTCGAGGCAATTTACATGAGTACTCACAACTTTGGATTAGAATATGAAATAACGATTTTAGAATGTATTTGCCAAGTCGTAGACCGTTGCTCTGGTTTAAAGATGCGATTCCTCATTTCAAAGAACGCCCATTGATGTTCCATTTTGGTTGTTTTACAATAATAACCAATTCCAGAAATGTAAGATGGTTTTCTTCAATCGTTTTAGATCTATACCTATTGCAAGGGCGATTAACCCTTACTGGAATGGCAACAAATTGGAGTGTTCCAATTCTAAAGCTACTGCAAACGACAAAATTGACCTTGATAAAGAAAGGATGTAAGTACTATAAAGTCAAGGAAATTGAGTGAAAATGAAAAGAAAAAATAGAAATAGTGAAATGGTGGTTACAAGCAATTTTTCCTTTGTCTGAATATGTCCTTACGAGGGACGTTCAATTAAAAGTGGGACGTTCAATTAAAAGTGGTACTAATGGTCAACCATACCTCACGGTTCTATAGAACTAGTGGTGATTGCGGCTATTTGACTGGAAAATTACTGTCTATACTTGGTCAAAATTTGAGACAAATTCGTTGACTCTTTCAAAAGTTATTGAACTTTTAAGTTGGTTCAGTGATATACACTGGTTATTTCGCTCTGCGCAAAATGGAAAACGAACTGAAGTAGGATGTACGGGTCTACATTAAAGGTCGCATTAAGCTTTGAAATATCTGCACCACATGTATATAATGAACTATATCAGATTCTTGGACATTCGAAAGTTTGAATATACGTCAGTTTTTAGGAAGATAATAAAAATTTGAATTGGAAAAACTGGTCTGAACGATGCCCCCCTCTCAGGCAACCCGGGTAGAGCTAGTACCAAAGCAAATGTTGCTGTAGATTCCGACATGACCGAACAAGACGCATGGTTCAATGTGCAAGAAATAGCAGATAAAGTTTGTTTTCCATCGGGGACATGTTATACAATTTTGACGATAGGGTTAAAACACAGACAGGTTTATGCCCATCGGGTCCCCCACCTGCTGCATTAAGGACAGAGAGGCACCCGTGCAAAATATACTTTGAAATAATGCAATAAAAGCAACAAATGTTGGCTTTCTGAGCTTTATGCATATTATTATTGAACAATAATCTACTATTATGAGCACCAATGGCGTGTCATTAGCAAGCAATAGTTGGGAAAAGATCAGACAAGGTCCGTATTAGCCAAAAAATTAAAAGCGCGGCAAAACTTTTGTGTTCGGTAATTTTCAAATATAACGGGTGTATTGTTCAAATTACTGTTTCGATTAGTACAACTTCTGGCGGTCATTCATACAAGAAATGTATGTCGGCGAAAATAAAGAAATATCACGAAAGGATCAGGTCTAGGACCGGCTAAAGAGACATGTGCCAAATCCATGGTAACGGATCTGTCCACAGGTGTCCTCTTGTCCAAGACTTCCTGGAAGAGACACATGCTGCACAGCGTCGTCATCCACCCTTATAGCTGGGCTTAAGCCCGTGTGGCTTTTTCTGTTCACCATGATGACGAAAAAAGCCTCTGGTCGTCGGTATAGGCCTTCATGTTCCACATGAAGTGCAATTTTCCAGTGTCTGCGGGGTGTTCCAAAAGAGGCCTATTTATTGGCATATAAGTAATATGGATCTCAAAACTTTAGAAGTGTGTGGGTGTCAAAGAGGATTACTTCGAAGGACCGAAGTAACTTAAAATTGAATTGCGACATAACTATGGCTTATAGAACCCCAGTTCCAAAATTAATTGAACGTCCCTCGTAAATACGATCGACTAGATCTGTATCACAAGATAAAACTTTCACTGCATGGTAATTGTTTTTAAATACCCTCGTAATTGGCTTTACATTACTTTTGTAAATCAAAAATACAAAGCATTTTGAAGACATATGATAAAATTATGCTAGCATTTTAAAATAGTTCAACCACATTATCTTTTTTAAAGAATTTGCATAGTATTCTAATAATGATACATACCCATGGGCAGACGTGGTATATCGTACTTCAAATAAAAAGTTAAACTCCATTTGAACACCAGGCACAATTCAAACAACACACCCACTCTATGATACATTTTCATATAACTGATGGCGGCACTTCTTTTAAGCTTCCCTTGTAATTAAGCAAGTGTGACACAAATTGAGAAATCGTCTCATTCTTTAAAACCCCTTACAAAAAAATCAAAGATGCATTTCGTATCTTTTCAACAAAATCATCGAAACTGCAGCTTAAAACAAGCTGAAGTAATGATTTTTTTTGTTGAAAAGCTACGTTTTCACTTTACAGAATACCTAACTTTTCTTCAATTTTCCTCTAAAAATGAGCAAGTTATTAATTGTGAAACAACGCGAGAAATTGTTTCATTCTTTAAGAAAACTCGCAAACCAACATTCATCGATGCATTTTAAATATAACTGAATACCCAATTTGTCTGTCTTTAGGTATCCTTACAATTATGTAATCGTGACACAATAAAATATATTGTTGCAATTATTTAAAATCAATGATTATCTTCTTCGTGATTTATTGCACTTTGTGTTATTGGATACAATGAAGAAATTACTAGAGCATTTCTCCGAACTTTAATAGTAATCCCCACTCCTTTCATTTAAATAAATTCTAATGTAAAGACGCAATCTCACATATAAACGATCATCTGCGATTGTATTGATGCCGATTTATTTTGAATTGGAAACTTTCACTTGATAAAATAACAATAAACAAGGGTTCATTTGTTAATGAAGTCACTTCAATCTTGGATATTTGTTTTTTTTTTATGTGCATAAATTCTTATAATAAAAACCCTTTGATATAAATTTACAGACGGAGGATCTTGTGTTGGGAAGAAATGTCTGATTTTCAGCATCAAAAGATGTCCAAATGCTTCATATCAAACGATTATTACTGTCGAGTGTAAGCTGATAAGTTATGTTCAAGTTAAGTTCCAACCAGCCTGTCGTGGTTTATTTTTAAAAACGAATCAACCTTGTTTTATTCAAAATAATTTGTAAACGATGTTGATATTTTATATTTTGTCGAATAGTTATATAAGAGCTTTCTGAAATGTTTTACACAAATTAAAATTCCATGATATACTCACATTACATTATTCCAGAAAGATACATTTCATAGTTTGCTATCATCATCACAATAAACACAACAATGATGATATTAATCCGAGTATTCTCTGATGAAAATTCGCTCTTTGATATTTGGATGTCGCTATTTACGTATAGCAACATCCATATATCAAAGAGCGAATTTTCATCAGAGAAGACTCGGATTATGCCTATATATAATCTACATCATATTTCCATTATTGGACGACAAATTATAATACCCTCTAAGAAGGCAGATACAGTAAAAAATCATCTCAAAATTCGTGTGAAAACGTTGCCCTAGTAATCACAAAAGGATCATGACCTCATGAGATTTTGTAATATATATACCGGTAACTATTTCACGTGAATACCTCTATTGTACAGTTATGGTGCTCTTTGGCGCCCCAAACTTCGTAACCAAATTGCGTAATAATCTAGAAATGCTTAGACTTGGAATTTTAGTACGTTTTTTGTATGTACGAGAAATAGAGTAGTAATTCCATAAAATGTTCACAGATTTTTGTACTTTGTTATCCAGAAAGGCAGTACGTTTACAATGTACCACGAGTTATTGCTATGCTAACTATTATCAGAAACACAAGGAATCTATAACGTATATGATATCTTAGTTATATTTCCTCGAAAGAATCACAAATAATTATGCCCTCTAGCAATACAGATGCAGTCTATAACAATGTCATCTCTAAATTCGTGTGAAAATATGCCTGCGGTGATCATGAAAAGACCATAAACTCACATTAGGAAGTACAAATACTTTTACACGAATACCATTTACGACCATGTTCATTCTTTACTTTTGACTGATTGCTTTAACAACTTATTAACGACTATCTAAGCCAGACGACTGTACTCACAATTTCCCCACTTTCCGTAACCCAAACTGCATGACACTCGCGGAGTAATCCCGTTCTCAGACCAGTAATTATCTCGAATCTACGTGATTCCACAGGTCACGTGAGATCTACTGTTATTTGTGTATTATTACATTTCTCAATTGTCTTTAAGACACTTGCGGCATTAGATGACCAGTGATTTATTACTAGAAATTACTCGGATCCACTGTTACTCCAGATATAGACCCGGGTTCCTACATGAATATGTTCTGTTCAAGTCCGAAGTTGCAAATCGGCAAGAGAAATGATACAAAGAAAAATAGAGGTTAGGGAGTGTCTTTATTGACCAAATCATAGTTTATTCATACCAAAGACTTGTGCTGCAACTGACTATTTTCACGAAATTGCATTTACAGGGTGATCCAAAAAACATGTCCCACAAACAATGCTTTATAACTTTTTTACCATTTTATATATTTCGTTTATATTCTCTAGAATTTAAGTATATATCTGTAAAATTTTGTCTGATTACAATATTATATAATAATTCACTTACTTCTTTTACAAGAGATGCTCGATGTGATGACCATGTTTTTCAGAAACTAGTCTAAAATGACGTTGAATGTTTTGTATGGCGTTACTACAGGTTTGACTATCAATTAAGTCTATTTCTCTGTTTATGGCATCTTTCAGTTCAGCTATAATGGTGGGTTAGGGTTCATAAACTCTTTCTTCTTAGCAACCCCATAGGAAAAGTCCAGTGGACTGAGATCGGGTGAATGTGGTGGCCATTTATTTACTGTCAATCCAATTAACAAATGACAGTCTGGCCGTGGCTACTGCGTCTTTCAAATGCTGCATGCTGGTTATTTTGTATGGCTTAGAAAATTTAATAGAACTTTAGAATTCTTTTCACTGTACCATATCTTACAGAAGTGGTTTTTGAGATGTCCTTCATATTACCCCATAATAGATACCCTTGGAGTTTCCTCTACAGCTTGATGAACACTCTCCACATTCTTGTCTGCACGCCCTGTGCGTGTTCTCTCCTTTTTCCAGTTCTCGTGTAATTGACGGTCCCTTTCATCTCAAACATAGGAAAAAGTCTTCTTATCTGCTTTCTGGAAGGCACTGTGGCATTTTGGTACATATTTTGGATTTTTCTTTTAACTAGAACAGGATATATACATAATACATAGCACCGTTTGACTATTTCAGCGTTGTCAGCCATCTTGGAATGCTGAGAATATGATGACGTCATTGATGACGCCATTGGCGTTACCATGACACTGCATGACGTTCTTCTGCACAACCATTACAAATTCTATTATATATTCTTTCCATCGACACCCAAACTAAAACAATGCGACCACATTACGCAGATATATTAAATGTTCTTTGTGGGACATGTTTTTTGGATCACCCTGTACATGTATGTGCTTTTGGGCTTAATAGTCTATGTGAAATATTCATTTTAATTTATATTTATCTGCTTGATTGTAGACTATTTCCCCCCTAATTTTCTAAAGGCTTTTTATGACAGAGAAGATGAGTATGTCGATGATTTCAACGAAATCCTCGTACCTGCAGCTTGTTTGAAGCTACAGTTACGTGGATTTTGTTGAAATACGACGATGTGTTGTTGGCAAGATCATGTCAACAACTAGCATGCCGGTCCTGAAATATTCCCGTCGCTTTGCCTTACAATAAAAACAAACTCTACGTCTTTATGAATTTAATGGTATTCTGTAGCTGCAGATGTTCAACGTGAAGCTAAAACATAACCGTTGTAATTATTCGATAAGGTGAAAATATTATCATTAATTATGTGCAGACTTAAAGTAAAAGAAACATGATTTAAAAGTAAACGTTTTATATTATTATGATGGATGTCAATGCTGTCAATTATATAATGTACGTATAATATATTCTTCATCCGAAGAGACCTAGACACTATACAAGTACACAGACAGAGTAAAAAAGCACATAGACAGAGGAAGGAGACTTCAGTACGGCTGCTAATTTTACGGAAATGCTCGATTATAAAATCTAGCCGTTATTATAAGACGCTTTTATTATGGGGTAGACACAATGAATTGTGGGATAATGAAATTTGGCCTCATTAATGCAGCTTTTACGAGACATACTCTCTCAGAATGCATTATAAAGAGGCGCCTTATTGTGTTAAAGTTGGCTTTATCCATTAAGAGGCTTGGTCAGGCTAATGTGTCTTATTTATCACTGTAAAATAACCTTGAATGTGCTGTTTTCTACGATGCATGTGTATTTATATAATACAATCTCAAAAGTAAGCACCAACATCGATAAAACTGAATTAAACCCTTTGGTTATTGCAATTTTGTGATTTGTGGAAATGATAATTTTACTTTAACTGTTTGTACAACTATGTAGAACAGTTTACTTACATAAGCCTTTATCAAATGTTACTTTGGCGGCCATCTTAAAACTCATCCAAATGATAAGGAAATTCCAAGATATAGAATGTTAGCATCTTGATTCATATTTAGAGTGGTCCTATGAAACATTCGCGCTGAGACGGTCCTTAGGTTAGTGGGAGCCCTCCTGGACCATGGCATATAGGGTCATGGTGAAGTAGATACGTAATTTTATTTCGAGCGTTTATCTTATTTACTCTGATCAATGAAAATAACATATCGTCGGTGTTATTGCCAAACCTCGTAACTCAAGCTTGGAGTTACAAGGTTTTGCAATAACACTGACGAGATCAACATAACGTCATGCAATGTTATGGATCTTGTACCAAACAAGCATTGTTTTACCTTCCCGTTAAAATAATAAATGACTTAGAGGCAACCCTGTAAATCAGTTTGTCAATTTATCAAAATTTCCAAGACACTGAATAATTATATCCTAACTGATAATGATAATGTAATGCTTGGCTCCGATCACAGAAAATAAAGGCAAAAGATTCAAGATAATATTTCATAAGCAACTTTTGTTTGTTTCGTTAACACATAGAACAAGTCTAACAATGACGTTCTTCCGCTTCAAAAGACCTTGATATACCCTTTTTTTCACTACAAATATTTCGCAGCTGAAGAATATAGCAGGCCCCTTTATGCGTGTTCTAAAAGATAAACCCAGAACTATAAAACTTTATAAACTTTACCTGGCCAAGCTTAGAATCTACCTGCATAATTTTTGAAATTGTGGTTATAGATTATAAAGATTTGAATTTTCATGGGCTCAATATAAGTTCACCCGAAATTATAAATTTCAAGAATAAAACGTGTTTTAAATCATTAATTATTTTGCTTTTCAAAGCATTGAGTAAAGAACACATACAAGAAATATTCAACAAATCTGCGAAAAGGGTACTTGTGCACTGAAAGTCGTCTATAAAGAAGTGGATCAAATGTCCAATAACGAATCATCAATGATTGCCTGGGCTGACCTTAACTTGCGAGTCCGGCGCTTACTCTTGGGTATACATAATTACCGAGAAATAAATTTGTCTACTACCACGGTAATTATTTCGGGAGATTTTTTCCTCTACGTTCTATAATTGTGGTCATGAAAGTGTTGCTTTTCAACAAAAACCTAGTAACTGCAGCTTGTTTTAAGCTGCAGTTACGAGGTTTTTGTTGAAAAGCGGCAAAATGTTGCTACTCCAAACCAAAGAAGTCGCAATTAAGGTGTTACCATGCTGTGAAAATTGATGGTGGGCTAATAGAAAATGTCATTGTTTCGAAATTAGGATTAGATTTAGCGGATAAGGCACGCATAGCCAAGGTCTCTTCCTCAACCACTGAAACTGCATTTAAAAAACGAATTTTAAGGCGACAAATAATAAAGTCAGTAGACAAACGTCATTGAAAATCTGCTTGAATACTTTATATATAAAGTTTGAAAATAAAATAAGCGAGTAAGCATTAAACAAACTTTGTCTTTCGTGCTATATTAAAGATAACATCGTTTTTCTGTGAAAAATCGTATTTGTTTGTTTAGAAGTTGTCCATGGTGATTTCATATGCAAATCCTTAGCAAAAAGGGTGACATATTCAATAATTTCTCATAAAAAACTTCGTGCACTTTCTAAGATGTAAGGTACGAGCCGTATGTCAATATCAAATACGAGATGCACTGGTCATAACCTAGTCATATATATCAGTCTAAATCCACATTCCATGAAAACAGAAAATATAATGAATAGACACATACACACATTGATTTCCTAAAAGAAAAAAAATCACACTTTTTTCAAATCAGATCATACAAATCACTAGAATTCCAGAGAACGATTCCAACAAAACTGGGAAGAAACACTTCTTAGAAAATGTAGTAACGTGCGTTCCACCAAATCTTCGCTTTTCAACACAAGCCTCGTAACTGCAGCTTGTTTCAAGCTGCAGTTACGATGTTTTTGATGAAAAACAAAGAAATGGGTACCTGTAAAGCTATTAAGACCTGGCATAAAACTCAATTAATTACTCATTTTGTCCATACTCGAATTACCTGTATTGACAGTCAATATGTCAACCAAAAATAGGACTATTCACCTACTAATGGCTTCTTTACTATTAAATCCATTACCAAACGACAAGATTTTGGGTTGGTCCAAATTCAAAGATGTCGCAGGCAACAATTTCAAGTGAATGAAATTTAAATTATTTCGGTCTTTTAGGGTAGAAAACATGGTGGGAAATGGAGAAATTGCTTGTCACAAGCAATTTCTTGATTTTCCACAATGTTTTCCATAGCCATTATCTTGTAGGGAGTCGAAAAGAGTTACCGTGTGTTAATGGATTAATCTGAGACTTAATTCCTTATCGGTCCTAGAATTAAAAAAATGCAAAGATTAAAACACATCGCTCAGATTAACACCATTGGAATAAGATAAGTATCGTTTCGATATTTCGATATATTAGATTTGATAAATTAGATATATTTCTAACATAATGCAAAAAAAGATAAGCAAATAGTAAATAATTCGAATGGATCATTTTACTTGAAACTTGCATTTTGTGTTTTCGAAACGACCCTTATCATATATAATAACATTATGGTGAAAAATGACTCATAGTCAGTTCCAATATCGGTCGACTATGCAAAGCAATTATGATATCAATTAAGATTTTAATTAATGAATAGTGTATCAATCCTTAATACAAAATTATGAATAAAAATCCCGACTAACTCATGTCCAAAGTGACCACCTTCATACATATTTACACAATAACACTAGAAAAATAATCACATGTCAATGAAAGTCACCTTTTCAACAATTTGATCGGAAACCACAAGTTGGTTAATTCAGCCAAAATTTTGTTGATCTTTTTAAATAACGCATAACGGGATTGAAATCGCATTTTGGCACATATATGTATTGTTCACTAAAAATGAATAATACTCCGTACAATCTCAGTTCCGAATGGAACACCTACTGCTACAAATTTACACAAAAAACACGAGAAAAATAATCACATGTCAAAGAAAGTCACCTTTGCGACAATTTGATAGGAAAACCGACATTACCACAGATTGTTTTATTCGACCACAATTTTTCACACGAGTAAATCCAGTCAGATTTTCTAATTCCACATCAACTTTCTGGCGTGACAGTCTTGAGCGGATTACGTTGGGAGACCAATTATGGACCAGGACTAGGGAGCTCTTATTGTTTTCATCCCAAAATGTCATAACTACAGGTTGTTTAACCTGTACATACGATGTTTCCGTACGAAATTTACATATAACTCTCGTTTCAAAAACAAAGCAAGCTTAGCTTGTTAGAATTGAAGGTACGATATTTTGGAACCTAAATGACTACAAATATTTCGTTCCAAAAAATCGTAACTACAGCTTGTTCAAGCTGTAGTTACGATATTTTGGAACGAAAGTATTGTGCGGACGCTTGCGTGCGATGTACAGTTTATGTGCTTAGTATAACATTATTCACTCGAGTTAATGACAGTTAAGGCTTGAAGCTGCAATTTCATAAATATACACCGTGCTAAAACAGTACTAAAAGGTTTTTAGTTGAAAGACACTTTATGAGAAGGTTATTACTAAGTCAGCATTTTAAGGCACATATCGTTTATTTCTTCAATTTATATTCTATATACTTTCTGATATATACAATGTACTATATGTTTTAACGTAATTGCTTTTCCATAGCACATTTTCTTGATAAGAAATGCAAAATGTGCTTGAATATAGGGCACACTTTAAGAAGTTTATCTCTGGACGGTCGTCATTGCATAAAAGTACTTGGTCTATTATCATTGTGTGAATTTAAACATAAATTGCGTCGATTAACATTTTTGGGAACATTATTTGAAAGCAGTTTTTAAAAAAATACTTTTGATTGCAATACACTTCATGAGATAGGTTTTCTAAGTTGGTATAGCTCACGATAAATGACCTAGAAGAGCATATCTAGCTATTAGCTAGGAAAGTATCCAGTACTCATGAAATACAGTGTTCCCAAAGGTTCTGTGCTTGGGCCTAAGAATTATGTAATGTATAGAAAGCCAGTCGGTATGATCTACAGAAAGCATGGCATTGAACATCATTTCTATGCGGATGACTCTTGGCTTTACCTATCATTCAAACCTAATGACAATGTTTCGAAAGACGAAGCTGTCCGACGTGTTGAGTTAGGTTTGAACGAAATCACTGATTGGATGAACCATAACATGCTCAAGCTCAATGCAGATAATACTGATATATAGTCTCTGCAACCAAAAAAACATTCGAGTGAAAAAGAAAATATGCCAATTAAAGTTGGTAGTTCCGAGGTAGAATCGGTGAAGTCTGTCAGAAATCTTGGTGCCTTTTTTGACTCACAAATGAACATGGAATCGCATATAAACTGTGTTTGTAGATCCTGTTATTCCCAGCTCCGCCAAATCGGGCATATTAGAAAATATCTCAATGATGACGATACTAAGTCTCTTGTTAACATCGCGGTTGGATTACTGCAATTCTTTACTTTTTGGAATACCCCCCCCCCCCAAAAAAAACAAAAAAAAAAACCTGAACAAGTTACAAGTGGTCCAAAATTCTTCAGAAGGAACATTTCTACCAAGTTTGATTCAAATTGACCCAATGGTTAAGGAGAAAGATATTTTGAGAAATAATCTCTCGGTTTCTCTTAGTCGGATAAGCCCCGCCCTGTCAGGCACAAATTTTTAACGAATATTATAATTTATGGACAGATATTGAACAGAGTCACTCAAGAACCATTCCTACCAATTTTGGTTCAAATTGGTCCAATGTTTGATTTTTAACGAACTTTCTTATGATTCCTCTAAGTCCGATTGGCCCCACCCTGCTACTCCCACATTTTTTGACGAATGAATTATTAGCGAACAAGTTTTAAAAAGGGTCACAGAAGGAACATTTCTGTCAATTTGGTTCAAATTTGCCCAATGGTGAAGGAGAAGAAGATTTTTTAGGAATAATCTCGCGATTTCTCTAGGTCGGATAAGACCCTCCCTGCCACGCCCACATTTTTACGAATCTAGAAAATTACGAACAGATATTGAAATGAGTATCTCAAGACAAATTCCCGCGGACTTTTGTTAAAATTGGCCAAATGGTTGAATTTAAAGATTTTTTTCATAATTTCTCAAAAAAGCCCCGCTTTCCAAGCTCCCAATTTTCGACACATCAAAAATCTGCGAACAAGTTTTAAAAAGGGCCACGGAAGGAAAATTTCTGTCATTTTTGGTAAAAATTGGTCCAATGGTTCAGGAGAAGAAGATGTTTTAAGAAATTGTGAATGGACGGAGAGATGGACAGACAATTTGTAATCTTGTAAGCAGGATCCATGTTGGTCATAGTGTGTATTTTGTCAAGATTCTAGCTCAAATGCGTGTAGTTTCACACTTACTCGTACTTAAATACCAATATGAATACTTCAGAGACTGAGGCATGGACTAGTGTTTCCTTTCGTAAGAGAGGATTAGTTTACTAAATATTTCAGGATTCAATTTTCTTTTTTGACATGCCAACGAGGTTTCTATCGTTATCAATTTCTGGAATATCCTAACTTTAATCCTCGGAAATATAACTTGGAATATTTAGCAGGAAAAATGAATTAATCGAAGTAAATGCAGACATTCAGTCGATGGATGTGTCGTCTATTTTGTTTCATTAGCTACGTTAATTATTCGATTTAGTGAATCAATTTATGTATCTTAAAGCAACATCTGCATATTTAATGTGGCTCGATATAGTTCGCTCAAAATTTTCAGCTTTCTTACGTCTTTTAAGGATTGCGACGTCGATAATCATACTTGCGTGCAGCGGACATCACAACGCCGTTTATGAATGGAGATTTACTCTATTAACCCTTTTCCAAACAAAACCTGGTTTCCACGTCCCTAATTGGGAAACATTGAGACAAAAGAAGAAACTGCTGATGACCAGCAGTTTCTCCTTTGTCTCAATATTTTCCGTGCTGTATTGTACACTATTTCTGTCTTTAACAACATCTCTTTTTGTTGTCAGCAGCAGCTTTAAAATTTGAACACCCTCAAATTTTGTTATTTCGGATAAGGTTAAGAGAGCCGTTGTCTTCACATCGCAGTATTACAGCAAAACTACAACAGAGGTATTTTGCAATAGAAGAAATCAGCGATAGAAGAAATCAGACCTTGAACGCCGAGCTATATACCTTAATATTCTGTAAGAATGTATTGATTTTTTAAATGGACAGCGGAATGACCTGCTTCATTTGCATACTTACTTGGACGAGTTTATCAAATAAAAGGTATGTCGGGATTTTTCAGATAACTTGCACGAGATTTTCTACTCTCAAAATGTACGAAGAATGACAACTGCTCGGTAGCTCAACCGGTAGAGTCGTTGGTTTTGAAATTAAGATGTCCGAGGATCGAACCTCCACTGAACCGCTGAGCCCGTATTTTATTTTTGTTATCTTTCAATTTACAATTCAGTTCATCTCCCATTCCCGCGTTGGTGACATAAAGATGCCATTGGCGACCGAGCTCCTTCTTTATTTTATTATAGGTCATTATTTTACTGACCTCAGAGCCTTCTGGACAACGTTTGGTCTACAAAGGCGGAAATATAGCTTTCTGTTGTAGTTCTGCTGCTACTTCGCAGATTAACTTGGTACATTCGAAACTATTTCTTTTACTCTTGGTCCAAAGGTCTGTGGGTTTTTGTGGCATTGGTCGTCCATGGAGGTTCTTAATTTACAGGTCTATCTACCGCTGATAATATTTAAGTCAATATGTATGAATTATGCTTACTTTATTGGGCAAAAGCATATCGAATCGCGATCCTTATTCTTCCAAAAGGGTCATAAGCACAGGAAAGGTAAAATAGAAGTCCTTCGAATTGGTAAAGGAGAGAATCTTACTAGGAACTCGAACCTGGGTCCGTTTGGTTTCAAAGCCAACGCGCTACCCATTGAGCTAACCAGATTAGTGATACATAGTTTACATTTTAAACATTCAATATAACATTATTCGATGATTACATGGTCAACCTGATTTACCTATTTTTGACATGTGCAACTATTTAAATGAGGTAGGTCATTCCGGGGTCAATATAATTTTATAATATATACAAATGAAATATGGCATGAGGTTAAAGTTATAGATGTTTTAATAGTTTGTTGGACAGAAAGATAGATATACATAGAGATTGGAAATATGAATCATGCACCCGATTTTGCGTTATGGAGCATAAAACAGCTCGCGAAAAATCGGAAAAGTTTCAATAACAGATATCTAGCTATCACTGAAGTTAAAAGACTCATTTAGTTTGAGAAGCTTGATATTAATTAGAAGACGGAATCAAAGACCCGCTTCGCTTTGAAGTTATTGTCGCGTCTCTTTTACTTGGTTCAAACCGAGCTACAGATGAAATATTAAGACGTTTCAAAATGCATTATTGCATTGATTGTTACTCAAAGCCTATATTGTGCTTACACAGGGGAATTGTCTCGTCGAGGCAATTTAAACTAGAAATCTATCACTGAAGGTGATGAAAATACCCCCGCCACCACCTTTGTTCGGACAAGCGTTTTTGTTGAATCAGGAGCCATATTTAGAAATTGTCAATCCGATTTTCTTGAAATTTGGTCGAATCAGGGGCCATAACTCAAAAAGTATCGGTACGATTTCCGATTTCCGTGAAATTTGCGTCTTGCACATCTACAGGTCACAATGAACACTTGTGCCAAGTATGAACTGAATCGGTCCACAAGTGTAGGAGGAGTTGTCCGGAAAAAGTTTTGGAGACAGACCAACAAACAAACCAACCATCCAACCAACCATCCAACCACTGGACCGACAGGTTGATTCCAGTATACCCCCTCCAAACTTCGTTTGCGGGGGTATAATGAGTACTCACAACTTTGGATTAGGATATGAAATAACAATTTTAGAATGTATTTGCCAACTCGTAGACCGTTGCTCTGGTTTAAAGATGCCATTCTTCATTTCAAAGAACGCCCATTGATGGTCCATTTTGGTTGTTTTACAATAATAACCAATTCCAGAAATGTAAGATGGTATTCTTCAATCGTTTTAGATCTATACCTAATGCAATGACGATTAATCCTTACTGGAATGGCAGCAAAGTGGAGTGTTCCAATTCTAAAGCTACTGCAAACGACAAAATTGACCTTGATAAAGAAAGGATATAAGTACTATAAAGTCAAGGAAAATTGAGTGAAAATGAAAAGGAAAAATAGAAATAGTGAAATGGTGGTTACCAGCAATTTCTTCCTTTGTCTGAATATGTCCTTAAAGACGGTCGACTAGATCTGTATCACAAGATAAAACTCTCACTGCATGGTATTGTTTTTAAATAGTCATTTATCTCCACGTTATGTCTACCCTCGTAATTTGCTTTACATTACTTTTGTAAAGCAAAAATGCAAAGCATTTTGAAGACGTACAATACAATTATGCTAATATTTTAAGTTCAACCACATTATCTTTTTAAAGAGTTTTCATAAGTTTCTAATAATGATACATACCCATGGGCAGACGTGGTATATCGTACTTCAAATAAAAAGTTAAACTCCATTTGAACACCAGGCACAATTCAAACAACACAACCACTCTATGATACATGTTCATATATAACTGATGGTGGCACTTCTCTTAAGCTTCCCTTGTAATTAACAAGTGTGCCACAAATTGAGAAATTGTCTCATTCTTTAAAAACCCTTGCAAAACATTCAAAGATGCATTTCGCTGCTTTTCAACAACGAACATCGAAATGAAACTTAAAATGCTACAGTTACAACTTTTTTGATGAAAATCGATGCTTTTCATTTTACTGAATATTTCTAACTTTTCTGAAGATTTCGTAAAAGAAATATAAGCAAATTATGAATTGGGAAACAACGACAGAATTTGTTTCATTCTTTAAGAATACTCACAACTCAGCATTCATCGATGCATTCTAAAAAATAACTGAATACCCGATTTGTCTGTCTTTAAGTGCCGGTTCAGATAAGAATCATGCAAAATCAAAATTTCACTATACATGGGGGTCAACAGATTTTAATGAAAATTCATGATTTAGAAGTCCAAGTTGTTTGTATTTTAGCCCTAAAATATTTTTCATAATGGTTTTCGATTTTTTGAGAAAATCGAGTTTATATCCCGAACCAGATTACGATCGGAAAATTGACTTTAAGCTTGAAGTCTACGGGGGAAAAATGACGAAATTCAACTCTCATTTTCGTCAATGCAGCAGATGAGTTTTCTATTAAAGTATATACGAAAATGAAGCTGAACATTTATTCTATTTATAGGCTAGTCAGTGTACCCAAATATGGGGGTCAACCTAGAACTAATTGCAAAAGTTTTGAAACAATGATTTTCTGTTAACTTAGGGTATCTCCAAGTATCAGAAAAAAGTCCCGAACTTTTGCAGTTGCAGTTATTGAGAAATTCACTCCCGAATGAGAGTGGTGTACAGGATTTCTAAATAATATGAAAATGGCTGTATGACATTGTTAATAAACATTTATTACAAAAATCAAGTTTGTGTTCATTGTATTGTAATACATAATGATAAACTAAGTAAAAACGCGTACTTACACATCAATTTAAATGTTTTTAGCATTAAACATTGATTAAAAGTACCGAAATTGCATATGAAATTACCCCACCCACTAATGTTAACCCAGGCAAGTACTACCACATGTCCATAACTAATTGCAAAAGTTTTGAAAGATTGTTTTTCTGTTACTTTAGGGTGTGTACAAGTATCAGAAAAAAGTCCCGAACTTTTGCAATTGCAGTTATTGAGAATTTCACCCCCGAATGAGAGCGGTATACAGGATTTTTAAATAATATGAAAATGGCTGTATGAGATTGTTAATAAACATTTGTTACAATAATCAAGTTTATGTTCATTGTATTGTAATACATAATGATGAACTTAGTAAAAACACATACTTACAGTCAATTCAAATGATTTTTAGCATTAAGTATTGATTAAAAGTACCGAAATTGCATGTGAAATTACCCCACCCACTAATGTTAACCCAGACAAGTACTACCACATGTCCATAACTAATTGCAAAAGTTTGGAAAATTTGTTTTTCTGTTACCTTAGAGTAAGTACAAGTATTAGAAAAAAGTCCCGAATTTTTGCAATTGCAGTTTTTGAGAAATTCACTCCCGAATGAGAGTGGTATACAGGATTTCTAAATAATATGAAAATGGCTGTATGAGATTGATAATAAACATTTGTTACAATAATCAAATTTTGTGTTCATTGTATTGTAATACATAATGATAAACTAAGTAAAAACGCGTACTTACACATCAATTTAAATGTTTTTAGCATTAAACAATGATTTAAAGTACCGAAATTGCATATGAAATTACCCCACCCACTAATGTTAACCCAGACAAGTACTACCACATGTCCATAACTAATTGCAAAAGTTTTGAAAAAAGTACCGAACTTTTGCAATCGCAGTTATTGAGAATTTCACCCCCCCCCCCCCGAATGAGAGCGGTATACATGATTTTTAAATAATATGAAAATGGCTGTATGAGATTGTTAATAAACATTTGTTACAATAATCAAGTTTGTGTTCATTGTATTGTAATACATAATGACGAATTTAGTAAAAACACATACTTATAATCAATTTAAATGATTTTTAGCATTAAGTATTGATTAAAAGTACCGAAATTACATGTGAAATTACCCCACCCACTAATGTTAACCCAGACAAGTACTACCACATGTCCATAACTAATTGCAAAAGTTTTGAAAGAATTGTTTTTCTGTTACCTTAGAGTAAGTACAAGTATCAGAAAAAAGTCCCGAACTTTTGCAGTTGCAGTTATTGAGAATTTCACCCAGAATGAGAGTGGTATACATGATTTCTAAATAATATGAAAATGGCTGTATGAGATTGATAATAAACATTTGTTACAATAATCAAATTTTGTGTTCATTGTATTGTAATACATAATGATAAACTAAGTAAAAACACGTACTTACACATCAATTTAAATGTTTTTTAGCATTAAGTATTGATTAAAAGTACCGATATTGCATGTGAAATTACCCCACCCACTAATGTTAACCAAGACAAGTACTACCACATGTCCATGTCCAAAAGTTTTGAAAGATTGTTTTTTTGTTACCTTAGGGTATGTACAAGTATCAGAAAAAAAGTCCCGAACTTTTGCAAATGCAGTTATTGAGAATTTTACCCCCGAATGAGAGCCGTATACAGGATTTCTAAATAATATGAAAATGGCTGTATGAGATTGATAATAAACATTTAGGATCAGTCTGTGTCTTCGCCAATTACAGTGGTTGGGTTTTGCTCTGCTAATTCAATGGCGTATCAATCAATTGTTCCGGTGTCGTGATCCACATTGTCTGCAACAAACTGTAAAAAGTGGTCGTTTGTTTCCTGACAAGAAATGTGAGTAGATAAGGCTTCAGCAGCATTTGATTCATAAGTTTGCACTTCGCAGTATGGACAACAAAACTCGAAGCCATTGAGACGATCTACCAAGAATCTTGAACCAAAGTGATGATAGAGTTGAACACCAAGACCGAGTTTGGAGTGGAGCAATGACACTTCTTGGACGACATGACTAAATGATGGGTTGACCAATGTACGTGACCTTAATATCGTTTTCCTTACCTAATAATATGGCTTAGTCGACTTCTTACATCGTCTGCCTACTGGACACCCCTTTGAATACAATAATTTACAATTGTGTTCTGAATTTTTTTTTATAAACTTCTAACAGGATATACATTTATATCAAAAGATCTGTTTGTGTTAGATACCACATTTGGCTAATATTCCACAAAACAAACAACGTTATATAAAAGCAAAGTAAAGTACTACAGAACGCAAAATGTATATCATGTTCATCATTTGAACTTTCTATACAGCATTTCTCAGAGGATGGCCAAGTAAAGTTCTTATCACACGAAATGTGAACAAAGACTCCCGGGTGTATTTCAATATTGACTGAATGATTTTCGCCAGCAGAATGAATTCCTTTGCATCTCTTTTCTCCAACTCGAGCAGAAGGGCTGATGTCGTTTATTGGTTCTTCGCAAAGTGGGCATATCAAACAGGAACTCTTCCCCATACGGGGATTCATCTGAAATGGAAAATCCATGGAATACATAATAGAAGCTTGCCTGAACAAATATGTATACTAGTGTATAGTGCATATATGCATGTTTTTAAATAGTTTCTTTTGATCTTGATTCAGCTTAAGAAAATATCTATTGTGCTCAAATTTTCATTTTGATATTGATAATGCTTTCTTCATGAAATGCAATGATATTTCTATATACAATGTATTTACCTTTTATTAATTTAAACATAATTTATTTACCTTGATTATTTTATAGTTTACATTGTCTAGATAGTAAATGCTCTTTTCTCATCTCCATTGGGGGTATGTGGGACTGAATAATGGCACTGAAAAGAAAATAGTTTTATCAATTATAATTGCAGAATGACACAGATTAGGTTAATAGTGAATATATCTAGCACCATTTTCTATCCCATATGTTTTTAACATTTAATTCTCATTATCTTAACAACAAAACAACTTACTTTGCAAAGTGAAAAGACAAGTAGTACTAATGTTACATGTAATAGTTTGAAATGATTTTTTTATCATTTATAACAACAAACAACGATGAAAGCCCTTTAAATACCAGGATTTGTTTGCCTGTTGTCACTGTCAATGTCAAATTAAGTACGTTTAATGGTACAAATATATAAATAGTTGAATACCTTATAAAAGATATGTTATATTGTTGTTCTATTGTGTCCTATGTTGGCTCAAGAATGGGAAAAGGCTTGATTATGTCCTGAAATGATATGAAACTGTAAAATCAGACAGTACTACCTTAATTCATTATCAATCTTCAATTCAGCAGAAATGAGTGTTAAAAAAGAATTAGATCTAGTTATCAAAATAAGATCCCATAACATCCCGCTGTATTAAGATTTTTTATTACATTTAATTACAACAACAAATCACTGTGCTATGCTCACTTAAGTAGAAATAAAAATTAATGTTAGGAATCCAAAACGATTTTGAATGATATAAAACAAGAAAACTTGATGACAATCTTTCAAATACCAGAACTTGTCTTAGAATGGTCGCTGCCAGATAAAATGTCTTTATCTAAACAAACATGTACAGTAACACACCTTTTATATCAAAGATACGTGCCATTCTGTTTGTCAGAACAAGTAGGACATTGGTTTGCTTTTGACCTGCAATATGTGAAAAAAGAAATACAGCTAAATACATGAAATTAAAAAGATTCTTCGTGTTTAGGTAAACGATTGTTTCTATGTAATCAGATTCAAAATTATGTCCCATATGCGTTTCCGTAGTTTAAAAAAAACGAAACAGGGACACTTTTACAGTGTTCGCGTTAGAATTTTTTTTACACAATATAGACTATTTTTACACGAAATAACATATATGATTTAGGTTTTATCATTTTGTAAATTGTTGATTATTGTTTTTTCGTGAAATCGGAAATGGCGGGAGTGTGCAAGCGTCGATATTGTTGATGTAATCTTAAAGCGTTTTTGCATAAATTAGACGCCACAAGTTCGATTCATATATTCTAATGTCTATACTAGATCTATATTTTCAATGGGAACTCATAAAACTTACCTTAAACCGTCAAGTGTTTTGCAATGTAGCGTATTTAACCAGCTGTCAAAATTTCTTATGGGCGCCGCCATTGTACTTTATGTGACGTCATAAGATAAAGCGCGTGATTCAATGTGTAAATAATATGGTATGGTGGCATTTCGGGCCACTTCTTTAAATCGGAAAAAATGCCAACTTGAATCATCAAATTCTCTGACACTGCAAAAGCAAATTTTCGGGATTTTTTATGAGAGACTCTTCTCACCATATATCTTCGACTGGTATACTTACACATTCTTTTGCAATTAGTTCTAGGTCTAAGTCTAGATTGACTGGACTATTACCCCATTCAAAAAAACCGTAGGCAAAATGAGTTTTTCGATGAGAAAACAGCCTTTTTGTACGACTGGTGCAACAAAGATTTTGGTTCCCGGTTCCAGACTAGTTCTACATAAGAAAGCCGGTTACCAGTCTATACAGCTGTTGCTACCACGTGAGCTGTCACATGACATTCAAAATGGCGCACTCAGGAGCGACGGGCATGGAAAATCGCAGTTTTACGCTATATTCGCGTTTTCTGGACATTTTCAATAGAAAAACGAACTATATAACGATCGATTTGTGTATGAGGCACATATCATTTTACCGAAAAGGCCATATTTGACAGACGCTGAGCCTGAGTGACGGAAATTGTTGACAGAAACGGATTTGAGGAAACTTTCTTTTCGTAGTGACATTACATGATTACATTAGCACAGCAGACGATTTTACGACGGAGAAAATGTGTTCCTAACAAAGGTAAATACGTTTAACATTGATAATTATTTGTTTGCTGTGTGATCTCCACTTTTCTATAAACACCGGAATGACTCGAATTTACCGGATTTTTACCGGAATCAATCTAATTCTCTGGCACTGCAAGTGAATCCTACTGTTATTGCATATTTTTAGCAAAGGTAATACATCTGCAGAATACACCAGCAGTCTTGTATATCAAAACTGATAATTTCTGGAAACAGATTGATAGAAAGTCGATTTGATGGTAAATAAAGGGGGCATCTTCGCCAGCCAAGGTTGAACGCACCTATGTTTGTATTCACCCTTGGCAGATTTAGTAAGATTTTCTTGAAATTATGAAACGACGCCTAACGGTCATTCTGTTGGTTGTTATTCATATTGAGTAGCAACCTATCATTCAAACGTCGCGTTCTAAACACCATTTGATTATTTCATCCATTATTAATGATGTCATTAACACACATTCTTTTTCGGGTTCTACGCCATACGGACTAGGCAAAAGTTAGTTGCTATTTTGGTGGAATGGTAGCAAATACAAGTTTGTTGAATAAAAATTGAAAATCGTTGTCTATTAGGCCAAATAAAAAAATATATGTGGTTCAGGTTACATGTTGAAAAAATTAGGGTTGGTCGGTTGGCTATGTTTTTTTTTAATTTAATTTTATTTGGGTTTTGTTGCCTCTTTCTCTTGCCATTGTTGTTGTATTTTTTTCTTTTGAGGGCAATGAAAAAAATAGGGTCGGCCCCACTTTGCCAGGGACGGTCGGGTAATCTGAACCACACCTAATTTTTTTTTTGCCTTACAGTGAAATCATTCGGAAATATACCTCATCTTCGAGTTTTTGATTATGCAAATGCAATGCCTTTTTCTGCCTGTTGTCATGAACTGTTTGAATTGATTACACATAACAAACAGATGTATCTTGCTGTCTGTTTGTTTGAACAGCGAGACCTGGCTGGAACCAATGAAAACGCTTTCCAGGACACCAAGAAAATCAGACTTAATACGCCAAGGGTGAATACAGAAAAGGCGTTACATCCTAGATTTCACACTTGACTTGTGAAGATGGGGGGGGGGGTGTTACAGGTGATGATTCTTGTTCTGTGTTCTGCAGATATACAGGTCCATAGGAACAGGGGGTAGGACTCACCGAAGGTTGGGCTAAGCCCCTCCAAATTTGCCCAAAAATGCAGAATTTACCTTATTTCACACTGAAATTTTAGGGGAAATCCTATTTAGCCCCCGGTCCATATTCAGATACAGGGGCTTCAGCCCCTCCAATATTAAATTGCTTCCTACGGTTCAGATATATATCATAGATAACTGATGTTTAACGTACTGTGAATAATTAAAAAAAAATCTAAGGGTTTTTTCCAATCCACTTTGCGAAATGTGAAGAAAACATTGAGTGAAAGGGAATGAAAAATGACAACAAGTAACAAATAAAAAATCAGAGCTACAGATCTGGGATTTAAGATTTTGTAACTCTTTCATTTCAATTAAAAGCCATATTTAATCAAATATTGGTAGATCTACTCGCTTAACTCCCTGTGATCTGTACCTCTGAAAAATGTTCATAACTATGTAATTATGTGAAGATAATGTTTTCATGTCCTGATTCAGGGGAGCATAAGGCAGGGTCGCGCCAGGGTGACTGGTCTGACCATTTCAATTAATGTGACTTAATTGCATTCCTTTATTTGCAGAAACTGCCTGGAAAACCATGCATATCCTGATTATCTCTGTACATAATAGAAACCAGAGCTGTATGTAACAGATACCCAAGGGTAGGTATGCACCAATATGTTATGGACTAGACATTTATGATTTCTGAGATTATTAAGATGATTTTTCAAATTTTATCATTGAAATGTTGAACTTTGCATGAATTGTTAAAATGCAGGTCTTCATTTAAAATTGGTAACTGATATATGTAAATATTAATCTTTAAATATGTGCATTTTGGGGTGATTTGTATCTATCTATCTATCTTTATACTGCTTCACATCCTCATAGTTAACTTTGAGGTGGAGCTGTGGGTAACTTTGAATAGCTGTGTGTCTTCCAAATTAAAAGAGAATAAGAAAAGTTAAGAAATAAAAAGTGGATGATGAATGATTGAAGATTCTGTTAAAATAACGGTGATGGATAAGATTCTATGATGGAAAAATACAGAAACTTTGTTACATTTTCTTCAAATGAACAATTCTTATTCAAGGATTCAGTGTTAAACTTTTGCATATGAAATACAATGGTTTTACGATAAACCTTACCAATCACCCAAATGAAAGTAATTATTTATTACAAAGGATTTAAGTAAAAGTAACACCCATAATGGATTGAATTATTCAAGAACCAGGGATATGCTTTAGGATAGATATTGTGTCTAAGAAATTATGTTTCATTTTCAATGCAACATCAGAAATTAACACTATCAGACTTAAACTTTTTGAGGTTTACTCTTTTGTCAAATGGAAAAAGTTAAAAACTTCAAAATTAAAACTTACTGCACAGAACAATTTGTTTGTTTATGATATTTGAGTAATATTTGTGTATAATATAGGATAGGAGAGCTATACAGGAGAGAAGAAAATGCTTGTGTATAATATGATTTTTTCACTTTTGCTTTAAGATCTACAAACTTTTTTGTATTAGAAACTGGGGTTTCCTTTCAGATGCATCTGTAAGCCTTATTCTGGCAGTGGTTCACAGACCCAAGTGTTCGGTACTCACAAACATATACAATGAAGAATGAAAGGGAAAGGAGAATTTCACAGTGTAATGAACAGTAATATTTAATTTTCTTACTTTATTTCATTGAAAATTGATATCACAGCTGTTGTAGATTTCATATTCACTGGTGGTGAACTCGGCCAAAGTGTTGGACGGTTTAACGTCATCATAACTACGGCTTTATCTAAGCTGTAGTTACGATATTTTATAACAACACAGATGGTTTGTCAATACATATCAGTCTATTTTTAGAACAAATTCATTGTTATTAGAAAAACTATCCAATCAGATCTTTGAACTCACATTTAAACGCAAAACATCTTTACCTTGTTGTGGCGAAAAACGTCCCTTGCTTTGGCTGAGTTCACCACCAGTGATATTACCAATAAGATTTTTAAGTAATGAAATCACTCAATAATGTAGCAACTTTTTAATTGTTGCTTATAGTTTTTTTTTTACATTTTTGAAAGTATGTACATTGATCACTTAGCCCAATTTAGAAGGTGCATGTACATAAATTTGACATTTTTTGCCAAGCCTGGATAACTCATCTGGGGGTTGTGGATTCAAACTCTGGTTTGGTCAATGTCATTTCTATATATTTGACAAGTCATCTGTCTTTCACCAATAGATGTGAATCATCTTAGTGAGAACAGCAGCTGATTTCCCAGATTTGATTTTGTGTATATTAAGCCCCATTCAATCAGTATAAATTTGACATTTTGCCAAAAAGTAAGTCTCCATACACTTCTAACCCTTTCCCAAACAGCAACCTTTTCAATTGCTAGTGTTTTAAAGCTGCTGCCAATGACAGAATGCATAAGAATAAAGGTAGAATTTCTGTACAATAAGGCACAGAAAATATTGAGGCAAAAGGAGATAATGCTGGTTATTAGCATTTTTTTCTTCTGCCACAATGCTTTCCCAAGCCTTTCCTATTAGGGACGTACAAGCCATGCCTTGTTTCAGAAAGGGTTAATTTGTACATTTTCCACTCTTCTTTTTCAGTTTGATTCGTGGGAAAGAAATGGTAGAATGACCCAAGACAAAAGGATCTAATAGTGAAATGCAGGTTTTTGAATTGGATATGTATTGTTTTCTTTTAAACCATTAAACATACATGTGTGGACAAAATGTTGGACATTAGCATTTTTAGCTTACCTGAGCACAAAGTGCTCAAGGTGATAGATTTTGATCGATCTGTTGTCCGTCATCCGTATGTCCATCCGTCATGCCAACCAGGTTTAATGCGAATCTTTATCTTTTAATGTTAAATAATGTAAGCCCTAAAGTGTTTTATTTGTGCAATGTGAAAAATAGATACATTTCAATTTGAAAACAACTTAAAATTGATCTTTAAAAACTCTAAAATTTGCACATTTTAGCTAATTTTCCTACAGTGATATCAAAGTTGTTTCTATAGCAACCAGGCATATGTGTTTGTATAGAATTTTATTCTTAAATCATGTTATACAATAGTTGTCATCTAAGTGTGATATTGCTATAGCAACCAGGGATGTGAGTTTGCCTAAGTTTTTTTCTTGAATCATGTTATACAATAGTTGCTGTCTAAGTGGGATGTTATGGTTTGTCTATATCAATCTGCTGCATTTGAGATAAATTGACTCAAAACTGGCAAAAAATGCAAATTTTACGTTTTGCTTCTAAGTCGTACAATATTGGTTGCCATGCCAACCAGGTTTAAGCTGAATCTTTATATTTTCTTGTCAAATTATGAAAGCCCAGAAGTGTTTTATTTGTGCAATGTAACAAACTAGATATATTCAATTTTGAAAACATCTTAAAATTGATCTAAAAAACACTAAATTTGCACATTTTAGCTATTTTTCCTACGGTAATCTTAAAGTTGTTGCTATAGCAACCAGGGATGTGATTTGCCTAAGGTTTTTTTTCTTGAATCATGTTATACAATAGTTGCTGTCTAAGTGTGATGTTATTGTTTGTCAATATCAATCTGCTGCATTTGAGATAAATTGATCTCAAAACTGGCAAAAAATGCAAATTTTACGTCTTGCTTCTTAGTCGTACAATATTGGTTGCCATGCCAACCAGGTTTAAGCTGAATCTTTATATTTTCTTGTCAAATGATGAAAGCCCAGAAGTGTTTTATTTGTGCAATATAACAAACAAGATGTATCCCATTTTGAAAACATCTTAAAATTGATCTAAAAAACACTTAATTTGCACATTTTAGCTATTTTTCCTACAGTAGTATTAAAGTTGTTGCTATAGCAACCAGGGATGTGAGTTTGCCTAAGGTTTTTTTTCTTGAATCATGTTATACAATAGTTGCTGTATAAGTGTGATGTTATGGTTTGTCTATATCAATCTGCTGCATTTGAGATAAATTGACTCAAAACTGGCAAAAAATGCAAATTTTACGTTTTGCTTCTAAGTCGTACAATATTGGTTGCCATGCCAACCAGGTTTAAGCTGAATCTTTATATTTTCTTGTCAAATAATGAAAGCCCAGAAGTGTTTTATTTTTGCAATGTAACAAACTAGATATATTCCATTTTAAAAACATCTTAAAATTGATCTAAAAAACACTTAATTTGCACATTTTAGCTATTTTTCCTACAGTAGTATTAAAGTTGTTGCTATAGCAACCAGGGATGTGAGTTTGCCTAAGGTTTTTTTTCTTGAATCATGTTATACAATAGTTGCTGCATAAGTGTGATGTTATTGTTTGTCTATGGCCAAGTGCAAATAAAGTGTGACATTTGGATAAAAAATAAACTTTCGATAAGATTTGTTTTGGTAGTGTGATTTGAAAGTATATATATCAAATTTTGAAAAAAATGTATAATCTTTAAAGCGCATTTATCTGATTTCAGAAAATTTTGACTTTTATATGAGTGCAAGAGCTAATTTTAGGACTTTACATAGCTTTTTAAATGTGCCAAATGGACATTTTAGTCATTTATTTGATCATTATTTGTTCTTTATACTTTAAGCTAAGGAATGTGGCAAACTTTTGAGCTACTTGTTTGTCAAATTCTATGACTTCTTTAAAAAATTTGGCAAATAAATGGTAAGAAAAGCAATAAAGTAAAGAAACATACCTGTTATCAATTTTATTATGAAAAGAAAGTCAACCCTTCAATGGTAATAGCAATATTTAATCAAAATTTAATCAATTTACTTTAGAATAAAACAAATCTGGCTCTGATATTCAAAAATATAACTAAGTTCTGCTGAGTACAAAACAGTTACTCTTTACCGTTATGGTTGGGACACATTGAATTATTCTTATGTATTGAGGTTAAATTGTAGATTTTCACAACCAGTTTGTGTTCATTTTATTCCTTAAACCATTAAATGATGTTAAAAATCACTTTAAGTGATTTAAAACTTCTATATTTTGTTGTGCAAGTCTTCTTGTGTATGTTTTGTGTAATATAACTTACAAAATCACTTATATAGCTAACAAATTACATAGTTCCATTTGTTAATACTATCTTGCTTCATTGCCATATCAAATATGGCTATATCAATGTAAAATTAATGGTAAAAATGGAGATACTTCTCAAAATTTATTCATAAATGTTAATTGACTGAACCGTTATGGTTGGGACATCCTGTCATGCCCATGTTTTAGAACGATTATCGTCTGATAAAATGCAACCTTCTGATGGATTTCTTTTACAAAATAGTGTAACAAGTATAACATTCACAAAAACTATTTTTAACTGTTAGAAGATAAAAGAAAAACAAGAGGAATGACATAAATTTCCCTGAAATCATTTTCCCATATTATTCCTAACCTGGTGCCATTAAAAATCACAATTAATCCTTCTGTGTCTCCAAATATCGAATATCTTTTTATTCTGTTTTTAGCTCACCTGAGCACGATAGTGCTCATGGTGAGGTATTGTGATACCGCTGTGTCCGTCGTCCGTCGTCCGTCGTCCGTCGTCAGTCGTCCGTCGTCCGTCGTGCGTCGTGCGTCAACCTTTGGCTTGTGTGCACTCTAGAGGCCACATTTTTTGCCCAATCAACCTGAAATTTGCTCAGAATGATTGTCTTGATGAAATCTCGGACAAGTTCGAAATTGGGTCATCTGGGGTCAAAAAGTAGGTCACGGGGTCAAATCTTAGAAAAACCTTGTGTGCACTCTAGAGGCCACATTTTTTGCCCAATCAACCTGAAAATTGATCAGAATGATTGTCTTGATCAAATCTCGGACAAGTTCGAAATTGGGTCATCTTGGGTCAAAAACTAGGTCACGGGGTCAAATCTTAGAAAAACCTTGTGTGCACTCTTGAGGCCACATTTTTTGCCCAATTAACCTGAAATTTGCTCAGAATGTTTGTCTTGATGTAATCTCGGACAAGTTTGAAATTGGGTCATCTGGGGTCAAAAACTAGGTCACGGGGTCAAATCTTAGAAAAACCTTGTGTGCACTCTAGAGGCCACATTTTTTGCCCAATCAACCTGAAATTAGCTCAGAATGATTGTCTTGATGAAATCTCAGACAAGTTTGAAATTGGGTCATCTGGGGTCAAAAAGTAGGTCACGGGGTCAAATCTTAGAAAAACCTTGTGTGCACTCTAGAGGCCACATTTTTTGCCCAATCAACCTGAAAATTGATCAGAATGATTGTCTTGATCAAATCTCGGACAAGTTCGAAATTGGGTCATCTGGGGTCAAAAAGTAGGTCACGGGGTCAAATCTTAGAAAAACCTTGTGTGCACTCTAGAGGCCACATTTTTTGCCCAATCAACCTGAAAATTGATCAGAATGATTGTCTTGATCAAATCTCGGACAAGTTCGAAATTGGGTCATCTGGGGTCAAAAACTAGGTCACGGGGTCAAATCTTAGAAAAACCTTGTGTGCACTCTTGAGGCCACATTTTTTGCCCAATTAACCTGAAATTTGCTCAGAATGTTTGTCTTGATGTAATCTCGGACAAGTTTGAAATTGGGTCATCTGGGGTCAAAAACTAGGTCACGGGGTCAAATCTTAGAAAAACCTTGTGTGCACTCTAGAGGCCACATTTTTTGCCCAATCAACCTGAAATTAGCTCAGAATGATTGTCTTGATGAAATCTCAGACAAGTTTGAAATTGGGTCATCTGGGGTCAAAAAGTAGGTCACGGGGTCAAATCCTAGAGAAACCTTGTGTGCACTCTAGAGGCCACATTTTCAGCCCAATCAACCTGAAATATGCTCAGAATGATTGTCTTGATGAAATCTCGGACAAGTTTGAAATTGGGTCATCTGGGGTCAAAAACTAGGTCACTGGGTCAAATCTTAGAAAAACCTTGTGTGCACTCTAGAGGCCACATTTTTTGCCCAATCAACCTGAAAATTGATCAGAATGATTGTCTTGATGAAATCTCAGACAAGTTTGAAATTGGGTCATCTGGGGTCAAAAACTAGGTCACTGGGTCAAATCTTAGAAAAACCTTGTGTGCACTCTAGAGGCCACATTTTTTGCCCAATCAACCTGAAAATTGATCAGAATGATTGTCTTGATAAAATCTCGGACGAGTTTGAAATTGGGTCATCTGGGGTCAAAAACTAGGTCACAGGGTCAAATCTTAGAAAAACCTTGTGTGCACTCTAGAGGCCACATTTTTTGCCCAATCAATATGAAATTTGCTCAGAATGATTGTCTTGATCAAATCTTGGACAAGATTGAAATTGGGTCATCTGGGGTCAAAAACTAGGTCACAGGGTCAAATCTTAGGAAAACCTTGTGTGCACTCTAGAGGCCACACTTTTTGCCCAATCAACCTGAAATTTGCTCAGAATGATTGTCTTGATGAAATCTCGGACAAGTTAGAAATTGGGTCATCCGGGGTCAAAAACTAGGTCACGGGGTTAAATCTTAGAAATACCCTGTGTGCACTCTGGAGGCCACATTTTTTGCCCAATCAACCTGAAATTAGCTCAAAATGATTGACTTGATGAAATCTCGGACAAGTTTGAAATTGGGTCATCTGGGGTCAAAAAGTAGGTCACTGGGTCAAATCCTAGAGAAACCTTGTGTGCACTCTAGAGGCCACATTTTATGCCCAATCAACCTGAAATTTGCTCAGAATGATTGTCTTGATGAAATCTCGGACCAGTTTTAAATTGGGTCATCTGGGGTCAAAAACTAGGCCACTGGGTCAAATCTTAAAATAACCTTGTGTGCACTCTAGAGGCCACATTTTTTGCCCAATCAACCTGAAAATTGATCAGAATGATTGTCTTGATAAAATCTCGGACAAGTTTGAAATTGGGTCATCTGGGGTCAAAAACTAGGTCACAGGGTCAAATCTTAGAAAAACCTTGTGTGCACTCTAGAGGCCACATTTTTTGCCCAATCAACCTGAAATTTGCTCAGAATGATTGTCTTGATAAAATCTCGGACAAGTTTGAAATTGGGTCATCTGGGGTCAAAAACTAGGTCACAGGGTCAAATCTTAGAAAAACCTTGTGTGCACTCTAGAGGCCACATTTTTTGCCCAATCAACCTGAAATTAGCTCAAAATGATTGACTTGATGAAATCTCGGACAAGTTTGAAATGGGGTCATCTGGGGTCAAAAAATAGGTCACTAGGTCAAATCTTAGAGAAACCTTGTGTGCACTCTAGAGGCCACATTTTTTTGCCCAATCAACCTGAAATTTGCTCAAAATGATTGTCTTGATGAAATCTCAGACAAGTTTGAAATTGGGTCATCTGGGGTCAAAAACTAGGTCACGGGGTCAAATCTAAGAAAAAACCTTTTGTGCACTCTAGAGGCCACATTTTTTGCCCAATCAACCTGAAAATTGATCAGAATGATTATCTTGATAAAATCTCGGACAAGTTTGAAATTGGGTCATCTGGCGTCAAAAACAAGGTCACAGGGTCAAATCTTAGAAAAACCTTGTGTGCACTCAAGAGGCCACATTTTTTGCCCAATCAACCTGAAATTTGCTCAGAATGATTGTCTTGATAAAATCTCGGACAAGTTTGAAATTGGGTCATCTGGGGTCAAAAACTAGGTCACAGGGTCAAATCTTTGTAAAACCTTGTGTGCACTCTAGAGGCCACATTTTTTGCCCAATCAACCTGAAATATGCTCATAATAATTGTCTTGATGAAATGTACAAAAAGTTTGAAATTGGGTCATCTGGGGTCAAAAACTAGGTCACTAGGTCAAATTTAAGAAAAACCTTGTGTGCACTCTAGAGGCCACATTTTATGCCCAATCAGCCTAGTCAGAATAATTATCTTGATAAAATCTCAGACAATTTCAAAATTTGGTCATCTGGGGTCCTAAACTAGGTCATGGGGTCCAGTCTTGGGGATTTTTTTTTGCCCAATCAAGCTGAAAATTTGTCAGAATGATTATCTTATACAGGCCACAAATCTTAGTAAAATGTGATCATTTTGGAGGCTCAGACACACCATATACAGAAAGCTATTATGTCAGGCAGGCCTGTAGGAACAGGGGGGCTAGGGGGGCTAAACCCTTCCAAAGTTGGCCAAAAATACCAATTTTTCTTAATTTTACACTTAAAATTTTGGGGAAATCCCAATTAGCCCCCACCCCCCAATATTTAGGATAGAGTCTATAGCCCCCCATTATGAAATTGCTTCCTATGGGCCTGTCAGGTGAGCGCTTCAGGGCCAATGGCCCTCTTGTTTATCAGTTAGTACAATTACTAGATTAATTTAAATGATATGGCATGCATTGAATTTAAAAAGCACAATATGGATATGACACAGTTTTAGACTAGAAAACTGTTGTCTTTCAATCCATACAATTTATCATTTTAGTTGGGACAGTATATATCAAATGATATCCTGATTATTTGGCTTCCAAGGTTTTACTTTTAGACAAGAGTAACTTGTACAATCTTCTCCCATACTATAAGTCATACAGCTTTGAATTGTATTAAGAGTCTATAACACAATGATCTAGATACAGCGATTGCCATTCACTGAATTGGTCCTATGTTTTGGGTTCTTGAATTTTTACATCTATAGAGAAAAAGTTGAAAATCTTGTTCCAAGCTATTCGTCCTAAAGTTAAGAAATTTATGATGTAGAATTTACATTGATTTTTACAAGAGTAATCTAAACTATACTGTGCACAAAAAGTTTAGCACATTTGGAAAATGTCCTTTCCTAGTCAAAAACTATTCCAAAATCCATAAAAATAAAACTCTAATGTGTTTGAAAAATCAATTTTCTGGCGCTTCCTGAAAATTTTGTTTCAAAATTCTTAAGCGTTAGTTAGGTATCGTACGTTAAAGTGCACAGGGGTCAGATATCGAAAGTCAAGCAATTTTCAATGACGCGAATGTCCAGCATAAGCAACTAGGACCGCCATTCAATGTCTTCCCATGTTGCAGACAAGCTTCCTGGCCACACAGAAAGGAATTTTGCCAATTCATACTGCAGATGACGCTCATTGCCATTGACGTTACAGACGTCATTACTTTCTCTAGCCTGACGCCCAACAATGTTCTTTGTGTGTTCTTTTGCTGGTGATTAAGCAGTTCAGGCGTAGACCATTCTGTATGTTCCTTGGAGTAAGTGGGTGGTGATTATCTTATTGAAATATCACAACGTTGTGTCGTTGTAAGACGGTCCTGTGACAGGTTGGATAATTTCATTGCAATGACCTTGCACCGTTTGGTTGCCATTAACTGAAATGAGGTCTGTTTAACTGTTTTTATCTATTCCTGCCTAAAAATGACGCTGCACTTGACGTAACAGTCTCAATGATGACGTTATTGGTATCAAGCCTTACGCATCTTCTCCAACAACAAAATCCTGCCGTCAGTTAATGACTCGTAAAATGAGATTCGTCCGGACATCAGTCCAATGTCTCCTGAATCAATGTCGATGTGTCAATACCCACTGATGCATTGCCAGTCGATGCTTAACGTCATTGGCGTAAGATCGGAGGACCATGGTGCAAGTTTTGTGGAGCCTGTTCCGGACAGTCTGGTCACTAACGGTATACCTTGTGACGTCCTTGAGGAGTAGCACTAAATTCTTACTAGGCAAGAATTCGAAACGTCATCAAGACGTCGCTGTGAAACGATCCCGGCCTGAACGTCCTTTTACACGGTCTACAAGATTTAGGTCGGTCGTTGGTGGCTAAAGTTGCATAAACCAAGTGCCGTAGGCGCGTAATTGTCAATTGGAGACAACTTAAATGCACAGCGACATCTCTAACAGACATACCTGCTTGGAGCATGAAAAGAGCTCTCTGACGTCGAACGTACGTCATCATTTCTTGCCTTCCCATAATCAATTTCAAAGAATTTGTAACAGTTAAATTGATTCTGCTAACAGATCTGTGTAATCGTGTGGTTTTGGACAAGCTAGACATTATCGATGTTACTGCACACGTGCCGCACGTGACTTTTGTTTTTCTGGACTTTGTCCAATACACTGAATGTTCACTCTACACATGCACTGTATGCGTAATGGTTGTCGATCGGGACAACTGAACAGCACAAAGCAATGTTCATTTAATAATCATAAACTGAAAATGTAATGTGTTAAAAAACGTGCTAAACTTTTTTTGCTCAGTATAATAACTTATTCTATATAAGATAAATATAAGGCTTAAGCTGTGGGTTCCCAAACTTTACAGAGATAAAGATCTGTGGAAATCTTGTAATGGTACAGCTCGAATGTTTTTTGCCTAAAACACTCGTCCGCTGTGGACAAAATAATTGGTCTGGAAAATTGTGATGATTGCCTATTGCTACTGCAATCACCGCCTTTTTCCACTCACAATTTCTGCGGATCACTGTGAATCGTAGTGGCAGATGGAAAATCATGGTGATCACCCCAATAGAGAGGAAATGCTAGGTTTACTCTAGACTTGTCCACGCAAATCACTGTAATTTGCCATGGTCAAGTGGAAAATCATGATGGTTAATCACAGTCATTCCATGGGTTTGGGTTGAAAACATGCTCACTGTGGCCAATGGCCATCCACCCTAATCCACCCGAAATGTAATCAGGGTGATGCGTGAAAATAGGCAAAAACATGTGAGCTGTACTATTTTTCCATTCAAATCACAAGATCTTGACCTTTGAGATTTTGGGTGGTGTTGAATGCAAAATCTTATCTCATGAATCTTTACTAGAATTTTTCAAAATTATAACTATGCAGTAAAATAAAACCTCTTTTATAATAAAATCCCACATTTTACATTTAGAATATATTTTATAGGACTTAAATATGCAAAAAAATCAGGCTCTGAAATTTTGCTGGTCACATATGGCTTAATCACTAAGGTGAGAGATTAAAGGCCATCTTGGCCCTCTTATTTGGAATTTTGGTCAGTAAGACCCTCCAAAAGTTCAATTTAATGACAATTTCTCCATATTAAACCAAAGACAAGCATGTACTACATATTAATTGGTAAAGATAGGATTTAACAAAAATGTCCCAACCATAACGGTAGCTACTTTACTTATAGAACCTACTGTTACTCAGGATTATATAATGCACAGCAACACAAATTCACTTCTTTTCATTTAGAAAATAATACAATAACATAAAATGAGTCTTTCTCAAATAATCAAACACTAGTTTTGAAATAAAAACAAATTTCCTCCAGTAAACATAAGAAAAGTGATGTAAATTTGAAAAATACTAAAAATCTTTACTATGTCAACAACCTTTTGTAACTTTTTTCACTGTAAATTACCTAAATAATATAAAGATTTCACTTTAAAAGATGTGGAATGAGTGACACTGGTTGAAAACATGGCCGTTATGGTTGGGACAAAAACCGTTATGGTTGGGACATAATGGATTTGGCTCTATTGGTCATTCCTACTTGGGAGTTGAAAGTAGAACTAAAATGCAAAAGGTATTATAGGATTTCAGGGAACTAATGCAAAGCAAATTAAACATTCAAAGCCTCTGTGTAAGGAATATGGAACTAATAAACAAGGGTACCGTATCAACCGTTATGGTTGGGACAAATTTTTGTTCATTGCATATGTTACATGCAAGCCAAGTGACATGCATATGGAACAAAGAAAGTTATTAATAAATAAACTCATATCTTTCTTACATCCTTTAAAGCCATTTTAGCTTATTTAATATTGCTGTTTCTTTATGTTTGAGATCTTTTAAGATGGTAGACCCAAAATTTTGAATTTTGGAGACAACTGGACATATTTGGAAAAAATGTCACAATTTCAAAACATTAAACTTTCAAGTTAAATCAATTGATGTTATGACTACTCATATGTATAACGATGATACACACATGCAAAAATTATATCATTCAACTACCAAATTTGAGTAATTCAGATATTTAAAATAGCCTTTTATTGAATGTCACGCAAAAAACAGCCTTTTTTGGTCAATTTTGCATTTTCAATCTGTCATAACTTTTGAACAAATCGTCCGATTCACTTGAAATTTTCAACACTAGTCCATCACAATGTATCCTTTCCAGTAATTAATATCAAAGGGTTGTCAATCTTTCTGTCTTTCATATTTTTATGATTTTATGTTGGAGACAAGAAAATGTACTCTTATTTGCACTTGGCCCTATATCAATCTGCTGCATTTGAGATAAATTGATCTCAAAACTGGCAAAAATGCATTTTTCAAGTTTAGGCTGTTAGTGGTATGATATCGGTTGTCATGGCAACATTGTGGTTTACAGTTTCTTGCATTTTTGGAAAGAAAAATCTAGAGCTGTAAGTGAACTTTCATGCTGTCTTATTTGATTCTTCACAACTGTATCCTGATTTGTGTAATAATTGTTTGAAAATTAACAAATTTAAGCAGATTTTGTGGTCATTTTGCTGAAATTCTTATTTCTGTTGCTATGGAAACAGGAATTTCCTATTTTCAGAATTATTATCATTTTTCGTGTTTTTACACTAATGCGTCTTTGTAAACCAAAATTCAGCCAAATCCGTTGACCCCCATGTATAGTCACCTGCATGATTTTTATCTGAACCGGCACTTAAGTATCCTTACAATTATGTAATCGTGACATAATAAAATATGTTGTCGCAATTATTTAAAATCACTCATTATCTTCTTGGTGATTTATTGCACTTTGCGATATTGGATACAATGAAGAAATTACAAGAGCATTTTCCGAACTTTAATAGTAATTCCCACTGTTTGTATTTAAATAAATTCTAATGTAAAAACTTAATCGCACATATAAACGATCAACTGCGATTGTATTGAAGCCGGGTTATTTTGAATTGGAAACTTTCACTTGATAAAATAACAATAAACATGAATTCATTTGTTAATGAAGTCACTTCAATCTTGGATATTTGTTTTTGATGTGCATAAATTCTTATAATAAAAACCTTTTGATATAAATTTATCGACGGGGGATCTTGTGTTCGGAAGACAAGTTTGATTTTCTGCATCAAAAGATGTCCAAATGCTTCATATCAAACGATTATTTCTGACGAGTGTAAGGTGATAAGTTATTTTCAAGTTTCCAACCAGCCTGTCGCGCTTTATGTTTAACTAGAAGACCTGAAGGTCTTGAGTCGCTCCACAGGCCTGAGTTTCATGTAATATTTAATCCAAGTTTTGATTAGATTGTTCAATGCTTGTGTTTCATAGAGCAAAAAGAACTTTATAAAACTAGATTGTTCAAAATGTTTGGTTCTTCAAGCAAAGAAAGTAAATCTATATGTTTGCCATTTGAGAAAGGGTAAAAGGAAATGGTAGAACATTCCAGCTTAGGATGATACTAGCAA
This sequence comes from Fragum sueziense, assembly GCA_963680895.1. Taxonomy (NCBI): domain Eukaryota; kingdom Metazoa; phylum Mollusca; class Bivalvia; order Cardiida; family Cardiidae; genus Fragum; species Fragum sueziense. Next base: position 15,833,274 of record OY804596.1, read on the forward strand.
TTAGAATTTTCCATCTCTTAAACAGATCTAAATTAACAGACCATTGATTACTCCAAAATATTTCATATTTCTAAAAATAGATTTTGAGCTAAAAATAGATTTGGGGAAATACCATATTCCAAAATTAATGCAAATTGCTGGTGAAACCTGAATTTCTTGTCATATCAAGTCCAAGTTTTGACTAAATTTTTCAAAACTTGTTGCTCTTAAAGCTATTACATAGTAACTAGAAAGCTGAAAACACATTCATAAAAGATCAATTGGTTACCAAGCTTTGTCTTTATTAGAGTGAGTTTGGCTGTTAGAGTGAAAAAAAGTCACAATTAGCAATTTTGTCAAATTGAAAGGCATATAACTGAGGATTTTATATTCCTATCTAGCTAAGAATCACACTAAAGCAAGATCTTAACTTCACCTACATCTTGTTTAAGTTTTGACTTGATAGTTCAATATTTGTGGATGTAAAGAGTGTAAAATCAAAGTCGAAAACAGCAATTTTGTCAAATTCAAGGGCAGAAAAATCGTGTTTTAAGATTCCTATGAAGCTGAAAATTACACACATGCAAGGTCTTATAGCCAGTAAGATTACGTGAAAGTTTCATGTTGATTGGTGGATATTTATGGTTGTTTGAGTAAAAATAAGGTCAAAAATGGTAATTTTGCCAATTTCAAGGGCACATAACTCAAGACATAATATTCAGATCAAGCTGAAAATTGCACTGAGGCAAGATCTTATCAGCACCAACATTCTGACCAAGTTTTATTTTGATTGATGAATATTTGTAGTGGCTAGAGTGAAAACAAAGTCAAAACAGCCATTTTTTTAATTCAAGGGCAGATAACTTCAGACTTTCTAGTTCAATCAGAATTAAATTTAGGAATCTGATAGAGGACCACCTAGGGATCATTCCTGTGAAGTTTGATCGAAATCCATCAAGTGGTTTCTGAGGAGAAGATTTTTAAAGAAAAAGTTGACGACCGGACGGACGGACGGACGCACGCACGCACGGACGCACGCACGACGGACACAGCGCCATGACAATAGCCCGCTGGCCTGAAGGCCAGTGGAGCTAAAAACGACTCAACTTTGTTTTATTCAAAAGCATTCGTAAACATTGTTGATAATTAATATTTTGTCGAATAGTAATATAAGAGCTTTCTGAAATGTTTTACACAAATTAAAATTCCATGATATACTCACATTACATTCTTCCAGAAAGATACATTTCACATGTTACTATTATCATCACAATAAACACAACAATGTTGATATTGATCTGAGTCTTCTCTGATGAAAATTTGCACTTTGATATTTGGATGTCGCTATTTACGTATAGCGACATCCAAATATCAAAGAGCGAATTTTCATCAGAGAAGACTCGGATTATGCCTATATATAATCTACATCATATTTCCATTATTGGTCAACAAATTATGATACCCTCTAGGAAGTCAGAAACAGTAAAAAGTCATCTCAAAATTCGTGTGAAAACTTTACCATAGTAATCACAAAAGGATCGTGACCTCATCCGATTTTGTAATAGGATTTGATAGTTTATTAAAGTCTCATTCACATATATACATCTTTACAATATTACAAACAAATAAAACTATTAATTGTATATGTGACCATTCTTCTAAAGAATTATAAGAGACTAGTTTAATCATAAAAATGTGACAAATCTTTCTCCATACATACTCTGTCTTCTCTCTCCCCTCTCTCCCACACTATTTCTCTCTCACACTCACTCTATCTCATTCGTTCAAACAAATAATATATAATATAATATATATAACTGTTCCACGTGAATACCTTTATTGTACAGTTATGGTGCTCTTTGGCGCCCCAAACTTCGTAACCACAACTTGATCAAGCTGCCAGTTCTTAACACAACCAAACGATTGTCTTTATTTACCCTGTTCCCACGCCAGATTGTGTGATAATCTAGAAATACTTAGACCAGAATTTTAGTACATTTTTGTATGTAATAGAGTAATAATTCCATAATATATTCACAGACATGTATTGTGTTATCCAGAAAGGCAGTGCGTTTACAATGTACCACGAGTTATTGCTACGCTAACTATCACATGAAACACCAGGATTCTATAACTTATATGATATCTAAATTATATTTCCTTGAAAGAATCACAAATAATTATGCCCTCTAGCAACACAGATGCAGTCTATAACAATGTTATCTCTAAATCCGTGTGAAAATATGCCAGTAGTGATCATGAAAAGACCATAAACTTATATTGGTAAGTACGATTTCTTTCACACCAATACCTTTTTCGACCATGTTCAATCTTTACCTTTGACTGATTGCTTTAACCCATTACCACACAATGACCAATTCAACTCCCCACAAGATAAAAGCTTTGGAAAACATTTTTAAAAATCAAGAAATTGCTTGTAACAAGCAATTTCTTCATTTCCCACAATGTATTCTACCAAAAAAGACCAAAAGATTTATATTTGCTTAACTTGAAATTGTAATCTGCAACATCTTTGAATTTGGACCAGTCCAAAATTTGTCGTTTGGTAATAGGTTAACAATTTCTTAACGACTATCTAAGCCAGTCGACTGTACTCACAATTTCCCCACTTTTCGTAACCCAAACTGCGTGACACTCGCGGAGTAATCTCGTTCTCAGACCAGTAATTATCTCCAATCTACGTGATTCCACAGGTCACGTTAGATCTACTGTTATTTGTGTATTATTACATTACTCAATTGTCTTTAAGACACTTACGGCATTAGATGACCAGTGATTTATTACTAGAAGTTACTCGGATGACCTGTAATTCCTGATATAAACCTACATGAAAAGTATTTTTTCAAGCCCGGAGATGCATATCGGCAAGAGAAATCACGCAAAGAAAGTTAAAGAGGTTCGGAATTATCTTTATTGATCAAGTTATATTTCATTCAGACAAAAATATTGTTCTACAAATTCGCGAAATTCCATTTACATGTATATGTTTTTGTGCTTAATAATATATCTAAAATACTCGTTTTACTAATTATCTGTATGTTCAAATCGATATCATTTTTTTTCAAATATGATAAATGCTTTGTATAACAGTAAAGACAAGCACGTGTTGTTAGTAACAGCTAGTAACAACTAGTATACCTGTCTGGGTATATTCACATCGCTTTTGCTCACAACAAAGAACGAACTCTACGTTTTTATGAAATCAACGGTGTTCTGCATAGCTGCAGATGTTCATCACCAATGTAACGGAAAATGATCTGAAAACAAACATTTTGAATTATGATGTCGTAAATGTCGTATATAAAATCTTCTCGTCCTTGAACTACAATGAAGTGTGGCCTAGACGCTATACAAGGCACACAGACAGAGTAAAAAGGCAAATAGACAGAGGAATGGTACGGCTGCTAATTTTACGGAAATGCTCGATTATAAAATCTAGTCTTTATCATAAGACGCTTTTATTATGGGGTAGACACAATGAATTGTGGGATAATGAAATTTGGCCTCATTAATGCAGCTTTTACGAGACATACTCTCTCAGAATGCATTATAAAGAGGCGCCTTATTGTGGTAAAGTTGGCTTTATCCATTAAGAGGCTTGGTCAGGCTAATGTGTCTTATTTATCACTGTAAAATAACCTTGAATCTGCTGTTTTCTACGATTCGGGTGCATATGTATGTAGTAATACAATCTCAGAAGTAAGCAACAACACCCATAAAACTGAATATATACCTTGGGTATAAATTGTAATTTGTGATTTATGAAACTATTTCACTCTTACTGATTATTCAAATGTGTAGTACAGTGTACTCAAACTAGACAACATCAAATGTTATGTTTAATAAAAAAAAATATGGTTATGCCCGTATTCCCAAACCTTTTACTAATCTATGCTTGCCTTGTAATTTAGAGGTAGGGCATAGGTCTATACATATTATTTATTGTTTACTAGTAACCATTTCCAAATAAATATATAGTATATGTGAAACATATTAAGTAAAACATTTTTTCTCTGTGACCATCTAAAAATTACCAAAAATGGCAAGTGCATCCTAAGGGATCGACTGTAACCATCTTGATAAATACATAGAGCGGATCATTGAGCAATTTTATACCACGCACAGACTGTCCTTAGTTCAGGGGGTACCGTCCTGGACCAGGGACTATAGGTTCATTTTGTGTTACATGTAGATGCGTATTTTTATTTCGAATGTTTATCTCATCATTGAAAACAATGTATCGGGTGTAATTGCACAACCTAGTAACCCCAGCTTGATTAAAGCTGGAGCTACGATGTTTTGAAATAACACAGACGATATCAACATAACGACATGCACTGTTATGGATCTTGCACCAAACAAGTATTGTTTTACTTTCCCGGTAAAATAATAAATGGCTTAGAGGCAACCCTGTAATTCAGTTTGTCAATTTATCAAAATTTCTAAGACACTAAATAATTATATCCTAACTGATAATGATTATGTAATGCTTGGCTTCGTTCACGTGATTATAACTTTGGTTAGAAGGTTCAAGATTAAATTAAATAAATGTGTTTTGTTCGAATATAAATTGAACATGCCTAACAATGAAGTTCTCCCGCTTCCAACGACTTAGGTGTAGTCATTTTCGAATACAAATTTGTCACAACTGAAAAAATATAGCAAGCCCCTTTTATTTATACGTGCTTTAAGATAAACCCAGAATAATAGAATTGTTGTATATTGACGAAGTTGAACTTGGCCTGGCCACACGTACATGTATATTAAACAATTTGTTGTTATAGGTTATATTCATTGAATGTGTATGTGTTCTAATATAACTTCATCCGAATTTATAAATAAGAATATTAAAACAAAGTTGTATTTGTCACTATTATGTATATTGCCTTACATAGCATTGAGTAAAAATCAAATGCAAGAATGTTTCACAAATTTGCGAAAATGGTACTTTAAAAGTCGCCCATAAAGAAGTGGATCAAATGTCCAATAACGAAGCATCGATGATTGCCTGGACTGACTTTAACTTGAGAGTCCGGCGCTTACTCTTGGGTATACATAATTACCGAGAAATAAATTTGTCTACTACCACGGTAATTATTTCGGGAGATTTTTTCTCTACGTTCTATAATTGTGGTCATGAAATTGTTGCTTTTCAACAGAAACCTCGTAACTGCAGCTCGTTCCAAGCTGCAGTTACGAGTTTTCTGTTTAAAGACAGCGAAATGTTGCTACTCCAAACCAAAGAAGTCGCAATTAAGGTGTTACCATGCTGTGAAAATTGATGGTGGGCTAATAGAAAATGTCATTGTTTCGAAATTAGGATTAGATTTAGCGGATAAGGCACGCATAGCCAAGGTCTCTTCCTCAACCACTGAAACTGCATTTAAAAAACGAATTTTAAGGCGAGAAATAATAAAATCAGTAGACAAACGTCATTAAAAATCTACTTGAATACTTTATAATTATATAAAGTTTGAAAATAAAATAAGCGAATAAGCTTTAAACAAACATTGTCTTTCGTGCTTTATTAAAGATAACATCGTTTTTCTGTGAAAGTCGTATTTGTTTATTTAGAAGTTGTCCATGGCGATTTTATATGCAAATACTTAGCAAACAGGGTGACATATTCAATAATTTCTCATAAAAACTTCGTGCACTTTCTAAGATGTAATGTACGAGCCGTATGTCAATATCAAATACGAGATGCACTGGTCTTAACCTAGTCATATACATGTACATGTATATCAGTCTAAATCCACATTCCATGAAAACAGGAAATAATAATGAATAGACACATACAAACATTGATTTCCTAAAAGATAAAAATCACACTTTTTTTCAAATCAGATCATACAAATCACTAGAATTCCAGAGAACGATTCCAGTAGAATTGGGAAGAACCACTCCTTAGTAAATGTAGTAACTCACGTTCCACCAAATCTTCGCTTTTCAACAATAACCTCGTAACTGCAGCTTGTTTCAAGCTGCAGTTACGATGTTTTTGATGACAAAAAACGAACTAAATACTTGTAAAGCTATTAAGACTTGGCATAAAACTCAATTAATTACTCATTTTGTCCATACTCCAATTACCTGTATTGACAATCAATTTATCAACCAAAAATAGCACTTTTCACCTACTAATGGCTTCTTTACTATTAAATCCATTACCAAACGACAAGATTTAGGGTTGGTCCAAATTCAAAGATGTCGCAGGCAACAATTTCAAGTGAATGAAATTTAAATTATTTTGGTCTTTCAGGGTAGAAAACATTGTGGGAAATGAAGAAATTGCTTGTAACAAGCAATTTCTTCATTTTCCACAATGTTTTCCAAAGCCATTATCTTGTAGGGAGTCAAAAAGCGTTACTGTGTGTTAATGGATTAATCTGAGACTTAATTCCTTATCGTTCCTAGAATTAAAAAATGCACAGATTAAAACACGTCGCTCAGATTAACACAAATTGAATAAGATAAGTATCGTTTCAATATTTCGATAGATTAGATTTGATAAATAAGATATATATTTCTAACATAATACAAAAAAGATAAGCAAAATAATTAATTCGAATGGACCTTTATACTTGAAACTTGCATTTTATGTTTTCAAATTGACCCTTATCTGATATAATAACATTATGGTGAAAAATGACCCATGGTCAGTTCTAGTAGCGGTCGGCTATATAAAGCACTTATGACATTAATTAAAAAAATACTGAAACGAATATCAATCCTTATCACGAAATTATGATAATATCCCGGCTAACTCAGGTCCAAAGTGACCTCTCAATGAAACTTATTTACTTAAAATAACACAAGAAAAATAATCACATGTCAAAGAAAGTCACCTTTTCGACAATTTGATAGGAAACCACAAGTCGGTTAATTCAACCAAAATTATGCTGATCTATTTAAAAAACGCATAACGAGATTGAAATCGCATTTTGGCACATGTATCTATTGTTCACTAAATATTAATAATACTCCATACAATCTCAGTTCCGAATGGAACACCTACTGCTACAAATTTACACAAAAACACGAGAAAAATAATCACATGTCAAAGAAAGTCACCTTTGCGACAATTTGATAGGAAATCCGGCATTACCACAGATTGTTTTATTCGGCCACAATTTTTCACACGAGTAAATCCAGTCAGATTTTCTAATTCCACATCAACTTTCTGGCGTGACAGTCTTGAGCGGATTATGTTGGGAGACCAATTATGGACCAGGACTAGGGAGCTCTTATTGTTTTCGTCTCGAAATGTCATAACTACAGGTTGTTTAACCTGTAGATACGAGGTTTGTGTACGAAATTTACATATAACTCTCGCTTTTAAAAACAAAGCAATCTTAGCTTGTTGAACTTAAAGATACGATATTTTTGTACCGAAACTACAATAAATCGTTGGTGGGGAGTCAAAACCTCGTAACTACAGCTTGAATAAGCTGGAGTTACGAGGTTTTGACTCCCCACCGACGAAATGTTTCATTCCAAAATATTGTAACTACAGCTTGTTCAAGCTGTAGTTACCACATTTTGGAACGAAAGTATTGTCTGGACGCTTGCGTGCGATGTACAGTTTATGTGCTTAGTATAACATTATTCACTCGAGTTAATGACAGTTAAGGCTTGAAGCTGCAATTTCATAAATATACACCGCGCTAAAACAGTACTAAAAGGTTTTTAGTTGAAAGACACATTATGAGAGGTTTATTTCTAAGTCAGCACTTTAAGGCACATATTGTCTGTTTTTTGAATAAATATTCTATATACTTTTTGATATATACAATGTACTATATGTTTTAACGTAATTACTTTTTCCATAGCACATTTTCTTGATAAGAAATGCAAAATGTGCTTCAATATAGGGCACACTTAAACACGGTGTATAATCATGTGACTGAGAATTTCCGATAATCTTCAAAAACTTTGCCAATACTTGACCAATTTGAAATCGGTTTGAAGCAGAGAAGGTGGAAAACTGTCAGGAATAACATGGTTGTCGTAGATTTTTAAAAAATCAACTGATAAAAAAATGTTGGTTTATCTTCTATAACTTTTTTATCGGTTGCTATTTCAAAAATCAACCACGTCCATCTAATGCGTGACGTCTGGCCACATTCTCTGCTTCAACCCGAATTGAAATCGGTCCAGAATTTACCAAGTTATTGAAGACTTTCTGAAAATATTGTATCACGTGATTATCCACCGTGTTAAAAAAGTTTATCTCTGGATGGTCGTCATTGCATAACGTTACATGGTCTATTACTGGAATATCATTTGTGTGGATTTAAACATAAATTATGTTGATTAACCTTTTTGGGAACATTATTTGAAAGCAGTTTTAAAAAAAAATACATTTGATTGCAATACACTTCGTGAGTAGAGGTTTCCTAAGTTGGTATAGCTCACGATAAATGACCTAGAAGAGCATAATTATCTAGCTATTACCTAGGAAGGTTCCCAATACTCTTGAAATACAGTGTTCCCCAAGGTTCTGTGCTTGGGCCTAATAATTATGTCATGTATAGAAAGTCAGTCGGTATGATCTGCAGAAAGTATGACATTGAACATCGTTTCTATGCGGACGACTCTCAGCTTTACCTATCATTCAAACCTAATGACAATGTTTCGAAAGACGAAGCTGACGCGTTGAGTTAGGTTTGAACGAAATCACTGATTGGATGAACCATAACATGCTCAAGCTCAAAGCAGATAATACTGATTTATAGTCTCTGCAACCATGGATAAAACATTCGAGTGAAAAAGAAAATATGCCAATTAAAGTTGGTAGTTCCGAGGTAGAATCGGTGACGTCTGTCAGAAATTTTGGAGCCCTTTTTGACTCACAAATGAACATGGACTCGCATATAAATAGTGTTTGTAGATCCTGTTATTCCCAGCTCCGCCAAATCAGACATATTAGCAAATATCTCAATGATGACGCTACTAAGTCACTTGTTAACATCGCGGTTGGATTACTGCAATTCTTTACTTTTTAGCTCACCTGAGCACAAGGTGCTCAAGTGAGCTATTGTGATCACCTTTTGTCCGGCGTCCGTCCGTCGTCCGTCGTGCGTCGTCCGTCAACAATTTCTTTAAATGACATCTCCTCCTAAACTACTTGGCCAATTTCAACCAAACTTGGCAGGAATGTTCCTTAGGTGACCCCCTTTCAGAATTGCTAAAAGAATTGAAATCCACGGAAAACTCTGGTTGCCATGGCAACAGAAAAGGAGAAATTTGACTGAATCTCAAAACTATCTTTGAATGACAACTCCTCCTAAACTACTAGGCCAATTTCAACCAAACTTGGCAGGAATGTATCCTACGTGACCCTCTTTCAGAATTGCTAAAAGAATTGAAATCCAAGAAAAACTCTGGTTGCCATGGCAACAGAAAAGGAGAAATTTGACTGAATCTCAATACTATCTTTGAATGACATCTCCTCCTAAACTACTAAGTCAATTTCAACCAAACTTGGTAGGAATGTTTCTTAGGTGACCCTATTTCAGAATTGCTAAAAGAATTGAAATCCATAAAAAACTCTGGTTGCCATGGCAACCGAAAAGGAGAAATTTGAGTGAATCTCAATACTATCTTTGAATGACATCTCCTCATAAACAACTGGGTCAATTTCAATCAAACTTAAAACAAATGTTCCTTAGGTGACCCCCTTTCAGAATTGTTAAAAGAATTGAAATCCATAAAAAAAACTCTGGTTGTCATGGCAACAGAAAAGGAGAAATTTGACTGAATCTTAATACTATCTTTGAACGACATCTCCCCCTAAACTACTGGGCCAATTTCAACCAAACTTGGCAAGAATGTTTATTAGGCAACCCTCTTTCAGAATTGCTAAAAGAATTGAAATCCATAAAAATCCTGGTTACCATGGCAACCGAAAAGGAGAAATTTGAATGAATCTCAATACTATCATTGAACGACATCTCCTCCTAAACTACCTGGCCAATTTCAACCAAACTTGGCAGGAATGTTCCTTAGATGACCCCCTTTCAGAATTGCTAAAAGAATTGAAATCCTTTAAAAGCTCTGGTAGCCATGGCAACAGAAAAGGAGATTTTCCACCAAATCTCAATGACATCGTTGAATGATATTTTCTCCTAAACTAACAGGCTAATTTCCACCAAACTTAGGAGGTCACATTTAAAAAATTGCTAACAGAATTGCAATTTATAAAAAAACCAACTCTGGTTGTCATGGCAACAGAAAAAGAGAAATTACACGAAATCTGTCAGAAGCAATTTCTCAATAACCGCAGAGCCAAATTTGACAAAACTTAGTATTTGCATTGCTTATGATATTGCTAAGAGGTACTTTTCTTTGCTTTTCAATATGAAACCTTGTCACAGAAAAAGGGGACTTCTTGTAAAAATATGCTTATCAGGGGCATAGCATCTACATTTATGCATGGATTTAAAAAATGTATGGGTAAATGTTTTCTTTATCATGAATAGATGTTCTATTTGAAATATATATTTAGGTAGGTTCAAGGTCATAGATCTAGGTCAATTTGTAAATTTCTGTTTGTTTGTCAGTCCGTATGTTTTATTTTATTTCCATCTGTCCAAAGCAATTTCTCCATAATCACATAGCCGAAGTGGATGAAACTTCATATTTGAGTTACATATATGATATTTCACTGAGGTAGTTTTCTGGGTTTTCTATGGTTTGAAATCGCATAGCGGCGTTCATATGATCTTTGACCCTTTATTGCATTACCTGTAAGAAATCTGATCTGTTATAAAACCCCATCTCAGGTGAGCGACCTAGGGCCAACGGCCCTCTTGTTGGAAAACTCCCCCCCCCCCCCCCCAAAAAAAAAAAAAAAAAACAACTGAAAACGTTACAGGTAGTCCAAAATTCTTCAGAAAGAACATTTCTACCAAGTTTGTTTCAAATTGACCCAATGGTTAATGAGAAAGATATTTTTGAGAGAAACAATCTCTCGGTTTCTTTTAGTCGAATAAGCCCCGCCCTGTCACGCACAAATTTTTAACGAATATAATAATTTATGGACAGATACCGGTATTGAACAGAGTCACTCAAGAAATATTCCTACCAATTTTGGTTCAAATTGGTCCAATGGTTGATTTTTAACGAACTTTCTTATGATTTCTCTAAGTCCGATTAGCCCCACCTTGCTACTCCAACATTTTTTGACGAATGAATTATTAGCGAACAAGTTTTAAAAAGGGTCACGGAAGGAACATTTCTGTCAAGTTTGGTTCAAATTTGCCCAATGGTGAAGGAGAAGAAGATTTTTTTAGGATAATCTCGCGATTTCTCTAGGTCGGATAAGACCCTCCCTGCCACGCCCACATTTTTACGAATCCAGAAATTTACGAACAGATATTGAAATGAGTCTCTCAAGAAAAATTCCCGCGAAGTTTTGTTAAAATTGGCCAAATGGTTGAATTTAAAGATTTTTTTCATAATTTCTCAAAAAAGCCCCGCTTTCCACGCTCCCAGTTTTCGACAAATCAAAAATCTGCGAACAAGTTTAAAAAAGGGCCACGGAAGGAAAATTTCTGCCAAGTTTGGTAAAAATTGGCCAAATCGTTAAGGAGAAGAAGATGTTTAAAGAAATTGTGAATGGACGGATAGATGGACAGACGGACGGACAATTTGTAATCTAGTAAGCAGGATCCATGTTGGTCATAGTGTGTATTTTGTTAAGATTCTAGCTCAAATGCGTGTAGTTTCACACTTACTCGTACTTAAATACCGATATGAATACTTCAGAGACTGACGCATGGACTGGTGTTTCCTTTCGTAACAGACGACCATTCATACAGACGATCTATCATACAACTGAGCTGCTTTAATGCTCTCAATACTTTCCATGAAAGCAAAATACGTTACTGAAATATTGAGTCTAGACTAGATATTTAAAAGAAAAAATTCTATAAAACTAAAGCGGCGATACTTCATGCATACACTGGGAAACTATCCGGAATAGTCTTCGGAATATTCTCACATTAATTTTATTGTTTCCTTCTATACGGGTGTTATACGTACGTTCAATAGTCAACCGGTATGGTTACGAGGGACGGTCGAAAAGTAGTTGAACTTTTCGTGCTGCTGTCTCTCCATTGGCAACTGTGTAAACGCATTATATATATTGGTGGAATCTACATCCATTTGCCAATAATGTGGTCAGTTTATTTTAAAAGATAGTTGTATATACATTGTATACAATATTCTGCACACTTATATGTGATAGGTGTTTTATGTATCAAAGGCTATTTGTTAGAAGAACAACAAAGGTTACCACAACAAAAGAATATTTTAGTCATTTTAATCGCGAACAAGTAAAGTTTTGGAACTACATTATCACTTAAGATTAAATAAGGGTTAATATTTCCGATCTTGTGATCAAAATCAGTCAAAGCAGTCATGGAAACGAGCTGGTTCCCCAAACATGAAAAGATTTAGCTGTTACCTTCGGTTGGTCGTCATGTTTGTTGCTTTTGGGGATTCGCGAGGATTAATAGGTACTCATTTCATGTCAAATGGTAAAAACTGTCATTCCCAAGTACAATTCTGAAGTAATTCAGAAAAATCTAAGAATAAATGCTGAAGTAAACGCGTCCCAGATTAGCAAAGAGAAATGTTTTCTCCTTCACGATTACGCACGCTCCCATACCACCGCATCTACGTACAGTTGCCATTATAAACTATAACAAATGACAATAGTTGTTTTACTCTTCTTATAGCCCAGACCTCGCCCCACGTGACTTTTTTTGTGTCTAGAACTGAAGAAAATGCTTGATGGGAAGAAATTTGAGACCAAGGCGCCTTTGATACCGGCTGTTACACTGTACCTTAAACAGTGGGTCTACGTCATGGTTAATAGTGGGAATAATAAAGCTCCTACGAAGATGGCAAAAATGCATAGATTTAGAGGGACACTTTGTTCAAACAGTGTAGAAAGAATTTTAATAAAAAGGTAAATGGTTTTAAAGAACTAGTCAATAGTCCAACTACTTTCCGATCGTCCCTCGTATGTTTAACAAACGGAAAAAAGAAATATACGTGAGTTGTTCGGAAAGTTTTGAGACAAACATCATTTCATCATTATCTTTGCGAATTTCTTATTTATTTTATGTCTACTTTAGTTGCTTTTTAGAATTACCTCCCCCAAATTATTTCTATCACAGGAAATGCAAGTTTCATATTAAAGCAACACTAACTATATGTATAATGAGGAAAAATGTCCTTATGGTCTTTAAAGTATGTATTTTGTAAGTCATAATGTGTTTTAAGCATTGTCAAACCTTAACTCCTTCCCAAAACATGAAATTTTAGGGTGATCCAATTTGACAGCTGCTGCAGATGTCAAAAGCATGACTTTGCGGATAGAATTTGTGTGCAATTAAGCACAGAAAACAAAGATCGAAGGCTTTTTACCGCGTCCCTTTCATTTATTTTCCTGTAGCTGAAACAGAAGCTGCTAAATAAATGCTGAAGTTTGATTGGCAGACTGTATATTTCCATTTCGGTGTGTGTGACAGCAAAGGAAAATTGCGACTTAACTTGACAGCCTTGTTAAAACTTGCCAGTCTGGCGTCTGACCCTGTTGCTAGCTTAAAAGTGACTCATTTTCCAAGTATTAATTGATATTTTCTTTATATGGATACCTTTCTATAGTCTAAATACAAAACCCACACATTAACCCTTTCTCAAACAAGACCTGGTTTTGACGTACCTTGTTGGAATGGCTTAGAAAAACATTGAGGCAAAAGAAGAAAATGCTGATCATCAGCATTTTCTACTTTTGCCTCAATTTTTTCTGAAGTTTATTTCTCAGAAATTGCTTATTCATTATTCACCATTTTGTAATCTGCAGCACTTTACTAATTGGACAACATGAAATTTTGTCATTTTGGAAAGGGTTATGTATATTGAATAAGTCGTTTGTATCCTTTGTAACCAAGAGAAATTGCAAGTTGACTTAAAGTGACATTTCACGCTTATTTTTACATAAATTTTACGTTTATTCTATCTGAAAGAGCATGTTTTCTTATGAAAATTCTGAAAATTTCAAACCAAAATATTGAACCGTTTACGAGAAATATATATGTTTGTGCCAAAATTAAACAAATTGTTGTGGACAACAGTTCAGATTTATATAGAATTTGTTATTTCTGTCTCAACTTTAAAGGCGTATTTTTCGCTTACAAATAACAACTTAAAAAACTGATAGCATTTCTACGCATTAGAATAATCAATCTTTGCATCAAGATATACTTTTAAAAATGAAATAAATGTGAAATGTCACTTTAACAGTCGTGTTAAAACATGTCGTTTGACTTCTGGATCTGTCACTGGCTTCAAGCTGACTCATTTTGAGCAAACTTTGTGTCGTATTGTTCTGCGATAGAGTGAAAACTTGTTTACGATAGAAAAATGCATCGTGGTAGTACCAGTTAAAGTTTTAAGCTGCAGTTATGATTACTTTGTTGAAATACGGCGAATAGGCATTTGATGATGATCCACAACCATTTCTTTTCGAACAAATAAAGCAAATAACTAAGTATATCATACCTATATAGACGAAGACAGTGTTGCTAATTTGAAAATAGATTTAGTTGGACGAACGGTATTGACCGCTATTTACATAGTGAATACAGCCCCGTGTGTCTAACTATACCGGAACTATTTATCCCGTTTCCATGAATTTTAAAGGTATTTGATTTATCAAGAAATTTTACATAACCCGATAAGAGTGAATTTCTAGTCAACTCGAGTTGATTTATGCCTATTTTCCTTACAGGCGGGTCATTAAATCACTCAAAATCCTGATATTTGAACTGTTGTGAATTCACTTCAGCTTAATCATACATTCATACACAGTTTTTTTAGCTCACCTGAGCACGAAGTGCTCAAGGTGAGCTATTGTGGTCGCTTTTTGTCCGTCGGCGTCCGTCTGTCCGTCTGTCCGTCTGTCCGTCTGTCTGTCCGTCTGTTCACATTTTGTTGTTACCACTCTAGCACCTACAAATATTGACCAATCTTAACCAAACTTGGTCAAAACATGTATGACCATAAGTTCTCGGATGAGTTCGATTTTCAGTCAGATCTGATCAGGAAGTCCGGAGTTATGCGCCCTTGAATATCAAAAATCGCTAGTTTTGACTTTGTTACCACTCTAGCATCTACAAATATTGACCAATCTTAACCAAACTTGGTCAAAACATGTATGACCATAAGTTCTCGGATGAGTTCGATTTTGGGTCAGATCGGATCAGGAAGTCCGGAGTTATGCGCCCTTGAATATCAAAAATAGCTATTTTTGACTTTGTTACCACTCTAGCATCTACAAATATTGACCAATCTTAACCAAACTTGGTCAAAACATGTATGACCATAAGTTCTTGGATGAGGTCAATTTTGGGTCAGATCGGATCAGGAAGTCCGGAGTTATGCGCCCTTGAATATCAAAAATCGCTAGTTTTGACATTGTTACCACTCTAGCATCTACAGATATTGACCAATCTTAACCAAACTTGGTCAAAACATGTATGACAATAAGCTCTTGGACGAGTTTGATTTTTGGTCAGATCAGATCAGGAAGTCCGGAGTTATGCGCCCTTGGATATCAAAAATAGCTAGTTTCGACTTTGTTACCACTCTAGCATCTACAAATATTTGACCAATCAAGACAAAACTTGGCTAGAATGTTGGTAACCATACAATAATGAATGAGTTCGATTTTCAGTGTCATCGAAGAAGGAAGTCCGGAGTTATGTGCCCTGGAATTTGACAAATTTGCAGTTTTCGACTTTGTTTACACTTAAGCATCTACATTTATAGACCAATCAAGACAAAAAATGTCATCAATGTTGCTAACTATAAGCTGCTGAATGAATTAAATTTTCAGCTTGATCGGACCAGAAAAACCAGAGTTATTGGCCCTTGAATTTCACAAAATTGTCATTTTCAACTTTATTTTCACTTCAAAAAACACAAATATTGACCAATCAAGACTTAACTTGGTCACAATGTTGGTGACCATGAGATCTTATATGATTTCATTTTTCATATTGATCGAACTAAAAAAGAGTTGTGTGCCCTTGATGCTGACAATATTGCTAATTTCGTTTTTAATTTCACTCAAACAGCAATAAATATTGACCAATCAAAAAAACAACTAGGACATAAGGTTGGTGTATAAAGGTCTTAGAGATACCCTGCCAGTAATACCCGAAAGGGGAGTTGGGCAGTATTTATAGATAGATAGATAGATAATATATTTATCAGAACAGAGTTATGTGCCCTGGATTATGACAAAATTTATGTTTTTTATCGACTTAGTTTTCACTTTAACAGACACAAATATTGATCATTAAAGATTAAGAATGCTGTTTTCAGCTGGATCATAATCTCGCATCTTAAGTTTCGTGTTCTTGTCTTAGAGATACCTAGGTCATGTAAAAGATAAGTCTTGTTCTGCATGGAGAAAATTTCAAACTTCTATCAGGTGAGCGATCCAGGGCCATCTTGGCCCTCTTGTATTTACTTGTCGACAGTTGCTGTTTATATGTTATGTCAAGTCTGGTATTGTTTGCTAGACAGCATAGAAACTACCTGTAATCAGTAGATAAATAATCCATCCATTCCTTATTTTTCTATAGCAAATTTACTTTTGCTCTTGTTTGATTATTTATTAATTATTAACCCATTACCAGACGAAAGATTTTTGGGGTGGTCCAGGGAGTTTATTACTCTGCTCTGCAACAATTCTTGTTTGATTTTGACCCTTTACAAAAAATGATTTTATTCAAAACTATTTTTAGCTCACCTGAGCACGAAGTGCTCAAGGTGAGCTATTGTGGTCACTTTTTGTCCGTCGTCCGTCTGTCTGTCCGTCTGTCCGTCTGTCCGTCCGTCCGTCCACAATTTCGTGTTTACACTCTAGCATCTACAAATATAAGCCAATCTTGACCAAACTTGGTCAAAACATGTATGGCCATAAGATCTCGGATGAGTTTGATTATGGGTCAGATCGAACTAGAAAGTCGGGAGTTATCTGCCCTTGAATGCGAAAAATACTTAGTTTTGACATTGTTTACACTCTAGCATCTACAATTATTGATCAATCAGGACAAATCTTGGACATAAGACCGCAGACCATAAGATCTCAGATGAGTTCGATTTTCAGTCTGATCTGACCAGAAAGACGAGAGTTATGTGCCCTTGAATTTGACAAAATTGCCATTTTCGGCTGTTTTTGACCTTGTTTACACTCTAGAATCTACAATTATTCATCAATCAAGACAAAACTTTGACACAATGTTTGGGACCATGAGATCTCGGATGAGTATGATTTTCAGTCTGATCTGATCAGAAAGTCGAGAGTTACTTGCCCTTGAATTTGACAAAATTGTCATTTTTGGCTGTTTTCGACGATGTTTACACTCTAGAATCTACAATTATTGATTAATCAATCCAAAACTTGGACACAATATTGGGGAGCATAAGATCTGGGATGAGTTTGATTTTCAGTGTTATCTGATCAGAAAGTTGAGAGTTATGTGCCCTTGAATTTGACAAAAAAGCTGTTTTTGACTGTTTTCGACCTTATTTACACTCTAGAATCTACAATTTTTGACCAATCAAGACAAATCTTGGACACAAGGTTGGAGACCATAAGATCTCAGATGAGTTTGATTTTCAGTCTGATCTGACCAGAAAGATGAGAGTTATGTGCCCTTGGATTTGATAAAATTGTCGATTTTGGCTGTTTTTGACATTGTTTACACTCTATAATCTACTATTATTTATCAATTAAGACAAAACTTGAACACAATGTTTGAGACCATAAGATCTTGGATAAGTTTGATTTTCAGTCTGATCTGATCAAAAAGTGGAGAGTTATGTGCCCTTGAATTTGATCAAATTGCCGTTTTGGGCTACTTTAGACCTTGTTTACACTCTAGAATCTACAATTATTGACCAATCAAGACAAATCTTGGACACAATGTTGGATATCATAAGATCTCGGATGAGTTTGATTTTCAGCCTGATCTGACTAGAAAGTCGAGAGTTATGTGCCCTTGAATTGGACAAAATTGCTGTTTTCGGCTGTTTTCGACCTTGTTTATACTCCAGAATCTACAATTATTTATCAAAGAAGACAAATCTTGGACACAATGTTGGGCACGATTAAATCTTGGATGAGTTTGATTTTCACAATGTTATTGACCATATTAGTTCGTTTTCAGGCCTAAAAATCTTAAATATTTTTTGAATTGAAGAAAAGTGTTGCTTATATCATTTTGGTTCAGGTGAGCGATATAGGACCATCATGGTCCTCTTGTTCTACATCTCGTGTCATTGAAAGTCCCTTTCATCTCAAACTTAGCCAAAAGTCTTCTTATCTGCTTTCTGGAAGGCACTGTGGCATTTTGGTACATATTTTGGATTTTTCTTCTTACTAGAACAGGATATGTAAATAATGCATAGCACAGATTGACTATTTCTGCATTGTCAGCCATCTTGGAATGCTGAAAATATGATGACGTCATTGATGACGTCATTGATGTTACCATGATGCTACATTGCGTTCTTCTGCACAACCATTACAAATTCTATTTTATACCCTTTCCATCGACACCCAAACTAAAACAGTGCTACCACATTACGCAGATATATTAAATATTCTTTGTGGGACATGTTTTTTGGATCACCCTGTACATCTGATTTTCTGTATACAATTATTTGTTTAATTCAGCGCAATAGTTTCTCACTATTTATTTCTCGTAAACGATGCAATACTTTGGCTTGATTTTTTCTGAATTTTCATGAGAAAATATACTCTTTCCGGTAAAAAAAGTAAAGCTTAAGAGAAAATATCCGTGACATGTCATTTTAACTTTGAAATTATTTAATTATTGTTTTATTTCATCGTTTTGTATTTATTTCAGTGACTCAAGACACACGTTTCGATGGTAAGCATTTAACAATTTCTCAACATTATGAAATATCTTAGCTTTTCAACAAAAACCTTATAACTGTAGCTTAACCCTTTCCCAAACAAGACCTGGTATCTTAAATAACATCCATTTTGTCATTTGTGGCAGTTTTTGAAGCGGACCACCCTAAAATTCTGTGGTTTGGGAATGGGTTAAAACAAAGGGTTCTATCCATGGCAGTGGTAAACATCCTTACTGAAATTATCTCCCACCAATGGTTTGATCATTAACCCTTTCCCAAACGACAAAATTTTACGGTGATCCACTTCAAAAACTGTCACAACTGACAAAATGGATATGACACAGAAAATATTGAGACAAAAGGAGAAACTGCTGGTTATCAGCAGTTTCTTCTTTTGTTTCAATGTTTTCCCAAGCCTTTTCTATTAGGGACGTCAAAACCAGGTCTTGTTTGGGAAAGGGTAAACCTATGTTGGTGAGCAGCTTGAGGCTCAGTGAGGTTGTTGTGGTAGTACTGGTATGAGAATTGAGGGGAATTTATGGTTAGGTGATCCAACCACAGCAATGTGACCTTTGCAGTTGAAAGAGATGTTAAACTCAAATTGATCAATTAATCAGTCATACCTTGATGCAATTGATACTGTAATTATGCATGTGATTCAAATCAATTTAAAAATTTGAAAAGCCTTTCCCTTTGACTTACATTAACTATGCGATCAACAGCTGCTAGTATCTGTTATTGAAATAGACCACCCTACACTTTTGTCATTTCGGAAAGGTTAAATTATTTTATGCTAAACCTCCTTTATTTTTCCATTTCCGTAGTCTGTCCCGAAGGAGTCCAGCGTCAATGTTGCCCGGCTGATGCTTGTGATACGGCAAAATGTCCGGCAAGGCCGTCTGCTGTCTGTAGAGCAAATCCATGTGGTGAATGTAGCGTGGAATTTTACGATGAACACAATCAACTTGTAAACTGCACCGAAGGTATATTGCATGTTTTTGTTGACTTTTTTTATGCCCTGGTATCGAGAGATCGGGGGCATATTGTTTTACTCATATCTGTCCGTCTGTCCATCCATCTGTCTGTCTGTCCGAAAACTTAACATTTTTCCATTTCTCCAAAAGTAATTGACATAAGCCTACAAAGCTGATATTTGGTATGTAACTTCTTTTTAATGATATGTATCTATTCCATGCAATATGACCTTTCTCAAGGTCATCTGGTAACCCTTATGAACCCGTAACACAAAAACTTAACATTTTCAAAAAATAGCCTTTTCAGGGGCATTCATGTTTTACAAACATATCTTTTTTCACTTTATTTCAAAGATTTGATCTAATATATAACAGGTTACTCTGTTGTTATATAATGCATACTGTTAGAAATGGTGTTTAAAACCCATTCAATCTATCAATCAATCAATCAGTCAGTCAATCAGTCAATCAATTTTGTCATGGAAGCATAGGCAAAGATCAGCCTGCACATTTGTGCAGTCTGATCATTGCCCATGCAACCTGTGTGACCTTTGACAAGGTCATTGATAAAAGAACGTCTGGAAGGCCATTTGCTGACTGTAGAGCGAATCCATTCGGTGGTTGTAGCGTGGAATTTTACGATAAGCATAATCAACTTGTCAACTGCACAGAAGGTAATGGGTGTTTTTTATGCCGCCATATCTAAAGATCAGGGGCATATTGTTTTACTGGTGTCCGGAAGTCTGACGGTCTGTCTGTCCGAAACTTATATAGCATTGGCCATTTTACGTCCCTTAATGCTTTACAAGCACATCTTGTTGTTTTTTTTGTGATCAGTATATTTAACTCAGATTATCTTGTATTTAGGTGCTGTTATGTCTTAGATAATGGAAGATCAGCTTGCACATGTATTTTTGTGCTCCTTTAGTTGTTGCCCATGACCCAAGGAAGTGCCCTTTTGTTTTTGATTCACGAAGGTCAAGGTCACAATCGGACTTTGTTTAAAATCCATTTCCTTGCTCTAAGTCAAGAACCAGTTAACCTATAGCACTTTTTCAGTGACAAGGTGCTAGTGAGGGATATTTGTCTGCTTTGAGACAGTTCTAGTTTTTCACACATTTACTGTTTTTGGACTTAAAATTCTAAGTTGATCTTTTGCATGTAACTCTTACTGTCATAATATATCTGTCATAACTCTGTTTGTATTAGAGCTATTGCTCTCAAACTTTCAACTCTGCTTCTGTCACTTTTTATCAGCCTCCAGGCAATGATTCATTACTCTGACGTATGATTTAGTGGAATTATAAACACTTTGCAGACTTAATATGTTTTCACTATCCAGCATTTGATAATTACTCTTTGTTTTCTAGTTTTGACGTCCCCAAAAAGCTTTGAAAACATTTAGGCAAAAGAAGAAAAATTCTCCTTTTGTCTGAATATTTTCCGTGCTGAAAATACCAATTCTGTATTCGTTAATACCCAGTTTGTCATTTATGGCAGCTTTTGAATTGGATCACCCTCAAATTTGCTTGTTTGGGAAAAGGTTACGAAATCCTTGTACGTTCATTTAGGAGTGAGTATGTGTCACCACAAGAGAGCCATGGCACAAATGATGAACAGAAAAATGGGCAAAACTTATTCGAAAGCAGTCATCGATTTTATCCGATCCCGAGAAGTTGTCCCCATGAGCATGATGGACGATATGGACATGGACGATATGGACATGGAAATGGGAAAATATGATACAGAGGATATGAGGTATGGGAAATATTTTAAAACACTTTTCCAGACAGCAAAATTTTAGACTGGATTCAAAAATATGATACAGAGGATATGAGGTATGGAAAATATTAACACTTTTCCGGAGATTTTAAATTTTAGACTGGATTCAAAAAAAAAAATTGCAGATGACAAATATATCCTTTCCCAAACAGCCAAGATTTTAGGTTGCTTCAATGAGAAAGGAGCGGAAGACAATAAAACAAATGTTTTTAAATGTATGGAAGTTGTAGATTATAGCATGGAAAATATTGAGGCAAAAGGAGAAAATGCTGAATATCAGCATTTTCTTCTTTTGCCTCATTGTTTTCCAAAGTTTATTTTTTAGGGACATCAAAGTCAGGTCTTATTTGGGAAAAGTTTGAAATGAACAAAATTTTACATTTTTAGCTCGACTTTTTGAAGAAAATGAGAGCTTATACTGTCACCCGGGCGTTGGCGTCGACGTTGCAACAAAGGTTAAAGTTTTTTCAAACATCAATAACTTCCATACTATCAAAGGGATTCAACCCAAACTTGGAATACTTATTCACCATCACACCCTCTACCTTTCTACCAGGGCCCATGACCCTGGCTCCACTTTATTTGGAGTTATGCCCCCTTTATACTAAGCAACTTAGAAAGTCGAGGGCGCTGTCTTCGGACAGCTCTTGTTTCTCTTTCTTGGTGAAAAACATCGTAGTAAATGAAGAAATTGCTTGCCAAGCAATTTCATCATTTCCCAGAATGCTTTCAACAGCTTTTATACAGTGGAGCCTTAAAAAATGTCAATGTGTGCTAATGTTTTAACACCTTTTCAAATAAGACTTTGTTTTGATGTCAATTTTAAAAAAAAGGCTTTGGACAACATTGTTGCAAAAGAAGAAAAGTCCAAATCATTAGAACTTTCTCCCTTAACCTAAATATTTTCTTTGCTATTATGTGCATGAATTCTATTTTTATCAACACCCATTTTGTTGAAGCCCGCAGCAGCTTTTGATTTGGATCAATATAATCTCATGCTTGATAGGTGTTCTGTAGTCAACTTCAGTCCGTTTCTATCAATTTACTGGAAAATGCTCACATTATCGGAAATACCCTATGTCTGTGTTCGGAATTGCTGATGCATTTGGTAATCGCCTCTTCACTGTATGCACTTTAACATACCATTTTCTCCCTATTTATTAAGGTTAAAAGTTTGAAAATGTGTAAAAATGAAAGAATATATCCAATCGCATTAAATGATGTTAACATGAGTCATGTACAATAGGGTATTACCGAACAGCAACAAAAGTTCTCCCCACTGACGTCTTTTTACACCCTTCAAGATGAAGGCTTTGGAAAATATCATTGAAAATGAAGAAATTGCTTGTGACAAGCAATTTCTTCATTTCCCACAAAGTTTTCTATGCAGAATAATCAAGAAATGTTAAATTTCATTCACTTGAATAAAACTGTCTTCTGCAACATCTTTGAATTTGGACAAGTCGAAAATATTGTCGCCAGAGCCGCGTTCTTTAGAGCGAGATTTCTTGAGATATCTTGAGATTTCTTAAGATGTTTCAGGATAAAGCGCTCTTTTGAGCAAGATTTTTAAGATACTCACTGGGAGCCGCCATTACTCTATACTTATTTCAGAACCCCTCGGTAAATTCTGTAGAATTTATATGGGAGAGAATTGACCGAGTTGTTCGGAATGCTCCATGATTCAAAAACAGCGGAGTTCCGAATGCTCAATACTTCATACAAAAAACATCATGATGACGTCATTTGTATGAAGTATGGAACATTCGGAACACCTCGCTTATAATCTCGGTCTCAAAGACGCTGTATCAAAAACATCTTAAGAAATCTTAAAAAATTTCGCTCTAAAGAACGTGCCTCTGGTTTTGGATTGAAATTGTTTTTGTATTTCAGGTTGGTCTTGGATAGAGATATGATGGAAAACATGCAAGAAAAATATAAAGAAATGGATGAGATCAGAGACGAATACGGAATGGTGGCATGCGCAATAGAGAAGATGGAAACCGAGGAACGCATGTATGAGATTGATATTGCGATGCGTAGGTTTTTCTTTTTCTCACAATATTACAATATTACAATAATTGCATTCAGCCCAACTTGTTAAATTGTTGTTGATTGATGAACATAAATGTTTCTGCAGTTTCTTCTTTTGTCTCAATGTTTTCCCATGCCTTGTCTAATAGGAACTTCAAAACAAGGTCTTGTTTGGAAAGGGGTTAAGCAAACCTTTTCCAAATCAAGGCCTTTGTTTTGAGGTTCTTATTTTATCAATAGAAATAGCTTGGAGAAACATTGTAACAAAAGAAGAGAATGCTGATGCCTCAACATTTTCTATGCTTTACTGTACATAAATCCTATCATTACCAATTTCGATTTGTTATTGGCATCAGCTTTTGAAGAACAGTATAGATTTTGTTGTTTGGGAAATGATTTATTATTAAAACTTTGTGAACATTTTGGACCCATAGTACTATGGTAAATAGTGTGGTTTTGCCACGAAGCAATAATTTGATCTCTGAGTTATCCTAACTACATTTTGGACATTCTGTAAATGTGTCAGGGTAGCGTGAGTCCACTATATATTTAAGTTTTGTTGTATGCAGCAACTTTAAAAAAATACACCATTTTTCATCAAATTTCCAACCTATTTAATTCATTCATTTTGGCTAAATATCTGTAATTTTCATAAAGAAATATTAAGTAGAAATTATTGAATTCGCTTTTCATAGAATATGACTGGAAAACAAAAAGTCGCATTAAGGCCATGTGAGTTGGTAACGTATATTCATGTTATTCATGTAACAGCAGTAAAGTTAATGACATTCAGCTAACATTCTGTGTGTCCGCCATGGGCCTAGATGACACAAAGACATCCCTTCTCATTGACAACGCATAATTTACGATGAATCTTTGTGGGATAGTTATTTATTCGTCCCTTTTGAAAGCCTGTTCCAATTGTTGAAAATTTCTTGGAGCAAAAAGGTGAAAAAACTAATCTCTGGTAACAAATATGATTATTTTGTGCAATGCTGACACGTACAAAACATTATTTCTTGAACAAATTAGGTGTACCTGAATTCTAGTATTGCTTCGCATGTGAAAGCATGTTATCAAATCTTATGAAGTAGGATCACCAGAAATGAGCATGATTTGGTGAGGATGTTTTGATGCTATTGAATTCTGCAATCGTCTGTGGTTTTGTGACTTCATATTTGAGTCTTTGTAAAAAACCTAAATATTTTTCATGTTTGGATCACTTGATTTTGATAAAATTTACAGAAAATATGTAAATGTTATAGATGTATTTTGGCTGAAAATTCCATAATATATACTGCATTATTTATTTAATTATGATGAAAAATATAAGTGTTAATTGTGTTAGAAGTGCCTTTCAGTGTAGTCCAGATTTTTGTTGTTTGTTTTTGTTGCTTGTGAAATGGGTTAACAAACAAATCTTTTGTTTTTTCCAGAACGTATGTCAGATTACATGGCGAAAATGGCAGCGGCAATGTGCATGTATTTCACACGTCACGAAATTTGTCAAAATAAGGGGACATGCATAATCGGCACAGACCCCATGCAGTATCTGAAGGTGTGCAAATGTGAAGATGGATTTTACGGCCTGTTCTGTGAAAAAACTGGAAATCCAACCCCTAGTGAGTATTTATCCTAAATCAATTTTTATACGCCGGAAGGGTCGTGTCATATTATGGCCCCGGTCGTCCGTCTGTCTATCTGGGCCAACGCCCGGGGGTTTATGTGGTTCAATCCGTCAATGATTTATATGAAAAGAACAATTCCACTTGAACCATGCCATTTTATGTGGCACTTTTCTTCATAAAGATCAAAGAAAAAACCACTTAATCCTGAAATATTGGCGTGTCTGTCCGTCTGTCTGTCCGTTAGCAACTTCTTGTGTGCGCAACTCCTCGTACAGTTTTGATCGGAATTTGATCAAACTTGCCACAATGAATCACATTGGTATCTAGTTGTGCACACCGCTTACTGAATTCAGTTAACTCTTTTCGTTCTTGAATTATCTGCCCTTGAATTGAAAAAAATGCCCATTTTACTGACAAGCCCCTCTTGGGCGTATATGCGCCGCTCTGCGAAGCTCTTGTTGGAAAATGTAAATGGATTCAACAAATGAGTCAAACATCAGAGAAAAGAACTCAGTAAAGTGGGGGTACATGCAACAAACGGCTTGATAAATGACACAGAAATAGGAAAGTTATCTTACAATTTCTGACCTGAAACGGGGCTAATTTGGTTGTATAATTTCCCATCCCACAATGCACAATCTCCACCGTGTGAATGTGAAGCCGGACATTATGATCTGTTAGAACTGTGAAAAAAATGGAAATCCGATCCCAAGTGAGTGTTTTTCTTTAACAAAATCGAGCCAGGATCTGGAAAAAGGTCCCTTAAGACTTTTGAGCCCAACATGGTTCCAGATCAGCCTGCGTATACACGCAGTCTGATCATGAACCATGTTGTTCTCCAATAGCTTGGTCATGATTATCTACACAAGTGAAAATAACATAGATGACAGACATGACTGCCTCAAATTTTGTAAGGGATGTTTTTCCAGATCCCTGCTCAATTATATTTTTCCATTATGTATGTACCATAGTTATTCTAATAAATGCCTATATTCTAATAAAAGCCCATCCCCCAAATCTCGGCTGAAAATCTGCTTGTAACAAGCACAATTTTAGCGAAAAGGGGTGATTCTAATAAACGCCCATCCCCTGATTCTGGATTAAAATAATCAAAGTCATAACCAAAATCATTTCCAAAAGCAATGAAAAAGGGAATGTCCAGCCCTTAATCTGATTGCAATGATGGATTTCCATTGAAAAATCATATTTTGCAGTCCTCATAGCAAAACTCGACTTGCTGAACTTCGGGTCCATGAAATGACACTGTATTTGCAAAACTTTGACCGACAAAATTAGAATACCTCTAATAAACGCCCAACTCTTACTTTTCGAGTAACCATGTTTCTAATAAACGCCTGGGCATTTATTAGAATAATTACGGTAACTTCATTTTCAGGCAATGGTTGGTCACAAAATCTATCAGAATAAGGGGACTGTGCTTGCATATTTGCGCGCAACCCATGCATTTTCTTAACCTATTCCCACATATTTATGACTGCTTTTTACTCCCCAAGAGAAGGGCTTTTGAAAACAATGTGGAAAATTAAGAACCTGCTTGTGACAAGTAATCTCTCCATTACCCACAATGTTTTTTACTTAAAAAGACCAAACTATTTTAAATTCCATACACTTGAAATTGACATCTTCAACATCTTTGAATTTCATTTGCTTAATGTTTTGTCTGCAATGTCTTTGAATTTGGATAAGTATAAAATTTTGCTATCTGGTAACATATGCTAACCCTGTCCCAAATATGGAGAAAGAAATGCAAAAACAATGAAGCAAACAAAGAAAATGCTGATGCTCAGCATTCTCTCCCTTTGTCTCCAATTTTTCCTTGCTATTTTGTACACTAAATCTCTTTATTATCAGCCATTTTGTTGTCTGCAACAGCTTTCAAATTCCAGCAATGTATAATTTCGATGTTTACTGAGTAGCTAGGGTTAATGTCTTTTGCCTATTTCCAGACTCGGACTGCGAACGATATAAAGCAATTACCACACATTGACTCCTTTAATTTGACGCCCCACAAAATAAAGGCTTTGGAAAACATTGTGGAAATTGAAGAAATTGCTTGTGACAAGCAATTTCTTCATTTCCCACAACATTTTTACCACAAAAGACCAAAAAGATGTTACATTTCTTTAACTCGAAATTATCCTCTGCCATATCTCTTAAATTGGATAAGTCCAAAAGTTGTCGTTTGTTAATGGGTTAAGCAATTGTTGACGGTATTTTGGAAATGCTGCTTGCAATCTCTTTGAACATTTTAATGATTTCGCCTATATTCAGAGTCAGACTGCAAAAGATATTTGGGATTATGCTGCTTGCAATATCTTTGATCCCAAGCCAATACTGTTGAGGACATCAAAACCATGTCTTGTTTGGGAAAGGGTTCATGATTTTGCCTATTTTTAGACTCTGACTGTGAAAGATATAAAGCCATTGTCGACTGTATTTTGGAAATACTGCTTGCAATATCTTTATACTTGGATCTCTCTAAAATCTTGTGGTTGGGTGAAAAGAAAACTTCATTTTCATGATTTTGCCTATTTTTAGACTCTGACTGCGGAAGATATAAAGCAATCGTTGATGGTATTTGGGATCGTACCAACGACTACGGTATGCACGGCCATGTTGTTCATCGTCTTCTCACGTTGTTCCGAGTTAATTACGATCTCATGCCGATTGTGAGCTGCTCCAACTCTGGATTGTACGAGCAAATACAGGTACTCTGCATAGAATTTTTTTCTTCCTTTTGTCTCAGTATTTTTAGCTCACCTGAGCACAAGGTGCTCATGTGAGCTATTGTGATCACCTTTTGTCCGGCGTATGTGCGTACGTGCGTCGTCCGTGGTGCGTTGTCCGTCAACAATTTATTTAAATGACATCTCCTCCTAAACTACTGGGCCAATTTCAACCAAACTTGGCAGGAATGTTCCTTAGGTGACCCCCTTTCAGAATTGCCAAAAGAATTGAAATCCATAAAAAACTCTGGTTGCCATGGCAACAGAAAATGAGAAATTTGACTGAATCTCAATACTATCTTTGAACGACATCTTCTCCTAAACTACCAGTCCAATTTCCACCAAACTTGGCAAAAATATTCCTTAGGCGGTCCTCTTTAAGAATTGCTAAAAGAATTGAAATTGATTAAAAACTCTGGTTGCCATGGCATCAGAAAAGGAGAAATTTGACTAGTTCTCAATAATTTCTTTGAACAACATCTCCTAAACTACTAGGCCAATTTCAACCAAACTTGGCAGGAATGTTCCTTAGGTGACCCCTTTTCAGAATTGCCAAAAGAATTGAAATCCATAAAAAACTCTGGTTGCCATGGCAACAGAAAATGAGAAATTTGACTGAATCTCAATACTATCTTTGAACGACATCTTCTCCTAAACTACCAGTCCAATTTCCACCAAACTTGGCAAAAATACTCCTTAGGCGGTCCTCTTTAAGAATTGCTAAAAGAATTGAAATTGATTAAAAACTCTGGTTGCCATGGCATCAGAAAAGGAGAAATTTGACTAGTTCTCAATAATTTCTTTGAACAACATCTCCTAAACTACTAGGCCAATTTCAACCAAACTTAGCAGAAATATTTCTTAGAAGGTTCCTTTAAAAGATTGCTAAAAGAATTGAAATCCTTTGAAAACTCTGGTAGCCATGGCAACAGAAAAGGAGATTTTCCACCAAATCTCAATGACATCGTTGAATGATGTAATCCTCCTAAACTAACGGGCTAATTTCCACCAAACTAGGCAGAAATATTCCTTAGTAGGTCACATTTAAAAAATTGCTAACAGAATTGCAATTTATAAAAAAAACAACAACTCTGGTTGCCATTGCAACAGAAAAAGAGAAATTACACGAAATTTGTCAGAAGCAATTTCTCAATAAACGCAGAGGCAGATTTGACAAAACTTAATATTTGCATTTCTTATAATATTTCTAAGAGGTACTTTTCTTTGCTTTTCAATATGAAACATTGTCACAGAAAATGGGGACTTCTTGTAAAAATCTGCTTATCAAGGGCATAACATCGACATTTATGCATGGATTTAAAAAATGTATGGGTAAATGTGTTCTTTATCATGAGAAGATGTTCTATTTGAAATATATATGAGCCGCGTCATGGAAAAACCTGCCTTAATGACAAAATTTCACATTTTCAGATTTTTACGTTTTTGTAAAGATCATTTATTTAGGATAACAAAATCGAAAACAGTATTGAAAAATATTGATTTTTCACTGAGCTACAGCATTTTATAGGACGTAGGAGTAAAGAGCATAGAGAACGTCATGAAAACAAATTGCGACGTCGGTAAAAACTCGTTGAAATATTTGTGATTTCTCACCAGACTGTTTTCTTATCGCTAATTCAGATATATTGTAATAATGCAGTTGAAATAAAGACATTGATATCTTCATGTAAAGTGCAATTTCTATTTTTGTTGCCTAGCAACCAGTGTTATGGTTATCATATAAATGCATAGCAACCATGGAACCATGGATACGACGTCTCACCAGAAGCTGTGAACCACAAAAAAAAAAAAAAAAAAAAAAAAACTGGTTACACTTAATCGTTACTTTATTAGTGTGAAAAAAATATATGTTGTATTTTTGTTGTAATGATAATGTAATTTTTGTAGAACAGTAAAGTAATCATAGCAATATAAACAACAAAGCACGAGTCGGTGATTCCTGTAACGTCATTACTTGTACATAAATGTGCAGCTGGCTCTGAACAGAAATCATTTTGGTTGGTTGGTCTGACGTATGGTCTCACAAAACGTTGGAGATATCGCTGCCTTTCAACAGTTAGACCTTGACAACCGACACGATATGGTCTTTCAATGTTCTCAAATGGAAAGGCGGGGTCTTTCAGCAAACACATCTTTTTTTCTTGTCCTTCATAATTTTCCTTTACAATTACCACTCCAGGCTCGTCTGCTGCGAACCAGAAATACTGAAATTTCCTGAAAATATTGATTACAGTTATTAATCATAATAACACATACCAAAAGAAATATTTCGCAGGTTTAAGTTACAAGTTTGATAAAGGATAAGATTTGAAACTCGTGTATGTAACTTCACGCATTTCATATAAGTTATGTTGTTTGTTGTGTTGTGTAGTCCAATTTGAAAGCTGCTGCAGATGACAAAATAGATGTTGGTAAAATATTATTTCTGTACAATATAGCATAGAAATTATTGTTACAAAAGGAGAAAATGCTGATTATCAGCATTTTCTTCTTTTGCCTCAATGTTTTCCCAAGCCTTTTCCAATAGGGACGTCAAAACTCGGTTCTTGTTTGGGAAAGGTTTAAACAAAATGAGAACTATAACTCACCTAATTCCAACCAGAGGCTTGAAATATCGGGTAAATTCGACACCCCAAGAATTTGTGTAAGGAAATAATCAGAAAACGATGTTAATATCTCTTATAAACTTCAAATCGGGTGAATATATTGATTATAACGATGCACTTGATTTTTCTTTATTAAGATTTTCATTCTCACCCACGATTCGGAGACAGATCAATTTGCGAAATGTGATTTTTTTAAATGTTCATCCGCGCAAAGTCATATCCTAAACCACAAATATTCCCTTAAAGCATCTACGAAATATTCCTTCTTCATTTAAAACACCGCGGTCGCCAAACAACAATGTTTAGAAAGTTTACTGTTTTCTCGAATGAAATGTAAAAGTAATACCTTGTCGCTGAAATATTCCAATTAATGGTTCAATTAATCCATGACCAAATTAATCTTAACTTAACATGCGCAGCCCGAAATTTCAACAACTGTTCCCTTTTAATTACTGTATGGGAATGAGTCTATTTCTATTTTCGGAAACTGTTCAATAACAGGTGTTGCGCGCGTGGCTTCGCGGCTTTGTTTGATGTTTTAAACTCTCCCGTAGACGGTTAGTGGTATGACGATTGTATGACGTCATTTTGTTCCGACAAAGGAATGAGAAATCAGCACGTGGATATCCCTGTCAATCAAGCATATAAATGATCAAATGGGCGGAGACTGACAAACTGTTCCGACCAATCAATCAAACACAATTTACTCAGTAGATTTACAAGGCGGTGCCACGTGAATTAAAAGAGCCGCATTCGGGTTTTTTGATTGTCGCTAAATAAGGAATTTGTGCACATTCAAACAAAGGTCAAATCTTTGAGTGATATTTAATTTTTATGCGTTGGATTGTTAACTATTGCGGTGGATTAATAAGGTTGTTTCTTACAAAGTAAGACTCGTCATATTTAATATATTCATCTACTACAGTCGAGAACTTTGACTGACCTCAAAATATGAATCTTATGGAACAGTTTTCCGCGTGAAACGTTTCAGATGCAAATTGATGTGGAATGTGTTAATAATGCGTATATTAAGATCAAAATTGTTTTTTGGTTGATGAAAAGGGCATCAGTGCCATTTCTACTGTTCAAAATAGGCGCAACAACCAAACTGTAGTCTGTTTCAGTCGATGTAGGAACATTCAAATTCAAACAATCACGTTTTAGGGCATGTCGAAATTATACGATCTTGAAATATTTTGTCGTATAAATTCGACACCCTTTCTCAAGTTGAAAATAAACGGAGAGATGCTTTTTATCAAATGATTTATGAAAATATATACATTTCCGGCATAGTATTGAAACATTTATCATATTAAAATGATTTTCATAATTTTTCAAATGTCTTTGTTTAGATCCACTTTCTAACGATAATCTCATTCTGTAACGGTCATTTTTGCTCATCAGAAAATTCGACGACCTTTTTCTTCCGCGATTTTTTCGGGGAAAGGGTGGGTGTTTGGAGGACATGAAATATTTTCATACGTCAGTTATTGCCCCGACATAAGGTGTTGAGTATTAGAATGCTATTATCACGAATTGTGTGTCATATACTGTAAAAATTATAGAAGGGTGCCGAATTTTGACGACTGTCGAATTTACCCGACTTTATTATTATTATAATCTTTAACTCGTTAGTGACTGGAAAACAACATATTTAGGAAAATCAGGAAAACATAATGAATTAAAAAAAAATAAAAGAATGATTTGGCGGAGGTTCGAACCCATGCTCTCCGGGAGAAAAGTATTACAAGACCGGAGCTCTACCGACTGCGCTATGTAATCGTCGATCTACGTTGATTATTATAAAGTATATGAAATCAATATCGGGTTAATAGAGTAAAGATATCGTCATTTTTCTCACAGAAAATATTGCAAATTAAGGATTTATATAGATCTAAATGGAAAATATATTGTTTTAATAATACATATTTCTCAAATTCAAGATAGAAGTGGGTCTTGAAGACTTTTTCAATCTGTTCTTTCGGTTTAATGCCATTTCACTAGATCTACGTCATAATATTAGGCTTCGACGATTCGCCGATTTCTATGTGTATGTAAACAAATTTAAATTGCATAGAGCAAAAAATGAAATAAAATAAATGATAGTACTCACCTCTAATTCCTGATCCATAATTCATTCCAAATTAAAAATAAGCACGTAAACGAAATGTGGATTCAAACACGATCTTATGTTTACACTTCCTGGTTTAACTCTATAAAAAAGTGATGTCACTTTTAAAAGTGGATTTCCCGATAACGTCATCAATGTCATTAAGGCAGGTTTTTAGCTCACCTGAGCACTAAGTGCTCGAGGTGAGTTATTGTGGTCACTTTTTGTCCTGCGTCCGTCCGTCCGTCCGTCCGTCCGTCAACATTTGGGGTGTTTACACTCTAGCATCCACAAAAGTTACTCAATCTTGATCAAACTTGGCCAAAACAAGTATGATCATAAGTTCTCGGACAAGTTCGATTATGGGCCTGATCGGACCAGAAAGTGCTGAGTTATCTGCCCTTGAATGTCAAAAAATGCTGTTTTTAAGTTTGTTTACACTCTAGCATCTACAATTATTGATCAATCAAGACAAAACTTGGACATAATGTTGGAGACCATAAGATCTTGGATGAGGTCAATTTTCAGTCTGATCTGACCAGAAAGATGAGAGTTATGTGCCCTTGAATTGGGCAAGATTGCCACTTTTTTGCTGTATTCGAAAAAGAGTTAATCTAAGGGAAGGAACCCTGACACTACTTTACTACAGTATAAGTAGAGTTACCTAGTTTGATAGAGGATATAAATAGATTTACACTCCAGAAACCCATTACCAAACAACAAAATTTTAGCCTAGTCCAAAATCATAGGTGTTGCAGACGACAAGTTCCATTGAACAAAATTTAACATTTTTTGGTCTTTCTTGGTAGAAAACATTGTGGGTAATGAAGAAATTGCTTGTTACAATGTTTTCCAAAGCCTTTATTTTGTGGGGTATCCAAAAGCGCCAATGTGTGGGAAAGGGTCAATCAAGACAAAACTTGGACACAATGTTGGGGACTATAAGATCTCAGATGAGTTTGATTTTCAGTCTGATCTGATCTGAAAGTCAAGAGTTACGTGCCCTTGAATTTGACAAAATTGCCATTTTCGGCCGTTTTCAACCTTTTTTTACACTCTAGAATCTACAATTATTATTCAATCAAGACAAAACTTGGACACAATGTTTTGGACCATAAGATCTGGGATTAGTTTGATTTTCAGTCTGATCTAATCAGAAAGTCAAGAGTTATGTGCCCTTGAATTTGATAAAATTGCTGTTTTTTACTGTTTTCGACTTTGTTTACACACTAGAATCTACAATTATTGACCAATCAAGACAAATCTTGGACACAATGTTGGAGACTATAAGATCTCAGGTAACTTCGATTTTCAGTTTGATCTGATTAGAAAGTCAAGAGTAATGTGCCCTTGAATTTGATAAAATTGTTGTTTTGGGCTGTTTTCGACCTTGTTTATAACTCTAAATCTACAATTATTTATCAATCAAGACAAAACTTGAACACAATGTTGGGGGCTATAAGATCTTGGATGAGTTTGATTTTCAGTCTGATCTGATGAGAATGTTGAGAGTTATGTGCCCTTGAATTTGACAAAATTGCCATTTTCGGCTGGTTTCGACCTTGTTTACATTCTAGAATCTACAATTATTGATCAATCTATACAAAACTTGGACACAATGTTCGGAACCACAAGATCTCATATGAGTTTGATTTTCAGTCTGATCTGATCAGAAAGTCGAGCGTTTTGTGCCCTTGAATTTGACAAAATTGTTGTTTTCGACTGTTTTCGACCTTGTTTATACTCTAGAATCTACAATTATTTGTCAATCAAGACAAAACTTGGATACAATCAGGGCTACAGATAAGTGGAGGTGAAGACATACTAACATTGTTTTTTCGAATTCAAATCCTATGTTGTGGGTATTCATTTGAATCGTCTCGACGAGACGATACAAATGAGTACCTACAACATAGGGTTTGATGATCACTGACAGCATTATTGCAGTTTGAAAAGTCACCTCCCCCTCTTATCTGGAGCCCTGTACAATGTTTGGCACCATAATATAGATCTCGGATGAGTTAGATTTTCACAACCTTATTGACCATAAGTTCTTTTTCAGTCTTAAAGTAATAAATATTAATTGAATTGAACGAAAGTGTTGCTCATATCATTTAGGTTCAGGTGAGCGATATAGGACCATCATGGTCCTCTTGTTTATAATATCATATCTATATTTACGTATAATTCAAACATAAATGTGTTGGGGTATCAAAGTAGTACGAATGACTTTTGGCATCAGACTAGTAACAGACAAGTATTCTTCTTAGTAATGCATGGTCAGGATACGTGCTATTCCTAAAGCTATAACAATGAATTTTGTGCTAAAATAGATTCGGTTTACCGTTAAATATTGATAAATCGAGGTTGTTGTTATAAAATCTCACAGTATGATTCAAGCCGTATTTACGAAATTTTATAACAACACCTACTGAAATGCCATGGTTTGTCCGAAATTACGCCACGGTTAGTTGGATAAAATCGTTCACTAATGCTATTATTTTGTTTTGTTGTTACTTTATTTTGAAAACTTGAGGTCATAATTGTGCATTTGTCGTGATTGGCTATTTATTTGAAAAATAAGTTGGATAAGTCGGGACTCCCGAAAAGGCATTAAAAAATCACGAATATAACATGTTCCGTTATGTAACGATTGTCTTTTTCAAGCAAATAATTCATACTAAAATTGAACCGCGGCTTTTTCATTTACAGTAATTGCAATGCTGCCACTTTAAATTGGCTAAGTGCGTTTTTATTTCAAAGAAAATAGCCAATGTCAGACACGAGGGCCCCGAATTCAATTTGATCGTGGTTTGCTTTAACCCTTTCCCAAACAAGACCTGGTTTTGACGTCCTTAATAGAATAGGCTTGGGAAAACATTGAGGCAAAAGAAGAAACTGCTGATAACCAGCAGTTTCTCCTTTTGCCTCAATATTTTCTGTGCTATATTTTACACAAACTCTATCTTTAATACCTTCCATTTTGTCATTTGTGGCAGTTTTTGAAGTGGTTCATCGTAAAATTTTGTCGTTTGGGGAAGGGTTAAAGGTACACTGGATATTCCACAAAGCAACCCTCATGACATTTGAGACCATCGTCGACCACGTATCAGATAGAGGCTGTATAGTAGATCCTACACCAAAATAAACATTCAAATGCGCACAGCGCATTGAATGTTTATATCGAGTAGAATCTGCTATAAGACTCTATCTGACTTAGGGTTCGCTAGCGGTTCATTGGAGACGGGGCGTGGCTATGTATAGACGTCACATAAACTAGCCGGCAGAGAGTTTATGCGAAATATATCGGCGAAATTTCAAAATAATTATACTGCAAGTTAACTGGTCCAAAAAGTAGGTCGAACACTAAAATCAGCTTGCGATTGTAAACAGTGTGATAACGATCCATATGAATCCTTATCATATCATAATGACATGTTAAATTATAAGGCCCATAATCAGATTGCGCTTACGTGCGTTTTGATCAGGAATGGTGGCTTACAATGCTATTGTGGCCCTCAATCTAGGCACTCACTAAAACATCAGAGCACAGTAGGGCTTTGTCGTTTTACCGGTGATAAAAAGCAGTTCTGAATTGAAACATATTCATTGCATATTTCGCATTAGTGACATTGTTTGGAGGTGAGTGTATAGGCCGTCAAGACAAACAGTCTTGCCAAATTACAATGTAAATAAGTAAAACAGCGGATTCAATATATATCTTAAAAGTTCAACCAGGCGAACGACAAAGTATGCGGGGATGGGAAAACGGCAAACCATAAAAGAACACTGAACAAGTGCCGTTAACCGTCTATGTGTGAATGGTCAGGCGTTTCGTTCCAAACGAAACGGCTAGGCTTCAACGCGACCCATTTCTTTTCTGAGCTGATTGGTCGGTTAGCATTTATCTACCCCTGTGTGCATGTTTGCAAGCTTGTTCTTCTACAGTCGTTTTTATTAGGACAAAATAAATCTTAAAGCTAGGCACCAAATAATGAACTTTTTTTCCTCATTCTATTCTTATTTCCTCTAATACAAATGTCCAAATCAATGTCAAAAGAAAATATCATATTTGCCATTTCTAATGCTGGTACATTCTGACCAAGACGCATCTCATTTAAAACAAGAGCTTCGCAAAGCCGTGCATATACGCCCGAGAGGGGTTTGTCAGTAAAATTGGCCACTTTTTCAATTCAAGGGCAGATAATTCAAACATGAAATATTATCAAAATTTTGTTTGCACAACCAGACACCATAAAGATTCACTGTGGCTAGTTTGATTAAATTCTGGTTGAAACTGTAGGAGTTGCACTCAAGAGAAAATGGGCATTTTTGAGAAAATGGGCATTATTTAATTCAAGGGCAGATAATTCAAGAACGAAAAGAGTTATCTGAATTCCGTAAAAGGTGTGCACAACTAGACACCATGGAGATTCATTGTGACAAGTTTGATCTAATTCCGATCAAAACTGTATGAGGAGTTGCGCACACAAGAAATTGCTAACGGACGGACGGACAGACGGACGACCAGGGCCATAACATAATACGACCCTTTAATGATCTCGAGCAAAAATTGATCTATTGAATTAATAAATGTGACCCATCACGCTAAAAGGGACCTTATCGAATGTCCGCGCAGCCAGACTAGGGCCAATACTTTCATTTTTATGTAAATTTCTAAATCAGGAATGTCTTCCCTATCTTACATGTATCTTCATTTTTCGCATACGGGATCTAGTTGGCCTGTTGTGAGTCTGACAAGTTGGTCAAAATTTTGAAAATTGGAGTTCGGATAAGGTCCCTTTTAGCGTGACGAGTCACAAATACACCAGAGCAAGAGAGCAAGAGATACGGCGGGGTAAATGCATTCTAGATTTGAGCAATGATCTGGAAAAACGTACCTTATAGCGTTTTTCAAAATTGAGTTTCGAGATCGGTTGTCAAATGCAGTCTAATATGCATGCATACTGCTCTCTTTAAGTTAATACATGTCCCGAAGAAGCTATTAGAGAACAATATGGATCCTGATCAGACTGTGCGTATGCACAGGCTGATCTGGATCTATGTTGAGCTCAAAAGCCTTAAGAGACGTTTTTCCAGATCCTTGTTCATTTCTTTATTTCATTACCAAATTCCTTTGCGGTGGGGTACTCATTTGAATTGTCTCTAAATACAACATAGGGTTTGATGAAAATGGATGAAATGTTGCATTTCGAAAATCCACCACCCCTATTATCTGCAACTCTGGATACACTATTGTGATATTTTCAACTGTGCAAAGTAGAACTTTTAAAAAAGATCTTAAAGTCGGAATGTTACTAACCCATTGGCAAACGATACAGGTCCTTTTCTATACAACATACCTCTTGAATAATAAGTAAAAGCACAGTTTTAAACACAAGAACCATCCTTGTTTCAACAACTCAAATAAAATTTCACTATCCTTATTTTGGCCTTCAACAGAATTAAAGAATTTTTGTTTGTGGACTATCTTATGAAAGAACGTGAAAGAAAAAAACAATACATCATTCTATCTTGAGAAGAAGAACGTTTGATTTGCATTAAAACCAAGTTTCATTAAGAGATCACACGGGGACAATTCTTCTATTAACAGAAAACGAGAGTACTTAATATGTATTGTTTGTCTTGGAAAACCAATCTACGAAATTTATTTCTTTTCAACATAGGGGCTTTAGTTTATTCGTCTATCTAAATGCAATTTATCAAAGAGGTATTATTTAAGAGTATGGGAATGTTTTGAAGTCTGAAAATATTAAGATGATAAATCAAATCTTTGGAATTCGATTTAAAACTTCAGGGATATTTTCTCAACTTTAATGTCATTTGCACTACCATTTCAACAATTCAATGTTAAATTTAAAGAACCAAGGTCATTCACAGGCCCGTTAAAATTTAACCACAAAAGTTGGCCTTTGGGGTTACGTTGGACAGTTTATAGACTTCAGATCACATAAAATAAGATTAATACAAAAAGTGACATACACTGCGTGGCCATATTAAAGTACGCAACGTCACCAATTAGTTTT
Source organism: Fragum sueziense (assembly GCA_963680895.1). Taxonomy (NCBI): domain Eukaryota; kingdom Metazoa; phylum Mollusca; class Bivalvia; order Cardiida; family Cardiidae; genus Fragum; species Fragum sueziense. The sequence continues at coordinate 15,872,192 of OY804596.1, forward strand.
CAATAAAAAATCGCGTCGTCTAGTTCGGGTTAATTAACACACTATATAAAGCGTATTGGCATAAAATTTGTTGTGTACACAAACACTTGACCTTCCCCGGTCTGGATTTTCCAATAATTTTTGTGATGTCATTCTATATGATGTCATTTCTGACGTCATTAAAATATGTCTGCTCGAGGTCGCGACTTGACAACTGAAGAAAAACAAACTATCGTAAAACTCAGTGAAAACGGATTTAGCTCTCGAAAAATCGCACAGGTAACAGGCAGAAGCTGTAACACCGTGCAGAAATTATTAAAACGGTATAAACAGCGGGGAAACGCGGAAAATATTGAAAGATCTGGAAGGAAGAGAAAAACAGACGAACGTGACGACCGTACGCTTTTTCGGTCCATCAAAAAGAACCGAAGACAAAGCCTGTCAGATCTAACTGTTGCTTTTAATGACAATTTAGAAAATAAAAATGTTTCTTCTCGCACTGTTCGTCGTCGATTGATTGAAGAGGGGTATCGGAGATGTAAGGTTGCCAAAACTACGACGATTTCCCAAAAGAATAGAGCGGCCCGTGTGAAATGGTGTAGAGAAAGGAAAAATTGGACTGTTACCGAAGATTGGTGCAAAATCATATTTTCTGACGAGACTAAGATTGTTTTAGGCCAAGATAGGAAAGTCTATGTGTGGAGAAAACCTGATGAAAGATACAGACCCGAGTGTGTCGATCAATATGGAGACCACTCCCCTAGAGCAGGTATCTCGGCGATGTTTTGGGGTTGTATAACATGTAATGGTGTAGGTACATTGACCGAAATTGAGGGAAATATTGACTCCTCTGTTTATATTCGTGTGCTTGATGACAATTTATGGCCAGTTATTACCAAGTATTTTGTTGAAAAGCCATGGATTCTTCAGGAGGATAACTGCCCCGTACATCGGTCTAAACAAACGAACACGTGGAAAGAAAACAACAATATCCCAACTTTAACCTGGCAAAGTCAATCCCCGGACATTAACATTATCGAAAATTTATGGAGGAAAATAAAGTGTGAACTTGAGAGGCGATTAGACGAGATCCGAAACAAGGCCGATCTAATTCGTGTTGTGAAAGACATTTGGGGTAACATTGATTCCGCGCTTGTCAAGTCCCTATATGAATCTATCCCCAAACGAATCAGAGCTGTGGTGAAGGCAAAAGGATCAATAACAAAATATTGAAAGGTAAGAAAGTGTTAGAAATCTTGTTTTTGTTGTTACAACCCCTGAAACGAAGACATGTTACTTGATTTTACAACGTACGTAACGTGACGTTGCGTACTATAATATGGCCACGCACTGTATATCGAAAGGAAATCATGTAGCTATTTCAAAATATGATCAAATATTTAACCACGTTCACAAATATTTATAAACCGATTGCATATGGGTTTTATATCTGTCATAATCTAAGCCGCTACAGGTCAGACGAAGAAAGAATTTTACACACAGAAAAATAAGGAGCCACGTTCAATTATAAACAATAGCTATTTTTACAGATAATTACCCCCCCCCCCCCAAAAAAAAAATAAATAAATAAATAAAAAAAATATAATAATAAATAAATAAAAAAATGAGTGAGAATGTATCTTTAAAGAGACCGTTTACACCAACTATTGGCATGTTGTTATTTACTTAATAATCATGCGCTTGCATGAACTTTGCCAACCATCGAAAGGAAGGCATATACTGTAAACAAGAGCTGTCGGAAGACAGCGCGCTCGACTTTCTATATTGCTAAGTATAAAGGGGGCATAACTCCAAATATAGTGAAGCCAGGGTCATGGGCCCTGGTAGTAAGGTAGAGGGTGTGATGGTGAATAAGTATTCCAAGTTTGGGTTGAATCCCTTTGATAGTATGGAAGTTATTGATGTTTGAAAACCTTTGTTGCAACGCCAACGCCAACGCCAACGCCGACGCCCGGGTGACAGTATAAGCTCTCATTTTCTTCGAAAAGTCGAGCTAAAAACGTAATAGTGCTGAAATGCTATACCTACATGTATATGTGTGTTTTGAAACCTTCTTTCAAAGCATTTTATTTGCAGAGAAATCGCATTTCAAAAGCCTTGTTCCCAAGTGACATGTGTTTTAATTCTTTCAATCCATTAGCAACTCGGCGATCGGTGCGCAATGACACACATTGATAGCTCGCTCTACAAAAGAACATCTGGACCATGGAAATCTTTTATTTTATTTCTATTACAAGTATTAACCATTGCCAATGATGATTTAACTTATTGTAAAGGAAAGAATAGACTTTAAGATTAAAAACATCAAATAATTTCCCGAAAAACTGGTGTTAAGTCAACTACCCCTCGATTAACCCTTTCCCAAACAAGAACTGATTTTGACGTCAATTATAGGAAAGGCTTGGGAAAACATTGAGACAAAAGAAGAAACTGCTGATAACCAGCAGTTTCTCCTTTTGTCTAAATATTTTCTATGCCATAGGCCCTATTATACGCAAACTCTATCTTTAATACCTTCCATTTTGTCATCTGTGGCAGTTTTTTGAAGTGGATCAACCTTAAAATTCGTTGTTTGGGAAAGGGTGAAGGTGTGTCTATTAGAAACCAAATGTAATTCATGTTAACGATTTGATGTGCCTTATTCATTTAAGCACTGTTTCTGAAGGACCAAATGAAAATGAAGGATTAAATGCATTATCGGAGTTTTTTTTTTTTTAAATTGTCGATGAAGGTATAAGATCCGGCTAAAAAGGTGCATGGGTTTCATATACGTAAGTTGACAGACGTATGATCTCGTTGTATACAAACATTTTGAACTTCTAGTTTTCAGCGAAAGTGAGCCTAATGGTGAGCTATCGTGATGACTTTGCCCGTTTGTCAGTCCGTTCGTTCATTTCAGTGTTTACATTCTAGCATCCCTAAACATTGGTCAATCTTTGCCAAAACAAGTATGGTTATTAGTTTTCGAATAAGTTCGATTATTGCCTAAAATGTGTGTTTTCAGTCTGTTATTGGCATTGGATAACGGGCAGAAACCGGGCGGATATCCAGAGAAATCGTGCATTAATCGGCAGATTCAAAGGCGATATCGGACCGGTTTTGCACTCAAATATCCTCGATTTGACCCTTCAAAGTAAACAATTGTCTTTCTTCCCGCAAAATTCTCAACGTCTTACGTTAAATAAGCGACGTTCGCCTTTTGGCGCCAAATTATGACGTAACGACCCTCCTGCTTCGCAGTCGGGCGTTAACGTATTTCTTGGGCCTCTGCGAATGTTAACGACCTCAAAAACGTGAATTGACCCTATATTATGTTTTTTTGGGGGGTGGGGAGGGGGGTGTTAGATCGGACCAGAAAGTCACTAGTCTGTACTCTAGCATATACAAATATTATAAGAGATACTACCAGACATGGACTAAAGACCACCAAACATGTTGATTATACTGCGCCCATTTCAGACTGTGCGCGCAATATAATGAGGCCCCATTTTTTTCTTTTGCCATGAAAAAAGAATCACAGAGATATCATTATTATTTGATTCAAAATAGTCTCTTTTTAAACATATAATTCAAACTTAAATTGAATCGCAACATTGCCATTAAAGGTAATTGGATTGCTGCCACTTTAAATTGGCTAAATGTGTTTTTATTTGGCGGAAAATAACCGAAGACAGACATGGGGACTCCAAACATCATAGAATCATGCTTAATTTGTGCATCAGAGAGAATCTGCGTGTAACACGGAAAAGAATGTACAATACCCTTAAACAAAAAAGATGTTAAGGAACAACTTTCCAACGAAACTATGATGTATATGGTATAGAACCTTTGGTGATGACAAACGTTTTTTCTTCAAACTTACGAGAAAAAACAATCAAAGGGAAACAGATATTTACTCTTTAAAGCATTCAGAAACGTGGCCTACCCATTGACAACCTATAGAGGTCCTTCTGTCCCCGCAAAGACCAACACAGAAGAAATATCATAAAATTCGTCATCAGAAGAAACATATGAGCCAGGATCTGGAAAAACGTCCCTTATAGCATTTTGTTTCACAGTTGAGTTTCAAGATAGAGAACAATATGGATCCTGATCAGACTGTGCGTATGCACAGGCTGATCCGGAGCTATGTTGGGCTCAAAAACCTTAAGAGACGTTTTTCCGAATCCTGGCTCATTCCAAGCGTGATGTTTTTACTGACGTAACGTCAAAAGTTGCGGACCAAGGCAAAATTGGCCCTGCACTTCTATTTAAAACCGTATATTTGGGTTTTTTTTTGTTGTTGTTGTTTTTTTAGAAACACACATATATTCGGTATCATAGTTATAATAGTTTGTAATTTTCGCCTTCAACAGAATTGGCTAGTTTTTCGTAGAATTTTTTTATGAATATACACGGTAGAAAAATGATACAGAGAAAGATATCTTAATATGTGTTGTTTGTCTTTGAATTCAATAAACTGAATTTATTTCCTTCGCTGCATACGGGATTTTGGTTAAGTCTTCTATCCTAATGCAATTTATCAACAATGCATTATCTGGAAATACGGAGACGCTTGGAAGATTTTAAGATGATAAATCAAATCTTTAAAATAGAATTAAAGCCTCGTGGATATTTTCTAAAATTTTATGTCATCTGCACTTTGATTCAAAGTTAAATTTCATGGGAACATTTATTACAGACCGATGTCATATTGCTATTCATTTGAGAATAACGCAATTATTTAAGTTTTATTTAGGAAGTACGAAAAGGCATTCAATACTGCTGTTTTGTGCTTTAAGCGCATCAATCTTATATTCCTTTATTATGCATGTAAAAGTTATGATCTTATACATAAGAGCCTGGGGCCTGTTTCATCAAACCATTTAAGACGTGTTTTTGACTTACCGATGTCTTACGGCACATTTAGAGGAAGAATAACGTATCGCCAATAAACCATAAGCTATGTGTAGCAATTGTTGTTTTAAGCTTTTTTAAGTCGTCGGTAAGTCAAAAATACGTCTTAAATATTTTGATTAAACAGGCCCCTGGATCTGGAATAAGGCTCCTGATAGCATTTTAGAAAATTGAGTTTAAGTTACTACAGGTCACGAAGAAGCTATTAGAGAACAACATGGATCCTGATCAGACTGTGCGTATGCAAAGTCTTTTCAGGATCAATGCTGTTCTCTAATAGCCTCTTTGTGATATGTGGCAACAGCAACAAACATCATGAATCACGGTCTGACAGCACTTAGGCACTATTTTGTCTTAAAACAATACTTTATGTAATATACTCCTCAAAATAAGTTAAGGACCACACATTCAAAGTGCGATATTTTGTGATTGCCTATATTAATCTATTTATGATTTGTTGCATGATTACTAGTACCCTTTCTTACAAATTGCCCTGTATGAGGGATTTATATCATGAATATACCATCATTCGTTTAAGAGCCTCCAGCATACTTTATGACACATTATGAGTAGAGAACCTTTCTGTAATGATGGTCCCACACATTTTCAACAGGATTCACGTGAAGAGAGCGTGCTGTCCGTTGCATAAGTTACTCGTTTCTCTCTCTAAAAAACCCAGTTGCAATTCTAACCATGTGTGGACGGTCGATATCGTCCCCTAGAATGATTATAGGAACAAAAGCACCACCGAATGGATAAAACTACCTGACGACAAACCCATTCCTATATCGACCACCGGTCAGCGATCTTCTAGGATGGATGTTAAGTACAGTAACGTAGAACCATCTTAACATACCCACCCCACACAAGCACAAATGGCCCATTTCACCTATCGTCTTTTACATCTTAAAATTCTTAAAAACGCCATTTTTCTGAAGAAACACCACGAATTTTCCGACTTGGGTCTTCTGTCACAATTTTCTCCGGTCGCATCCCAAAATAGACCTCAATCCGCAAGGTGAAAGTTGCCTTGTGGACGTTGAAAGTCAATACAAAATCGTCCGGTCTGTGCGGCAGAATTTGGGCTCACCGCAATTATCCATGTGCACAATTTATGGGCTCAGAAGTGTTTTTGTTGTTTGAACATAAACAACTTGTGCTGTTGATTTCTGGTGTAATTTGATGGACAATAAGGCCCTTCATCACACGTCTAGCTTTGTTCTCAAGAAGGAAAAACGCAACTTGTCGAAAGGCTAACCAGCTTTCCTTAAACAAAACTCATTAAACATGTGTGGGACTGTCATCACAGATGAATTCCTTTCCATAATGTCGACATAGACATATCGGAAGCTTTCAAACGGGCCCCGGTTGATGAATTGTCTAGATCCCTTCATGCCGGAACCGGAAGTTGATTTCAAGCGTATGTTCACATTGAATTGCAGTGATGTATGTATTAGATGGCCACGTAGTCTATGCACCTAACTTTTCAGATGAAAATCTTGAGAAACAAGGACCTTTTCTATAAAATGCTTACCCACCCACTACATGAAAAATCAAGCATTTTGAAGGGTAGTGCAATGTCAAGTTCGCATGCAATTTTAGTTACGGCAATTTTTACAATATACCGATGATTCGTTATGGAGGAAAGATTACCATTCATTATGTAGTAATTCATAAATGAATTTACCAAAAGAAAAGTACAATATTTTATTTTAAATATGTGGTCCGTAACTTTTTTTGATGAGTATACTATAAGGGACTTTTCCACATATCTCGGCCCAAATGTATTATGTTGTATACCTGTTGCTTGCGTCTATTATATTTTTTTTCGAAAGTATGTTCCGCTTTATCGCTTCGTTTAGAAATAAAATAAAAAAAAAAGGCTGCTGCTACATACCCCGAGCTTCAAATGCCTGATAAGTGTTAAGTTCATCACATAACAAGGTGGAGTGTCTTGTAGTGCGTGGGGGTGGGATGGGGGGGCCGGGGTATGGGGTCCACCGAGTAGAATAGGTGTCGACACTTCCCAGAATGTGAAGGTGGAGATTAAAGAAGAAACTGCTGACAAAAAACGGGCCGTCCTTTTCAATCACAATTTAAAGAAATTGCATGTATTCAGAATTTTCAAACTGTACTACATGTACTTTATTTAAATATTCTACGTGATATTCTAATATGTTGGCCAACCAAATGTGATCATTTTGTCAGTTTTTTCAATCTTTCTGTGGCATTTTAGTTCGTGGGATATTACGTTTCAAAGGACATGTTCCTTGGAGACAAACATTTTTATTCTTCAAATCCATTAACACTTTTAAGAGTATGTCGCAATCAGCGTCTGATGACATTCATTGATAACTCTCTGCAAAAAAAAGAAGTTTTGGAGCATGCTTTTTTAGCTCCATTTCATTTGAAAAAATACATTCAAATGATTAAGCCTGGCGAATAAACCCTTCATTTTCTTTTTTATCTGAAATAATGAAACGTTGAAGTATAAAGATAACTATATTCGGCAAACTAAGGGTGGGTTTGGCGACATCATGAAGTCACGCACGCCGATAATCAGTGCAACATGAAATCACACAAGGTGAAGTATCATTTCAATGATTTTAAGCTTTTCTGAGAAATTGATTCTGTTGCAACCTAGGTCGTACTTTCATAATCACATAGCATATCATCAAACAACTTGTATCCTTTTAAACAATTTACTGTCCTTAAGGTAGAATACCCGTTGTGTGGCCATTTTTAGATTCATAAAACATCGGATTTTTTTCGAGCGGCGTCGTTCACATTCGTTAAGTATGCGAACCTATTTGGGCGCGGTCATCAACATTCGGCTGTGGAAAGTTCCACCACCAATTGTTTATGACGTCTCCCAAATAATTCCGACGTCGCGTGAATGTCATTAGGGTGGGACTACCTTAATATTGCACAAAAGTGGATATTATATATAATTCCAGAAGCAACACAATTTCATGATCCAAAATATTTATTATTGATAGCAAGCGAGGCTCCATTGTTTTCAAATCAAAATTAGATCATTGTGTGATATCTTAATTGCACAACATTTACTATAGTGCTTATCGAAACCATATGTTTTTTTCCACATGAAACTAAAAACAATTTATGTCGATATTATTGCCTCCATAAATAAAAAATATCTTATAAAGAAAATGATATTTGTATGTGGTATGTCGTGACAAGTCATAATTTTGATAAAATGTGAAGATCTCTGTCTTTTTGGTTTGAAAGTTATTGTATCATTCTAGAAAGTGTTTATAAAGGTGCCTTATTTAAATTTTTTTGTTCCATTTGATTAGAAAACATCGTGGAAAATGAAGAAATTGCTTGTCACAAGCAATTTCTTCATTTTCCATAATGTTTTCCAAAGCCTTTATCTTGTGGCGTGTAAAAGGCATAGATATATGGTAATGGCTTAAGGTAGAAAATACCTAATGAGATTCGCGCGACGTCGGAATTATTCGGGCGCGGTCAAACTTTCCACCGCCGAATGTTTACGACCACACTCGAATATGTTCGGATACGTAACGACGACGCTCGAAAAATACGATGTTTTGTGAATCTCAAAATGACAACATAACGGGTATTCTACATTAAACTGTCATGCTGATCATATTCATTCAAATAAACTACTCGTCCTTTGGTAGAGGTAGAAAAGTTTGACCTATTGAAATACGTATGGTACTAGCGGGCGACAAAGTTTGCAATGTTCGAATGGGTATAGATAACACACATCCAAAATTGATGAGAAGATGAAACTATGCAAAATAAGGTGAAACATGCAGTTTTAACATTCCAATCGGAAGTGGAAAGACATAAAAGAAACATTTGAATGTACACTTTCAACTTAGGAACAAGACCCGCGTGACTGGTGTAGCCCATATAATTTATCTAACATTATTTCTTATACATCATTTCTCCCAGACTTGTTAAATAGGGGCAATATGATATTTAACCCTCCAGACAAAATTAGTTTAACAGACTGACTTTAAATACTAGGCAAAACTTCTAACCCTCCTCTTAGTTTTTCTGTCACAAAGTTTATATTTTCCAATGTTAGAAAAGCTTACTCGTTTTTGCAACTGAATAGTACTATCCTTGTAGAAGAAATGCATATGAATATTTTGACTAAAACTCTTTGAATTGACAACAGTTTTTTAACAATGACGGGTAGGTTACTTTGACCGGAGAATCGATGCCTACCTTGACAGTAGAAGTTATTGGTATTTCGTTTGAAAATGATGTTATTCTACCGCTAATGTTGATAGATAAACATAAAGAGTTTTATGATATTATTATCTCAGAATTAAACTTTCATCAAGAATGTGATGTTTTGAGAATTTGAAAAGGCTGGAACTTGTCTTTCATGTAGTCTCCAAAAGTTCAATTTGTTCAGCAATGCTCTTCTTATGTGCGATATAGTTTTTGAATGGTCATTTGTTCTTAAAAAAGTGTCTTTCACATTAAAGATTTCAAAGATGATACATACACGCGAGGATTTAGAGATTTTGAGCGGTTTATTTTCCATTCATTCTATCGCTTCCGGTATTTACTGACGGATAACAGCGTGCCTGATATTTTTTTTGATATCCGACAGTTAGTCACGTGACCAATAACGTCGGCACTACTTTCATCAAGCGAAGGTCACTCGATATCTAGGTTGTGCCTTGAAGCTTGTAATATTCGCAATAAAAACTCAGAAATAGAATTTGTTGACTTAAATTTCACAATAAAAAATACCCTATGATAAATTCATCTACACAGATAGTGAAAGATCGAATAGATCGCTCCAAAAATGTATAACAATGCCAAGTTTGGGTTTTACTCCTAATACGTAATCGGATGCGAGTGGGAAATATCAAGCATAACTGTCATTTTTCCTAAATCAATTGATTTATAAAATACCCCAACTTTAGGCTCACCCTGTAGTATTGACCTTATTACAAAACTCTGTGACCTTTGATGACGTAATACATAAGGTTATTTTTGACAGTTGGAAGCCGTGTTTACGAATATTTACAACAAGATGAACAGGAAACTTTTAAGGGAATGGTTTAAATACAAGAGGCGACAAAGACTGAGATAGGTGGTCAGTTATCTTTTTTTCAAGACGACTGTAGACTGTTACTTTGGAATTGTCTTCTTCTCGCACAAAACACTTGTCTTGTTGATGAATGTCTGAAGATGGACGACATCGGAAACTTTAATTCAGATAGATGACACCTTTGTAAACAAGTCCAGGATCGGGTAAATAGAAGTTGGAAGGAAATATGAATCCGTTATGGTATGCTTCATGTTCTTGTTACTTCATTTCAACCTTTTCAAAATTTGAAATGAATTTGTTCTTCGTTCAAACGTACCCTGCCAATCCCTATCCACACAAACCTCAATCACAGTCGACATCTAGAGTCGTCGACTTGAATTGAACTTTGTAGTTCCTTGCAATTTTGATTTTGCACTATTGCTATCACATTTACGTCACAAATACGAGTTATGCGCCTAACGGTCTTAAGGTCGAAACTAAAAATAATTAACTAGGTCATTAAAGGCGTCCCATTCGTTCATTTAAAGGGAATGGCTACTCTTTTTTAAACAAATCTTCATAACAGGATAAATAGAATAGATGGTTAGTTACTGTCTGTAGATGGAAAAAAATATCCGGCGCGGCTTCGGAAATTTATCCTGTTCGCCTACGGCTAACCAGATAAAAATTCCTCCGCCTTGCCGGATATTGTATTTCCATCTACAGACAGTAACCGTGTATTCTCTATTTTAATGTCAGTACTTACTGTTGTCATTAAGATCTTATATAAAATCCGTGATATTTTTGAAATTAAGAACAAAAAGCTGTTGTCAGAAGCTCTGATAAGGTTAAACAATAATAAGATAAAGAAACGTGTGAATGCCTATTTTGCAGCCGATACATATGAAATTGAACGAAACGTCGCATTTCGTCGTTTTATAATACTCCCAGCAAATGCAGACAATTTAAATGTAATGTTGTAGTTAAGGGACAATGTTCCAGTTTTTTTGGGAACACTCGGTCGTTACTGTAGATGTTTTACAACAAAATTTTCCAAAATATGATATGTCTTTACTTTCACAATTGTTCGACTGTTAGATCGTATTTGTTATGTGAAACTGCTTTTCTCAAGATTTTAATCGATGATTTAGAGCAAGACAGTTGTAAGTATGTATGCACTTACCACTGTTTATGTCATTTTATTCATGCGTAAATGATAAAACATGCTGTAATTCACTTATGATTGCGATGACCTATACATTTTCCTCTTTCGTTTATGCCAGGACATAATTATTGCTTAATACATTGAGGGAGTTCAGTCAAATTATATTGTGTAAAACTGGAAATACCTTACAAAAAGTGCAATTTTAACAAAAAACGATTCTCTTTCGTTGGTCTACTTGAATGTGTGAATATGCTGTTACACATCAAGTCATTCTTAACATCATACATTTTAGATTTTCTGTTTTTGAGAAATGCAAAACATTAATTCAAAGCCGTTTTCGAGATTAAGAAATTGTCCTTTAGCATTTTCTGAGAATTTTCTTGACCTTTGAAAGGAGCAAGAAATTGTCGCTTTTTAACCTGTAGGGGTATGCCATACGATTGCCGTTAAGATCACAAAAAGTATCGATGACCATCCATTTTTATTTCATTTTTTCAGCAGGGGATAACTCGACAGAAAATATATAACTAATTTCTATTTTTGGTAAAAGAAATAGTAATACTAAAGCATTGTCCCTTAACTCATTACCACACCACAAAATTTTAGACTGGTCCAAATTGAAAGTGATGCAGACGACAATTTCAGGTGAATGGATTTTCACATTTTTTGTGTTTTTGGGTAGAAAACAAAGTGGCAAATGAAGAAATTGCTTGTAACAAGGAATTTCTTCTTTTGCCACAATGTTTTCCAAACCTGTTATCTTGTGGGGAGTCGAAAAGAGTTACTGTGTGGTAATGGGTTTTTCAACAAACACAACGAAGTGATAAAAAATCTTACTTACCCATTGGTAAACGATGAATTTCTACTTCTGTATGACCAACAGAACTTTCAAAAAGCGTAAATAATAGCACAATTAACTCCATTTCATTTTAGATAAAAAGGTATGCAAACCACTTGAATTGATACTCCAATGTCACCTGTAGACAAAACTAGATCCAGTGAAATTTAGAGTATGATATGCAACTTTGCTATTCCAAATTATGAAGACAACAACTCGATAATGGGTATATTATTTTGCTTTGGTTTGATTATCTGTATCCGTGGGCTGAACCTTGGATGTTTGATATCCATGCTGTATGTGAACAACGTAGTCCCGGATCAGTTTGCGCCTGAGAACAGCCTGATTTGGATGCAAGACGTTCACTTAAATATTCCTACAAGTGTAGTCAAACGAGCGAAACGTGAATCTGGACCAGACTGTGTCTACCTACACGCTGATCAAGATCCTCGTTGGTCAAAAATGCAATAAGAGACTGCTAATCCACATCAAAAAACCCATTCTTCATAAATCAAAACTGAAATGTTTAGTCTATTATCAACTTCAAGTTATCCATTAAAGAAGCTGTAGTGAAAACAATACATTTCCAATATTGTGCATTTATTCAATCTTACGCGAAAGAGATGATTGATTTATATTAGAGCTAGGCGTTTAATTTAGAGTTCGCGTAGGGACATATTTTCTCTTATTGATATAGTAATAACAGGCACTTATTGCCTGTTGATCCTATAATCTTATTATGGTTTGTGAGATTTCCTTCAGTATATTTAATGTTTGTCTCATCTTTTCAACAAATTCAAAGCAATTCCTGATAGCTCGAAAATGATTTGAGCCAAAAGATACTACTGATAATCAGCACTTTCGTTTAGCCTTAACTATATGACCCGCGAAAATGGTCTAAAGACATGATAGCGGTATACCTCCAATGGAAATAGAGGTATACCGCTAAAAATAGTGGTAAATCGTCATATTTTAGCGGAACACGGATAAAAATGTGACCCGTCACGCTAAAAGGGACCTTATCGGATGAGTGAAAAATATCGACCCCAGTCAGTCTGCGCAGTCCGCGCAGCCAGACTAGGGCCGACACTTTTCACTTGTATGCAATTCTTGATATCTGGAATGTTTCCCTATCTTACTCTACGTTCATTTTTCGAATACAGCATGTGGTTGACCTGTGCTGAGTCTGACAAGTTTGTCAAAATTTTGATTTTTGAAGTTCGGATAAGGTCCCTTTTAGCGTGACGGGTCACAAATATAGATATTCCTACAAAAACAAGGGTAAACCACAATTTCAATTGAAGCTTTACTCATAAACAAGAGGAAGACGATGGTCCTAAATCGCTCACCTGAATCAAGATGGTATGAACCACAATTTTTTGTTCGAATCACTAAATATTTGTGACTTTAAGACTGAAAACAAACTTATGGTAATCAACAATGTGTCTGTTTTGTCTTGATTGGTCACTTTATATTTGTGGTTGTTAGAGTAAAAACAAAGTTGAATACTACAAATTAGTCATATTCAAAGGCAGATAACTTAGCGAATTCTACTGTGATTATGCTGAAATTCAAAGTATATCCAAGATCTTGTCGTCATCATCATCGTGTCCATGTTTCGTCTTGATTGCTCAATATATCGGGTTGTTAAGAGTGAAAACAGATGAAGTCAAACACCACAATTTTGTGTAATTCAATGACATATAACTCATGACTTTTGAATCTAATCAATCTGAAAATCGGACTCATTTGAGATCTTATGGTCCGAAACATTGCGTTCAAGTTTTGTCCTGATTGGTGAATAATTGTAGATGCAAAAGCGTAAACAAAGTCGAAAACTACGAATTGGTTTAATCCAAGGACATATAACTCATGACTTTTCATCTAATCAATCTGAAAATTAAACTCATAAGAAATCTTATATTTCCAAACATTGTGTCCAAGTATTGTATTGATTTGTCAATAATTGTATGTGCTAGAATGTAAACAAAGTTGAAAACCATGGAAAACAGCAATTTTGTCAAATTCAAGAGCTTATGTAACGCAAGACATTCCAATCCAATCTGACCGAAAATCAAACCAATCCGAGATCTTATGGTCCCCAACATTGTATCCAAGTTTTGTCTTGATTGGTCAATAGTTGTAGATGCTAGAGTGTAAACAAAGTCGGAAACAGTCGACAACGACAATTTATTTTGACCGTTCTGCTCGAAATCTCATTAGCCAATCAAGTAGTGCGACAGGGGAGATCAATATTGTGATCGTAGGCAGGGTTATAGTACAAGCCCTGTGATTGGCTATCTAATAAAATGGAAGTATACCGATAAAAATGTAGGTACACCTTTTGTTTAGCTAACCGTTAATTGCAATGGCAGTTTACCCTTATTTTGTAGGTATACTTATATCTTATTATTTTTAGCGGTATACCCCTATTTCAATAGTAGGTATAGTTCTACAGTGACTGAATAGACCCTTTTCGCGCGCTATAGTTCAAAATGACTAGAATTACACGAATAAGTGTTCATTCATAGTTTCTGTTTTAACCCATTACTGCACAGTGACGCCTTTTGACTCCCTCACAAGAAATGCCTTTAGAAAACATTGTGGAAAATGAAGAAATTGCTTGTGACAAGCAATTTCTTCATTTCCCACAATATTTCCTATACAAAATGACCAAAAATGTAAAAAAAATTCTCTCTTTTTGAATTGTCGTCTGCAGCATCTTTGAATTTGAACCAACCCAAACTTTTGTCGTTTTGTAAAGGGTTATTCTGTCATAATGAGCAATAATTTGGAAATATCGAGTGATGATTTTTTAAAAGTCATGGTACCTGTGCTTTTTTGTAACATGTTCAAGATGTTGCAAACTAAGTTTCGTCTTGTATGACCATCTTAACCCTTTCCCAAACAGCAAAATTTTAGGGTGGTACACAATTCAAAATCTGCTGGAGATGACAAAATGGGTGTTAAAAAGATTAGATTTGTGTACAAAATAACACAGAAAATATTGAGGCAAAAGGAGAAACTGCTGATCATCAGCAGTTTCTTCTTTTGGTTCAATGTTTTCCCAAACCTTTTCTTTTATGGACGTTAAAACCAGGTCTTGTTTGGTAAAGGGTTAAGCAGACTCGCTAAAAACAATCAAAGTACTGAAAGTACTGTTAGAGAGCGTATTTGACACAACATAAAATTTCAAACTTTGACAATATTGCATGCTTACATAATTGGGAGCATTCTGTGTAATTGTCATGCAAAACCATCCTCGAATATAAGTGGAGTTGTGTCAGGCCCGTAGGAAGCAATTTCATATTGTTGAAGCCCATGTGTCTGAATTATTGACGGGAGGGGGGGCTAAATTGGATTTTCCCTAAATTTTCATTGTAAAATAAGGAAAGTTCAGCACTTTTGGCTATTCATTCAACCATAAATGGAGGAATGTATTAACTATTGACAACAAAATTGAAGCCCCCTTTTCTTTGATGCAGCATAGTGTCACCATACCACAAAAAATTTTAGAACAACAATTTTTGAAGTGGTTCACTTCAAAAGCTGATGCAAATGACAAAATATTATTAAAGGTTAGAATTTTGCATAATATTGCTCAGAAAATATTGAGGCAAAAGGAGAAATTGCCTCAATGTTTTCAAAAACTTTCTCTTGGAGACACGTTTGATTGGGAAAGGTAAATTCAAATCAAGTCATTCATAAATGTATGAGAAGTTGAGTTGATAAGGAAATTTGCTCTAATGACCCTTTTATCCATGACATAACATAATATGGCTTTACTACACATTACCCAGATAGACACTCACTATGCACTAGAATCTGTCTGTGGAATGTGATTCTATTTTTAGACTGTTTGCATTGTCCAAAATTTAGGTCACATGACTTGACTGAATGACCTGCATGACCCAATTGTAAATGACAAATTACTACACGGATCTTTTTTCTATTTAATTAAGACTTGTTTACTTGATTTTTTTTGCATAGATCATACATTACAAGTCATATATTTCATATAATGAAATGTATGATTGTAGACTATTCCAAATGTTATTTAGATCTTTTTTGTCTTCATTGGAAGGAACTATTTTCGTTGTGCGGTTTGCAAAATATTGGATTGTGGCTTGTGGCTCTAATAGAGAGACTACGCTCTCTAAAAACGTTTCACCCCCTTTGTAGCACTAACGCCTCATGTTGAATGCATAGAAGAGAGTAAACTGGCACCATCCGAATATTATGACAATTTAGTGGACCAAAGTAAATTTGATCAAACCAATGTAAAACTATAAAACTGCAATATATTACTTCTCTTATCATACTCATAGTATCAGTTCAGAAAAGTGAATTAAATCTTATTGAAAGAAGAAAATACAAACATACGTCCTTAATACGTGTTTTTGTTATTTTTCCATCCAGCGTTTCCGTATCAACTTCAAAGAGCCTGCAATACATGTATTTTGTTGTAACACTTGTCTTTTATCAGGAATGTTCAAGAAATATAAATTTTCATTCACTTTAAATTGTCCTCTGCAACATCTTTGGTTTTTTGTAAATCTATTTTTTTGCGTCTGGTAGTGGATTACGCAGGATGATCATTATACACATAAAAAATATTTATGTCAAACACATTCCTTTCTAGGACGCCCTTATTTACTTTAAAAATATATTTATCCAAAATTGAGACGATTAAAAGTTATGAAAATCCAAAACTTCAAAATTACACAAAGTTCTTCAAACACATAACGCTGGTGAATGCCGCAACTCAAATGCACTCTATACATAATCATGTTTTAAGTAAACTTCCATTGGAATAGTTATAAAATAGTTTAAATGTGTCACATAAAGCACCAGGAATTGTTATACGACTTCTTAAAGCGTACTTTTGAAATCAAACAGCAATGACAAATTATTCTGTTTTATATGGTCTTTATTCTATTAGGCCCATCTACACACATTTCATATCAGCCAAGAGATTTTCCTTATATTGCAGCTTTTTAACGAAAACCTCGTAACTGCAGCTTAAAACAAGCTGCAGTTACGAGGTTTACGTTGAAAAGCGAAGATATGCAAGACTGGGTTTCGTGGATTGATGCATACAGCGTCCTCGACTAAAAGCATTTTATGGCTCTGATCTTATTTATCGTCGGTGCGACACAAAAACGTCGTAATTATAACTTTTTCAAGCTCTAGCTACGAAGTTGTGATCCCCTTCCGACATTATGTTTTAATTACGTGTATTCGTGATTAGGAAGATAAACTAGAACTTGGAGAAGTATAGCGGATTTCATTTGACATGACACTGACCTTTATGCAAAACATGTTGATATTTTGCAAAATTCCCATCATAGATCAAAATGACTTGCATCATAGTACAGATATAAAAGGTATGTAGGAAAGTATTATTGAATTATCTTAACCCTTTCCCAAACAACAAAATTTTGAGGTGGTTCTATTCAAAAGCTGCCACAAATGACAAAATGGATGTTATTAAAGATAGGATTTGTTTAAAATATGGCACAGAAAATGTTGACACAAAAGGAGAAACTGCTGGTTATTTTCAATGTTTTCCCAAGCCTTTTCTATTAGGGACGTCAAAACCAGGTCTTGTTTGGGAAAGGGTTAAGGACAAAACTGAGGCGTGTGATTTATAATAATATAAAACTGCGCTATGTCAAATGCAATCTGTAACACTAGTTTCTTGGACGGACACTCTTCGACATTAAAATACACCATTGTGATAGTAAAACATACATTTTCCTTCTTATTTCTTACTACATATTAAAACAACACATTGACTACTCTCTTAAGAACAGAGCACATTATCTCTACATTCCATTTCGATAGAATGAGCTCTGTTCTCGCGGGGTCATTTCACGTCTAATTTCGGGGCCTTGGTGGGATTTCAGTATCCAATCGTTGGCTTTACACAACAAAACAATTTAAAAAGCTGATACAAACTTTCATTGGCTGACGCTTCAAATTACCGGCTTCAGCCAAAAATAGAAGCGACGTAATGTATACGTAATCAAACAAGATCAAACTGAATGATTTTGATTCGATAATTCAAATGTTACCGGCTTCAGCCAAAAATAGAAGCGACGTAATGTATACGTAATGAGCATGCAAGATAAAACTGAATGATTTTGATTCGATAATTCAAATGATGTGCTATAATTAGATTATGACGACCAAATAGGCCGTTGGCGTACCGAAAACTTCAGAGGTCATACTTGATGGTTTAATCAATATAGACCTCGGCTTTGGAGAGTTCACATTGACATAAAATGGCATAGCCTTTGAATGTACTCAAATTATTAGCAAAATGTGTAGGTTTTACGCTAGAATTTTATTTTCTCTTCATTTTGCCCCAAGAGTCTCTAAAACAACGCGACCCGTCTATGTTTGTCTCGCCTTACACAACATGTTTGTCTGGAAACTTGTCCTAGAGTATTGATATCTTGGTTAATTATCCCTTAACATTTCCTGGCCTGTACGTCTTGAAAATCATCCGAACATTACTTTAATTTCTTTTATTCAGAAATAATATCTAGTGCTAGAAACGCGTTCTAAAGGAATACCGGTATAACCAAAATGCGTTTTACAAGTTTGGCAAAGATAAAATAATTGCACCTTAATGGCCTTAAATCGCTCACCTGAACCAAGATTATATGCGTCACAGTTTTGTTTCAATTCATAAACTTTTATGACTATGAGACTAAAAAAGCCGCATAAACCGTAATGTTGTCAATTTCAATGGCAAACAACTCAGGTTTTGAGATCTTGATCAATCTGAATATTGCAATATCTTGTGATAACCAACATAGCACGTTAGTTAAGGTATTCACACACTAATGGGCATAAAATTCTACGGGGTGGATCACTTTATTTTTTCAATCTACATACAAAGAGACACCTTTTCTGAAAAAATAAGGGAATTCGACCACAATTTTAAAATTTTATGACAAATTTAAGATCCATCACACCGATATGAAAAATGGGCTTTTCGCGCACTGAGTAACAGATGTTCAAACCTAAATAAAAAGTGACACTTTCCAGAAACATCTATAATTTATGCACCAAACAAGAGCTTATTAAATATACTACTATAAAAAATACTCTTGGCATATTGTTGCAACAATAATGTTGGAAAAAATGCAAAAGTCGGAATGCACAGCAACAAAATTCTCTTGAAAATCTGCTTGAAATTTTTTGGGTTGTCATATTTAAAAAGTCATTCTACATTAAGTATTAGTGGGGCCTTTCTAATCTGAACTTGAAAATTATCTACACAGGTGTAGGAAGTAAATGAATAAGAATATGGAACTTTCGCCGTCCAAACTTAAAGAAATCGCCATGGTAACATGCCCTGTGCGTTTTTTTGACCCACACAAAGAACATCTTAAATTTTATTTTGCTTTAAGTATCTATCCTTTCGGACATGATTTTATGAAGAGGTTAAACTGAAAATTGAATTATAATTCACTTACAAACCACCTATTTACAAATCTATTAACCGATTTCCCTACAATTTGGTTTTAGTTGTATGACAACAAGCTATACACGCGTCGACGTCAATTATACAGAACGCGGGAACGACGTCGTATTTTTTGGCGGCGACGTTATGACGTCATCAAAACAAATCCTTTACTGTAACTTTTGTTTCAAGATAAATGCAGTAAGGGGTTATTTTTTTCAACTTTTTATCTTTAAAACTCTAAAATATTGAAACAAATGGATTTAATTATACTGACACAAATAATTTCATTGGAAAAAATATTTGAAAGAAAATACGGAAAATGTCGACATATGTCGACATTTGCCGATGATTTTTGACGTTCATTAGTGTGCGAATACCTTAAGTTTATCGACCGATCAATATTTGTGTCTTTTGCAGTGAAAAAAATCAGAAATGCATTCAAGTACCCATAACTCAAGATGTAAGATTCAAAACAAGCTTAATATTGTACTCATACAATATCTCAGAGTCACAAACAATGTGTCCAAGATTTGTCTTGGTTGGTCATTATGTGTGGTTGTTAGAGTAAAAACAAGGTAAAACGAAATTTTACCAAAATCAAGAGCACATAACGCTAGACTTTCTAGACCGGCACAATTGATTAATTATTCTTGTTGTTAAGGGGGAATGCTCCAATTTTTCGGAACACTCGGTCATTACTGTAGTAAATTAGATGTTTCGTACCAATATGTTTCGCTACCATATTTTCAATAATATAACACACCATTACAATTTACCATTTTCGACGGTAAAAGTGTATTTATTATGCGAAACTGATTTCCTCAAGATGAAAATAGATTATTTAGAGCAAAACAGTCGTGAGTGTGTATGCAGATACCACGGTTTTGTGTCATTTTATTCATGTGTAGTTGATAAAAATTGCTGTAATTCACTAATAAGTGCGCTGACCTATATATTTCCTTTTTGAATTATTACCAGGACATGTTGCTTAATACAATGAGGGAGTTTTATAAAATTCTATTATGTAGAACTTGAAATATTTCCAAAAATATGCAAATTTTGACATAAAATACTCCAGCTTCGTTGATCTAACCGAGCACGTGAGCATGCTGCTTTATACATTTACGCGTTTATAATAGCACATATTTTAGGTTTTCTTTTCTTAATAAATGTAACACGTTACTTTAAGTCCGTTTTCGGGACTAAACGATGAATATACAGCATTTTATTAGTGACATTGGGCAGTAGCAATAAATTGTGCAATCTAATTGAAATATAGATCCTATCTTTCAGTAGGATCTAACGACGACCCGTTGAGGGTCATCTTCTGTGACCTTTCTTTGGACCAATCAGATTTTACTTTGGAAAAGTTGAAAGATTTTTCGCATGCGCACGGGCATGCGCACTACCGTGCACACTACACTTCCGTTTCTAACGATAACTAGTATCCATGGACGCCTCCAGTGTGGTGATTTGACTACAAAGACAAAGACCAAAGTCCGTTAATTTTGAGAGCAAATACATGGCATTTATGAAGCAGATAGTCTTCTGCATGGCAGCAACAGTTCAACACGATAATCACGCCCCGAAACAAAGCGATGTTAACTTATAGGCTAAACGTATAACGTCGGTGGGGAGTCATAACCTCGTAACTCAAGCTTTTTCAAGCTGTAGTTACAAGGTTTTAAGAGTCATTCTCTGTAAAAATGTAAATTTTGGAAAAGGCCGTTTCCACTCAAGTCATAGATTTCAATAATTTTTGTATATAAGTCCTCTTTTGACCTGGTGAATGTAAATATAGCACATTTTTTTCATTCCAATACTCCGTTGCCATGGAAACCAAAATCTGTATTTTGGCGGCTCATTTTCATAGGGAAAAATGGGAAAATTTGATATTTTTCGGTGCTTTTTGCCAAAAATACAGACTAGAAATAACTAAATTGATCACTGTTCAACATTTTCAGGCATTTCTTCATGACAATGAAGAAAGAAAAATAGTAATTCACTAAGTGGTTATTTCGCTGGACCTTTTTGAAAAGTGCACAATCAGCATTTTTTGGAAATATGATAAAAACATGATTTTTTGTCATTTTCAAATTCGTTTATTTCAATTTCCCAACCATAGAATTTTGAATTATTTTGAATTCTATTTATTCCATTCTCGATCATTGAAATATAAAAAAATTGGGTGTGTGTTTTTTGATTTTTTGAAAAAAATGTCATTTAAAGTTATGTCCTAAACGAAAACTATTAAATGGTGAAAATGAAATATTGAATTACAATTATATATCTTATAAAAAAAACAGCACTACCATTGCTTTTATCGATTCAAAACATTAGATGAAATAATGACAGAGCCTTTTTAAGCCCATATATCACTATTCTTGTTTGTAATCCCAGATATTAAAAAAGTGCTGAGTCATCATTTTCAAGATTATGCCTCTATATTTTTTCTACAAAATATATGCAATTAAGTTTACATCAGTTCCATCTATTTACCGGTATTTGTTGGAAAAGTTGATTAAAATCATGAAAAGCATGCACATGTATGGTACATTATTATTTCTATTATCATTTCGATTGATATTTAGGGTAATCTTTTTATAAAAGTGGGTGGGGCAAGATGATGTGCAAATTAGAAAACTATATATCTATCACGGAAGGTGATAAAGAAAACCACCATTACCTTTGTTTGGACAAGCATTTTTACGTCAATGCCTTTTTATGCCCTTATATCATTACTTTTTTTTCTAATTCCATATATTTAAAAGTGCTGAGTCATCATTTTCAAGAGTAAGCCTACATTTTGTAAACAAAGAATGCTCAAATGTACATCTATTCCATCTATCTATTTACAGGAATATTGGATTAAAATCATCAAAAATCATGCTTTGGTTTAGTACATAATTATTTCTAGACTAATATCATTTAGATCGATTTATTCGTGGATTTCTTTTTTCATAGTGGGTGGGGTAAGATGATGTGCAAAATAGAGAAAACTGGACATCTATCAATGAAGGTGATAAAAATACCCCAGTAACTAGATTTTTTAACAAGCGATTTTATGTCAAATCAGGGGCCGCAACTGAATTATCAATTATGACTTTAAAAAAAATAGGGGTCTTGCAATTCTACAGGTCTGTATGCACTCCTCTGCCAAGTATGACGCAAATCGGACGGAAACTGTAGGAGTTGTCCGGACAAGCATTTTTACATCAAAGTAGGAGCCGTTACTCAAAATTATGGGAAATTTACTAATTATGTGTCAATATGAAGCATACCAAGCAAGGGCATAGTCAGGAATTTATTTCATTACACCCACTCCAGGAACGCCACACATGTGAGACAGATAGTACAACAAGGGGTCTCTCACTACCGCAATATCTACCAATAGATGTCGCCACCTGTCGATTACCATCTATCTCTGGTGGGCATTCTGGGTTAACTACTTTCAAGATGTCAGCGCCCATAAAATGCATACATGTGGTACTTCCTCATGACTTCCTGTCACGCGGCATATTTGCTTCATATGCTTGCATAGAGTAAAATGAATAATCTAATTTGAATTAATTATTTTATTAGATGAAATTGAGACGAAAATCAAACTTTATTTTATTGCAAATGTATTTGTAGTTGCAATTTTCTGCTTGCTACTTTTTGGCGACAGGATTTTGGAGTTATGCGCACCGCGTAGTGATTTTTATCCAAAAATGGATAAAGTGATGCGTCAAATGAGTCAGTCCGAAAATAAAAAAAAATAGACTGGAAATATTGTAGACTGGCTGCTTAGTCAATGCTCACTACCGTCGGTGTGGTTCGAGGATTTGACTTTGTGAATTACTTTTGGACCTCATTCTGACCCCGATTCCAATTATTTGAAGTGTTTTGAAAAAGGATGACCCAAGGAAAATATACTACATATTTGGTTGAATTCTGTCTAGCACTTTCGATTGTTTTGTAATGGTGGAGGGACAGACGAACAAACAGACTGGTGGACGACAGACATTGATCGATCAAGAACTAGTAGTTCATTCCGAGCGTTTCTTCCTCGGGTGAGCTATAAAGCAATATCCTCTTTCACAAGATTGATTGAATGGGTTTTATGCCACATTCAACATTTTTTCTGTCATATCACGGCAACTGGACTGAGCATCTAACCATGCCTTCCTCAGACCTGGCATTTCTCTCAACCGTACTACTAACTATGTAGAGCACCCAATCCAAGCGATCAGCTCTTCATCTCAAATATACTCCTCACAAAAAGTTAAGCAACAAAAGTAATTCTCTCAAAATTCTTTTTATACACGCGGAAATCTTTGCACAGATTTGTTATTCGGACAGCCATATCTATGCTTAAACACACTTTAAAGAATACTGAATGTTATCGTCTCCAATAACAGCTATCACGTGATTAGAACACACTCACCCCCAAAACATGCATGCAAAATGTGTCGCATATACGGATTTCAAACTTGGCATTAGCTCCGTATGTGCTTAAAACGCGTCAATTTGACAACTTTGATGTCATCAACATTTGAATCATACCAATACGTCACTTGACTCCAATTAAAGTGGCTCAAATTGTTGGAATGCTACAGGGTGGGGCAACCAAGACTGCTGCTGCCATTCACTCTAAATTTCATCGCAGTATTGACTGAAGAGCAATAACCCGATACAATCAAACTGAACAGATGTCAGAGAGACCACGTTAAGGTCGTCTAAGAGTAACAACACCTTGTGAAGACCGTTATGTTGCAACCTTAGTCCGTAGGAACTGGCTTACAACGGCCAGATCGCTGGAAAATGACCTTCAGAGGATGTCAAGAAACAGACTTTCCATCCAAACCATGAGGAACATGTTTCACACAGAAGGTCTAAGGTCCAGGATACCACTTCAACGGATCCAACTTCCCCCAAAACATCGACGGCAAAGATTAATATTGGAACATCAACATCAAAACTGAGGGTCACTCGTTGGCGTCACAAACTCTTAACTGACTCGTCAAGATTCTGCCTTGATTCTAATGATGGCATGAGACGTGTGTGGAGAAACGGTAATGAACGGTTTGCCGACTGTAACATCGCTAAACACGACCAATATGGACGTGGGAGTTTGATGGTCTGGAGAGGTATCAGTGTTTGCCACAGAACAGAGCTGTTTGCCATCAGACGAGGTTCAATGACTGGTTAAGGTGCATTTACGAGATCATCACGCCTGTTATCATCCTTCTGGCACAGTAAACAGATCCAACTGTTATGTTAATGGATGGTAATGCCCGTCCCTATCGTTCTGGAATAGTGACTGAAGTTCTGTGGACCAACAACATCAGACATTTAGACCGGCCTGCTACGTCTCTAGACCTTTTATTCGATAGAACATACATAGGACATTCTTTGAGGGCGTGTCTATGGTCAGCATGTTCGCCAACAGACTCTGGATGAACTGCAACAGGTCTTGCAGGAAGAATGGAGGATCAATCCACAACGAACATAAGACAGACAAATCTGCTTGATGCCAAGGTGTGTTCGGGCGTGTGTTGAACATCGAAGGGGGTCATACCAGTTACTTGATGCTCGATCATGGCCTGAAGTGGCCGGAAAACAACTTTTTACACATTCTGAACTGCTGGCGAGTGACGTTTTGCACCATTGTTTCGTCGGGACGGTTTTCGAGGATCTGTAACTTTGTTATTGTTTGATGATTTTCTCAATCATTTAACGTAATTTGTGTAATAAGACCCCAACTTTGTATTGTATAAAACATAGATCATTAGATGTGATAAAACACATTTGAGAAAGAAAATCATCTTTGTTGCTTAACCTTTTGTGAGGAGTATATATATAACCATGAATCATCCAAACAACAAAATTCTATTATAATCCACCTCGAATGCTGCTGCAGACGACAGAATTACTGCTTATAAAGATTTCCTTTGAGTAGAATATAGTATCGAAAATATTGATACAAAAGGAGAAAATGATGGTTATGAATATAGCATTGAAAATATCGACACAAAAGGAGAAAATGCTGGTTATCAGCTTTTTCTTCTTTAGTTTCAATGTTTTCCCATACCCTTTCTATAGTAAACGTCAAAACGAGGTCTTTTATGGGAAAGGGTTAAACATCATCTATTGGTGAGTGACAAATAGCTTGCCAAATGGTGAACGGGGCCTAAAAATATTGGGACAGATAGAGCAAATCGTCGGTGTAATTGCAAAACCTTGTAAGTCGATTTTTACGATTTTCAAATGACAAACTTGTGTGTCCAGTTAAGGAAAATTCTTGCATGTTTTGAGATATTTTTACTGATCAGCATTAATGAAAAATCATTTGTGAACAATTATGTCCAAATTTCAAGGAAAACATTTCAGTTTGGGAAAAGTTATTACACTTTTTCCCTCCCCTTTAAAATTTTCCAAAAACGAGATACGAGGTTTTGCATTTACAACGACAAAATGATAATTACCAGCATTTTCTTCTTTAGTGTAAATGACATTTTTCTTTAAAGCTCTTTCTAATAGGACCTCAAAAGCAACTCTTGTTTGGAAAGGGTTAAACATTATCCTTCTATGGATTGGTGAGAAAAACTGCTATTTCTGAAGTGTGGAAACTGGAAATTGGACCAGTCGAGCCTGGATTCGAATCTACGGCCTAAGGATTGACAGAGACAAAATTATAGACTGAGTGTCGAGGATCAGCACAGCGTGCTTCTCTTTACATTGTCCTACACACTGTTTTGCATCAAACACAGGCATTATTTTAAGGAAACATCTAACCCTCTCCAAAACGCGAAATGATAGGCAAGCTTTAAGATGTCTAGAAAAAATCAGATATCCTTAAAAAATGAGTCAATGGATTTGAACAAATTCAAAATTAAAAAGGAAATAGTCTTTGTCCTTCACCTTCACATGTTTATTTTCTGAAATTTGGACATATTAGCAAAACATTTCTAGAGAAAACATCAGCAAATAATAATTTTAATTTTTGACACCCAATGTCACCACTTTATCCTCTTTTTTTTGAAATCACCCATTAGTCTTTAAAGAAAGTATTGCTGTAAAAGATGGAATGTTGATACAAGATTACAACTTAGAAGTATAGAGTTTTTCTACAGAACCCATGTTTTCCATTTCATATTTTTTCTGTATTGACAGGCTGCACCTCTTTTAAATCATAACACAGTGCCCAAACACATGTTTCAGGTTTTGATTAACCCTTTCAAAAACAAGTCCAAGATTTGATGTCCCTCATAAAAACAGATTTGAGAAAACATCCAGGCAAAAGAAGAAACTGTTTAAAATCAGCATTTCCTTCATTTGTATCAATACTTTCTGTACTAATATTGTAAATATTCATTTTTTGTGGCAGCTTCTAATTAGAATCACTCTAGAATTGTATTATTTTGGAAAGAGTTTGTCTACCAAGACATATTATTTAACCCATTACCACAAAGTGACTCATTTTAACTCCCAAAAAGAAAATGGCTTAAGAAAACAATGTGGAAAATGAAGAAATTGCTTCTTCATTTCCCAAAATGTTTTCTACCCAAAAAGACCAAAAATATATAAATCAATTATATATACTTGAAATTGTCGTCTGCAACATCTTTGAATTTTAACCAGTCTAAAATTTTGTTGTTTGGTAATGGGTTAATATTTAGTTGTCAAGACTATAGCAGTACTATATTTGGTTCTTTTATTCTTCTTAAATGTATTTGTTATGTTCTTCATATTATCACTGAATTTAAGACATTTCTAGATCATATTAAAGTTTATCAAATTTAGTCCGGATCCTTTCATCTGATTATTCTTTGTGCCTTTCTGATTGTCATTTGGTTTGGCAGTGTTAATATCTTGTACAGCAATATACCAGTTACATAGTGACCATGGAGTTCATCAGCTGTAAAGAGAAAAAAAAGCATATCGTTGGTGGGGAGTCAAAACCTCGTAACTACAGCTTGAATAAGCTGGAGTTACGAGGTTTTGACTCCCCACCGACGATATAATTCTGTTGAAGATACAAGTATATATAACAGTCAATGGTACAGCATAATATATAGAATTAAATTGCAATTCCCAATTGACAAAATTTCAGAATGGTTTAATTTCAAAAGAATATATTTTAAAGTCATAACAGGCATGCATGAATAGATAGAAACCATGCATTTACATAGGAAAACATATAGTATTTAGCTAATACATGTGCTGTATTTGCCAAGATTTGCACATTTATAACTAACTTTGATTGGGACGGATGTTCAAAACATGGGATGCTGTGTATAGAGCCGGGTTTCGGCTCTCATAGTCTCACTTTATCCTTTCTTAGCACACTAAAGTATTTATGAGAATACATAAGCAACACTCAATGAAATAAAAGCCGTCTGGCGTCATAGACGGGTTATGCTCCCCAAATAAGTGTTTGTCACAATAAAGGCTATCATGCATTAAACCCCCTTTTCCCATGACAGTTTTTTTTTTGTACACATATTACTTATAGAATATGGCATGGTCTAGAACATCTCATTGATAACTCACAACAATTTCATTTAATTCTGCCTATTAGAAAAAGAAAAATAGAAAAAGAAAATTAATTTCTATATTTAAACCCCCTTTTTCCGGGAAAAAGCCTCAAATTGAGAAAAAACGAAAAAAAATGTCTAGGGATTTATCATTATCACATTCAGGGACTTCATTATGTTTTAAAGTTTCATTGACTTTAGTCTAAGAGTTGCTGAAATCTGGCTAAGGATGGACGAATTGAAGGATCATGGGAAGTATGGCGACTATATGCTCCCCGAAAAATTTTCGGCACGCATAAAGGTGAAATTACTGCTCAAGACTGCAAAGTTTATAATATATATGTACATGTCTTGAAAATGATTTTCAACAATGACTTGAAGCGAGGATGACGCAGCACCGTTCAATGTATAACAGAATAAATCCTGAATATGTGCCCAACACCGCCTTTTACACCGGTATCATCCAAGAACGCCCTGTACCATTTGTGGTTGGTAGCGTCACTATTGTTGATATATTTTTTCATTTGCTTCACAATTTTTGACTGGAATTTGTTATATCTTTTCATAAGTTAAAAAACAAGATACTAACACCTGCTCTTTCGAATATTGGTAATCTCATTGTCCTGTATCAGTTCCCCTATCTACCAGGAAATTGACATTCAATAATTGTTGTTATAGTTATTTAAAGATCTGAAATTAGAAGAAAATATTAACAAATGATTAATTGGTATGATGGTGAATGATTACGAAAAATATATTGTACAAAAGCATGGTACCACTGGCACATTATGGTACGAAATGGCCAAATCTTGATACAAAATTTTGTCAAGGTACGAAATAGTTAGGGTACAAAATGACTTGCTCGTTACAATTAGCCCTACCCAGTTAAATATATCCTATAACTTGAAGCGAAGGTTCAAACACACAGTCAAAACACACAACAATGATGTAGATATACATTAAAAAATAAATGAAACAAATATTTTGCTTTGGTTCATGCCGAAAGCGTGTGTGTCAAGTTGTCAACACCCGAAAATCAATCACAGGAGTTTCTTCCTGAAATGTGATATATTCGTGCACTTTCAAAAATGTTCCCAACACAATTATTTTACATGATAACTCGTTATTTTGGATTGAAAATGTGTTTTTACCTGCATTTTACCGCTTCTGTACTGCTTGTAAACATTTCGCGATCTTCACCGGAAGTGTTATTTTTACATCAACACCGCCGTTATAGACTGGAAACACCCGTCTTTTCTCGCATTTTTCGGACTTTCCGACATTTTAAAAATGGATTATTTTTGAAAAATCAAAAAACACATGGCCAGATTTTTTATATTATGTTGAACTATATCTTCTCATTCGGAAGTGAAAATAAAAACAAAATCTATGGTTGGGATTTTTTGTTTTATTCATTTAAAAAAGACCCGTTTTTCGCCTTTTTTAAAAAGCAAATACATGGTCAACTTTGACGCTTCAATGCAAAGACTTCTTAAGAGTTAATTTTTAAAAGACATATGAAATAATCCATAGAAAAGCTATTCTTTCATGTGGAATTCATAAAGATTTCAAAAGATTCCTTATAACGAAAATACAGTGAATCTAAAATACTACAAAATCGCCATTTTTCATGCCATTTTTCTGGGGATTTTATTGATTTGGATATTTCTACCAAAATACTGCGAATGTGGTTGATCAACATATATTTTTGGACAAGGTTTGGATAGAGCAACATGCTCACCAAGTTTCAAGAAAATCGGTGATTTGAGTGGAAACACCATTTTACATCCTTATAGAGAATGGCTCTTAACAACCCATCCACGATAAACTTTATAGATCCAATTTGATTCAATATAATATAGATTCCCAATTAGCGCAGTCGGTAGGGTGTTCGACCCATGTACCTGCTGACCAGGGATCGACTCCCACCTTGGCTTCATATTTTTTTTCCTCTTATGTATATTAAATTTTTTAAACTAAAAGTTTCTAGAAATCACGATTATAAACACATATTTGGTAATTGTATTTTTCTTTCGTTTTTGCAATTTCTAGAATAATTTGGTATGGAAAATGTAATAAAGATGATAAAAAATAGGGGGACAAAAAGATAAAGTCGGCGCGAGGTTCGATCCTTCAATCTTCGGTTTCCAAGTCGGCAGTCCTACCAACTGAGCTAATCTGACTGCTCAAGACTGATCTGACGTTGTATACCAAAATTAATGTCCATATGTAGTTTATTTATGTTCAAAATTACACACCGCTCTACTTCGGGTTAGCACAATGATCGCACAAAACTGCCACTTAGTACAGTGCCAAAAAAATACCGAAACCTATCCACTTCATTAATAAATGCCATATCTTTCTCTCAAAACTAACGGACTTTGCTCTTTGCTCGGTGTCAAGCGCGTGTCTACCGCAGCCATTTTGGTGTTGTTGTCAGGGACAACAGACCTGCGTTTGCAACGAGTGTTTTGATTGGTTGGTGTAAAAATAGAAAAAATGGAAATTCCCAGGTCACAGAAGATGACCCCTAATGCGCGATCTTCAGATGTAACATTATGAAATTATGTTATCTGGATTCATTCAGATTGTAAATTGTGTATTTTTTCGCTGTAGGGGTATGTGATACGAATGCCTATAAAATTCAAACAAGATCGCTGACCATCCTTTTTTATTTTAGTTTTCAATTACCTTAATATTGCACAAAAGTTGATATTATATATAGTTCCAGAAGCAAACAAAACTTTATGATCCAAAATATTTATAATTGATAGCAAGCGAGGCTCCATTGTTCTCAAATCAAAATTAGATCATTATGTGATATCTTAATTGCACAACATTTACTCTAGTGCTTATCGAAACCATATGTTTTTCCACATGGAACTAAAAACAATTTATGTCGATATTATTGCCTCCATAAATAAAAACGTATCTTACGTTACGGAAATTATTTGATATCTGTATATTGTATGCCGTGACAAGTCATAATTTTGATACAATGTGAAGATCTCTGTCTTTTTTCTTTGAAAGATATTGTACCATTCTAGAAAGTGTTTATAAAGGTATGTTATTCAATTCTTTTTTGTTCCATTTGATAAGAAAACACCGTGGAAAATGAAGAAATTGCTTGTTACAAGCAATTTCTTCATTTTCCATAATGTTTTCCAAAGCCTTTATCTTGTGGCGTGTCAAAAGCATCAATGTATGTTAATGGGTTAAACTGTCATACCGATCATATTCATTCAAATAAACTACTCGTCCCTGGTAGAAGTAGAAAACTTTGGCCAATTGAAATGCGCAAGATACTAGCGGCCGACAAAGTTTGCGATGATCGAATGGTTATACACTTGACTGTAGATACCAAACATTCAAAATTGAAAAGATGAAACTATGCAAAATAAGGTAATAGTTTTAACATTCCAATCGGAAGAGGCATGACATAAAAGAAACTTTTGAATGTACACTTTCAAGTAAGGAACAAGACCCGGGTGACTAGTTTAGCCCATATAATTTATCTAACATGATTTCTTATACATCATTTCCCCCAGACTTGTTAAATAGGGGCAATATGATATTTTACCCACCAGACAAAATTAGTTTAACAGACTGACTTTAAATACTAGGCAATACTTCTAACCCGCCTCTTAGTTTTTCTGTCACAAAGTTTATATTTTCCGAGCTTAGAAAAACATACTGGCTTTTGCAACTGAATAATAAATGTTCGATCCTTTTCAAAGGAATAAATATGAAGATGTCATAACTATTCTGATTAGAAACTCAGTTTCACGATACCCCTAATTTCTATTTAAGGTAGAATACAGGCATTGTGGCCATTTTGAGATTCACAGAACATCGGATTTTTCCGAGTGTCGTCGTTACGTATCCGAACCTATTCGGGCTCTGTCGTAAATATTCGGAGGTGGAAAGTTCCACCGCCGAATGTTTTCGATCGCGTCCGAATATATCTGACCCCGCACGAATCTCATTAGGGGAAGACTACCTTAAGGAAGATTTGGTGGGTAGGGTACTTTACAGAAAATGGATGCTTCCATAGACTACAGATTTACTTTTACATTTCGTTTAAAAATGATGCTAATGTACCGCTAATGTTGATAGATAATCATAACGCATTTTACGATATCATTATATCAAAAATTGACTTTCAGCAAGAATTTGCTGTTTTGAGAATTTTGAAAAGGCGGGTACTTGTCTTTCATGTAGTCTTCAAAATTTCAATTTCTTCAGCATAAATCTACTTATGTGCGAAATAGTTTTTCAATGGTCATTTGTTCTTAAAAAGTGTATTTCACATTGAAGATTTCAAAGATGCATAATGATAATACATCAACTTGACGATTTAGAGATTTTGGGCGGTATATTTTCCATTTTAATGTCAGCTCTTACTGCTTTCAATAAGATCTTACGATACAAATTCTTAAATTTGTCTGTGGTATTTTTGAAATTAAGAAATTAAGAACAAAAAGCTGCTATCAGAAGCTCTATTGAGGTTTAATAATGGTTAGATTAAGAAACGAGAGGATGCCTGTTTTGCAGCCAATACATATAAAATTGAACGACGCGTCATATTTCGTCGATTTATAATACTCCTCGCAAATTCAGACTGTCTAAATGTAATGATGTAAATAAGTTAAAGGGTTTCTTTTAACAAACACAATGAAGTGATACAAAATCGTACTTACCCATTGGTAAACGATGGATTTCTACTTCTGTAGGGCCAACAGAACTTTCAAATAGCGTAAGTAATAACACAATTAACTCCATTTCATTTTAGATAAAAAGGTATGCAAACCACTTGAATTGATATTCCAATGTCACCTGTAGACAAAACTAGATCCAGTGAAATCTAGGGTATTGTATGGAACTTTGTTATTCCAAATTATGAATACAACAATTCGATTATGGGCATATTATTTTTATTTCTCGACGTTTTTTGCATAATTGGCTGCAGAAGCTGAACATTGGAAGAATGATATCCATACTGTATGTGACCAACGCAGGCCCGGATCAGTCTGCACCAAAGAACTGGTTGATCTGGATGCAAGACGTTCACTTAAATATTCCTACAAGTACAGTCATACGAAAGAAATGTCAATCTTGACCAGATTGTGCATACGTACAGTCTGATCAAGATCCTAGTTGGTCAAAAATGCAATAAGGAACAGGTAATCCATTTCAAAAACCCATTCTTCATAAATTTAAACTGAAAAGAAATGTTTAGCGTATTATCAACTTCAAGTTATCCATTAAAGAAGCTGTAGTGAAAACAATACATTTCCAATATTGTGCATTTATTCAATCTTACGCGAAAGAGATGAATGATTTATATTAGAGCTAGGCGTTTAATTTAGAGTTCGCGTTGGGACATATTTTCTCTTATTGATATAGTAATAACAGGCACTTATTGCCTGTTGATCCTATAATCTTATAATGGTTTGTCGGACCGTATTTGGTACAAACACGAATATGGTACATTCGGACCGAATACGGTACAATTTTCGATCGAATATGGTACAAACATTGTACCATATTCGGTTGGAATATGTTTTTCTATGCTCGCCAAAACGTATTTGGTTCATACCAAAAAAACCTCATAAAATGAAAATGTCCTACGTATATGGTACATAAATTATGTATTTCTTAATAAATGAAATAGTATGCCGATGTGTTAACTTTTTTTCAAACTCAAATACATTGTATTAACCTAATATTGGAAGTGACAAAAGTATCATCATCATCATCATCATCATCATCATCATCATCATCATCATCATCATCGTCGTCGTCGTCGTCAGCAGCAGTAACAGAAACAGCTAACCTAACCACACTTTATATGGATTTTGAATTGAAAAAATACGCTGAAGAATGTCTGCTATTTAGCACTGTCGGACCGTATTTTGTACAAAAACGAATATGGTACATTTGTACCATATTCGACCGAATATGGTACATTTGTACCATATTCGGACCGAATATGGTACAATTTTCGACCGAATATGGTACAAAAATTGTACCATATTCGGTTAGGCATTTTACCCCAAAACTGCAGATACGTATATGGTACAATTAGACAGTTGTACCGTATTCGGCCGAATATGGTACATTTGTACCGTATTCGTTTTTGTACCAAATACGGTCCGACAATGGTTTGTGAGATTTCCTTCAGTATATTTAATGTTTGTCTCATCTTTTCAACAAATTCAAAGCAATTCATGATAGCTCGAAAATGATTTGAGCCAAAAGAAGAAACTACTGATAATCAGCACTTTCGTTTAGCCTTACTTATATGACACGCGAAAATGGTCTAAAGACATGATAGCGGTATACCTCCAATGGAAATAGAGGTATACCGCTAAAAATAGTCACTGTGGTAAATCGTCATATTTTAGTGGAACACGGATAAAAATATAGATATTCCTACAAAAACAAGGGTAAACCACAATTTCAATTGAGGCTATACTCATAAACAAGAGGAAGACGATGGTCCTAGATCGCTCACCTGAACCAAGATGGTATGAACCACAATTTTGTTCGAATCACTAAATATTTGTGACTTTAAGACTGGAAACAAACTTATGGTAATCAACAATGTGTCTGTTTGTCTTGATTGGTCACTTTATATTTGTGGTTGTTAGAGTAAAAACAAAGTTGAATACTACAAATTAGTCATATTCAAAGACAGATAACTTAGCGAATTCTACTGTGATTATGCTGAAATTCAAACTAAATCCAAGATCTTGACGTCATCATCATCGTGTCCACGTTTCGTCTTGATTGCTCAATATATCAAGTTGGTAAGAGTGAAAACAAAGTCAAACACCACAATTTTGTGTAATTCAATGGCATATAACTCATGACTTTTTAATCTAATCAATCTGAAAATCGGACTCATATGGGATCTTATGGTCCCAAACATTGGGTTCAAGTTTTGTCCTGATTGGTGAAAAATTGTAGATGCGAAAGCGTAAACAAAGTCGAAAACTACGACTTGGTTAAATCCAAGGACATATTACTCATGACTTTTCATCCAATCAATCTGAAAATTAAACTCATAAGAAATCTTATATTTCCAAACATTGTGTCCAAGTTTTGTATTGATTTGTCAATAATTGTATGTGCTAGAATGTAAACAAAGTTGAAAACAACTTGGAAAACAGCAATTTTGTCAAATTCAAGAGCTTATGTAACGCAAGACATTCCAATCCAATCTAACCGAAATCATACCAATCCGAGATCTTATGGTCCCCAACATTGTATCCAAGTTTTGTCTTGATTGGCCAATAGTTGTAGATGCTAGAGTGTAAACAAAGTCGTAAAGAGTCGAAAACGACAATTTATTTTGACCCTTCTGCTCGAAATCTCATTAGCCTATCAAATATCGCGATAGAGGAGATCAATATTTTGATCGTAGACAGGGTTATAGTACAAGCTCTGTGATTGGCTATCTAAGAAAGTGGAGGTATACCGATAAAAATGTAGGTACACCTTTAGTTTAGGTAACCGTTAATTGCAATGACGGTTTACCCTTATTTTGTAGGTATACTTATATTTTTATTTTTAGCGGTATAGCCCTATTTCAATTGTAGGTATAGTTCTATAGTGACTTTAGACCCTTTTCGCGCGCTATAGTTCAAAATGACTAGAATTACACGAATAAGTGTTTGTTCATAGTTTCTGTTTTATTCTGTCATAATGAGCAATAATTTGAGACAGGATCTGGAAAAACGTCCCTTAAGGCATGTGAGCCCAACATAGATCCAGATCAGCCTGTGCATACGCACAGTCTGATCAGGATCAATGTTGTTCTCTAATAACTTCTTCGTGACCTGCAGTGACCTAAAAAGAGCAGCATAGATGCATATTGGACCCCATTTAACATCATGCTGATCTTTAAACTCAATTTTGAAAAATGCTATAAGGAACGTTTATACAGATCCCGGCTCATTTGGAAATATCGAGTGATGATTTATTAGAGTCATGGTACCTGTGCATTTCTCGTAACATGTTCAAGATGTTGCAAACTAAGTTTCGTCTTGTATGACCATCTTAAGCAGACTCGCTAAAACAAAAACTTTTCACCCACTTTGTAGCACTAACGCCTTATGTTGAATGCATAGAAGAGAGTAAACTTGCACCATCCGAATATTATGACAATTTAGTGGACCAAAATAAATTTGATCAAACCAATGTGAAACTATAAAACTACAATAATTATATTACTTCTCTTACGTCATACTCATAGTATCAGTTCAGAAAAGTGAATTAAATCTTATGAAAGAAGAAAACACACCCATACGTCCTTAATACGTTTTTTTTGTTATTTTTCCATCCAGCGTTTCCGTATCAACTTCAAAGAGCCTGAAATACATGTATGTTGTTGTAACACTTGTCTTCTATCAAGAATGTCCAAGAAATATAAAATTTCATTCACTTTAAATTGTCCTCTGCAACATCTTTAATTTTTTGTAAATCTATTTTTTGCGTGTGGTAGTGGACTACGCAGGATCATTATACACAAAAAAAATATTCATGTCAAACACATGCCTTTCTAGGACGCCCTTATTTACTTTAAAAACATATTTTATCAAAAATGGAAACGATTAAAAGTTATGAAAATCCATAGATTCAAAAACTTCAAAATTACACACAGTTCTTCCAACACATATCGCTGGTGAATGCCGCAACTCAAATGCACTCTATACATAATCATTTTGTAAGTAAATTTCCACTGGGATGGTTATAAAATAGTTTAAATGTGTCACATAAAAGCACCAGGAATTGATATACGACTTCTTAAAGCGTACTTTTAAAATCAAACAGCAATGACAAATTATTCTGTTTTATATGGTCTTTATTCTTTTAGGCCCATCTACACATATTTCGTATCAGCCAAGAGATTTTCCTTATATTGCTGCTTTTCAACGAAAACCTCGTAACTGCAGCTTAAAACAATCTGCAGTTACGAGGTTTACGTTGAAAAGCGAAGATATGCAAGATAAGATTTCGTGGATTGATACATACAGCGTCCTTGACTAAAAGCATTTTATGGCTCTGATCTTATTTATCGTCGGGGCGACACAAAAACGTCGTAATCATAACTTTTTCAAGCTCTAGCTACGAAGTTTTGATCCCCTGCCGACATTATGTTTTAATTACGTGTATTCGTGATTAGGAAGATAATCTAGAACTTAAGAGTCACTGGTGGTGAACTCGGCCAAAGCGAGGGACGTTTTTCGCTACAACAAGGTACAGATATTTTGCGTTTAAATATGAGTTTAAAGATCTGATTGGATAGTTTTTATAATAACAAAGAATTTGTTCCAAAAAATAAGACCGGGTTTACCGATATGTATTGACAAACCGTCTGTGTTGTTATAAAATCTCGTAACTACGGTTTTATCGAAGCCGTAGTTACGATATTTTATAACAACACAGACGGCATACTATGATCGCGAAAAAACGTCACACGCTTTGGCCGAGTTCACCACCAGTGAGAGAAGTAGCCTATAGCTGAATTCTTTTGACATGCCACTGACCTTTATGCAAAACATGTTGATATTTTGCAAAATTCCTATCATAGATCAAAATGACTTGCATCATAGTACACAGATATAAAAGGTATGCAGGAAAGTATTATTGAATTATCTTTAGGACAAAAGTTAGGTGTGTGATATATAATAAATTAAAACTGCGCTATGTCAAATTCAATCTGTAATACTAGTTTCTTGGACGGACACACTTCGACTTTAACCCTTTCCCAAACAAGACCTGGTTTTGACGTTCCGAACAGAATTGGCTTGAGAAAACATTGAGACAAAAGAAGAAACTGCTGATAACCAGCAGTTTCTCCTTTTGTCTCAATATTTTCTTGGTTATATTTTTCACAAAAACACTCTTTTTCAACATTTATCTTGTGGTCTGCAGCAGCTTTTGAATTTGTCAACCCTAAAATTTTGCCGTTTGGGAAAGGGTTAAAATACACCATTGTGATAGTAAAACATACATTTTCCTTCTTATTTCGTACTACATATTAAAACAAAACATTGACATAAAATGGCATAGCCTTTGAATGTACTCAAACTATTAGCAAAATGTTTAGGTTTTACGCTAGAATTTTATTTTCTCTTCATTTTGCCCCAAGAGTCTCTAAAACAACACGACCCGTCTATGTTTTGTCTCGCCTTACACAACATGTGTGTCTGGAAACGTGTCCTAGAGTATTGATATCTTGGTTAATTATCCCTTAACGTCTCCAGGTCTATACAAACAATGACGTCTTCAAATTTTACACAGTCAAATCTGTCTTTTTCAGAATTGATATCAAGTGTTAGCAATACAATTCTGAAGGAAGGCTGTAAAGTATATTTCACAAGTTCATGGTTAAACTGACAACTACGAAAGACAGTTTTGAGAACAACAGTTTTAATGACATTTGGAAAAGTGAGGATAAGTTAATTGATGGACAAAATTATGCTAGATATGAACATGGACCTGGCTTGATAATTGAATAAAATTCCGGTTATTTCGCATTTGACACGACAATATTTCAAAAAACAACTTGACCCAAGTGTTTCTGAAATAACTCGACCTATTTGTGTTTTGCCTCGTCTAACACAAAGTTTTGTCCGGGAAGCCTGTTCCAGGGTATTGATATCGTAGTTAATTATCCCGTGACGTCTTCGTGTCTCCTATCACAACAATCAAGTTCATTTTTGTTTGTTTGCACAATTTAAAACCGATGTTGGTGATTATGCCAGCCACGCACATTATATTTTGTCTCTCTAAGTCGTACGCATGCATTGTCATTTTATAAGTAGGTATTCAAGTAAAGGCTACAACTCATACTCGTTTTATATTTCATTGTCCTCCATACGTCGGTTCATCATTCAACAATATATTCCGCGCAGACTGAGTATGTTCGATAATTTTCACACTTCCCATAATGTCTTTTTAATAGGACGGGGTCATGTATGTATTCGTGTCATGTTGGGAATAATTGTGGCTTGAGTCTGTCATCTAATACTCAGACAATTTCCGAAAATTATCGTCTTATTCCCCTCCAGACAAAAAGCGTTTAGGGGTTTCCGATTTATAAATTAAGATAATAGGCTGCACAACAATTGCCAAATATAATGAGACTTTGACATAACTTTAGTTGAGCCTCAAAGTTTGTTGATAGCAAATATAACCTAATACAATGCAAAAGATAAGTGTCAATAATGCCCCTTTTGTGACTCGGTCCGATTTTCGTCTATTTCATTACACTCGACCACTAACATATTTACCTTATGAAGGCATAGTATGAACTTGAACGAAGCCTTGGTTTGGAAGATATATTAAATAAAAGTTGGGTGGGGTAACTCACCCTCTGTGCCATTAGGTGGTTATGAATCTCTCATAGAATGTGGCGGAAAAGAATTTAACCCTTTCCCAAACAAGACCTGGTTTTGACGTCTCTAATAGAAAAGGCTTGGGAAAAGATTGCGACAAAAGAAGAAACTGCTGATAACCAGCAGTTTCTCCTTTTGCCTCAATATTTTCTTTGCTTTATCATACACAAATCCTTTCTATTTCAACATCTATTTTGTCGTCTGCAGCAGCTCTTGTTTTGGACAACCCTAAAATTTGTCGTTTGGGAAAGTGTTAACCGGACAGGGTCACGGAAATGTCCTTCGTATTGACATTTACCATATCCGTCCTTCACCCAATTCCAGACCACTATTTAATTACGGGATACATAAATATAGTTTCTTATTTTCAATTTTTCAACACATGTAACTGTGTCAAGAGAGTCCTGAGATATTTTTCGCGATTTATCGTCTAATTGTTCGTATTCAGTGCTAGATCTACATGTATCATTATTGGTAGGCTACAGAAAATCGCTTATACCTCATCAGACAAGAAAAGAGTATTTTGGGGAAAAACTACTTACACGCAATGTCAACCCATTCGCTCACATTGACTCTTTCTGACCCCCCGATAAGTTAATGGCTTTAGAAAACATTGTAGAAAATGAAGAAATTGCTTGTTTCAAGCAATTTCCTCATTTTCCACAATGTTTTCAATACAGAAGGACTTAAAATGTAAAATTTCTTTCACTTTGAAATCAATCAGTCTAGATTTTTGCCGTTTGGTAATGGGTTAAGGCTGCTCTCGAAATGTTTCTTATTGCCAAGTCTCGAATAGTTGTGGCTGCAGAATGTCATGTGATACTAAGACAATTTCCGTGTATTATCACCAATTTCTCCTCCAGACGAATAACATTTTGAAATTTTCTGATTTATGTCGTAAGATAATAAACCATATCATAAACCGGTCTGAAGTTACACATCGGTACTTTTCAGCAAAAACCTCGTAAATGCAGCTTTATCAAAGCTGCATTTACGAGGTTTTTGTTGAAAAGCGACGATATCATTCATCTGCTTGGCTACAAAACGCTGTACATATAGCGGACGAGAATTGACCTGGAAGAGCACTCCATTCGATTAGCTTGGGCTGCTCTGCCAGGTCATTTATCATGAGGTATACGTAGTTCTAACTTGAAAAGCTGTAGTTATATAAAGGTAAAGGTAAAGGTTTATTTATTATAGTGTCACCCCTATTTAAAGGGCCACCCAGTTTTGGCTTATGAGACACTCTCTTTCTCAACACGCAGTACCTCCCGATTCCCCACTCATGATGCCGGGCATCTGGCAGAGATGGGTCTACGGTAACCATTAGTTTAACTAGCTGGCAGCTCACCAACCGGTCGCATCAGTTCTAATCCGACAGGCCGGCTTCCTCCGGGATTCGAACCTTCGACCTCCCGCTTCCAAGGCGGACGCCCTAACAACTAGGCCACGGAAGCGGTTATATATATAGCTCGCGATTAATGACCTGGCGGAACATTTCTAGCCCTTCGCTAGAGGTGCTGTGCCGGGTCATGTATCGGGAGCTATACAACATTTTGTTTCCCCAGCTAAAATAAAATAGATCGGCGTCATTGACCTATTTTTATATTCTGACATAATGATATTAACTGATATATTGTCCAACAAGGTTAACCCGGGACAACTTAATTTTCGTGCGCAAAGTCCGTTAGTTGAGCGTCTTAACAAAACAAAGCCGAAGTGGGGTCATTACATATGCAGATGTCCCGGGTTAATCTTGCTGGACAATAGGTCTCCAACGCTTTTGTGATGTTTATAAACAAACCTTTAACCCATGAAAACATGTTATTGTAGAGACGCACGTGCAAATCGTCTCGTCAATATTACATCAAAATGCTGATCATCATCGATATGGTTTTGTTTTTATCTGTTTAACCTATAATAAGTAAATTGATATATTTTTTTATTGTTTGGCGGGAATCTGAAAATCGTTGGAGCACTATACAATAAAAACAAGATACATGTAAAGATTACAATCATGAATATTGCATGTTTGAATGGCTCCGAAATATTGCCGCTGTTTTTTTCTTTTCCTCATTTAATATTTAAATATACAACAACAATGGATAGTATTTCAACCCGAGAAAAAGAACCAACTATTACATGTATATGTACATGTACTTACAATTATTTGAACTAAGTTAATCTTTTTTCTTGTGCAGAAAAACATATTTTATGCAAACAGTTTGTCGTTGCAATTCCGATACGTTGAACAGGTTCTTTTAGAATCATTCTATCTAAGGACATTTAAGTAAGGATATTTAGACAGGACTGTCTGTTGTTTGAGACCAACATTAACTTGTGAACCAACCTGACCAACCACATGTAAATATGAGCAAATCCATGCTCTCCTTCAAAACCTACTAGCTCATTTACAGAAGCAACCACCAGAGAACAGCAAGAATCATGACCAAACTTCAATAAGCACAAATTTGTCTGATTCTACACGAGCTTTAAGAATGTCACAATGGCTCTTTACCATGTCCCAGATGTTTTTATTAACTTAACCCTCTCCCGAACAGCAAAATTTTAGGGTGATCCACCTAAAAAACTGCCACAAATGACAAAACGGATGTAATTTAAGATAGGATTTGTGTAAAAAATGACACAGAAAATATTGAGACAAAAGGAGAAACTGCTGGTTATCAGCAGTTTCTTCTTTTGTTTCAATATTTTCCCAAGCCTTTTCTATTAGGGACGTCAAAACCAGGTCTTGTTTGGGAAAGGGTTAATCCTTTCCAGCAACACCATACTAGGATCGCCAAATTTAAGAGCTTTTGCAGACAACAAAACCAGTGTTGATAAAGAGAGAACTTGAGTAGGAAATATCAAAGGAAATTTTGAGACATTCTTTTGCCTCAAGATTTCTTTTAAGTCTGCTCATTTAGTGACGTCAATACCATGCTTTGTTTAAACTTCTCTTTACTATAATGCATTACCCAGTCTATTTTCTTCCTATTGTCCAAGGGACGCAATAAGGTTAAAATGCTGGAGCTCTTTTTCAAGTCGTTATTATTGGGAATTGATCACAATAGAGTTTTGTGTTTAAAATAAGAAATTCTCGTTTATTTCCTATTGACATGTCAATGTATTCTTTGTCACATTAATAAATTAAAGAGACATTTCACAAATACTTTTTCGTAAACTCTTCTTTAACTTTTATCTGAATGAGCATATTTTTTTATGAACATTTTGATAATTTCAAGTCAAAGTAGATTCATTGTGCCGTTCACGAGAAATATATATTTTTGTATTAAAATCAAACAGCAATTCAGATGTATATGGAATTTGTCATTTCTGTCTCAACTTTAAATGCGTTTTTTCGCTTATCAGCAACAACTTTGAAAAAAAAAACTGATAGCAATAATACATATTCGAAATTGAGTAACCAATCTCGGCATCAAGACATACTTTAAAGAATGAAATGGGAATGCTATGTCCCTTCATTATTGAATATATGCGGACTAATTCTATCTAATTGAAACATAGAATAGAGGACAGATGCTTTTCGAATTAGATATATTTTCCATCAGTCAAAAACAGTTGCCTTTCAATATTTTAGTTTAAGTGTGGGACCCGTTTGTTTGTTACATTGACGTCGTGTTAGTATAATAATATGTGACCCGTCGCGCTAAAAGGGACCTTATCCGGACTCAAAAATCCAAATTTGGACAAACTTGTCAGACCTAGCAATTGTCAACCAGATCTCGTATGCGACAAATGAACATATAGTAAGATAGGGAAATCATTCCAGATTTAGAAAATTACATAAAAATGAAAAGTGTCGGCCCTAGTCTGGCTGCGCGGGCTGCGCAGACTGACTAGGTTCGATGTTTTTCACACATCCGATAAGGTCCCTTTTAGCGCGACGGGTCACAATTTTTAAGATGAGGGTGTACGTCAACATACATGTACTCATCAAACCAAGGATTTTAAAAAATCCACCTTTTCCATTGGAATGCCAAAGAGCTCGTATCCCAACGTATTCATGCGACGTCGTAAACATTCGGCGATGGAACGTACCACCGCCTAATGTTTACAATAACGCAAGAATACTTCCGGTGTAAATCTCATAAAGGTTGGACTACATTAAGGAACAAATTGGAACCAGAATCTTTGATTTTCGAGTATAAAATTTTCTCAGCATTTGTTGACTGGATTAAGATTTAAAAGGTGTTTAATACGTGTTTTAAGAACTTATAAGTAGGCTACACCTCCAAGACCATGGCAATGACCAATTCCTAGACCATGACCCACTTTCTATCAGAACTGGGTTAAGTTAAATTCCGCTCAGTCTTCTAATATATTTTAAATGTGAATTAGTCAGAGAAACAGATTAGAGGGGGAAAACTGGTTTAAAATTGTTTGTAAAAGCCGAAAACATTGGTAGTTACAAGTGTAATATTCATCAAAAACCTCGTAAGCCCGTTTAACCCCATCTTCGCAAGCCAAGGGTGACATCTACGACGTAACGTCGTTTCTGTATTCACCCTTGGCGGATTTAGTCCGATTTTCTTGGTCTCCTGGAAAGCGTTTTCATTGGTTCCAGCGAGACCTCGCTGGAACCAATCAGATTGTCGGCTGATACATTTGTTATGAGTAACCAAATCATGACAACGGGCGGGAAAAAGCAATGCATTTGCAACTCAAAAACACGAAGATGGGCGATTGTTCCTAAGAATTTCACTGCAATAGACAGGAATTCCCTAACTTTAATCGACGAATTATCATACTTTCGACAATTCGACCAAAAAAGCAGCTATTTTTTACATAATCCGCATGACGTAT
The DNA here is from genome assembly GCA_963680895.1 of Fragum sueziense. NCBI lineage: Eukaryota > Metazoa > Mollusca > Bivalvia > Cardiida > Cardiidae > Fragum > Fragum sueziense. The sequence goes on from OY804596.1 coordinate 15,916,366, forward strand.
GACGCGAAAGCCAACGCGCGTTAGTGACGTCATCAATAATGGACGTAAACAAGCAGCAGAACAACCGATAGGCGGCGCTTCGCGATTTCAAGAAAATCGGACTAAATCCGCCAAGGGTGAATACAAACGTAGGTGGGTTCAACCTTGGCTAGCGAAGATGGTTTAACCCTTTCAAAAACGGAAAAGTATGGCAGAAATTGAAAGCTGCTACATACTAAAATAATTGTTCGCGAAAGAATCCCATTTGCATAAAATGTAACACGAAATATATTGAGACAAAAGGAGGAAGTATTGGCTATTGTTATCGAAATCCCTTAGGGACTTCACAACCAGTCCTTGTTTGGAAAAGGATAAAAGCTGCATTTACGAGATTTTGGAAGAAAAACAGCGATATGGGTACTAACAAAAGCGCATTATTTCGAAATGGATGTTCACAGAAATAATTTACATAATTAGGAGCATTTTAATTAACTTGTGGATAATTAAGTTTTCGCACAAGTGCAAATTGAATTTCAAATTCAGCTAAAGTAATTTGTGGAACTCCTTCTGAAGCGGGGGACTAACCCTTTTCCAGATGACATGATTTAAAAGTGGATCAAATTTATAGAGTTCTGGTTGACTAAAAAATAAATAACTAAGATGTTTTATTGTATAAACATGACGGAAAAGGTAAGAATTCTGGTTATCGGCATTTTACATTTCTTAAAATATCTTTTTCAATGCCTTTTCTATTAAAGTGACGTTTCACATTAATTTATTTCATAAATTTTGTTTTTATTTTTAACTGGAAGAGCAAATTTCTTATGAAAATTCTGAAAATTTCAAGCCAAAGTATTAAATTGTTTACGAAAAATATTTATTTTTGTGCTAAAATTAAACAAATTGTTGTGAACAACTGTGCAGATTTAAATGGAATTTGTCATTTCTTTCTCAATTTTAAAGGCATATTTTTCGCTTTTAAATAACAATTCTTAAAAACCAATCTTTGCATCAAGACATACTTTTAAAAAGGTGAAATTGGAATGCTATGTCCCTGTAAGGAAAACGATTAAGCATGTCGCAAAAGAATCATGATTCTATGGAAAAATCACCCTGTTTAGAATAATTATGTTAAAGCATTGAAGGAATGGAAGGAAATAGTCTTATTTACGTATACCGCTGAACATTTATATGTCATTTCCCTTTTTCCTTTTTCTTCGTTGTTTCTTTACTTATTTGATGGAATCTGGATTATTAACACGATATTAGTTATGTTGTCTTTTGCATTCTATCTCCAAATGCCAGCTTTAAAGCAGCTAACTTACTATCCCGACCTTGATTTTAGCTAAATTAAACCGCTGATCACTCTATTTTTTCTCCACTTTAGTTTGAAAATTATATTTGAAATAACATTCTTTTTGTCTGCATGTCTTCAGAATTTGACAAGCCCTAAATTGTGTCATTAGGAAAAGGATTAATGGACTCTAGTTTCCCTTACAATAACACGTCTGTTAATTAAGGCGACTTTAACAAGAAACATATAAATGGGAATGGCTTTTGCAAGGGCTTTAAATTACTTAAATGGATTTCTTTGAAAGAACCAGAATCCAGAAATCTAATGACAAAATTTAAATGCACACCATACTCTATGTAACTTCCAGCATGCATTGTGTTCTCTGAAACGGCAATTTTTGGACCTGTCCAAAGACAAAGGTGGTGCACAAGACGGATCTTTTATGTTAGGAAATAGGCAAAATAAACATTGAAGCAAAAGAAGAAACTACTTATAATTAGTATTTTCTTCTTTTGTCTCAATATTTTCTGCGCGAATCATAAACACATTCTATCTAGTAACAATCATTGTGTCGTAAGCAACGGCTTCTTAATAGGAGCAGTAAACTCTTTCGTTGTTTGGGAAATGGTTAAACATGAGTAATGAATAGCGTATAATGACATTTGGTTTCTACATATTTCAAAAGATATCAGAATAGGTGTGGTATCAATCAAATGTCATCGAAACCTATATTTGTTGCTCTAGATATGTATCAAACTCAACTCCGGACAATTATGAAAAGATCTTAAAAAGGCAACACATTCCCATTTCGTTTCAAAGTATGTCGTGATGCCAAGAGTTTCTATTCTAATGCGTATAAATACCAACACTTCCTTTTTTTAAGTTGTTGCTGACAAGTGAAAAATACGCCTTTAAAATCAAAACACATGACAAATTCCATATAAATCTGAACTGATGTATACATCAATTAGTGTAATTTTAAAACAAAAAAAATATATTTATCGTAAACGGTGCAATACGTTGGATTGAAATTTGCAGAATTTTCATAAGAAAATATGATCTTTCAGATAAAAATATGAAAAAAATATCTGTGAAACGTCACTTTAAACATAAGACTTTAAAAGTAAAGGTAAATGAATAAACAATACAAATAGGACGGCATGAAATTTGGTAATTTCCTTCCTACCGTGGATATCGGTCTATAACTAGATAATCAGCATTGCCTGCTAACAACTGATAAATCGTACATTGAGTGAATAAATTGTGATACTGAGTTGTCTCGCTGCACCACCTTTCATTGTCAACTCACAATAACATTAGTTGTACAGCATATTGCATGTGTCGACCTTTTTGCTTGCGTGGGAACTCTAATCGATTAATGCTTCCACTCTTTAGTCCTAGTAGGCTACTTGTTTATCTGTATTGTTCTTGGAGTTAAAGGAGAACATGCTAGGCTGTCGAAAATGCAAATGGCACAAGAATTACAAACAAGAAATAACGTATGAACTTACAAACCTGAAGGGGTAGATCATTTATGTCCATTGTTAGCAGGCATCGAGCTTTATTAAGTATAAAAATCCGAGCCAATGAATAAGGTGTGTCCCATTTTATTGTCCTTGTTTTTTGTTTTTAACGGTTACATTTGCCCAACCTTCAAACAGCAATTACGTCAGAGGTACGTCATCTGTGCTCAGCGAGAATCAACACACCGTACAATCGGCTGCGTCGAGAGTCAGCGAAGACAAATTCTGCATCTGATGTCAAGTGCACGGTAGGTCAAATTAAGTTACTTTTATAAATAAACGAAATGATCTATGGTATTCTATAGTTGATAAATACGCGAGTAAGAGTTCAGTGCTTCTACAAAATAAACTTTTCCGCGTATCCCTCGCAAATGAGGGCACAGTCATTAATTATTTTGGAGGTTTCATACAAAAAGCTACGAAATTTTTACTTCGTGCTCGAATATTTTGCATATCTCTCAGTTGAACTTGTACACAAATAAAGTTTAATCATTTAACGATAGATCTATATCTTCCAAATGTAAAGCTGTATTTTCGAAAATCGCTGACTCTCGTCTGTCTTCTACGAAGACGGCTGTACGGTGATTTCAATGGAAATACCGCGGGGGATGTCTCGTTGACCATGACCTTGTCTCGTTTTGAAGTTAAAATAGAATCAATTCTGTAAACACGCTTGTGAAGGATTGATCTTCAGCAATAGAAAGGTGGTTATTCGCCGTGATTGAGGTTTTTATGCATTGCAAATTGTTTATCCATGTAGAAATATGAGTTCCCGAATAGTTCGGAATCATAAAAATCTAGCATGTGCCCCTTTAAGGTGTTCGCATTGTATAGCATATCTTCACATTTTATTGTTTAACAATTTTCTAATTATACATCATACAGCGTTATCTACCGTTAAAGTATTGCATCCATCATTAGATTTCAAACTCTGTGTGCAACATTGAGCGTGACTCCTTTTGACTCCCCTACAGAATAAGGCTTTGGAAAACATTGTGGAAAATGAAGAAATTGCTTGTGACAAGCAATTTCTTCATTTCCCACAATATTTTCTACCCCAAAGGACCAACATTTGCTATATTTCATTCGCGTGAAATTGTTGTCTGCAACATCTTTGAATTTGGACCAAACCAATTTTTTTTATTCGTTTGGTAATGGGTTAAAGAGGGTATGCCTAGCTCCGAATGACACCCGGAAATAGACGATGGTGTACGGTCGTCACCCGTTGCCACGGATGACGTCCGATGTTGCACGAAGTGTTTGGTATCTTATGATGGATGGAATACCTTAACTAGATATGGGTAGCGAGTTTTATGCCTGCAATGACTTTTATCTAGGACCATCAAAATATTTCTTCGTTGAAGTAAATGTTTAAGCACAAACCATTTTGCCCTGTCAATTAACCCTTTCCCAAACGGCAAAATTTTGGGGTGCTCAAATAAAAAAACTGCCACAAATGACAAAATGGAAGGTATTAATGATAAAATTTGTGTAAAATATGGCATAGAAAATATTGAGACAAAAGGAGAAACTGCTAGTTATCAGCAGTTTCTTCATTTGTTTCAATGTTTTCCCAAGCCTTTTCTATTAGGGGCGTCAAAACCAGGTCTTGTTTGGGAAAGGGTTAAATGAAGAGTAAGATCATTGTGGATGCTGGCCAATAAGGCTGCAATTATTTATCGTTATAAATCTAGTCGCCAGTCCCTGCAAATGTCATCAAACCTACATGGGTTCTCTTATATTGATTCTTCTAGGAAGGATTTAGCGAAATCTTCCTTGATTTGTTCGATATGATTCGAAATGGTAAAAGTATTATTTTAACATTGGAGACCAACGCGATTCCAGATCAGCCTGCGCATACAATGCGCATACACGCAGACTGATCAGGATCCCTGTTATTCTTGATCTCATCATTTACCAGTTAGTCTATAATTATCTATAGTTATAAATCTAGTTGCAAGCCCCTGCAAAACCAACAGAGCTTCATGGGTTCTCTTGTTTTTATTCGGGTTCTGTTAGTTTGTTAGATATGAACTAATCATTAAACAATTAGGCTGTAATTATTTATCGTAATTACGGATTACATTTGACCTGACACTGACCTCTATGCAAAATGTGTTCGTATTTCGCATATAGCGTAACATTCTTCAAAAAGACTTGTGTCATAGTACACATATATATATATATATTAAACTGGTATACAAGACAATATTACCGAATTGTCATTAAAAAAGCCCAGTCGTTTATATTATTTTATCAAGAGCCAAAGCTGTGCCATTTGAAATGAAATCTGTAATATCAGTGGACATCCCACTTATTTTGTTAGATATTGTGGGATATGATAAAAAATTATCATCACCGCCATTTCAGACAAACATGGTTTCCAATGCCCATGGTTTTCATTATTGACCAATTACCCTGTAATCATTTATCGTTATAAATCTAGACACCAGTCGCTGCAAATGTCAAGAGAGCGACATTGGGTTTCTTGTTTTGATTCGTGTATAGGTGTGACAGTCGAAAACCAAAGTTAGTTGGTAAGATTTGTACTTTAAAAGGTTCTTTTCAGTCCTATAAAAGAAAAAAAGAAAATTGTCATAAAAAATGAAAATTGGACAGTCCAAAATTGAAAGCTATTGCAGACAAAGAAACGGTAAAATCCCTTGAGAAAATACCAGCAATTAGGCACGATCAAGGACGATGTACTTGTTATCCCTCTGAAGGTCTCATTTCGACAAAATCTTTCTCTTTGTATTTTTGATGGCAACTACGCATTATGCGATAATATCGAACCCATCACATAGACTACAATCACTCATTTTTATATAAATGAAATTATGTAGTTTTAGAAACAAGTCGCTAGTAGGAACTCAAAACCTCGTAGGTTAAAGATGTTCGAGGCAAGAACTTTTGTCCCCCCCCCCCCCCCCACCGACGATATGTCAAATGAGTCGATAAAAGCAACATTTATGCTTATTAGGATGCAATATCGTGTCCATTATAATGCTCTTAAAGCCTAACATATGACAAACTTCGTTTTATTCTGGCCGCTTTCCCGTTTATGGGAAAATTTATATCCCCCAGACAGCAGTGTCCTTTAATCGTTATGAATTAAGGCTAACTCTGGTTATTTCGTTGACATTGCCAGTCCCTGGTGACAAATTACGATTTCAGTTTTTCCCTAAGAACTGTCAAATCTGGCGAATTTTGTTGTTTTAGCCCCGAAAATGAGCAGGCTGTGATTTATCATCTTTGGTAACATGTCAATTCCTTATTTTTTATTTTGCATATTTTGCAGGCAACTTCCGTTATTAAGAAATGATCTGAAATTCATGTCCCTTTTTCATTTCTCCTAAATGCAGATTTGTCAAATTATCATGTACTAAATATCTGAGCGTCTTTGATTCTCAGAGATACGCTGAATAAAGCATTTGATTAGACCAAACATACGTTTGTATTGTACAAAGTAGGAAAACAAATACAATATTGGCCAAAGAAAGTGCCTGCGCGTTTTCTCTTTACCACCAAAACGCATTTTAGTTAAACTGGCCCTTTGGAACAGCATGGGGACCACCAGAGTTTGCACTGTCGTGGTGAATACAATTTCACTATCTATAAAGGTCCAGTTTCCTATAAATGTTACTATAAAGATAAAGTAATAATTTGGAAGGACTAAGTGAAGTTTTAATGAACTTCATTTGAAATTTGAAAAACGGTCCAACACAATGCAAAAAATACCAAACTTGGCCATTAAATTCTAAGCAAGACTAAAATTCCTCTCATACAAATATCTATCACGCCAAATGTTCAATTCATAATTTCCAATTAGGATTTTTCGATAGTAGATCTACTAAAATAACTAAACGCATTTATGAATAAAGAGGAAATAAAATCTCTTTGGGAAAACTAAAGTTGTAAAATTACTTAAGACAACTTGCCACATGGGACAATTTTATTAATTTTATTTCAGATGATTTCTCAGTGGACATTTCATGCGTGGCAATACGGGCTAATGTTCTGCCATTCAAAATGAAATAACGTTAAACAAATACGGTAAAAATTGTTAAAAATGCAAAATTTTAGAGAAAATAATTCCTAATTTAATTTACGATCTCCTTAGCATACGTGTATTAAGGTCACCACATCTCGTCGAAAAATATGGAATCATGTTGAACAGAAAAAGTCATAACATAATGGTTCCTCACAAATATGGATGTCAACTTTGATGACAAGAGAACAATAAGTCAGCCAGGATCTGGAAAAACGTCCCTTAAGGCTTTCGAGCCCAACATAGATCCAGATCAGCCTGTGCATACGCACAGGCTGATCAGGATCCACGTTGTTCTCTAATAGCTTCTTCGAGACCTGTAGTAACTTAAAGAGAGAAGCATTGGTGCATATTGGACTGCATTTGACAACAGACTGATCTTTAAAGTCAATTTTCAAAAATGCTATAAGGGACGTTTTTCGAGATCCCCGCTCAAGTGAATTCAAATATTTTCCTTATATAAATAAGAAGAAATCCATATCCAGCCGTGATTTATCGGTCATATAACCACGGTTCTTAGATAAGCGGTCAAGTAAACGATCAACCACGATAGAAAATAAATTATTTCCATTCGGAAATGAGAATAGACACAATGTTTTAAGAACACCCCAAGTGATTCTATCGATCATCACAGCCTTCATCTTGTACGAGTATTACGAGTAAAATAGATAACTTTTTTTGTAATCTGAAGTCTATAAACGGACCAACACAATGCTAAAAGCCAAATTTTGTAGTTATTTCTTTTTTACAGGCATGTGAATGACATTGGATTTGTAAAAATTTTCAAGTCATGGAAACCAAGCAAAATGCATCATAAACCTGACAATTCGCACGCATTATGATAGGCTGTGATGATAAATACACAAATACATTCATGAATATCCCAAATAAGAAATGATAATTATTATTTTCTCGTCAATTTTGAAATGATACACGACTCTGCGTGTGTTGTAAGGATGATTTATTTGTGTCCCGTCACGCTAAAAGGGACCTTATCCCAATCCAAGAATCCAAATGTTGACAATCTTGTCAGACTCAGTACAGGTTAACCAGATCCTGTGGGCGAAAAATGAACATACAGTTCGATAGGGGAAACTTTCCGGATTTAGAAAATTACATAAAAGTGAAAAGTGTCGGCCCTAGTCTGGCTGCGCGGACTGCGCAGACAGGCTAGAGTCGATATTTTTCACACACCCCATAAGTCCCTTTTAGCGCGACGGGTCACATTTATTTCATTTTCGCTTTTTAAACATAGAATGTTGTACAGACAACTAAACAATATATTTCATGCATGTTTGTTTGTTTGTTTTGGGTTTTTTCTTTAAGTTCTCAACTTGGAACTTTGTCGTAATTATCGTAGATAACGACACAGAGAGTATACACATCGTGTTCATGTCTTAAACGTTTATTGAAATACAGTTTGGTGACTGTAGAAACAAGCTGAATTTGGTAACTTTTGTTAAAACATAACTGACTGTAAGGATATTTTATAACATCTAGACGGCCGTTGACAAGTCATTGTGACAAATTGTGTATAATTATCTCATTTATCTTGCACTAAACAAATAACAAGCGCTGTTTCACTATACAGACATGGTCTGCTTTAGTTCTAGGATATAACGTTACGAAGATTTTGAAACTGTCGTTTGTTAGATAATAATGTTGCGAGTTGTGTTTGGTCTCTTGGAAAACAGAAACAGAAACTTGGATGACGCTAAGATCAACAGGTGTTTTTAGAAAATATATCTCTGATACAATGGTGAATTTTTCAGTCTCAATTCACTGTATCTAATTTGATCATTGATACAAGGGAGTATAAAAAAGTTAAGAACCTCTGGTATTTATACAATTTAATTGATAAAATTATATCCTTTCATGTACATGAATGCTTTAATAATGTTTGTCCCACTAAGTCGTTGAAAGGACATTCCCAACCTCCAAGACATTAACAAACAGGACGGTAATGAGAAAAGATATGTTACAAGGAGTCTAGTCATTTAAACTCAATCGATGAGCGATTGCCTGAATTTTATGGAGATTCTTCCATTTCTTTTGCGATTATCGAACATTGGGTGAAGCGATTCCAGAGAGACAGAGAAAGTAAAAGACGACAATGAGGATTTTACAACTGCATAGGAAGGCAGGATTGGGTACCCAGATGTTGACTACTATAGATCGGGCATCGGTGTTTGGCAAAGTTGATCGGACAAGTTTGTACAGTTGGAAAGGGATTGTGTTGAAAAGTAGAGTAGTTTGAAAACAAATACGAGAGGAGGTCAGAAAAAAATCCGAACTACTTATTCGTTTTCGAAACCCATTCAACATTTTAAGAAAAGTCTTTATACACTGTCTCAAAATATTCTCCATCTGCACATTCGCTCTTTTTTTTCCATATTCATGGGAGTTTTTGTATTCTCACTGTTAACTATGAGGTAGACCCATGTTTTAGGTACTGTGTAACAGCAGGTATCGAAGCCGACCTGATCTTTCCAGCCAGCATCTTTGTCAGTTCTGTAAACAAATAAAAGTCACGTGGGGTGAGCTCCGGGTTAACCTGAAGGGTAAGACAAAAATTGCAATTTGTACTAGTTGATAATCTCCACTGTAGCTGCAGCGGTATGGGATAGGGGCGTAATCGTGAAGTAGGACATTTTTCTGAACTCATCTGTGATTAATTTGCTTCAGAATTTCCCTTATGTTTCTTTTAGATTAATAAGACTATTTTCAGAATAGTAATTGGTGGTGACAATTTGGCCTTTTGGCAGTTAATGAGTTACTATCATCAATCCTCGTGCATCCTAAATACGACCAGCCAGTCGAAGGAAATTGCTTGATATTTTCAGGGGTGGGAAACTCCTCGTTTTCACTGCTTTGGCTGAGCATTTATGTCTGGTTCTGAACAATGAACCAACCTAATTAATCATCTCCAGTGATAATGCGGTTCGAAAACTTAACACATTTACGATTAAAATTCCTTCAATGTTCTTTTGCATTTATTACCCCTGTTGTTTCTTTAACAAATAGCCCATGATATATAAAACACCACCTATCACATATTGATCATTTGACAAAATTTTGTGTACGAACAACTCTCACTGGAAATAAACTGACCAAGATTGGATAATGAATGTAGATTTCATCCATATATACATGTATATTGTGTTTATTTAACTTCAAGTGGAGAGACAGCAGCATTAAAAGTCCGGATATTTTCTGACCGTCCCTCGTATTTAGTCCTGTTCATGTGATGCTGAAAATCCCATCTCTCTCGTAGCTAAACAAACTTTAAAACGACGCCATTTTAACAGCCATACGTGGGTCGTTATGTAGCTCGATGTTTACCAGTACTATAAATGTATATTATAAATGATGTTTAAAGTTGTCTTGGGTCTTCTGGGAATTAATCAGACGGGGCCATTAAGACCAGAATGAAATGTAGACGATAAAAACAGCCTCTCAGACAAAACGTGCATTCTATCCATTGTTGGTTGCTTACCGTAAGTCCATTTTCGGATAAGATACCTTTAAACAGTACTGTACAAATTATGGTTGCAAAAAGGCCACACAGTGTAAGAATTTTAGCCTTTATTCGGACTCATATTTAACCCTTTCCCAAACAAGACCTGGTTTTGACGTCTCTAATAGAAAATGCTTGGGAAAACATTGAAACAAAGGAATAAACTGCTCATAACCAGCAGTTTCTTCTTTTGTCTCAATATTTTCTATGTCATATTTTACACAAATGCTATCTGTTTAACTCCCATCTTGTCATTTGTGGCAGTTTTTGAAGTGGATCACCCTAAAATTTTGTCGTTTTGGAAATGGGTTAAACAAGTCATTGTGACAGCGTGTGTACAATCACCCCATTTGTCTTACAAGTACTACATAAATAAACGACATCATTTTAACAGCCAGGCGAGGGTCGTTAGGCTGATGCATGGATGTGTTATTTTACGGAGACTGGTTTTATGGTTGTTTTGAATAGCATGGCTTGTCTGTTTTCAATTATGGACAAATTGTTTGGAATAACCTAGTAGATTCTGTCCTAAACAAAAGAATGACGCCTTCTCGACGCCCAGACATGGGTCGAGATGTAGCTCGATATTTATAGCTACGCGTGTATTTTACAAACTGTATTTTAAGTTAATTAAGGTAAAACTTTTTTATAATATTATTTTGATATTGTTTATATTAGTCTTAGTGATCTGAGGAAAAGAACCAGATGGGACAATCAGGAAAAGGCTTTGTTATAATGTCACCCCTAAAGGGCCAAAAGGGCCAACTAAAGGGCCAACCGGATTCGGCTTACGGGACACTTTCTTCTGATTGCACAAAATGATACTACTACTACGTCAATGATGACGATAATAAAAAAATTAAATAATCGTATTAGAAGATTAGTCGACAGTGTGTTCAATTCATTTGTAACGGTTGCTGATGAAGGGCAACTTTAACATCTAGACATACATTGACAAGTTATTGTGACAAATTCTGTAGCATTACCTCATACATCTTGCACTCAACAATATCATACGGATATGTCTATGGTGTCTTTTCGATAACATTTGTCTGGTTTTAAATTATTGTCTAATAAATTTGTGACCCGTCACGCTAAAAGGGACCTTATCGGGTGTGTGAAAAATATCGACCCTAGTCAGTCTGCGCAGTCCGCGCAGCCAGACTAGGGCCGACACTTTTCACTTGAATGTAATTTTCTAAATCTGGAATGTTTTCCCTATCTTATGTACATTTTTAGCATACAGTTTGTCAAAATTTGGATTTTTGGGGTTTGGATAAGGTCCCTTTTAAGCGTGACGGGTCACATTTGTTTGTGGTCGTCTTTGAATATGAATTAGATTTTTTCATGAAGTATTGTCCACCCAATTAACCCGGGACAACTTAATTTTCGCGCGCTAAGTCCGTTAGTTTAGCGTCTAAACAATGCCGAAGTGGGGTCATTACATAGGCAGATGTCCCGGGTTAGTCTTGCTCTACTATACATGCATTGATTTTTTTATCATTTGTTTCAGAACACTTGTATCTACGCTATTCTAGTTATGAGGTTGGCGGTCCGTAAATGACGTCTCCAGATTCCGTTTGGATGAGATCGCACTGCACAATTATTATACTGTCTGGCGATCTACGGCTGTATTTTGATTAACCCTCTCCCAAACAAGACCTGGTTTTGACGTCCCTAATGGTAAAGGCTTGGGAAAACATTGAAACAAAAGAAGAAACTGCTGATAACCAGCAGTTTCTCCTTTTGTCTCAATATTTTCTGTGCCATATTTTACACAAATCTTATCTTTAATTACATCCATTTTGTCATTTGTGGTAGGTTTTTAAGTGGACCACCCTAAAATTATGTCGTTTGGAAAAGGGTTAATTTCGTCTCCTCGTTTCCAGCTGTCGTTGACAGAACTTCATCTGATGCTTACTTATGTATGAATTCCTTGTGTATAACCATTACCAGACGACAAAATATTACCCTTTCCCAAACGACAAAATTTTAGGGTGGTCCACTTCAAAAACTGCCACAAATGACAAAATGGGTGGTATTAAAAGAATTTGTATAAAATTTGAGATAGAAAATATTGAGACAATAGGAGAAACTGCTGGTTATCAGCAGTTTCTTCTTTTGTTTCAATGTTTTCCCAAGAATTTTCTATTAGGGACGTCAAAACAAGGTCTTGTTTGGGAAAGGGTTAAATTGCTCCAAAATCTAAGATGTTGTAGACGACAATTTCAAGTGAATATGATTTTTCAATTTCTGGTCTTTTTGAATAGATCTATAATAAAATGTTGAATTGAAGAACTTGCTTTTAACAAGCATTTTTTAACATTTTTCCCAATAATGATTTCCAAAGCCTTTATCTTGAAGGGCATCAAATAGTGTCAATGTTTGGAAAAGGGGTTAATTGGCGTCTCCAGATTCTAAATGGCTGAGATCACAATATGCAATTATTATACCGCCTGGTTATCTTTTTCTGATGAATTTCGTATCCTTATTTCCAGCTGCTGTGGATAGAACGTCATATGATGCTTACGTGTACATGTATATCAATTCTTCAAGTATACGGGGGAAGACGGAGTGCCACCAAAGGACAACGGTTCTTTCTGACTATTTCCATGTGTCACAATATAAACGAAAGAAAGGTGATTCAGGTTCCTCAATTCGATCAATTTTTATATCATCACCCAGACCTATTTTTTTTAAATAATCCCAATACATCTACTGAATAGGCTACTCCAAATTAAAGTGACATTTCAGAATTTTTTGTCATAAATTTACTTTTATTTTTATCTGAAAGAGCATATTTCCTTATGAAAATTCTGAAAATTTCAAGCCAAAATATTGCGCCGTTTACGAGAAATTTATATTTTTGTGTTAAAATTGAACAAATTGTTGTGGACAACAGTTCAGATTTATATGCAATTTATCGATTATGTCTCAACTTTAAATGCGTGTTTCTCGCTTATTGGCAACAACTTAAAAAAAACTAATAGTATTTATACTCATTAGAATAACCAATCTTGGCATCAAGACATACTTTAAAAAATTGAAATTGGAATGAAATGTCCCTTTAACATATCACATGACGCAATTAGTATTCCATTCCTAAGTTCTAACTATCTATTTTACTTAATTATGTATGTCTGTGTGGGGAACATTTATTAATCCTTTCCCAAACGACAAAAAATAAGGGTGATCCACTTCAAAAACTGCCACAAATGATAAAATGGATGCTATTAAAGGAAATATTTGTGTAAAATATGGCACAGAAAATATTGAGACAAAAGGAGAAACTGCTGGTTATCAGCAGTTTATTCTTTAGTTTCAATGTTTTCCCAAGCCTTTTCTATTAGGGACGTCAAAACCAGGTCTTGTTTCGGAAAGGGTTAATCTACCGATATGTCATTTCACTGGAGAGCTATTCATCACGGAAAAAAAGTAAAATATGAATGGCATCATATTTTGATTTTTAAACCGGCAATTGTGATGATGAATTATGCAATTGCATTTGGAAACCCGATGCGTTATCTATTTCGTATATCAGCACCATACGTTTAATTCAAGCTTATACTTTATTGAGCTCATCACTTTGTTTTCATTGACGTCGTCCGATTCCGTTTGGGTGGTATAACACGGCGCAATTACTGTACTGTCTGGCAATCTGTTTTGATTGATATCGTCTGTTTGCTGCAAGCAAAATATTCAGACACGAAAACAGATTTAGGACACAGGTTATCCTCGTACAGCTAGGTCCTAGCTAATTTCGCATATTTCTTCTTAGCCATCAAGTGATACTCATTTTCAGTATGACATTGTTTGACTAGAGATTCCTCTCTTTAGACTAAGATCCTTGTAACTTTTTCTTGTATTTTTGTCAACAAAGATAACGGTTTCAAAATGGGGTGGGGGAAGGGGGTTTGAGTGGTGGATTTTATTAAATATATATCCCATATAAATTATCATGCTTTAAATTCCATATAAAATAACGCATACATGTGTGACACTACAACTATAAACAATTTTCTGTAGTGAACCGAACTAACCGGGAATTGAAAACGAGAGAAAGTAGTTCTAAACGTTTTGCCTAACGACAAAACTATTAGGAAGTTCCAAATTGAAAGCTGCTCCAGACAACATAATAGGCGTTGATACTTGAAGATTTATAAGTATTAAAGTAAAGAAAATATCGCAACAAAAGGAAAAATGCTGGTGATGGTGCCTCTGTGCTTTTGCCAAGTTTTTTTCACAGTGACGTCAAAACAATGTCTAACACGAGGAAGGATTAAACCCATCCTTAATAAATTTCTATATCAAAAACTATAGTGATATTTTTTACCAAAATATATTTGCTTGTCACATTCAAGCTTAGTACTTTTGTAGATTTTAACCGTTTACTTTTAAAGAAACCTACAGTTTATTCAAGCTGTAGGTACCACGTTTTCGAAAGTTTATGGCGATGTATTATAATATAAATCTTGCAACAACGCCTATAGATAGCAGAATATGAGGTTTACAACTTTACATAAAGGATTTTGTCCGAATCACATTTCTTTCTAAGCACCACCGCATTGTGTTCACGCGATTCTAATAATGTACTCAGTGGTTCGTCTGCGTTTTTAATTGACGACGTCAGATTCCGTTTGGACGAGATCATTAAAATAATGATTCTATCGTCTGGCTATCTATTTTGATTAATTTTCGTCTCGTGGCTAAAAACTGCCATTAACAGACATTTGTACCTAAAGTACGTACAGGCGATATTAGTTAGGCTTTGTGATAACGTAGTATGTCGTCGCTTTTCAACGAATACATCGAAACTAAAGATTGTTTCAAGCTGCAGTTACGAGGATTTCGTTGAAAGGCAGCGATGCACTGTTTGAGTTTATTGGGGTTTTACGCCGTTTTCAACTACCAGGGTCATATCGCGGCGGCTGGAGCACCTAACCGTGGGTTCCTGGTATTTCTCGCACCAGTACAACCACAATATCCAAACCGAGCCTCCAGCTGCTCTCTCACATAGATGATTCACACCCATTGGTGAGAGACAAATGACTTTTGTCAAATGTCAGAATGGATACTGGCCGAGCAGCGATGCACTGTATTGTAATGCAGAAACTAGTGTGTACATTGTTTAAAACTAGAACTGTCGCATAGCGGACAAATAACCCCTACTAGCGCATTGTCACTGAAAAAGTGCTTTATGTCAAAAGATTCTTTAGTTGGAGTACAAAAACAAGCTTTAAACAAAGTCAAATTGTGACCTTGACCTTTGACCTTCATGACCTTAAATTAATAGGGCACCTCCTTCGGTCATTGGTAACAATTGTGTAAATGTTCATGATCCTATGTCAGCCGGTTCTTGACTTAGAGCACGGAAACATATTTAAGCAAAGTCCGATTATGACCTTAACCTTTGACCTTATTGAGCCCAAAACAATAGAGCACCTCCTTCGATCATGTGCAACAACTGTGTAAAGTTTCATGATCCTAGGTCAACCGGTTCTTGACTAACTGTACGGAAACAGATTTTAAACAAAGTCTGATTGTGACCTTGACCCTTGACTTTCGTGACCCAAAAACAATAGAGCACCTCCTTGGGTAATGGGCAAAAACTGTGTAGAATTTCATAATCCTAGGTCGACCTGTTCTTTAGTTGGAGCACAGAAACAGGTTTGAAACAAAGTGATATTGTGACCTTAACATTTGACCTTCATGACCCAAAAAACAATTGGGCACCTCCTTGGGTCATGGGCAACAACTGTGTAAAGTTTCATGATCCTAGGTCAACCGGTTCTTCACTTAGAGCACAGAAACGGATTTTGAACAAAGTCCGATTATGACCTTGACCTTTGACCTTCATAACTTAAAAAATAGGTCCCTTCTCGCATCATGGACAACAACTGTGTAAAGTTGCATGATCCTAGGTCAAATGGTTCTCGAGTTAGAACACGGAAACGAAAAAGTCTACGGACGGACGGACGGATGGACAGACATACATGGTGAAACCAATATCCCCTTTACTTCGTAGGTGGGGGTATAAAAAGCAAATATTGTACAAGTGTCTATACACTTTAATTGCTGAAATTGGTTTTAACTTTCGACTCGATTAAAAAAGAAACATTGTTACCAAGACAAAACAGTCTGGTAATTAATGATTAGTTCTTTGGTACCCGAATCTTACCAATATTTTGGCACGTACGTTATCGCGCACATTCTATGTTTGGTGGGATTTTGTTACTATCCTCACATTTACTTTAGTTACTAATCTAACGCATATTCATCCTGTTATACTTCCAGCTTTTTACGGAATTGGGTACAGTAAACAAACTATATATGGTAGACTGTTTAATGATTATTTATTGTGTGGATGAAAATCTCGGCACAACAGGACTAGTTCCTCCTCGTGGGTTATAACTAAACGATTTATCAAACAACATCACAACAGACTTTTCAGAGTTGAAAACTGCATCAGAAAATAAAATTAAAATCAGTTGTATACATTTTGTACATGAAAATACTACATATTTTTTCATTTTGAGGGACGAATGACGAATTCAATTCACAATTATATTTAAAATTCACTTAAAGGAATATAAACCAACTAATTCGACAATTGTTTGGCAAAGGAATGAATGGTAAAATGTGTGGTTACGTGATAATCACATGATAAAACATATAATTATGCATGATATGTATTTATATAGTATGTTAACCTTTAACATTACATGTATGCGTAGCTCAATTGGTAGAACACAACAGTCGAGTTCGGGTTCCACAAGAAGCGATTTTTTTCTCTTCGCAGGTTTTAACTTGAAGGTTTTACTAGACAAACATACTCCAAAAACGCCACATACGAATTAAATGTTGTTAACAAGGATTTTCTCTCTTTATACCAATGGCTTGTGCTATATCGTAGATCCACCTATTCCTTTATTCATTATTTAAATCTTGTCGTCTGCATCAACTTTAAAATTGAAATGGTTTAAAAAGTGTTGTTGATTTTTCTTTCTTTTTTTACAATTTCCATCTCACCGGTCAGTGACGCCAAATTTACAGTACTGACACTACTTTGATTTTTCATGAAATGTTACTGCTCATTTGTAGAGAAACATGCACCACAGATATAACATGTAGTCTAATCACTCGATGGTTTTTAAATTAGTTGGACAGAATAATTCCCTCGCATGATCAATGCTCCTAAAGAGAAATGACACCATATGAACGCCATAAAATGGCGATAAAATTTCTGTGCAGTGTCTTGATTTTCAAATTCCCGCGGGTGACGTCGAGTAAATCACCATAGAAACGACATGTTGATACTGATAAAGTGGAGTGCTCGCGGCAGTAAAACACTATCATTTCTAGAGATATCTCCACTTTCAGAACAAACAGATTTTATCCTAAATTCATGTAGCAAATTATCTACAGTCGATGGATTTACACACAAAATGTTGCAGCTGGCATTGTAGAAAAACAATACTGGTTCAATATTTTACTATTTTTGTCCGAAATGAGATATCCTACGTCACCTTGTACTGATAAAATCGTTCCCTACTACAAACATTAAAATGCGATACCGCGAAAGCCATTTTATATGAAAAAAGTTCGTTGCCATAGAAAAAAATATTCGTGAAAGACGGAACGTATGATATCAAAAACATCAACACACACGAAAAGTAACAGTTCACTGTTTTTTGTGTTTTTTTCCAACAAAAACCTCGTAACTGCAGCTTATTTTAAGCTGCAGTTACGAGGTTTTTCTTGAAAATCGACTAATGTTTCTGTAGGGCCTACACAAGAATTGCCTGTCTACAGTCGGTTACAATGGATAATGAGCTAGACGATGGTCTACGATTTAATTGATAAGCCCAGAGATGGAGCTATTATGACGAGGTTTTTCTCTAACAAAAGCAACCAGTACCTTTTTCTTGAAAGGCATGATTCTAGAGAGCTCAAATTTGCAAGCTGAATTGAATGTTGACAAAGATAAGAGTTATGTACACTACACCACAGAAATATTGAGGCGAAAAGGAGAATGTGCGGCTAATAAGCATAATCCTTTTTTGTCACAATGTTTCCTAAAACCTTTCTTATTTCAGACGTCAGTGTTGGTAATCACGTGATTTAAGTTTGGATTCATCACACGGAAAAATGGCGACTATCGGGTTAATTTGGCAGTAATTCTGAAGGTAAGCGGATATTTCTTGATCTGTAGGCAATGCCATCCAGAAAGTTATACCCCATGTCCTGGCCCACAAAATTTCTGACCTAATGGTACCAAGATATTATCGCAAAGATCTGTACTTTCAGCAAACACTCTGTCACAAAATTTCTATCGACGAGAATCCAAACTAAAAATATGCGAATACTGTTCACGGACGACTGGTAATTTTGGCGATTTTGAGTTCATGCTATGAATTATGTGCAAACATCGGACTTCAAATCAAATGTAGATAGTCTCGGTAACCCAAAATATCATTGTTATTTACTTACCTCCACCCAACTTGTGAAGAATGGAACATTTTAAAAAAGAATACCTCACACGGACAAAGAAAATCGAATTCATTTCACGGACAATCTTTCGTGATTGGATAGCACTCACGGATTGGGGCTTGTCGTGAACACGAGGATCGTGGCAAATTGGAATCAAACCATAAAATACTCACTTTTTGTGTAACAATGATTTAAAGTATGTATTAACATACTGTGTAATATGTTATAAAGATCCAATTGTCTTCTCCCCGAAAATGGAGTTGTTTAAGACAAAACGGTGTAAAAATAGAACATTGAATGATATTAAAGGCAAATGATAAAACGACGATTGTCAGCATTTTGCTCTTTCCTTCAATACCTTTCCGAATTATTTGTAATTTGTTAGAGAAGGACAAGTCTTGTTTTGATAATAGTTTAGCATCTGCGACCTGTAAATCTGAAAGGGAAAATCTTGGAAGTCTGAAAAGTGTCACTATAAGTCAATGTTTGGCAATAAGTATGTTTTTTCACAAATTCGAAAACAGTTTGACCACGAACAAGTCTGAAAATGTTTTATATATTGCATATGAACTTTCTTGGTTGTACCTTTTAGCGTGTGAGATAACACTGTTTTTTACTTTCAGATGCAATGTTCACAGTCCAACTGCTAAACGTTATACATGTGAGACATGCGGAAACAAGTTTGCAACGAGGGCAGATTTATCAGCACATTTACGCAGGGTGCACTCTGAATGTCTTTTTGTATGCCATACCTGCGATAAGTCATTTGCAACGAAACAAAACCTCCAAGATCACGAAGGAGCGAAAAGACACATTTGCCTGTGTGGGAAGGCCTATCGATACAGGTCGGGCCTAGCGAAACGCAATAGACTCCTTTCCATTATCGTTTTAGTCCGTACCCGCAGAACACTTCGAGTCTTCTCTGATGAAAATTCGCTTGTTGATATTTGGATGTCGCTATTTATATCGGAGCGCTGTCCCATTCAAAAACAAAAGAAAAGTCTGACACAGCGACATAAATTGTGTCGGAATTTTCATTTGCTTTTAATGGGACAGCGCTCCGATGTAAAAAGCGACATCCAAATATGAAAGAGCGAATTTTCATCAGAGAGGACAGTGGCAAAAATGGGTTTACGGGAAATTAACTGTGTTAGATCTATAGGGAATCGAAATGGTTTTAAACTGCATCGTTTATCAATGCAAGAATTGGAAAAAAGATAAATGACGAAAGTAAGGAGAATCTTCACTTTTTTCCGATTTCCACAAGATCAACGCAAGTGTAGAGCATGGATAAAGGCAGTGAATAGGGATGAATTTCGCCTTTTGCCTCTAAGGACGACTTCCGGTGACTGTTGTGTGTGGGAGTCTCAGTGGAAACTTGTCTATTAAGAAACAGTGTTACGGTAAACATGTACGCACCCACAACAATATTTTTGGGTTGTCCGATTCAAAAGCTGCTGCAGACGAAAGATGCCAATTATTGAGAGCATGATCAGAATACGATACAGAAAGGCAGATATTTGGGCACAATGAGAGTATGCTTGTTATCAGTATTTTCTCTTTTTTGTCCCAATATTTTCCAATTTCATCTCTGATAAGGACGTCGAAACCAGGTGCTGTTTAAAAAGGGTTTAGATGTGAAGGCCTAATTACATTGTAATTTGTTTGGCCTTGTAAAATATTCTGTTGAGAAAATTTCTTTTGGAATAGGGAACGATTTTATCCAGATTACCGTGATGTAATTTCGGCAAAAAATAGTATTTCTGCGGGTGTTGATATAAAATCTCGTAACTACGGCTTGATTCAAGCCGTAGTTACGTGATTTTATAAAAACACCGACGGTTTAACGATACACAACAGTAAATTCAGTTTTTAGCACACACTTCATTGTCGTCGTTTTTCATAGCTCATTAGACTCTTTCATGCTGCATTTTATAACGTCCCATTTTTACGTTCTTTTATCCCATTTTAGACTGGTTTTACTTTTCTGATACTAAGTTGCGTGAAGAAACGAAGACCAAAGAAAGACGAAGTATAGTAGATTGGACCACACAAGAATTTGTCGTTTAGGAAAAGGATTATAGCCATTTCTTAAATCGAAATCAATATTTATGTTTTCTTTTCTATAAGAAGTCAATGGAATGTTTTGGAAGTATGTTATTTGAATAACTGAATATAGTTACTGCTATAATGTTCGGAATCTGAAAGTAGAGAGGATCATTAGCTGTGAAATTTCCATGCAGCTAATGTCGTATTTCCTTTCAAATATACTTGTCGAAAGTTCTAATGTACCACTTTACAAATGACAATAACTTTTCCAAAAAAAAAATGCTTTGGCTTGGGAAAAGTGAAGAAATTTTAAAGATCTGGATTCAATCGGGTTAAATGTCTTTTTTATTTCGTAAACAGATCTTTGCATATCACTTAAAAATACAATCAGTACAAATTAAAAATTTCACTTTAACTGAAAATAGAACAATGCATTGTATTACATTGAGAGAAATGAGACAACTGTGATATTCATCAGTTTTCTTCATTGTCCGCAATTTATACAGAAACCTTGTTTTAATATGAAATAAGTCGCTTCGGAACTTGATAATTTTAAAGAATGAAAGTTCCATAAACGACAAACCTTATAAGAATAATAAAAAAAAAAAATAGAATTTTCACCCTTTCAAAATGACAAAATTTCGACAAGCCTTCATTGACAGGAGTTGTAGACAACAAAACAATATTAATTAAAAGTACTCGTACACTGCGTATATTTCACAGCACGTACTATAATAAGAGAAAAAGATACATATCATTCTGTTTATATCGGTTATTTTTTCTTTTGTCTTAAAGGGGGAATAACACTTAACATCTTGCAAATTTTCCGAGAACTTCGTACAAAAAAATAAATATATATTATTAAAATATGGTCTTTAAATTACATATATGCCAAATCTTAGCTTTCTACCTTGTGTATTGGCTTAGATGTCGACGGATTTAAAACCCCATGATTTTTTGTCGGGGGGATAAAAATTATAATAATAAAACATATGGGGTTTTAAATCCGTCAACATCCTAGCCAATACACAATGCACATTTCATTTAGATTCAGGAATACCCATCCTATCCGGAGTCAGCATTTTTGACATAGTTGGTGTGAAGAGTGCCTTTCATGACAGCATTTCGTTGCGTGGAAACAATCGTCCTACCAGCCTTTTCCTGTCAGCTCTGTCAAAAACATGTATGACCTCTGAAAATATAAAGATAGAAATGTATGACACACATTGGATGCATGCATCTGAACGGATAGTGGAGAATTATTTCAACCGTATTCAAATCATTTTGCAGCGCCGAGTGTGTGTAGCCATAAATTGTTTAGGAAATCATTGAAACAAATAAGGAGAAAAAGGTAACCAACATTTTCCATTTTCTCCTTTTTTGTAGCGATATTTTCTGTGCTATACACATATCGTACAATAATGTTGTCTGTAAAGGCTATCAAACTGGACTACCATAATGTTTCGCCGTTTTATATTTTGCCTAAATGTGGATAAAAACGCATGGATAGACCGATTTACTAATCTAACTATAGAAGGCTTGTCTTTAGAACTCCTTTTTCCTGATAATGAGGACTACATGTAAAATACCACAATTTATGTGACATGGCCCATCCCTTTCCTCATAACTATTTTTGCTGTTATTGAAGGAGGTACATATAGCACTCGATTCATATTATCAAACGTTTAAATGATCAGCAGGGTCGAAACGTTATATGTACACAAGTAGGCTCGTCAAGCTCTTGTTAGACATACCTGGTTTGTATAGATCTTAAAGCAGAGCATCCTTCGGGCTTACAGTATTCGAATTCGTCAGACTCATCAACTACGTCATATACTTCAGCTTTACTCGTACAGTAGGCAAAGGATCTGAAGCCAAAAGTATGTATTATTTCATTTGTATTAAAAAGAGACAGAACACAGAGAGACAGACAGAAAGAAAGGAGAGAGACAGATCATTGATAAAGATGGATACAGAGAGACAGATAGAGAATTTTACATGGATCCAGCAACAGAAATCACTTGAAAATTCCATTCTGTGTCTTGCAATGTCAAACACAGTTTCTTTTTCGGGGAAAAGACAATTTGGTCTTTATAACACATAGCATAGTATGTTAGGAATACTTTAAATCAAAGTGAGTATTTTATGGTTTGATTCCAATTTGTCACCATTCTCATGTTCATTACAAGCCCCGCTCCGTGAGTGCTATCCAATCTCGAAAGATTGTCCGTGAATTGAATTCAATTTTCTTTGTCCGTGTGAGGTATTCTTTTTTAAAATGCTCAATTCTTCGCAAGTTGGATGGAGGTAAATAAATAACAATGATATTTTGGGTTACAGAGATTATCTACATTTGATTTGAAGACCGATTTTTGCACTGAAGTCATAGCATGACCTCAAAATCGCTAAAATTACCACTCGTCCGTGAACAGTATTCGCACATTTTTAGTTTGGATTCTCGTCGATAGAAATTTTGTGACAGAGTGTTTGCTGAAAGTACGGATCTTTGCGATAATATCTTGGTACCATTAGGTCAGAAATTTTGTGGGCCAGGACATGGGGTATAACTTTCTGGATGACATTGCCTACAGATCGAGAAATATCCGCTTACCTTCAGAATTACTGCCAATTTAACCCGATAGTCGCCATTTTTCCGTGTGATGAATCCAAACTTAAATCACGTGATTACCAACACTGAGACGTTAAAACAGATTTTGTTTTGAGAATAATGGTAAAAAAAAAGAAAGAAAAAAAAAACAGAGAAAGAACTGTTAGGACGAGGACTTTTAAAAAAAAAACAACAAAAAAACAATAATCAAAGTGACATTACTTTCTTAATTCATTTTTTAAAGTATATCTTGATGCGAAGATTTGTTATTCTAATGCGTAGAAATGCTATCAGTTTTTTGAAGTCGTTATTTATAAGCAAACAAATACGCCTTTAAAGTTGAGACAGAAATGATATTCCATATAAATCTGAACTGCTGTCCACAACAATTTGTTTAATTTTAGCACAAAACATAAATTTCTCGTATAGCATTATGGTGCAATATTTTGACTTGAAATTTTCAGAATTTTCATCAGAAAATATACACTTTCAGCTAAATAAACAAAAGTAAAATTTATGAAAAAATAAATGTAAAATGTCACTTTAAACAGTCTTCCATGTCGTTTTTGTTCTACAAATTCATAAGTTCAGCTACAAACGTGTTACGAAAAGCAGCAACTTATACAGCTTATTTACACCCTTACCAAAACTATATGTAAACAGCTATAATCTCAGAGCAGTATATGTTATTTTTTGTTTAAAGGGTAAAGTTTTTATCTTCGAGAAGTAACTAAATAGTGCGGTCTTTCTCTACACAATAAACAATCATTAAACAGTCTACCATATATAGCCTATTTACTGTACACGAGACCTCAAAAGCTAGAGATAAAACTGGATTTATTGACGTCGCAGACTAATAAGAGATGTTATTGTACAAACCAAAATATCAGTAACTTAAAGAAGGTTCGCGTAAGGAAGAGTTAATCTGATACCTGAACCCCACCCACGACCCCAAGAAGGAACGCTTGTTAACCCACACAATAACTCTTTTTGACTCCCCACAAAATAATGGCCATGGAAAACATTGTGGAAAATGAAGAAATTGCTTGTGACAAGCAATTTCTTCATTTCCCACAATATTTTCCATCCAAAAAGACCTAGAAATTCAAAATTCTATTCACTTGAAATTGTCGTCTGTAGGACCTTTCAATTTGGACCGCCCTAAATTTTTGTCGATTGGTAATGGGTTAAAGAACATTTCATTTTGCTGTCTACTAATTTCAATTTGAGGATTTCAAGGATTAACCTTTTCTTAGAATTTGGTGTGGTCCAAGTTGCTAAAGAAGACAAAATAGAAGTTGTTTGAATTAGAATCTCTGTACCATATGTATGGCATAATAAATAATGAGCCAAAAGCAGAAATAGCTGGTCATAAACAATTGGATCACCAAGGACAACTCTATCGAATCATACCTTGGATGCATCTCTTAGAACTACTTTCAGACTATAAATAGAATAGAATAGAACAACAATTCAAAACGTTCGTATGTGACTTATGTCAACAATGACGCGACAATGATAATGAAATACATTGTTTGCAGTTCCAGTGTCCTCTCTTTTTAGAATCATTACAACCTGCAAGTCCCTTAAGTTGCCATGGTTGTGCATTTGGTTGACCTCGAAAACTACTTTATGAAGCGTAGCTACTTCCGGCTAAGAAATCGGATTTTTTCAAGATTTCTTCATACACACACTTCCGAGTCGATGATTCGATCTTTGGTCGATATTATCCGAGGATATCCGAACGGGTCATAAAGTGTATAACACACTTCCGGTGGAACTACGTATTGCACGATCGTGACCTTTGTACCCAGTTCCTTAAAAACAGAAATCACTGGAATAAAAAGATTTCGTATACAAAACTTATGTCCATAACTGAGAAGATAACTGTAGGGAGACTTTCAGTTGGATCAATTGTGCTAAAATGTACAGCGGTCATTCTGTATAAACCGTATTAGGATTTTATCATAAGTTTACACTTTTATCTTTTTATATGTCATATGTCTCAAGATTAAAATTTAATCGATCAAGTTGTGTTTACTTTCTTTCTTTTCATGAATTTGAGAGTTCTAGTTTACATGTATTTTAGCGGAAATCTTTGCATTCTGGTCCCGCGGTCATCTGCTGTGGCTATATTATAGGATTGTGTCACATTTGTACACATGTATCTAATAAGGGGTGATAGCTATCCTACGAGGGTAATAATATTCCCTGGATGACTCTTTTCTTAAATTGTACATGCAATTTGTATTGATCCATAAATGTAGGGCGTGGCAGGGCGGGGCTTATCAGACTATCTTATAAACATGTATATTTGCACCGCCACATTAGGTTGAAATACAGCCAGTGGAGCGATGCAGGCATCTTAGGCCTTTTGTTTGTTGTTGGTGTTTTTTTTACTTGTATGGAACAGCTGTGTTAAAAGATCCCGTGGTCATTTGTAGAAGCTTTATTATAGGATCTTGTCACATTGTAAACATTGATCTAATTAGGGGTGATAGCTGTCCTACGAGGACAATAAATGCGACTGGATCATGGACATTCTTTCTCGAGAGAGATTTATGGGAAACTGTATCGAAAGGGCTATTTTGGACTAAAGAATTCTTGCAGAGGATGGTCAGTACAATCGTTCGAATCATATCTGTAAATTTCGACAACGGGTTTAGTTTATTGGGGTTTTACGCCGTTTTCAACTACTAAGGTCATATCGCTGCGGTTGGACCACCTAACCATGGATTCCTGATATTTCTCTCACCAGTACCACCACAACACCCTAACCGAGCCTCCAGCTGCTCCCCCACATAGGTTCACGATATTAAACCATTAATGGGTGACATTTTTGTCAGAAAGGGTATTAGCCGCGGCCGGGTATCGAACCCGGGACCTCTCGAATGAAAACCAGATGCGCTACCAACTGCGCCATGGCCGCAGCTTATTTCGACAACGGGAAAGTGCACGTTGATACATTAAACTGCACTTCAAATGAGTCCTTGTAAGGTTGTGTCTTTTGACGAAAAAAGCCGTTTTTGAAACAGCCGTGTTCAAACTTCAATTTGTTTTGGCTGTGTTATAGAATTGTGTCACATTTGTACACACTTTTCTTATTATGGGTGATAGCAGTCCCGAGAGAGGTATTACCAGAACTAAGATTTATTGCTTAACCCAATCTCAAAGAAGACCTGGCCTTAACCCAATCCCAAAGAAGACCTGGCCTTAACGCCCCTTATAGAAATGGCTTGGGAAACATTGAGACAAAAGAAGAAACTGCTGATAACCAGCAGTTTCTCCTTTAGTCTAAATATTTTCCATACTATATTGTACAAAAATCTATCTTAAACAAGGTCCATTTGTGGTCTGCAGCAGCTTTCGAAATGGAAATTTTGAAAATTTGCCGTTTTGGAAAGGGTTAACCTTTTCTCGGGAGGTTTGTAGGTAAATATGTGTAAAAAGAAGGTTTTATTTAGAAGAATTTCAGAAAGAGGTGCTAGATATGAGTTCAATGTATACATGTTTTATACGTCATATGGAACAAACAAATGAAATCTGAGATGGAAAGGCACGAGTTGATAGTTCAATCATGCTTTAAATAGGTATCTCCAATGAAACTAAATATCCGAAAACAGACAGTCGTAATTAAATGTCTTGCTGGTATTTTATGTGATGGCTACTAGAATTCACACGAATTTTACATGTAAGATACACATTGTCATTGAGGATAGTGTAAAGAAGCTTCTAAGACAATTTTCTGTATAGCGATAAAGGAAATTATACCACATATGTCCACACTTATATTATTATGATGGTAAGCTGTCCCAGGAGAGATATAAATGCGGCTCAGATTCCAGGACATTTTGCGGGAGATACAAATTTGCTTGTGTATAAGAGATGATGACATTGGGAGAATAATTGTGTTTATCGTAAAAAAGGCCACGCGGTCATTTGTTATGGCTATATTATAAGATTGTGTCATATTTGTACACACTTGCCTTATTAGGGGTGATAGCTGTCTCAAAGGAGAAATTAGCGCGACTTAGATTTATTGCTAATCCTTCTCTTGAGACACTCCTGAGATATTTTAGAGAAATATATCGCTGCTTTTCAACGAAAACCTCGTATCTGCAGCTTAAAATAAGCTGCAGATACGAGTTTTTGTTAAAAAGCGACGATATATGAAAAGGGTTATTGGGTTGAAATACAGGCGATGATTAGAACCATCGATATTGACTAAATGTATGTATTGCTTCTGTATCACTTTGTTGCCGCGAGACACATTACGAATGCAATGGTTTAACTTCAATTATAATTATTATGATTATACAAATGTTCAAATAAAGAATTTGACATGAAAATAGAAGAGCCCACGCGAAATTGGACGAGCATTACATGTATATTTCAGTGGGAAGAGATTTATACACTCTTGGTGTCTGATGAACGTTATCTAGTCTTCGGAATACATATTGCATTTTTTGTTCGAAGCAAAGTTATCATTTTCATTATCATTTTGTACTAAAAAGTATATTTTCCTAGCTTAAGAACAGAAATATTAGGACTCTTGCAGTAAACACTTGAAAGTAAGCTACGTCTTACATTTAGTGATTGACCTACTTTTTGGACCAGTGAAATTGCAGTATATTTCAAAGTTTCGTCGCTATATTTCGCATAAACGAGAATGTCAGCTAGTTTAGGTGACGTCTAAACATAACCACGCCCCGTCTCCAATGATCCGCTTAGCGATCACTAAGTCAGTCTGTATAGTAGATTCCACGCGATATAAACATTCAATGCGCTGCGCGCATTTGAACGTTTATTTCGCATAGAATCTACGATACAGCCTGTATCGAATACGTATTACATGTAAAACAAAACGACGATTTTTGGAGAGAAACATCTATATTTATTGCCCAGAAGTTCCCATGGTCATCAGTTACGGCTGTATTATGGGATTTTGTCACATTTGTCCTCACTTATCTTATTATGGGTGTTAGTTGTCCCATGAGAGAAATCAAAGTGTCCAAGATTCCTTGCAAATCTATCCCATTAGTTATAAACGAAAGGTCATTTTTATCGAAATACTGCTGGAGAGATCGCATTATGTAAGAATTTAAGAATTTTAACAAATATAAAAGGATGGACAAATATTCAGATACGTGTTTGTTATTATCTAACTTGAAAAGGTACTTATCAATATACTGGCATACAAAAAAAAGTCATGTATTCGGTTTTTGTGGAAGTTTGTATATTTACATTATTCTGTATAAGTAAAACGATAAAATGTTTGAATGAGAATTTAAGGAAAAGTATTGAATATAATATATATCATGATGACCGTTATTCTTTTACTGACATGATTATGATGACCAAATTATGTATGCGTGATGGCATGTGCTTTATACCAATGTGCAATTGCTTACAGGCAAAACGTGCACAAACGGCAATCAAACACACATATGTTCATTTTATCACCAAAAAGTCGATTTGAAAAAAAAAATACACATTTCATCTCTGAACATTTTACAGTCCCTATAAGTTCACTTCTAATTTACCACACCGTACATTCATATTGCTCCTGGCAACCTTAAGAAATAAAACACCGCCAAAAATACATAAAAAGACAATAAAAACTCGTTGATTTTTCTCCGTACTCTCTTTAAATTCGGCAGAAATCCGACCATTAATTTGTTCCATACAAGACGTGTTGATCCGTGTTGTTTCTTACATGAGATGGCTGTAGGCTTGTTGTGAACCGTCACATTTCTGCAGAAAAAATCCTTTCTCGAGCAAGACCTGGCCCCGGTTTCTCGAAAACCCTTAAGTTCTCAGACTCAGATCTGAGCACCGTACTCAAATCACACGAAATCCACGTGAACTTCAATCGAATACCCTTCAACGCTGGAGAGTATTCTATTGAATATGTATTTATGTATCTAAGTTTTTTCGAGAAACCGGGGTCTGGTTGTCTGGTTCCGATGGAAAAAGACCTGTGGAAACCTTGAGGCAATAGAAGAAAATGCTGATAATCAGAATTTTCTAGTTCTTCCTCAATATTAAAAATACTCAATTGTACATAAATCCTATCTTTCTAAACATGCATGTTGTGGCTGTGTGGTGAAGGTGGATATTGTAGGTTGGAACATAGCTGGAAGCCGACCATTGTCATTAGAACGAAGGTTACTGCAATTTAACGGGTATTGATCTTTGATGTGTTACGTATCTTATTGACCAAATCTCATATTGACGACTGGACACATGCTTCCATTTGCTATGCACCACATCGTTAAGCGGCATCAGAGACTGAACATTCAGTTCACTGCTAAAAGCCACCCATTCTCCAAAATTAAATTTCAAAATAAAATTCGTCGATTTTTTTTTTCAAAACCACGTGACTGCAGCAGTTACGAGGAGTTTGAAGAAAATGCACAAACTGTGACATTGCGTGCGAAAATGTAGGTTTTGTCTATTACATTCATCTTTAATATGTCAGAACAGTTAAGTGATTTCTAAGATGGTTTTGCCTAATTCAATTTTGTGTCTATTTTTTACATCTGTTTATTTTCAATTCTATCTATTTACACTAACTATCCAGACAAATCTGCCAGACTTATTTCGTTATGGTTTGAGAAAAATGCGGCAGTGTTCATTATACAAGGAAGACATTCTATAAATCTAAATATGGTTTGTTCCTGACTAAACCCCCGTGCTTTTGGTATTTATTTATTTATTTTTTAAGTTATCATAAACCTTTTCTATTATATTAATTTTAGTGTTTACACACAAATTCACTTTCTGTTTTCTGAAGATCTGAAAATATCGTTAAATTTGATTTGTATAGTGGCTTTCTGATAACCATGTCTCTGCTTAAACTTTTAATGGGATCATCTACAATCTCGCCAACGATTTCATTAAAATAATTGGACAAGAAACAGGTTAAATTAATTTTTTGACGAATTAGATAATTCATGCTTGCGATTGACAAAATAAAACATCCATTTTTAAATATTCTTAAAGTGACATTTCACATTTATTTCATTTTTTAAAAGAACGTCTTGATGCAAAGATTGTTTATTCTAATGCGCAGAAATGCAATCAGTTTTTTGAAGTTGTTACTTATAAGCGAAAAATACGCCTTTAAAGTTGAGACAGAAATGACAAATTCTATATAAATCTGAACTGTTGCCAACAACAATTTGTTTAATGTTAGCACAAAAATATATATATATCTTAAACGGTTCAATATTTTGACTTAAAATTTTCAGAATTTTTATAAGAAAAGATGCTTCTTCAGATAAAATAAAAGTAAAATTTATGTAAAAATAATTGTGAAATGTCACTTTAGTGTAAGTATGAACTTTGTTTATTATTGCAAGGAAATCGTTCATATCAAGGAAGAATTTGCTATGTATCATCATTTTCTTCTTTTGTGCCAATGAATAGCTGTATAAGGACTGTCAATATCAGGACTAGGTTTGGAAAACATTAAAACACCAGCCGCCATTTCCTAGATATCTAGAAATATCGCCAAAAATTTGATTTGTATAATGACTACTTAATAATTCTGTCTCTGCTACAACTTGTTATCGAATTATTCAGAAACTCAATAATGTCTTCATTTAAATAATTGGACAAATGCGGGATGAATGCATGTCTTGCAAACAACAGAAAAATTACAACAGCTATTGCAATAAAATGAAAAAAATTACATACCCGTATTCGTTTTAAAAGAAACACTGGTGGAAGTGGTGAAAACGCGTGCCATTTTGTAAAATCAAGAAACATAACATAAAAAACAACACCAACAACAAAACACAACACAGATGCACGGACTGTTTATTTGATAAACCAAGTGCGTGGACATCATTTAGATAAAAGAAGAACTGTTTTTCGTATTTATCTTATCAAGATTTTCTAAATCTTTCTTTGGTCAAAGTCATTGGTAGATTGGAAAAGACTCAAGGTGATTTGGAGGGAATGCAAGAATGTTTTATGATGGCTTTCATATATTGTACTGTATTTATGTAATATCGCCGCCGCTCAAGGGAAATCATAATAAATAGACTACTGAAAAATTTATTGAAAATACATTATAAATCTTGATTCTGATATTCAATTGAGCCGGGATATTGAAAATCATCCCACAAAACTTTTGTGTCCAACTTGGATCCATACCAGCTTATCGTCGTTGCTATTGCAAAATCTCGTAACTCCAGCTTTGGTTAAGCTGGAGTTACGAGGTTTTGCAATAGCAACGACGTTATACTGAAAAAACATAGCCTGATATCAGTGTTAGAGTATCAGACTAGAGCAATTGAAGTAATTATAATAAAAAAGCAGAAATTTAAAGTTTCAGTTCTCAAAGTCTGGTTTAACCAAGTATTGTAGAACAAGGAAAGTTAATACGTGTAGGCTATTATGTTTCTGGGTGCTTGCTTGCATTATATATGTATATTCTTCCAGAGACACAGATTTATGGTCTTAAGGGGGAATGCTCCAGTTTTTCGGAACACTCGGTCATTACTGTAGTAAATTAAATGTTTCGTACCAATATGTTTCGCTACCATATTTTCAATGATATAACACATCATTACAATTTACCATTTTCGACGATAAAAGTGTATTTATTATGCAAAACTGATTTCCTCAAGATGGATTTTTTTTTTTGGAAATCGATTATTTAGAGCAAGACAGTCGTAAGTGTGTATGCACTTACCACTGTTTTGCGTCATTTTATTAATGTATAGCTGATAAAAATTGCTATAATTCACTAATAAGTGCGCTGACCTATACATTTTCTTTTTGAATTATTACCAGGACATGTTGCTTAATACAAGGAGGGAGTTTTATCAAATTCCATTATGTAGAACTTGAAATATTTCCAAAAATATGCAAATTTTGACATAAAACACTCCAGCTTCGTTGATCTAACCGAACGCGTGAGCATGCTGTTTTATAGATTTACGCGTTTATAATAGCACATATTTTGGGTTTTCTGTTCTTATTAGATGTAAGACGTTACTTTAAATCCGTTTTCGGGACTAAAGATACAGCATTTTTTAGCATTTTAGTGACCTTAGTCAGGTGCAAGAAATTGTGCATTTTTTCGATGTAGGGGTATGTGATACGAATGCCTATAAAATTCAAACAAGATCGCTGACCATCCATTTTTATTTTATTTTTCAATTGGTAATAACATGTAATTTCAACATACAAAATATAAATAAATTCTATTATTGGGAAAAATTGTAGGAAACTGGAGCATTCCCCCTTAAGCAAGGCTAGTAAATACTATTTGGTCAGATTACATGCTTTCATTGTTGCAATGGGCAATAACAATGTTATGAATCATGCTGTACATATTCGGCGATCGATCTAGTTTCCTATGTATATCTAAAATAGGCCATATTTCAACACCCCGGCTCAAATTCGTTAATTCTGTTATCAGTTGGATTTAATACCATATTTATAATTTCCTGTATTAATCGTTTCATAATTAATACATGTTATTGCATTCTCCGAGTTTTTTATTGTTACCGGTCTAGATCTAGTATTTGAATTCTTTTCGAATCCGTGCAAGAACTGCACCCGGAGCCCGTTTCACTGAAGCCCTTGCGCACAAGAGCATTTTTTTCTTATTTCCTTCGGTACAACTTGCATTTAAATTTACAGAAGTGAACGTAGTTGAATGAAAGGGGCGTTTCAATGAACTTGTACATATTCGAGTACTATTCTCAAGTTATAATTTAATATAAAATGAACACCTAACTTGATTGACTGAGCTAAACACTATCGGTGTGCATTGTTTCGACGGGTGGCCAGTTCTAGACAGGAAAAATACGGACAGATCAAACACATTTTGACTTGATTAAAAAGGCCTAAATGCATTTGCTGTAAAATTTTGCTGACAGAAACGATCTACCCTTACCAGAAGACCAATTAACGTGTACAACCCATCATTAGCACCAAAGAGCCAGAGGCGAAATTTGAAAAGTGCCAGTAAATCCTAAACTATGTTATATTTCCATTCCAAATACAAAGATAAGCATTCTGAACGGTTTAAAATTTTGAATCAATGCATAATTATAGAAATATTTGACAAAAATGTTATAAATTACCTCCCTTGCATATGAATATAGAGTAAAAAGATATTTGTAAATTATTTTCTTCTTGAAGCATAATCTTGAAATCCGGCACGGTGAATCAACTTATTTGAAGTGTATTTACAAGAGTGTGTAATTTGAGACGTGTCCCATGGCTAGAAAGTGGAGTTTTTAATGATGGGTCATATACCTTAAATTGTATTTTGTGTATATGTGTTTTACATGCACATGTCTGTTTTTCAACATACAATCATGGTTGGGTCCCTCTAAAACTATAAAACACTCAAGTTTCAAACAGTACCAATCCATCAGGTAATAAAGTGACGGATTTCCCTCGAGACCGAGTAATTAGTTATATGGACGGAAAACTCCGAATCCTTGAAATGAGAAGGAATTATTTCTGCCTTTACCAATTTATTAAAGTTGATGTTAAAGAGATTAGAGGACACTTTCCATAATTACATGTTTGCACCTGTATCCCTGCTTAAAAAGTTTCTTCTAATTGAGACCGCGAAAACCAACTGAAGATTGTTAATTTAACCCTTTCCCAGACAGGACCTGGTTTAGACGTCCATAATAAAAAAGGCTTGGGAAAACATTGAGACAAAAGAAGAAACTGCTGATAACCAGCAGTTTCTTCATTTGTCTCATTATTTTCTATGCCATATTTTACACAAATCCTATCCTATTAACCATCCATTCTATCATTTGTAGCAGGTTTTGAAGTGGATTGCCCTAAATTTTTGCCGTTTGGGAAAGGGTTAAAATGATTATTAATTGTTTTGTCACGGGTAAGATCAGCTTGTCTCAAATGATATTTCAATATTGGATCCCATAGCCCTTTCCCAAACGACAAAATTTTAGAGTGGTCCAAATTCAAAGCTGCTACAAACGACAAAATGGTTGTGGATAAACACAGGATTTGTGTATATTTTAGCACGGAAAATATTGAGACAAAAGGAGAAACTGCTGGTCATCAGCAGTTTCTTCTTTTGTCTCAATGTTTTCCCAAGCCACTTTTATTGGTGACGTCAAAACCAGGTCTTGTTTGGGAAAGGGATAGATCACATTTGGTAAAGTGTCGGTTCTAACTCATTTATCTAATTTAGCATGCCAATTAGGCGTGTAACGACATGCCCTTGGGGAAATCATTTTTGTAGAAAAATTGTATGAAGGCAGATAAAAACTGTTGCTAGACATATTTCCTG
The DNA here is from genome assembly GCA_963680895.1 of Fragum sueziense. NCBI lineage: Eukaryota > Metazoa > Mollusca > Bivalvia > Cardiida > Cardiidae > Fragum > Fragum sueziense. Next base: position 15,951,173 of record OY804596.1, read on the forward strand.
TATATGTGGCTCTTGTTAAAACTGAGACACGGGCTCTTGGTGATACCGAAATGACGGAGTAATTGTATTCGTTTTTCAGCAAGAGTTTTCCGGCGACAATGCAGGTCCCTTATAATTATGTAAGCTTCTCGTAAAAGATTAAACTCGAAAGTCAGGGTTACTACGTCAAAGGTCACTGTTCGAAATGAAAGGTCTTACAAAGTTACAGGGAAGTTGGCATGTGTAAAATAAAAAATGTATCCGATCGTGTAAAAGATGTGTTTTTGATTATGTGTGAAATACCAAGACTGTGTGCCCTATCATGAACGAAAAAAAAAGATATTTCCTGAAGAAGGCATACGCCGAAACGTTGAAAATTACTTGTTGTTGTAGTTTTTGCTTTAATAATTCTATCATGAACGACACAAAGACTAGGTTAAAGTTTTCGTCTATGTATCTGACATCTTAAAACTTGTACAGCTTATTTTAAAAAGTTTCATTGCTCTACAGGACGACATTCTCTGTAATGAAGATCAATATTAGGTTAGGTAAAAATTGCAAATCAGGAAACAGATTTTTAAGTGTCTTCGGGAAAAATTATGACAGTATGATTTCCATACACCCTTCTGGGGGTAGTGAGCGATAGAACAGTTTTCTATGACGTACTGGGTCAAAAGTCTATATAGAGCGTGCACGCATAAAATATACGCGTCGACGCATATATTTTCAACTGCTCGCGTAAATTATATGCGTCGACGCGTAAATATGCGCGTCGACACACAAAATTTACGCGAGCAGTTGAAAAAATATGAGTCGACGCGTAAATTTTACGCGAGCAGGAGTAAAAAATGTGAAACCGAGGCTGGCCAATGGGAGAGGCGGTTAGAAACCTTTCCCTTTATACCATAAAATTGATGGATGAAACGAAGGATCTGATTTGTTAATAGATAAAATACGCGTCGACGCGTAGGCCTATATTTACACGAGCAGTTGAAAATTTACGCGTCGACGAATAAATTTTCAACTGCTCGCGTAAATTTTATGCGTCGACGCGTAAATATACGCGTCGACGCATAAAATTGACGCGTCGACGCGTATATTTTATGCTAGCACGCTCTAAATAAACTTTTGACCCATTTTGTACGTCATAGTTTTCAAAGGTCTACGCCTGACAATGCTTAGTTCAACCGGAAGTTCGCCGAAGAACGTCCATAATATACAACACTGATTTATCATACATCAAAACCGCTCTTTTCTAAATACAGATCAGTGTCACATAACAGGGGCGTCAGTAAGATCGACCTGGACGCATCCCTCCCATTTAGAGTTTCTCTCAATAAGAAAGTTAGTTTACCCAACTGTCATTTCTCTTCGTGCGCATTATTTTGTGTGTTTTTTAGAAATCATGTATCCGCCATTGAAACAATATTAAAGTAAATATGACCTATTCAATAGGGATAGGACAGGGCTTTGTGACTTGATGGTGCTAGAATAGAACAAAGTATTTTTCCGACATGCTCATTTTCAAATGCCTCTTCACAATTGTGTATTCAAGATATCTGGCATCTTGGCGTCTGCGGACCTACATTAGAAATTGTAATGTGTCATATAGAAAGACAATGAGCGGAAAAATTATACAATAGAATAATAACATGCATCAGACAGAACCCATCCGTCATATTTTCTCCTTGTTTTATGAATACTAGAATAGTGGAAAATTGGGTCATGATATCCATGCTTTTCAAGAAAAAACAACGAAGCTGCAGCTTGTTTTAAGCTGCAGCTAAGATATTTTTGCTGAAAAGCGACGATATGCAATTTCAGTTCTAAAAGAATTTTTGTCAAATTATTTGAATATTTTATTGTGTTTTTTTATAGATAAAATCAGTGTACTTATTTTTTCCAGGGCCAATTGAAAATTTTACAAAAAAAAAGATAGAAAAGTACATTTTTTCTCTTTCACTTTAAATCATTTTACCACACAGGTACATAATCCAATTTGTTAAATATGCCAAAGTATAAATGACCTGATAAACTAAAACAAACTTATTGGACTGTAAGAGAAGTGAAGTAAAAAAAAAAAGTGTGTGATCCTGCTAGGCCTAATGTCCGGTACTCTGTTTCCATCGCCCATCGTTTACTATGTTTACTAAAAAACGATCTAGCGTTGTCATTTTAAAAGCGATACCCACCAACTCTCTTCTAATCTCGCGGCCTTGTTTGGAGTTCATTGTCCAATAGCTGATGGTAAATGACATTTTAATTCAAAAATCTGAAACGAATTTTCATTGGCCGAAATCTCAATTGACCGTCATTGACCAAAAATAGAATTGACGTACATGTACTCCGAAAAATCGATTTCATTGGACAATAATTAGCATTGTTTAAATGAGTGACCGAGTGCGCATAGTTCAAACTTGTTATCATTACGACATAGTTTGAATCGATCAATATGAGCAAACCCTCGCCAAATTCAAACGTAACACCAAAGCAACAAGTTGACAATTCATGTCAAGCGTTGTACAATCGGAACACCGCGGTTTATGAATGACGGGGCATTCGGAACAACTCGGTTTATTCTCTCATATGAGGTTTCTACAGAGTTGACCGAGGGGTTCCGCAAGAAGTATAGGGTAATGGCACCTCCTATTGAGCGTCTTAAAATATTGCTTTAAAGTACGACGTTTTGCCCTTAAAAATCTTAAGAAATCTCAAGATATCTAAAGCAGTCTCGATTTAACGAACGCGCATCAGGGCGATTTCATGTGAGATAAATCCGAGTGTACACAAATAATCTCTGTGCTATCAATAAAACCAGAAACCTGGTTATATAATGTTTACTGACACGTTTGTCTGCAACATATCCATAAAAGTCTATTGTAATGTATCAATCAATGTATCAACTGTTTATGGAAATCGAGTGGAGTTATGATTCGCCATATTTTACGATACTGTTCATATTCTCAGAAGCCAATGTCATTTTAAAAGGAGACAAAGATGTTAAAGAGACATTATATTCCCATTTCAAATAAACTCGGTGTCGTCAATAAAACCAGAAACCTGGTTATATGATGTTTACCGACACGTTTGTCTGCAACATATCCATTAAAGTATATTCTTCTATATCAATCAATGTATCAACTATTTATAGAAATTGAGTTTTAGTTGCCACCATTTCAGACCAAAATAACTTTAACATCACTTTTGAGTCCTGTTATTAGGGTCTCGTCTCAAATCAAAGAGTCAAACATAGCATAATTATCCAGTTTCATTCGTATATATCGCCGCTTTTCAACAAAACCCTAGTAAATGCAGCTAAAAACAAGCTGCAGTTACGAGTTTTTTTCAAGAAAAGCGATGATATATGAATGGCAAGAAATAAGCTGCGACTTGATACAAGGACAGAGACAACCATGGATCCCGATCATCATGTGCGTACGGAAAGTCTACTCAATATCCATGTCTTTTTCAGATGGCTTCTTCACTTTCTGTAGCAAGATGTACGTAAAAAATCTGTATATCATCAATTAAACTAGAAACCTGGTTATATAATGTTTACCGACACGTTTGTCTGCAAGATATCCATAAAAGTCTATTCTATTGTATCAATCAATGTATCAACTCTTTATGGAAATGGAGTTGAGTTATCATTCGCCATATTTCACGATTTTATACATATTCTCAGAAGCCAACATCATTCTAAAAGGAGGCAAAGATGTTAAAGAGACATTATATTCCCATTTCAAATAATCTATGTACCATCGATAAAACCAGAAACCTGGTTATATAATGTTTACCGACACCTTTGTCTGAGAGATATCCAAAAAAGTCTATTCTATTGTATCAATCAATGTATCAACTCTTTATATAATGGAGTAGCGTTATTATTCGCTATATTTTACGATACTGTTCATATTCTCAGAAGCAAACATCATCTTAAAAGGAAGAGTAGATGTTAACCGTTTCCAAAACAGACCTTGATGTCCCTATTAAAATTGGCTTAGGAAAGCATTGAGACAAAAAGAAGAAAAAATGCTTATAATGAAACGTTTTCTCCTCTTGCTCAATATTTTCTGAGCCATTGTACTTAAAACTTTCACCTTTAATAACATTCATTTCAAAGTTTGTAGCAGCTGTCAAATTGGACCAACCTAAATTTTGTAGTTTGAGCGATAAGGACCAATATTACAATAAGCGCATCAATAGTACCTTGAAACATACCCTTTCACGTTGTTTTCTCCGTACCATCTTTATTTCAGAAGTCAGTAAACACATGTGCGAGCATAGACGGGCTATCAGCATTGATACTACTTCGTGTATTAGTAATCACAAAATACTAGTTATTACAAGGTAGTACCAGAGGTGTGTTCTTTAGAGCGAGATTTCTTGAGACATCTTAAGATTTTTTAGGATAAAGCGCTCTTTAGCGCAAGATTTTTAAGACCCTCAATGGGAGGCGCCGTTACCCTATACTTCATGCGGAATCCCTCTACCAACTCTTAAGAAACAATATAAAAAAGAGATTTGACCGAGTTGTTCCGAACACTCCATAATTCATAAACCGCGGTGTTCCGAATGGTCCATACTTTATACAAATGACGTCACGATGACGTCATTTGTATAAATATGGAGCATTCGGAATAGCTTGGTCAAAGTCTCAGTCTTAAAAACGCTTTATCCAAAACACCTTAAGAAATTTTAGAAAATCTCGCTCTAAAGAACGCGGCTCAATTGTTATAATCAGTCTGTGCTCGCGCATGTGCTAAAATGCTTCCGGTGGAATTGATACGTAAAATTATAGGACGGAAGGGTTTATTGCGATAATGTAGGACTCCACAATGCAAACGACGTGATCGTCTTGCAGAATAGATGCAGACAATTTACTATCTCGTAAACAAGCAAAAGTTGTTACAATTGAATAAATAAGACAACTACGTCTTACTCGCACAATATTTGTCCTCTCAAATCAAATAATTATCTGATTATTTAGACTATAGGAAATATTTTATGAAGACGTTGATTGGACTTTAAACATGATAAGTGGTCGTTTACATCCAATATAAAATGCCTTGTATCTTTAGAATTACTAAATTGAATGACGCCACTGATAAAAAAATGTAACAGAGTTTGCGTTCTTTGCGGGTCGAATATAACGACGTCGTATTTAACTTTTTTTTCTTAAGAAAATGGTTGGCAATGTTCTGCGTAACGTCTCATATCGACGTCATTTCCGCAACAAGGATATGTTTAAATGTGTATTCAATATTCGATGTGGGACAATTCGTCTTGCTTATATGGCTGAATAGGGAATGATTTTATACAGTTAACTATGACGTAAATTCGGACAAGCAATAGTATTTTGTAGGTGTTGTTATAAAACTTCGTATCTACGGCTTGATCCAAGCCGTAGTTACGAGATTTTATAACAACACCGACGGTTTATCAAAACATGACCGTAAACCCAGTCTATTTTTAGCAGAAAAGTAATTGCTATTCAGGTACTTCATGCAGACAATAGTTTATTAGCTCACCTGAGCACGAAGTGCTCAAGGTGAGCTATTGTGGTCGCTTTTTGTCCGTCGTCTGTCCGTCTGTCCGTTTGTCAGTCTGTCCACAATTTGTTGTTACCACTCTAGCATCCACAAATATTGACCAATCTTGACCAAACTTGGTCAAAACATGTATGACCATAAGTTCTCGGACGAATTCGATTTTGGGTCAGATCGGACCAGGAAGTCCGGAGTTATGTGCCCCTGAATATCAAAAATAGCTAGTTTAGACATTGTTACCACTCTAGCATCTACAAGTATTGACCAATCTTGACCAAACTTGGTCCAAACATGTATGACTATAAGTTCTTGGACAAGTTCGACTTTGGTCAGATCGGATCAGGAAGTCAGGAGTTATGTGCCATTGAATATCAAAATTAGCAGTTTCGACTTTGTTACCACCCTAGCATCTACAAATATTGACTAATGAAGACAAAACTTGGCCACAATGTTAGTAACCTTAAGATCTTGGATTAGTTTGATTTTCAGTGTCATCGGAGCAGGAAGTCTGGAATTATGTGCCCTTGAACGTCAAAAATGGCTAGTTTTGACTTTGTTACCACTCTAGTATCTACAAATATTGACCAATCTTATCCAAACTTGGTCAAAATATGTATGATTATAAGTTCTCAGATGAGTTCGATTTTGAGTCAGATCGGACTACGAAGTCCGGAGTTATGTGTCCTTGAATGTCAAAAATGGCTAGTTTTGACTTTGTTACCACTCTAGATAGCATCTACAAATATTGACCAATCAAGACAAAACCTTGCCACAATGTTGGTAACTATAAGATCTTGGATGAGTTCGATTTTCAGTGTGATAGAAGCAGGAAGTCTGGAGTTATGTGCCCTTGAATTTGACAAAATTGATGTTTTCGACTTTGTTTGCACTGTAGCATCTACATTTATTGACTAATCAAGAATAAACTTGGCCATAATGTTGGTGACCATAAGATCCTTGATGAGTTAAATTTTCAGCTTGATTTTGCCAGAAAAAACAAGAGTTATTGGCCCTGTAATTTCATAAAATTACTGTTTTCGACTTTTTTTTCTCTCTAACAAACAAATATGGACCAATCATTATCAAGAGTTGTGTGCCCTTGACGGTTACAAAATTGCCGTTTTCGACTTTGTTTTCTCTCAAACAGCAATAAATATTAACTAATAAAAAAAACTTGGTCATAATATTGATGAGAATTTCTTTATCAGAACAGAGTTATGTGCCCTTTACTGTGACAAAATTGTTGTTTTCTTCCACTTTGTTTTTACTGTAACAGCTACAAATATTGATCATTCAAGATTATGAAAGCAGTTTTCAGCTGGATCATAATCTCGCATCTTAAATTATGTGCTTGACAACATTGGGACTTTCATTCTATCTAGGTGCAGGTGAGCGATTAAGGACCATCATGGTCCTCTTGTTTGTCCAATCAACCTGAAAATTGGTATACAAAAAGTTATTATATCAGGTGAGCGCTTCAGGGCCAATGTCCCTCTTGTTTCCATACATTTCTGCAGAAGTTTCGGAGCAGACGCTTGTACAAAAATCGTCATTTCTGTTACATAACAATTCTAGATTTCATAATTTCCTGGGGGAAATTAAACGTGTACAAAAAGACAGAATGTTATACTTCTTCAACAATTGGGTAGTATTTTAACCTTTTCCAAAAGAAATATGCTGTTTGGGAAAGCGTTACAGTAAGTTATACATGCACGTATAGATATATCTATGAATTTCTATTAGTTAATCAATGTTTTAATTCAGTCATCCCATATACAAGCAAATAAATAAATACTTTTAAAATTTATAACAACAAAATGCAACATTCGATATTTATCTCTCAATGTTTTCTTTTTCTTCTTTTTTTTTCTTCTTGTTTTTGCGTTGTTTGTGGTTTTTGTATTACTTTGGTTTTTAGCTCACCTGAGCACGAAGAGCTCGAGGTGAGTTATTGTGTTCACTTTTTGTCCGTCCGTCCGTCCGTCCGTCAACATTTGGGGTGTTTACACTCTAGCATCCACAAAAGTTACTCAATCTTGATCAAACTTGGCCAAAACAAGTACGATCATAAGTTCTCGGACAAGTTCGATTATGGGCTTGATCGGACCAGAAAGTGCGGAGTTATCTGCCCTTGAATGTCAAAAAATGCTGTTTTTAAGTTTGTTTACACTCTAGCATCTACAATTATTGACCAATCAAGACAAAACTTGGACATAATGTTGGAGACCTTGATCTTGGATGAGGTCTATTTTTAGTCTGATCTGACCAGAAAGATGAGAGTTATGTGCCCTTGAATTGGGCAAAATTGCCACTTTTTTGCTGTTTTCAATCTTGTGGTAATCTAAGGGAAGCAACTCTGACACTACTTTTCTTCAGTATAAGTAGAGTTATCTAGTTTGATAGAGGATATAAATAGATTTACACTCTAGAATCCCATTACCAAACAACAAAATTTTAGCCTAGTCCAAAATCATAGGTGTTGCAGACGACAAGTTCCATTGAACAAAATTTAAATTTTTTTGGTCTTTCTTGGTAGAAAACATTGTGGGTAATGAAGAAATTGCTTGTCACAATGTTTTCCAAAGCCTTTATTTTGTGGGGCATCCAAAAGCGCCAATGTGTGGGAAAGGGTAAATAAATCAAGACAAAACTTGGACACAATGTTGGGGACTATAGGATCTCAGATGAGTTTGATTTTCAGTCTAATCTGATGTGAAAATCAAGAGTTACGTGCCCTTGAATTTGACAAAATTGCCATTTTCGGCTGTTTTCAACCTTTTTTACACTCTAGAATCTACAATTATCAATCAATCAAGACAAAACTTGGACACAATGTTTTGGACTATAAGATCTGGAAAAAGTTTGATTTTCAGTCTGATCTAATCAGAAAGTCAAGAGTTATGTGCCCTTGAATTTGACAAAATTGCTGTTTTTTACTCTTTTCGACTTTGTTTACACACTAGAATCTACAATTATTGACCAATCAAGACAAATCTTGGACACAATGTTGGAGACTATAAGATCTCAGATAACTTCGATTTTCAGTTTGATCTGATTAGAAAGTTAAGAGTAATGTGCCCTTGAATTTGATAAAATTGCTGTTTTTGGCTGTTTTCGACCTTGTTTATACTCTAGAATCTACAATTATTTATCAATCAAGACAAAACTTGAACACAATGTTGCGGACTATAAGATGTTGGATGAGTTTGATTTTCAGTCTGATCTGATGAGAATGTTGAGAGTTATGTGCCCTTGAATTTGAAAAAAATGCCATTTTCGGCTGGTTTCGACCTTGTTTACATTCTAGAATCTACAATTATTGATCAATCTATACAAAATTTGGACGCAATGTTGGGAACCATAAGATCTCATATGAGTTTGATTTTCAGTCTGATCTGATCAGACAGTCGAGCGTTTTGTGCCCTTGAATTTGACAAAATTGCTGTTTTCGGCTGTTTTCGACCTTGTTTACACTCTGGAATCTACCTTTATGGATCAATCTAGACAAAACTTGGACACAATATTATGGACCATAAGATCTGGGATTAGTTTGATTTTCAGTCTTAACTGATGAGAAAATCGAGATTAGTGTGCCCTTGAATTTGATTAGATTGCTGTTTTCGGCTGTTTTCGACCTTGTTTTATAATATACTCTAGAATCTACAATTATTTATCAATCAAGACAAAACTTGGATACAATCAGGGCTACAGATAAGTGGAGGTGAAGACATACTAACATTGTTTTTTCGAATTCAAATCCTATGTTGTGGGTACTCATTTGAATCGTCTCGACGAGACGATACAAATGAGTACCTACAACATAGGGTTTGATGATCACTGACAGCATTATTGCAGTTTGAAAAGTCACCACCCCCTCTTATCTGGAGCCCTGTACAATGTTTGGCACCATAATTTAGATCTCTGATGAGTTTGATTTTCACAACCTTATTGACCATAAGTTCTTTTTCAGTCTTAAAGTAATACGAGTCCTCTTGTTTTAATGATGGATCAGTATCCTGTTTTGCTACACCCCTACGGACACCGTCTTATACATTTGAACGTTACTTCCATTTTCCCTCTGTCTCATTATTTTGTCTCGTTATTTGACTTAAACTTTAAAATATAACGAAAACAAAACTCACAAAGCTTTTGTGCGCCTTGACGTAGGTTCCCAGTAAGCTATCTTCATTTTTCCCAGGTAATTATTTCGAGATAGCGACTGTCAACTTAAGATTAAAATAGTTTTTGTCGGACTAGAACGTCAACCCCAAAGAACAGATTTTTGTAAACAAAAACCCTTAAGGAGACTTAGGCTACCAAAATCTCTAGTTTTAGACACAGTTATCAAATTTGTTTAGAATGGGTTTAGTTATAACGTGTTTCACAGACAACTTTCGTTGAAATCTCGCTTATGATACATACAATATTACGCATTGAGGGAATTCTCGGCCCAATTATACTTTTAAATGGGACTGAAGGTTTTTGGGTGTTTTTGAGTTTTCAAGTTTCCTTTTGTCTATAATACTCTTTTTAATTCATACGATTGTAAAATCTGACGAAGTACATTAAAGACGTGCATACTTTAAAGATGGTAAATGGGAATAGTCATGTTAAAGACTCAGTAATCCTATTAGTTTAGAATGTGTGTGGACATAATGTGTTCTTACAGACAATCTTCTGTTAATATCTCACTTATCATTAATACTCGTAATTTGTTTTGAGACACAGTAATCATATTAGTTTAGAATAATTGTGAAAAAAATGTGTTCATATAAACGATTTTCAATTAAACTCTCTCTTAAAATACGTGAAATATTGAACTGGAAAGCGAAATACCGATTTCATTAACTTAAGCTCATATGGATGGTGTAAGAAATAACTTTCTCTTTGGTTGAATTGGTTCCTGTCACATAACAATAAAATGTTAACCTGATAAGAATATGTAGCAGTAACAAGGTTTTTGTTGTATAGTAGCGATGTGCAGAAATATACTTCTGAAACGTAACATTTTGGTGTTGCAAATTGATAAAGCAACATCCACAGTGTAGGAGCGGAAGTGTGTAAACGCTTGTCTTTGAGTGATTACTTGTGTGTCTGTACGTCGAGGAAATGCAACTTGGTAAACATCAGCGGTTGACATAGATAAGAAAAAGTTTATGATTGATAACTATTTCGACATATATCTTATATTTTGTTGTAATGTCGTAATCTCGAATAAACATGGAAGGCATCGTCCTAATATGCGCCCGGTCTGAGCTGTTTAAACCATAAAAAATGCCTTGATCATTTGGATGGGAAAATTGGAGCATAATTTTCACCACATAAAATTGCCATTTTTATCGCCTTTTTATCATTCATCGTATTGTTTATTCGAAAAATTAAATGCCTTTATGTAAGTATTTTTTCACTAAAAACATGATTCAGACGAAATGATATCCATTCCAATAAAATTACCGATTTAAGTGTCCGCAGTTTGACAGTTTTTTATGTATAATACATGTATAATAGCAAGGAATTTTGTGCTAAATGTGTAGACTTGGTTTGCCGTTATGTTTTGATAAACCGTCGGTGCCTTTTTGAAAACTCGTGACTACGGCTAGAATCAAGCCGTTAGGTTTATTGGGGTTTTGAGCCGTTTTCAACTACAAAGGTCATATCGCGGCGACTAGAGCACCTAACCATAGATTCCTGGTATTTCTCTCACCAGTACTACTACAACACCCTTACCGAGCCTCCAGCTGCTCCCCCACATAGGTTCACGATATCAAACCATTGATGGTTGACCTTTTTGTCAGAAATGGTATTAGCCGCGGCCGGGTATCGAATCCGGAACCTCTCGTATGAGAGGCAGATGCGCTACCAACTGCGCCATGGCCGCGGCTTCAAGACATTTGATATGCCTTGATGTAAAAACGTGCAATTGTGATTTGTTAAATTATATATAACAGGAGATCTGTTTGGTTACAGTAGAACTAATAGATTTTTGATTTTCCAGGGTCATGGATGATTACTATTAATTGGTCCCTGTCAAATGTTCATATCGGTTAAAGCCGGATTTTAACAGATTGACAAAGATTGAAACTTCAATTATATTTTAGTATAGTATTTCGTCGGTGTAAATCAAAAACGTCGTAACTACAGCTTGATTGAATCAGTTGTTACGAGATTTTACAACAACACCGACAATGGATCAACATAAATTGGCAAACTCAGTATTTTAAAAGATCTAACATACAAAGTTTATTTCTGATGTTTTTACATATTCTTTGTCCAAGCCAAACACAGCTTGGTCAAATATTAAGATAGTTATTGAAGATTTTAGGCCTATGAAATTATGTCACGTGATTCTCCATCATGCAAAAATTTCTTATTTTCCCGACATTTACCTCTGTATCTTTTACGGGTGAGCATGATATCATGAAAATATCAGTCGAATATAATGCAAAAAGAGGTAAAGACGCATGTATTACAATCAATATGTCACATATACAATTCAAGCCATTGTACAAAAGTAAATATTTCTTGACAGGCTATTATTGTACAGGACTTGACAATTGATTGTACAAAATATTTTTTTTCAAAACGGCAAAAATGGGAAGTTTTAGACGGTTTCCTAATTAAATAATTATATCAGTCTCAAAACACACATATGCACGAGCTGTGAATGAAAATTTTGTTGAGAAAGACCCCACAGTATGCATCTATTCGAGTAAACACTGCGATTCGTAACAGATAAATCACCCGTTTTAGTTCATGCCGAAGTGAATCGGGCCTAAAATGATTTAAATCTAGAACCAATGGCACCGATTGCTCTAAAATGTTACAGGGAATAATGAATAAAGAGATTTGAACAATGATCTGACAAAAGTATTGTGTTTATCCAGAAAAAACCCATAAATTCTTACCAATGTCAACCGCTGATGTTTACCAAGTTGCATTTCCTCGATGTACAGACACACAAGTAATCACTCACAGATAAGCGTTCACACACTTCCGCTCCTACACTGTGACATCGAGCATGGGACAAAAGTCAGATTGCCATAGTTTGCACACACATTATACACACACGCAATATCTTCTTTTTACCAAAATTATTTATTACTTGGTTGATAAAACTAGCATTGTTGATCATCCGACCACTCGATCTATTTCTCGCATAGAAAGGTAATACAAGAAAAAAAACGGCACAACCTAAAAGAAAATATCTAGTCTACTAAAACTCTTTTTTGAGACGCAGTAATCATATTAGTTTAGAATAAGTGCGGATATAATGTGTTCTTACAGACAATTTTCGGTTAAATTCTCACTTATAATACATACAATATTAAATTGGAATGAGAAACCAAGACTCAATTACTCTTTTAGGGAGATGAAGACTTCAAAGGCATGCGAGAAAGTCGATTTAATCGATTTGATGCAAGATAAGGTCTTTCTTACTGATGGATTTTTGTCATAGATCTTAGATTTTTATGTTGATCTATTTTAGCATTATTTCAGTCTTAAAGTGGTGCCTAGAACAAATATCTGCAGATTCTTTGTATTGCTCTGACCAGGTTATCTCGACATCTTTTCCTATCGTTTAGCTGCTAACTATGGCGCGCGAAAAGGGTCTAAAGTCGATATAGCGCAGTACTTAGGAGCTTACTTGCACCTGCAAAATTGATTTTATTAGGTTTTCAAAAGCAGTAGCTCATCCTGAACTTGCTTGGTGGTAATGGGCGATGGAGACAGGGTACGAATGATTACAAGCCAAAAAATCTCTTTTTTTCGACCAAAGTTGCAAAAATATTCTTGTATCTGAACACTCTAATAATTAACGCAAATTACTGTATAAAATATTCTTAGTATTTAGGCAGAATAAATGAAAAATGCTCGCTTCAAAATAACGACTCGCCAAATGAATTATATAGTAAAACGACCACGTGACCTTTTGTTTGCTCTTATGCATACACAAGTCACGGTTAAAAATTCAAACTGTATCAGGGTGTATTATGGGGCATTCGGAACAACTCGGTCAATTCTCTCTTATGATGTTTCTACATAGTTGACCGAGGGTTTCCACATATAGGGTAATGGTGCCTCCTATTGAGCGTCTTAAAATCTTGCTTTAAAGTACGACGTTTTACCCTAAATATCTTTTAACGAACGCGCATCAGGGCGATTTCATATGAGATAAATCCGAATGTACACAAATAATATCTGGGCTATCGATAAAACCAGAAACCTGGTTATATAATGTTTACCGACGCGTTTGTCTGAAAGATATCCATAAAAGTCTTTTCTATTGTATCAATCAATGTATCAACTCTTTATGGAAATGGAGTGGCGTTATTATTCGCCATATTTTACGATACTGTTCATATTCTCAGAAGCCAATGTCATTTTAAAAGGAGGCAAAGATGTTAAAGAGACATTATATTCTCATTTCAAATAAACTCTGTGTTATCAATAAAAACCAGAAATCTGGTTATATAATGTTTACCGACGCGTTTGTCTGAAAGATATCCATAAAAGTATGTTCTATTGTATCAATCAATGTATCAACTCTTTATGGAAATGGAGTGGCGTTATTATTCACCGTATTTTATGAGATTATACATATTCTCAGAAGCAAACATCATCTTAAAAGGAAGAGTAGATGTTAACCGTTTCCAAAACAGACCTTGTTATCCCTATTAAAATTGGCTTATGAAAGCATTGAGACAAAATAAGAAAATGCTTATAATGAAACGTTTTCTCCTCTTGCTCAATATTTTCTGAACCTTTGTACTTAAAACTTTCACCTTTAATAACATTCATTTCAAAGTTTGTAGCAGCTTTCAAATTGGACCAACCTAAATTTTGTAGTATGAGCGACAAGGACCAATATTGCAATAAGCGCATCAATAGTACCTTGAAACATACCCTTTCACGTTGTTTTCTCCGTACCATCTTTATTTCAGAAGTCAGTAAACACACGTGCGAGCATAGACGGGCTATCAGCATTGATACTACTTCGTGTATTAGTAATCACAAAATACTAGTTATTACAAGGTAGTACCAGAGGTGCGTTCTTTAGAGCGAGATTTCTTGAGATATCTTAAGATTTTTTAGGATAAAGCGCTCTTTAGCGCAAGATTTTTAAGACCCTTAATGGGAGGCGCCGTTACCCTATACTTCATGCGGAATCCCTCTGTCAACTCTTAAGAAACAATATAAATAAGAGATTTGACCGAGTTGTTCCGAAAACTCCATAATTCATAAACCGCGGTGTTCCGAATGGTCCATACTTTATACAAATGACGTCATGATGACGTCATTTGTATAAATATGGAGCATTCGGAATAGCTCGGTCAAGGTCTCAGTCTTAAAAACGCCTTATCCAAAACACCTTAAAAATCTTAAAAAATCTCGCTTTAAAGAGCGCGGCTCAGTTGTGATAATCAGTCTGTGCTCGCACATGTGCTAAAATGCTTCCGGTGGAATTGATACGTAAAATTATAGGACGGAAGGGTTTATTGCGATAATGTAGGACTCCAAAATGCAAACGATGTGATAGTCTTGCAGAATAGATGCAGACAATTTATTATCTCGTAAACAAGCAAAAGTTGTTACAATTGAATAAATAAGACAACTACGTCTTACTCGCACAATATTTGTCCTCTCAAATCAAATAATTATCTGATTATTTAGACTATAGGAAATATTTTATGAAGACGTTGATTGGACTTTAAACATGACAAGTGTGCGTTTCCATCCAATATAAAATGCCTTGTATCTTTAGAATTACTGAATTGAATGACGCCACTGATAAAAAAAAATGTAACAAAGTTTGCGTTCTTTGCGGATCGAAAATAACGACGTCGTATTTAACTTTTTTCAGAAAATGGCTGGCAATGTTCTGCGTAACGTCTCATACCCACGTCATTTCCGCAACAAGGGTATGTTTAAATGTATATTCAATATTCGATGTGGGACATTTCGTCTTGCGTATATGGCTGAATAGGGAATGATTTTATACAGTTAACCATGACGTAAATTAGGACAAGCAATAGTATTTTGTAGGTGTTGTTATAAAACCTCGTATCTACGGCTTGATCCAAGCCGTAGTTACGAGATTTGATAACAACACCGACGGTTTATCAAAAACATGACGGAAAACCCAGTCTATTTTTAGCACAAAATTATTGCTATTCAGGTACTTCATGCAGACAATAGTTTATTTCCATACATTTCTGCAGAAGTTTCGGAGCAGACGCTTGTGCAAAAATCGTCATTTCTGTTACAATTGTAGATTTCATAATTTCCTGGGGGAAATTAAACGTGTACAAAAAGACAGAATGTTATACTTCTTCAACAATTGGGTGGTATTTTAACCTTTTCCAAAACAAATATGCTGTTTGGGAAAGCGTAATAGTAAGTTATACATGCACGTATAGATATATCTATGAATTTTTATTAGTTAATCAATGATTTAATTCAGTCACCCTTATACAACCAAATGAATAAATACTTTTCAGGCCCGTAGGATGGGGGTGCTAAAGCCCCAGTGTCTGAATATTGGGGGGGGGGGGGCTAATTTGGATTTTCCAAAAATTTTCAGTATGAAAAAGGAAAATTTGAAATTTTTGGCCAACTTTGGGGGAGGGGGTATGCAACATTCGATATTTATCTCCCAATGTTTTCTTTTTCTTCTTTTTTTTCTTCTTTTTTGCGTTGTTTGTGGTTTTTGTATTGCTTTGGGTTTTTTTCTTTAATGAGGGAACCGTATCATGTTTTGCTATACCCCTACGGACACCGTCTTAGTACATTTGAACGTTACTTCCATTTCCCTTCATTGTCTCATATTTTGTCTCGTTGTTTGACTTAAACTTGAAATATAATTAAAATAAAACTCACAAGGCTTTTGTGCGCCTTGACGTAGGTTCTCAGTAAGATATCTTCATTTTTCTCAGGTAATTATTTCGAGATAGCGACTGTCAACTTAAGATTAAAATAGTTTTTGTCGGACTAGAACGTTAACCCCCAAAGAACTGATTTTTGTAAACAAAAACCCTTAAGGAGATTTAGGCTACCAAAATCTCTAGTTTCAGACACAGTAATCAAATTTGTTTAGAATGGGTTTAGTTATAACGTGTTTCACAGACAATTTTCGTTGAAATCTCGCTTATGATACAAACAATATTACGCTTTGAGGGAATTCTCGGCCCAATTACTTTTAAGTGGGACTGAAGGTTTTCGGGTGTTTTTGAGTTTTCAAGTTTCCTTTTGTCTATATAATACTCTTTTTAATTCATACGATTGTAAAATCTGACATAAAAGACTGGCATACTTTAAAGATGGTAAACGGGTATAGTCATGTTAAAGACGCAGTAATCCTATTAGTTTAGAATGTTTGTGGACATAATGTGTTCTTACAGACAATCTTCAGTTAATATCTCACTTATCATTAATACTCGTAATTTGTTTTGAGACACAGTAATCATATCAGTTTGGAGTTTGAGTTTGAGTTTATTGGGGTTTTACGTCGTTTTCAACTACCAGGGTCATATCGCGGCGGCTGGAGCACCTACCCATGGATTCCTGTTGTTTCTCAAACCAGTACTACCACAACACCCTTACCGAGCCTCCAGCTGCTCGCCCACTTAGGTTAACGATTTCAAACCCATTGGTGGGTGACAATTTTGTCAGAAAGGGTATTAGCCGCGGCCGGGTATCGAACCCGGGACCTCTCGAATGAGGGTCAGATGCGCTACCAACTGCGCTAAGGCCGCGGCCATATATATATCAGTTTAGAATAATTGTGAATATAATGTGTTCATATAGACGATTTTCAATTAAACTCTCTCTTAAAATACGTGAAATATTAAACTGGAAAGGGAAACCTCGATTTCATTAACTGAAGCTCACATGAATGGTGTAAGAAATAACTTTCTCTTTTGTTGAATTGGTTCCTGTCACATGACAATAAAATGTTTACCTGATAAAAATATCACAGATAGAACAAGTCGTCGCAATTCAACAGAAAACTCGTAACTACAATTTGCTTTATGGAGCAGTTACAATGTTTTTGTTGTATAGTAGCGATGTGCAGAAATATACTTCTGAAACGTAACCTTTCGGTGTTGCAAATTGATGAAGCAACATCGAGCATAGGACAACCGTCAGATTGCCATAATTTGCACACACATATACATGTATACACACACGCAATATCTTCTTTTTACCAAATCATTTATTATTTTATTGATAAAACTAGCATTGTTGATCATCCGACCACTCGATCTATTTCTCGCATAGAAAGGTAATACAAGAAAAAAACCCGGCACAACGTAAAAGAAAATATCTAGTCTACTAAAACTCTTTTTTGAGACGCAGTAATCATATTAGTTTAGAATAAGTGCGGATATAATGTGTTCTTACAGACAATTTTCGGTTAAATTCTCACTTATAATACATACAATATTAAATTGGAATGAGAAACCAAGACTCAATTACTCTTTTAAGGAGATGAAGACTTCAAACGCATGCGAGAAAGTCTATTTAACCCATTACCAAACGACACAATTTTAGGGTGGTCCAATTTGAAAGCTACTGCACGCGACAAAAATCATGATAATAAAGACATAATTTGAGTAAAAAAAAAAGGCACAGAAAATATTGAGACAAAAGAAGAAACTGCTGGTTATCAGCAGTTTCTTCTTTTGTTTCAATGTTTTCCCAAGCCTGTTCTATTAGGGACGTCAAAACCAGGTCTTGTTTGGGAAAGGGTTAATCGATTTGATGGAAGATAAGGTCTTTCTTACTGATGGATTTTTGTCATAGATCTTAGATTTTTATATTGATCTATGTTAGCATTATTTCAGTCTTAAAGTGGTGCCTAGAACAAAATATCCACAGATTCTTTGTATTGGTCTGACCAGGTTATCTCGACATCTTTTCCTATCGTCTAGCTGCTAACTATACCTAGATATAGGTGACGCCTAAAATGGACGCCGTGAAAAGTAAAGTAATATCTTAATTTTGATAAAGTCGTCAGACTCATCAGAGGTCAAGCAAGAGCCATATCTGGATAATGAACATATAGGAAGATAGAGAAAGCATTTTAGATTCAGAAAATTACAGTACAGTGAAAAGTATCGGTCCTTGTCTGTCTGCACGAATAGCGCAGGATCAATACTTTTCACACTTGACAAAACGCACCTTTTAGCATGACATGTCTCATATATATATGATAATTCAGCCGTTTGGAGGAGACAAATGTCCACGGTGGATAATCACGTGATACAATAGTTTCAGAAAACCTTCAATAATTTTGTTAATACAGGACCGATTTGAATTTGGTTTTGATCAGAGAAGAAAGACAGACGTCACACATTAGAAGGACGTGGCGGATATTTGATATCAGCTGATATTAAAGTTATTGAAGATCAATCAAAATTTTGGTTGATATTCAATAACTTTTTTTATCAATTATTCTTCAAAAATCCGCCACGAATACTTAATCCCAGCATTTCCCCACTTTTTCTGCTTTAAACCGAATTCGAATTGGTCAAGTATTTTGAAATATGTTGGTGATTTTCTGAAATTATCAGTCACGTGATTACCCACCGTGAATGTCGGCCAGAAACGACCAGGGATCGAACTCGCAGGATCTCGTTGAAAATTTACTGAAAACCGTATTCTTCATGAGAGATAATAGGGTGCTATTATGTGTTACTTTACGCAATTTCAACTACAGTCGACTCTCGTCATCTCGACATCGGATAAGTCGAAATCCTGCTTAAGTCGAAGTGAAAGTCATGTCCCATTCTCAACATATGGATATGAAAATGAATTCCTAAACAAATACAGCCATTGAAATTTAGAAGGAAAAGGATAGAAATTGCTCGTTTCGAGCAATTTCTTTCCTTTTCCTACTATATTTCAACCATGGACACATATGATGCCCATCAAAAATGGTTAAATATCGTTTTTATCGAAAATAATCAAAATCGGATTAGTCGAACTCCGGATATGTCGAGGTATTTTGACGGCCCCTCTGACTTCGACACAACGAGTGTCGTCTGTATATTACGAGTAACTGTTGTAACAACCCGGGAAATGATATCCAATAATAACATTAGAAAGTGCAGACTGCTAATGGAGGTACCCTTTCCGAAAAGGTTACTACCAAAATGTTACAGACTGCGGCTATGAATTTATGTCGCTACATTATTTGTTTTAAATGTCATAGGCAGGACATTGACAAACAGCTCTAAATTAGACTGAATAATGAAAACCTCATATCATTTTCCTTACTGGATACCTTTCTCGTATGAAATCCGTCCCTATCATACTTAATGAAAGCAGCTGCAGATGGCGAATCGGTTGTCAACAGAAATTATTTTTCCTACTAAAACATCACAGAAAATATTGCGGTACTTTTCCTGGCCAAACATAAGCAAGTACGTCTGTTAAATCTTTGTCTAGATTGACAATATCAGATATTGCGTGTACATGTATGAGCTCCATAAACGTTATTTTTTAACAGTAAAATATATTTTTTCTGATTTCTGATGAAAGGTTAAAAGTAACATTTCATAGATATTTTCTCTTATTTCTTTTCTTTTATTTTTATCTGAATTAGCTTGTTGAACTCAACTCGACTGTCTGTCAGTCTGTGTTTTCTGTCCGTCTGTATTCAAAAGAAGACTACGTTAAATCTCTATCTAGATGACATTGTCAGATAGTGCGTGTATGAGATCTATTACTGTTGTTTAATTCTTTACAAGTCAGAAATAAGTTCTTAAATCTTACCTCGACTGATCCATTCAACGAGATTTTTTTTAATACCAGGAATTGTTTGAAAAATGGTAAAAGAAGACTACTAGTATCTAGATTGACTCTTTCAGAGATGGCTTGTAAAAGCCCCATTAGCGTTAATTCTGTACAAGTCAAGAACAATTTCTTTTCTCTTATGTAAGATTTATCGGGGCAATCTTGGATAGAATGGCCATTTTTAAAGGAGAAACATTCAGTTCGCTCTATTGTTTGTCTGTTGCTGGTATTTTTGAAATGGTTAACAAGGCAATCTTAAATGTTCTATGTATGTCTGTATTTCTAAAGCAATTGTACAATTGTAAAATCTCCATCTAGATTGACTGGAGTGTAAGATTCATCAGGGTAATATTGGCTAGAATATCTGTCTGTCCATTTGTGAGTCTGTCTACAATATATCTGTACACAGATTGGCGTTGTAAGTAATTTCGTGTAAGAGCCCCATTTACATTAACTTTATTAGTCAGGTTCCATTTGATTCAACCCTTTCCCAAACAGCAAAAATGTTGACTGATATTCAAATATAGGCATGATTTGAATACAAAATGGAAGGAGAATGTTGAGACAAAAGAAGGAAATGCTAGTTAACATCATTTTCTTCTTTTGTCTCAATGTTTTCCTAAACCCAATGTTTCTATAGGGGACGCCAAAATCAGTCTTGTTTGGGAAAGGTTAACAAGGTGACCATAGCTCGTTCTCTGTCTGTCTGTATTTCTAAACCAAAACTACATTAAATCTCAATCTAGATCGACTTTTTATCAGATATGGCGTGTAAAAGCCCCATTAACGTTAATTTTGTACCAGTCAGGAACAATTTCTTCTCTCTTATGTAAGATTTATCGGGATAATCATGGCTAGAATGACCATTTTAGCCCATTCTCACACAATGCCGCCTTTTGACGCCCCTGCATGATTATGGCTTTTGGAAACATAGTGGAGAATGAAGAAAATGCTTGTGACAGGCAATTTCTTCATTACTCATAATGTTGTCTACAAAAAAGACTAAACGGTTTAAAATGTCATTCACTCGAAATTCTCCTCTTCAAGAACTTTGAATTTAGAAACGTATAAAATGTTGCTGTATGGTTACATTGGTCTAAAGGAAGAAAGGGCACTGCGCTCTATTGCTGTTGGTTTTTGATGTCTTTTTTGCTGTCTTTTTCTTTTCTTTGAAAACTTGTTATATTTCATTTCTTCAGTTCTGATCATTTAATCTATTGAATTATCTTGTCGGGGGGTCTGGTGGACTCTTTCTGATCCGTAAAATATCGTTTTGAATTACAAGAAATTTGTAATATAAAATTTGTGTGCCCATATCAAATCCCATTACTTAACGACTTTCCTATATAGTACATCATTTAATGCAGATTAGGATGAAATTGCTACGCATTACATAGGCCGTAGCACTGACATATTGAAAGTCGTTCAAATTAATACCACCCATAATGTCCAAATAAGATAGGTCGATATTTAGAAGACATCTAACGAACAAAATTGTGTTCGTTTGCTTTTTTTTGGGGGGGGGGGGGGGGGGGGGTTACGCCGTTTTATTGCCTAAAATGTGTGTTTTCAGTCTGTTATTGGCATTGTATAACCAGCAGAAACCGGGCGGATATCCAGAGAAATCGTGCATTAATCGGCAGATTCACGTGCGATATCGGACCGGTTTTGCACTCAAATATCCTCGATCGGGGATTTGTTGTGAGTGCTTCAGAAAATTGAAAATAAAGCCGAAATTTTGTCATTTCCCTTTTCCGCGATGTAAATTCTTGTAAGACCCCATTTCCAGTTTACATCCCAATAAATAAACTAGGTCTCCCAGTGTAACCATATCTGATGACGTAATGTAGTGACGTAGGTTTAATTCTTGGAATCAAAAAGTAAACAAACAGGCAGCTGACAGATTTTAAACTAAAAGTGGATTTCGTGGACATAGAAGGATAGAAATTAGAATTGAGTGGTTGTGGTCTAGGTCAAATATGGATGTAAGCCTATGTGTTTCTTGTTCTTCTTTTAGTTACTGCAATTTTTCCTTTACAACTTTGTTTTTTATTGAAATGAACGAATGTCTGAAACGAACCAGACGGTCCAGAGAACTACCTCGGAAATTCCGACCTTTTAATTTATTACTCGCACTGAAATGAATGTTAGAATATCAAGGAGTATGTTTCCAAAAGAAAACTAAGTCGAATATTGTTACGATTTCGCCAACCCAAATGAAGATTATGTCAGTAAAAATGCGATGAAACTTGACTACATAGCTACACGATGAAAATCTAACGGCCCGTCTAGTGGATATCGTGCTTACTCGATATATGTCGAGTCGAATGCCGGAAAACTCTGGTATCTGTCGGTGTAAATGTGGCTAAATTTTCACAAAGTTTTTTAGTTATTCGTCTTATTTTATTACATTTCTTTGCAAATTATTCATATTTTATGCAATAATAGCGTCAATTCACGTTTTTTCGGTCGTTAACATTCTCAGTTTTAACGACCTCAAAAACGTGAATTAACCCTATATTCAACTGCTATGGGGAACAAATTGTGCCTTACGATGAAAGTCAAACTTCAGGGTGTACAACGTTCGAACTGCATTATGGGTAATTTCGGCTCCGCCGTGTTGAATTTTGTTGAAAATTCCCTCGACTCAGGTAAGTGTTTATCAAATATTTCCGCCAATTCACGACCGATTTTGAAAAACTAACGTGGAGTGCCCCCGCCTTAACGAAAGCAATCATCGGATGTTAATTTCACGTCCATGCACACAGTAATTAAAAAGTTATTGAAGAACGAAAATTGGAAAATGCGTTTTCTGATGGCACCGCCGTGGAGAAATTTACAATGTTTTTGAAGAAAAGAAGCTAAAATACTATTGCCCGAGTAAGAAAGCATGCTGTGTGTTATCAGAACGAGCCTAACTGCGGCCCGCCTGACCATAACCCTCAGAAATCTGAATGCAACCTTGAAATTTAAGCAGTTTGCAAAATTGCTCCGCCGTGGAGAGTGCAATAAAAAGCTCCGCCGTGGAGTAAAACATGTTAAAAGACATGCATTATGCTTTGCCACCGATAGGAAACGGATCGAACCATACAAATGCATCTTTGTATATCAACTATGCATTATCTTACTTAGATCATGCATATGTACGTAGTAAGTCCGTAAAAACTATACACGGTGTCTCAAAAATTGCGATCCATTCTTCTAATGCAACAACTCTATGGATCCTATACCGATTTCCATGTTTTCATGTATGAATATGTAAGTACGGGTCTATCTGTTACACGGTGCAAGTTGTTACACCTACAGTTGCACGACAATGACCACACGTACAATGTTCTAACTTTCATGATTTGGTATCTTTTTTCTTCTATTTTTCTTTTATATAAACTTCTCAAAAGTCAATCTCGGAAATTTAGATAAAAATGCAATTTATAATGAAAATCTGAAAAAAAATCGTATGAAAGTAAATTGTCTTTGAAATTTCCATTTGACTCCGTTCACCCGGGTAGCTCATCCTACATTATGTCACAGAAAAAATAAATCTATGTTTCTTTGAAATCGATCTTTTCTACAAATGCCACACTGTTTACCCATGAGATTAATTGAAAGTTCAAAAATGCGATTGGGACAAGTTGTTACATATGGTTTGGGCAAGTTGTTACATTGTAATGATACAGTAGTATTGTGAATTTGTTTGGTCTCGTAATACAAAACACATTCTTCTTTTCCTACAATGCTTCCTAGCGGTTTTGTGATGGGATTTGAATATCATATAAAACTGAATATATTGCTGTGAAATATGTATAAAATGTGTATCAATACTGGTTAAGCTATGGTTAGAAAAATAATTTGCAGAAGTAATTGCACCCTGTTTTATCCCAATGGGGAAACGTTTTCAAATAAACAAGTACATTTTCAACTGTGTAATTGAAAAGAATATAAAGCTGTAACAATCTTTTACTGATCATTGGAGGCCTTGCACATCATGTAAATTTATTAGTGGCTCTTGGAGCAAAAACATTACATTGGTTAAAACTTGGTAGGACAACTTTGGGTTCTTTACCGTATGGGGTCTAGAGGTATTTTCAATTTCATAACATTTGGCTTGACCTTTATTGCATGTCATAGTGTCACTAATGATGATGCATAGACAATGTGACCAAATACATGAAGTAAATAAAACTGGCAATGTGTACATGTATACCTATTTTGGCTTCCATATATATGTAATTTTGTAAATAAAAGTAATAATTACATTAAATCTATATTTTTCTTCAATGAATTTTTGGACATGAATACTGCTTTAGGTTTGTACTGTATGCTACTGTTAATTTTACTGAATAAATATATTTAAGGAGCACAGTCAAAGTTTTACTGGAAATAAGTTTTGGATCAAAATATCCCCTTCATCAGTGATATGTATTAAATGAAATTGTTACCGGTATGTAATTTAGCTCAAAGTAAGAGAAAATATGCTGTATGTTTTTGTGATAATATGGTATCTTGACAAAGACTCCATCATACTTAACTTTGGAATTTAAGTTTACTCTTTTTGCAAATTTTACTGACAAATATGCACATTTTAATGATTAATTAAAAAAATAAAATAAAATAAAAAAAAGCCTTCAAAACAATTTCCTCAGATACTTTTTCTGGTATAAATGTAATGCCTTAAGTGTTTCGGAGCAAATTCAATTGACAGCTCTTGAAAATTCACAAAACTAAGGTTTTGGGACACATGAAAAAAGGGGACATGTTTCGTGTTATAGTTGGAATAAGTCAATGTGCCTTTTTGGAATCAAGTTTTGATTATCTAAGATACTACATTGTGTGTAATTGCATTTTCATAGCTTGTATATGGTCCATTATCACCATGCAGAATTAAATTCATGCGTGGGCAGATTTGAGACACCCCCTTTCAAAGATAATTTACTTTCATACGATTTTTTCCAGATTTTCAATTATAATTTACATTCTTATTTAAATCTCCAATACTGACTTTTGAAAAGTTGATATAAAAGAAAAATAAAAGATAAAAGATACCATATCATCACATCAAAGTTAGAAAATTGTGCGTGAGGTCATTGTCGTGCAACTGTAGGTGTAACAACTTGCCCCGTGTAACAGATAGACCAGGTCTCCCCTACCAACATATTCATACATGAAAACATGGACATCGGTATATGATCAACGAGATTGTAAAATGATATAAAAATTGTGTGAGCTGCCTTAACCATTTCCTAAACAAGACATGGTTTTGGTGTTCCTAGTAGGAATATATCTCGATAACATTCAGGGAGAAGAAGTATTTGCTGATTATTTTTTTCCAAGAGTATTTTCTATATTATAATATACACATTTCATTCTTATGATATCAGTTTTTTGTTGTTTCCAACTCTTTTTAAATTGAGACAGTCTAAACTTGGGTCGTTCTTGAAAAGATTAAAAACAAACCCATTTTAACGGCGAACCACTTAAACTGTACAATTACGGAGACGCATGAAAATCAACGGAAATACTAAATACGCAGAATCTTGTGATGGCGTGCATATCAAGTAATTCTAAATGATGAGTTATTTTAAATGCGTTTAGGAGTACTCTCCGAGGAAAGCATAAGAACAATCGGACGTTAACTGTGGCACGTCAAGTGTACATTTTACGGTCTTACAACGTACATAGGCATGATCTAAGTAAGATATTACATAGGAGATATACAAAGATGCATTTGTATGGTTCGATCCGTTTCCTATCGGTGGCAAAGCACAATGCATGTCTTTTAACATGTTTTTACTCCACGGCGGAGCTTTTTATTGCACTCTCCACGGCGGAGCAATTTTGCAAACTGCTTAAATTTCAAGGTTGCATTCAGATTTCTGAGGGTTATGGTCAGGCGGACCGCAGTCAGGCTCGTTCTGATAACACACAGCATGCTTTCATACTCGGACAATAGTATTTTAACTCATTTTCTTCAAAAACTTTGTAAATTTCTCCACGGCGGTGCCATCAGTAAACGCTTTTTCCAAATTTCGTTCTTCAATAACTTTTTAATTACTGTGTGCAGGGACGTGAAATTAACATCCGATGATTGCTTTCGTTAAGGCGGGGGCACTCCACGTTAGTTTTTCAAAATCGGTCGTGAATTGGTCGAAATATTTGATAAACACTTACCTGAGTCGAGGGAATTTTCAACAAAATTCTACACGGCGGAGCCGAAATTACCCATAATGCAGTTCGAACGTTGTACACCCTGAAACTTGGTCGCCAGAAGATGGCATATACATCAACTGGCCTTGAGATGACCTAGTTAAAATGATGCAAACTGTTAAGTGTTGAGCCATAAATCCACAAAATCTTCCAAATATCCTCATATTGAATAGCAATTGAGAAATTACAATTCCCAATGGACCAAATATATTCATTTAGTTTGGTAATTGTAATCCCTCCGTTACGTTTTAGCGTATTTGTTCTCCTTTTTGTATGTTACCAAATTGTAGATCGCTGCTTTTCTTTAAAGGGACATAACATTCTCATTTTGCTTTTTTAAAGTATGTCTTGATGGAAAGATTAGTTACTCTTATGCGTAGAAATACTATCAGTTTTTTTAAGTTGTAATTTAATAAGCGAAAAATACCCCTAAAATTGAGACAGAAATGACAAATTCCATAAACATCTGAACTGTTGTCCACAACAATTTGATTAATTTTAGCACAAACATATATATTTCTCGTAAACGGTGCGATATTATGGCATGAAATTTCCAGAATTTTATATGAAAATTTTCTCTTTCAGATAAAATATAAAGTAAAATTTATAAAAAAAAACCATGTGAAATGTCATTTTAAAACCCTCATATCAACAGCTGCGAAGAGAAGCGATATAGATCTGTTTCGTGTTTTTACTCTTATCATGCTGCATTTATAGGGGAAAGGTACAAAACTGGTTGTCAAAAAGTGTCTTTAAAAGGTATCGTTTCGTTGACTCTTCACGAAATAATGGCAATGGAAAACATCGTGGAAAATGAAGAAATTGCTTGTGACAAGTAATTTCTATATTTCCCACAATGTTTCCACACAAAAAGATCTAAAATATAAAAATTCCATTCACTTGAAATTGTCGTCTGCGGGATCTTTCAATTTGAACCGTCCTAAAATTTTGTTGTTTGGTAATGGGTTTAGTATATGAAAAGTCCCCAGGTTTAGAAAACAATCTAGGATGAAAAATCCTCAAGAACGTATCAACTTCTCGACATCTTCATCTACAGTTCTAAACATTAACCCAAACGACAAAATTTTGACTTGTCCAAAATCAAAGATGTTGCAGACGACAACTAAAAATGAATGAAAAAAGTAAGGTTTTTACTCATTTTGCATGGAAATTATTGTGGGAAATATAGGAAATTGCTTGTCGCGAGCAATTTCTTCATTTTCCACAATGTTTTCCATTGCAAGTTTCATGTAGGGAGTCAAAAAGAATCACTGTGTGGTAATTGGTTAAAGTTTGTCCTCATAGCATGACATCAATAACAAGAGCCGTCATAAACGGGTTATGTTCCCCGAATAAGTGTTTGACACAAAAAATGACAAGTTTTTGTACACATATTATCTATACAATTTGACCTAGAACATCTCATTTATCACTCGAGTACAAATTTTCATTAAATTCTGCCTATTATATGAAGAGAAATTTGAGAAGAAATAATTTCTACATTAAAGCCCCTTTTTTCGTTACACAATCTCAAATTGAGAAACGGGGAAAACAGTACTGTGTCTATGGATTATCAAAAGAAATTAATATGTGAAGTTTCATCGAATTTGGTCTAAGGGTTGCAGATATCTGGTTGTGGACGTACGGACGGACATATTGGCAGTCGGACAATGTGTCGACAACGATTAGCTCTCCCGATTTTTTTCGGGGAGCATAAATATGGAAATGTGCATCACTTTATGGTTTACCCTTTCTTTCAAATTTCAGGTATTAGCGCCATTCATTGAACATTTCTGAAACGCATTGAAAGAAATGAAATGCAGATATTCAGCATTTCTCCTTTGTCACAATGCTTTCCATACTATGTATATAATGTAACATACGCGATGTCCACACTTTGTAGCATTCCCTCTGTTTTCTGAATATCTTTTAACATTTACACATGGTTCCGTTTGAGAAATGGTAAACAAAATCTATTTTAAGGTAGAGTACCCGTAATGAGGTCATTTTGAAATTCATAGAGCATCGAGCGGCCTCGTTCCGTGTCCCAACTTATTCGGGCGCGGTCCTAAACATTCGGCGCCGAATGTTTTCGACTTCGCCCGAATAATGCCGACGTCACGCGAATCTCATCAGGGGTGGACTACCTTAAGCTAAGTACAGAATTTTCGCCGAGATGTAAGAGATTGTCGAAGGTTTCGTAATTTGTAAAGGATGTATCCTTAAATCCGCGAAAAAGTCCCTAGATTTAAAAGCAATTTCTTGCTCGCATTAGGATGTAAAATAACTGAGAAATTACAATTCCCCAGTGCCTTCAATAATCCTTCCGTTTTATAAGTGAAGCTTTCGTGTCATATTGGTAGGCCTACATAACAATGTAGGCTTTCTGTTCTCAATTCCTTTTCATTTGCAGTCGACAATCGTAGTATCGAAGTCAGAGGGGCCGTCAAAATACATCGACATCTCCGAGTTCGACTCATCCGATTTCGTTCAGTTTCGATTTAAGGGGGAATGCTCCAGTTTCCTAATTTTTTTCCCAATAATAGAATTTATTTATATTTTGTATGTTGAAATTACATGTTATTACCAATTGAAAAATGAAATAAAAATGGATGGTCAGCGATCTTGTTTGAATTTTATAGGCATTCGTATCACATACCCCTACATCGAAAAAATGCACAATGTCTAGCACCTGTCCAAGGTCACTAAAATGCTAATAAAATGCTGTATATTAATCGTTTAGTCCCGAAAACGGATTTAAAGTAACGTGTTACATTTAATACGAACAGAAAACCCAAAATATGTGCTACTATAATCGCGTAAATGTATAAAACAGCATGCTCACGTGTTCGGTTAGATCAACGAAGCTGGATTGTTTTATGTGAAAATTTGCATATTTTTGGAAATATTTCAAATTCTACATAATAGAATTTGATAAAACTCCCTCACTGTATTAAGCAACATGTCCTGGTAATAATTCAAAAAGAAAATGTATAGGTCAGCGCACTTATTCATAAATTACAGCACGTTTTATCAGCTACACTTGAATAAAATGACGCAAAACAGTGGTAACTGCATACACACTTACGACTGTCTTGCTCTAAATAATCGATTTCCATCATCAGGAAATCAGTTTCGCATAATAAATACACTTTTACCTTCGAAA
Organism: Fragum sueziense; assembly: GCA_963680895.1. Classification (NCBI taxonomy): domain Eukaryota; kingdom Metazoa; phylum Mollusca; class Bivalvia; order Cardiida; family Cardiidae; genus Fragum; species Fragum sueziense. The sequence continues at coordinate 15,980,870 of OY804596.1, forward strand.
ATGGTAAATTGTAATGATGTGTTATATTATTGAAAATATGGTAGTGAAACATATTGGTACGAAACATTTAATTTACTACAGTAAAGACCGAGTGTTCCGAAAAACTGGAGCATTCTCCCTTAAATGGCATTTGACCATTTTTGATGCTCACCAAGCGTGTTCATAAATGAAATATTGTAGGGAAAGGAAAGAAATTGCTTTTCCTACTAAATTTCATTGTCTGATTTTATTTCATTGTGACTTTTTTTAATATCATTTGGTGAGAACGAGACCAGAGGTGCGTTCTTTAGAGCGAGATTTCATAAGATATCTTGAGATTTCTTAAGATATTTTAGGATAAAGAGTTCTTTAGAGCAAGATTTTTTAAGACCCTCAATGGGAGGCGCCATTACCCTATACTTTCTGCGGAACCCCTCGGTCAACTCTGTACAAACAATATAAAAGAGATTTGACCGAGTTGTTCCGAACACTCCATAATTCATAAACCGCGGTGTTCCGAATGCTCCATACTTTATACAAATGACGTCATGATAACGTCATTTGTATAAATATGGAGCATTCGGAACAGTTCGGTCAAAGTCTCGGTCTTAAAAACGCTTTATCCAAAACTCCTTAAGAAATCTTAAAAAAGCTCTCTCTAAAGAACGTCCCTCGGACTTTCACTTCGACTCAAGCGGAAATTTGGCTCAACCGATGTCGAGATAACAAGTGTCGCATGCATAACATTTTTTGCATACCAGACCATTGGTCCATGTCAGCCCGCGACGTCTGTGCATCAATGTCAGAGACTATAGCTTTGGAACTTTGAAATGATTGAGAAGGGAAGAGAAACTTCATTAGCTGCTTTTCAAAAAAATACCTAGTAAATGCCGCTTAAAACAAACTCCAGTTACGAGGTTTTTATACACCACAGAAGGTGGTCGTATATTGGCGTCATCTTCTCCGTCTGTCAGTCCGTCCGTCCATCCGTTCGTACGTACGTCCACTTTTCTTGTCAACGCAACTCTAGGTTTCTGGCTGGATCTTTTCGAAACTTGGTCAATGTTATCACCTCAATTGGTAGATGTGCATGAAGGAAGGATTTTATGGTTCATTGATTTTTGCCTGAGTTATGCCCCCTTACAACTTCTCTGTCTCTGTGTCTCTATATTGTGACCATGGTACTCTTGCTGTTGAAAAGCATCGATATAGTGAGATTTCTGATTTTCTGAACCATTCTTCAAGTTTACAAGCGCCTTTAACCCTTTCCCAAACAAGACCTAGTTTTGACGTCCCTGATAGAAAATGCCAGGGTAAACATTGAGACAAAAGAAGAAACTGCTGATAACCAGCAGTTTCTCCTTTTGTCTCAATATTTTCTATGCTGTAGTATGGGCATATTCATTCTTTAACAACAATTGTTTTATTGTCTTCAGCAGCTGCCAATTAAGACCATCTCAAATTTTGCCGTTTAGGAAAGGGTTAAAGTAAAAATTGGATTATATATCAGGTATATCGCTACTTTTCTTCAAATACTTGTTACTAATACCACATTTTGAAAACTATAGTTACAAGGTTGGGTCTTTTTTTGTTTGTTTGTTTAGAAAAGCGACGATATGTTGATAAATTCTTACTACGGGAAAAACGGTATCGAGAGATTAATCTTAAATAAGATATAGGAGCTCTGATTTGTTATTTGATTGTTTTTGTTTGCAGAAAATGCAATTTAAGAAAGAGCGCGATTGTTTTTATGTTGCTTCATCACCATATTTTATCTGCTTACGAGATTTTTCTTAACCAATTACTAAACGGAAAAAAATTAGGTTTGTCCAAGTTGAAAGATGTTACAGACGACAATTTCAAGTGAATGGAATTTAAACATTCATAGTTTTTTTGGGGTAGAATTCATTGTGGGAAATGAAGAAATTGCTTGTTACAAGCAATTTCTTCATTTTCCACAATGTTTTCCCGAGGCATTATCTTGTGGGGAGTCAAAAAGACTCACTGTGTGGTAATTGGTTAACAATATAAAGGAAACAGAAGATTGTTTATGATGCATTATCTTGATATTTTTCGGATGTATTTTATAATCTGTTTCACGATGAATTATTCCCATCATTTATCACACAGTAGAAATGTAATTTAATGCTTTCCGAAACAAGACCTAGTTTGACGTTCTTAGTAAAGTAGGCTTAGGAAAACATTGATACAATAGAAGAAAATGCTGATAATCAGCACATCACTTCTCCTTTTACCTCTTAGTGCCATCTCTGTCATATTATTCACAAATTATTTTTTTAGAGTCCTATAAGGATGAATCGTCGTTTGCGGTCGAAGAAATTCGAATGGAATTGGCGATTTGTGATTGCATTTTAACAAAACTTTTGTACATTCTGTAATATTCCATACTTGTGAACTTAACCTATTCCCAAAAGACAAAATGTTAGAAAAGTCTTAGTTTTAAGTCACTATATACGACAAAATGGGTGCAAATGAATATGTGTTCCTGCATATTTTATCACAGAAAATATTTAGGCACAGAAGGAGGGACTGGCTGATAATCAGCATTTTCTGTTTTTGTCTCAATATTTCCCACCAAGGCTGAAACCTTTTTTCTCGTCTTGTTTTGCGGAAAGGGTAAATAACTTAAATCATTGGTATAACCATATTCTTCTGAAAATGTGCGTATACATACATAAAATTTATAAATACAATTGATGTTCTTTTAAGCAAAACAACATTCTTTTAAGGGATTCCATCCATCATCAAATACCAAACAATTCTTGCAACGTCGGGTGTCATGCAGGTTGACGGATATTGACGATAGTATACCTCACGATAAATGACCTGGCAGAGCAGCCCATTCTAATAGAATGGAATGCTCTGCCAGTTCAATTCTCGCCAGCTATACACCCTCGTCAATAGGGATCGATTTTATCGAGTAAACCGTGACGTAATTTCGGACAAATAGATAGTATTCCGTGGGTGTTGTTATACGGCTTGATTCAAGCCGTAGTTACGAAATTTTATAGCAATACCGACGGTTAATAAAAACATAACGGGAAACCCATTTTTATTTTAGCATGAAATTCATTGCTATTGCACAAAGGGTTTGGTATCTAATGATAGATGTTATAAGCAAATATTTCTATTGGCAATACATTGCCTACTTTTCAGAAAGGGGCACCAAAGTCACGGATTATCCAGAAACCCCAAAAAATAACGGCCTTGGAAAACATTGCGGTAAATCAATAAATTGCTTGTAACAAGCATTTTCTTCATTTTCCACAATGTTTTCGAACCAGAATGACCAAAACATGTAAAAGTTCTTTCAGTTTGAATTGTCATCTACAATACCTTTGAATTTGGAACAGCCCAGAATGTTCCTGTTTGGGAAAGGGTTAACCCTTTCGCAAACAAGGCCTTGTTTTGACGTCCTTAGCAGGTAAGGTTTGGGAAAACATTGAGGCAAAAGAAGAAAGTGCTGATAATCAGCTCTTTCTCCTTTTGCCGCAATATTTTCTGAGCTATATTGTACAAAAATTCAATCTAAATCAACACATATTTTGTTGTCTGCAACAGCTTTGACTAGAACCACCCAAAAAATTGTCGTTTGGGAAGGGTTTAAATTAAATAGCAAAAATAAAGTTCTACTCACCAAGTGGAATCCGAATTTGTAATCCAGTATGATTTAAAGCACTCTGTTTGAAGGGCACTGCTGTAGAGAAGTTAGTCATGCTCACAAAAACAAAGACACAGATCAGTATATGTAGCACATCCCATTTTAATCCATGCATTGTTAAGGCGTCTTTATTCAACTTATTTATTATAAGATAAAGGAATGCAAAAGTTCACTTCTGAAAGTTCGCAACACAGCAATTTTACTCCATGCATTGTGCAAGCATTCTTTCAATGTCAGCGTGCTTGTGTTTAGTTCATATTGGTTCAAATAGCATTTTTGAGATCATACAAGACACCAAATTGACTTCTAAAAGATATTTGTGTTGAGGTTTGTTTCCTCTCAAAGTTTTGTACTTAAATAGGTTGGTACGAGTATCCACTTTTGATATCATTGACCTTTTTTTTCATTCTAATTTCATTCAATGCATGTCCACGGCAGCCATTCAAGATATATAAAACCGTTTATCCTTGCGTATGCGTATTACAAACTTTCACGAATCTATATTGTACATGTAGAAATCACACCCGTGATAATCATGGTCTAGTTATTACTGTCTACATGTATTCGATTTAAGTTTCAGAATCGCAAATTTATCTGCGTCATTTCATTTCCTTGCAGCACAATTCATTTCTTTAGCGTTCCCGTTTCTAAAACACAGCTACAAAATAAAGAGACTCACACATTAGTTATCAAACAACACAAATGTCAACATCACAGCACGTGTATTTCCTGCAAATAATTCGATACTGTCCCAACTTCATACAATCAAATATCTTAGAAAGATTTCTATTCATGAGGACACTTGCACTATTAAATGTATATTAAGTAATTGTTCACCTGGCCTAGGTGATTACACTGGTGGTGAACTAAAACAATTTTCGCTACAACAAGGTATAGATATTTTGCGTTTAAATGTGAGTTTATAGATTTTTTTTTCTAATGACAATGAACTTGTTCTAAAAACAGACCGGGTTTACCGTTTTGTAATGACAAACTGTCGGTGTTGTTATAAAATCTCGTAACAACGGCTTCGATAAAGCCGTAGTTACGATATTTTATAACAACACCGACGGAATACATTGATCGCGAAAAAACGTCCCTTGTTTGGCCGAGTTCACCACCAGTGTAAATGGTTTTCTAAATATATTTCGAGACTGTCCGTCGTATATTGTCATGAGCAGCAGCACGTGCATAATAAAAAGTCACAATGTTCACGACAGTACTGTTATTATCGAATCTTTTCGACAGTTTACAATTTCTGGCGAGTGTAGATTATTCCGCGTCACAAGAATTCATAGAATATTTGTCCGGTTTATGAGAAATTTTACAGACTAATACAAAAATTATAATAACTGCGTGAGTATTTTGGTTTCTCTTAAGTCTGCAAGATGTCTGTAAAGTTCCAAGAACAATGCAGAACTTACTATTGTGACGAAAGCATGTCACAACACGATTTACCTTTTCCAGACAAAACATTGACTTTACGTCACTAGTAAAATAGATTAGGAAATCACTGAGAGAAAAAAAAACCACAAAATTAATAGCTGATCATCAGTAAAATCTCTTTTCCGCTTTTCCTCAATATATACTCAGTTCCAAAAGAAAGTGTGCACTTTTGCGTTTTACTTTTACATTAATTTTCACAAAGTTAATGGCAATTTAGGGAGTAAAAGTGATATCATACTTCAGATTAGACCTTAAAGAAAATTGGCATTAAAACAGATGTCGATACAATTGCACATATTGCATACACATAGTCAGATCATTATGGTGTTGATGGTGTTGAGATTTGCACTCCTTACAGCTTTTCCTGTGGATAGAGTTACAAGCTTATATGCCGTTGTAGGGTTTGGCCAGGCCTTCCAAGCCATTTCCACGTTAAAGCTTGAACTTTCTTGAAGACATTACGTGTACGTCAACGTTAGTAATCGCTACGTTAGTATTCTAGTGAATTGCCGTCGGACGTCGCAATAACGTTCTAAAGCGAATTTGTTCGCCTTTTAGATGCCATACAAATGACCAATTACTATTAGAACATAAATACCATACAAATTCAAATTTTCGGAAAGTCTTTGTTTTTACCAGGTTCGGTCTTGCCCACCAACGTTAATTGTAATTCGTTTCACGCTAATGCAATATGTACAAATGTAATGAACATGTGATTTTATGCTACGATATGCCAAAAGGAGTGCAGCGAGTGTAATTTCTGGTAGATAACTCATCCAGCACGTGAAGCATACGTAAAACACTAAAAATTCAAAATCGCAATCAAACCGAAAATCCTTGCGTGCTATGCGATTTCTTCATCAATATATCGCTTGTCAATAGTCTTGAGATGTGTCGTACAAAATTTCCTTGCTGTAGACGGTATACTTTTCGAGACATCCAAAATTTAAAAGTGCACACTTTCTTTTGGAACTGAGTATACGTACTTTTAATTTTGATATCAATTACCGTGTTGTCTGCATCTATTTTCAAATTGGACAAGTCAAAAGAACTCACCCCGTGAAAAGGGGTTTATAACTTTATATGTCTCTTTCCCAAAAGACAAAACTTAAGGATGGTCAAATTTGAAATCAGAGCATGCAGACGGCAAAATGAATGTAAATATATAGTTCAAGTAAATTTGTGAGTAATATAGCTGAGAAAACTTTGAGATAAAAGGAGAAAATGCTGATCATCAGCATTTTCTTCTTTTGTCTCAAGGTCTTCCCGAACCAATTCTATTAAGGATGCCAAAACCACGTCTTGTTTGAGAAATGGTTTAAGGAAACGATGAGCATTATTTCCTAAATGGGCCGATGCTGTGATGATAGAACTGCATCCGCTAGGTTTCTTCAGAAACGCACTAATTGTCCACTATAAATCTTCGGTTACATTCGAAAATGTCGTAACTATAGCTTATTCAAGCTGTAGATACGACAATTAGAACGGATCCAGCGACATGGAGAAGTGTCCTTTAATAACGCTTGTAATTGGTACAAAACCGGCAATTCCATCGTCAAAGGGAAGTCACCGCAAAACATTCCGACGGTTATTTTTTATCAATACATATATGGCAAACATTGTGGTGTTCTGATTTGCTTTATCTTTTTTAAACCTTTCCCGAACAACAAAAGGTAGTGTGGTCCAATTTGAGAGATTCTGCAAACGACAAAATGACTTTTAATAAGAATGGCATTTGTGGACAAAATAGTTAAGAAAATATTGAGGAAGTTGGATAAAACGCTGGCTATCAGCTTTTTTCCTTTTTGGCTCAATGTTTTCTCAAACGTATTATGCGTAAAGTGAAAAGGTTATCTTTACGAAAGCATTGAATAAAATTGTCTATATCGTTGCTTTTCAACGAAAACCTCGTAAATGCAGCTTAAAACAAGCTGCAGTCACGAGGTTTTCGTTGAATAGCGACGATAAACTAGATCTATATCAATGAAAAATTCTTACATAATTATTCCGTGTATTTTTCATACAAATTACTAGACACCAGCCACACTAAAAAACGGAAGAACGATATATCCGTAAACGAGCTAGCCGACATAGGCCCTACTGCTGAATGGCTTATAAGTTCGCATGGTAATACGAGAATTACATGTATACTCACAGTGATTAAGGTATTCCACCCTTTATGAGATTCGCACATAATTATTCACACGGAATTATTTGGGCGACGTCGAAAACATTCGGCGGTTGAATGTTCCACCGCCGAATGTTTACAGCCGCGCACGAATAGGTTCAGATACGTAACTACGCCGCTCGGAAAAAACGATGTTTTTACTAATTTTAAAATGGCCATATTATGGATATTCTACCTCAGATCTCAAAACTATGAATTCAATGGTCATTTGGTCGAAGTTTCTCAAGTACTGTTGCCGGTTGTCTTTTGAATGCCCGTATAAGAAGTATAAATACATCGTTATCAAGTGTCTTGGCTAAAATTCTTGGTGCGATTTACGACGAACGTCTAAGGTACAGACCAATTGTCATTCCATAAAAAGTTTCCGTGTTAATCACATTAAATAGTAGGCATTATAATACACCCTATATTCCTTTGACTAGTACTACTTTTACTCAGAAATATTTGAAGACTTGAAAAATATAAAATTAGTGGAAATTGAGTCAATGTTTTGCAAGCATAATCGTAGAATTGGAAGCATGTCTTGGTTTTTTTTTTTTTTTTTTTTTTTTTTTTTTTGGTCACGATCCGCGACGGATGCATTGCGTTGGATGTGGAACGAGTAAACTGTCCAGATCATTCCAATCGAAAGTTCTAATCAATCACTATAAATATTAGCAGTCTGTTACGCAGAAACTATAGCCTAAATAACACACGACAGTAACAAAGTATCTATTACTTACAGATGAAATTGTAAATCCATGAAATCAATAGAAATTTAGTCCTCGTTTAGAAAGCGATATAGTAAAACTGCATGACATCTTTCGTCGATTATTTTCTGTCAAGATATGCAACGAACGTAAATTCTTTTGGATATGGTTCGAATAAATAGCAATCGATTCTGGATATACAGTTACGATATGATAAACCGCCTGTGTTGTTATAAAATCTCGTAACTACGGCTTGAACCAAGCCGTAGTTACGAGGTCTTATAACAAAACATATGAAATACTATCGTTTGTCCGAAATAACGCCACGGCTTACTTGATCAAATCGTTCCATATTGTCCATCGTCCCGTTAACCCTTTCCCAAACGACAAATTTTAGGGTGATCCACTTCAAAAATTGCCACAAATGACAAAATTGATGTTATTACAGAAATGATTTGTGTAAAATATGGCACAGAAAATATTGAGACAAAAGGAGAAACTGCTGATTATCAGCAGTTTCTTCTTTTGTTTCAATGTTTTCCCAAGTCTTTTCCATTAGGGACGTCAAAACCAGGTCTTGTTTAGGAAAGGGTTAAACAAGGTTTGTGATCACATGAAACACGAGATGTCATTCACGCCGTTACAATCAACTAAATGACACAAACTTAAGCAAGGCATTAGCTTTTACTTAGAAATTGAATGATTAAGTCACGGAATCTGTCGCTATTTCGTCTAAACACAATCAAGTACTTGTACATTGGCAGTAATGCCGGAATTGGGTGGTATAGATCACAATTTGAATACTGATTTGTTTCGGACGTAGTTCAAATCAATTGGCAATATCTAGCAATAGATGTCGCCACCTGTCGATTACCATCTATCTCTGGTGGGCATTCTGGGTTAACTACTTTCAAGATGTCAGCGCCCATAAAATGCATGCACGTGGTACTTCCTCATGACTTCCTGTCACGCGGCATATTTGCTTCATATGCTTGCATAGAGTAAAATGAATAATCTAATTTGAATTGATTATTTTATTAGATGAAATTGAGACGAAAATCAAACTTTATTTTGTTGCAAATGTATTTGTAGTTGCAATTTTCTGCTAGCTACTTTTTGGCGACAGGATTTTGGAGTTATGCGCACCGCGTAGTGATTTTTATCCAAAAATGGATAAAGTGATGCGTCAAATGAGTCAGTCCAAAAATAAAAAAAAAATAGACTGGAAATATTGTAGACTGGCTGCTTAGTCAATGAATCAATTGGTCGTTTATTCCTGCAAAGGCATTCGTGTTAATTTTACTAATCAAAGTACTGTAAGTACTTTTGGGAAGCAAATTTGTCAATAATGTAGGCCTGTCCAGAAGTAGAATACTTTCATTAGGTACTTTGATTATTCATTTGAATACCTTGAATACTTTTATTCGTAGAGCACATTGATTAGGTAATTTGATTATCCAGAATACCTTGAATACTTTGATTCTATGCTGGAGTTGTATCTATTTTTAGCACAACTTCATGCATATTAATTGTTTGTGTAAGCTTTGAATATATTTCATAGATCAGTAAACCTGACTGTCCCATTTACTAGGAAGGCCATTGGACTGATCTTTGAACCATAATAAAGCAAATTACTACGTCGATCTTTTCTTCTCTTAGAGACATGATTAATTGAATGTTTCATTTTCAGTCACACAATTCAATATCTACACATAACGTCAGACTTACATATTGAATGTTCGAATGACTGTTACCTCATAAATCTTTGCTTTTGATAAAACTATTTATAGTGAGGAGGACTGGAAGATGCTGTGTGGTATATGGTAAAGTGCAGAGACAGGTGGCTGCAAAGAGAAGCAAAATTTGCTTCCAAAAACTAAACACCAGTGGCACTACTCTCTGACATATCGTCTGACATATCGTCGCTTTTCAACGAAAACCTCGTAACTGCAGCTTTAAACATGCTTCAGTAATGAAGATTTTGTTGAAAAGAATCGATATGAATGACAAACACACTTGCAAGGCAAAAAACTGTTACTTAGAAATGAAATCTTAAAAGAAATTTAGTCCATAACCAGAGGTGCGTTCTTTAGAGCGAGATTTTTTAAGATTTCTTAAGATGTTTTGATACAGCGTTTTTGAGACCGAGATTATAAGCGAGGTGTTCCGAATGTTCCATACTTCATACAAATGACGTCATCATGGCGTCATTTGTATGAAGTATGGAACATTCGGAACTCCGCGGTTTATGAATCATGGAGCATTCGGAACAACTCGGTCAACTCTATCCCATATAGATTGTACAGAATTTACCGAGGGGTTCCGAAAGAAGTATAGAGCAATGGCGGCTCCCATTGAGCGTCTTAAAAATCTTGCTCAAAAGAGCGCTTTATCCTAAAACATCTTAAGAAATCTCAAGATATCTCAAGAAATCTCGCTCTAAAGAACGCGGCTCAGTAGTATTAATCATTTGTCTTCGTCCTATTCGTTTCCTCGTTGATTTTTCTTGTTTTCGTTCTTGTATCGTTTTTATAGAGTGCAAATAAACTATCTAATTACTTAGTTTCAAGACGGAGTTTGTCGTTTTGTAATGGGCTCTTGTAATTTATTACGCACGTAGCCATTTACTGAAAAAAATAAGAGCACAAGTCGCAAAATCAATAGTGACAAAGAGCAGCTTTCTCAAGTAATGCCGAGTTTGACTAGCCCCAAAATGTCAAACATCACAGAACACGGGGACAACAGAAGAAAATAGAAATTCTCAATCAAGTAGAATACCCGATTTGTGGTCATTTTGATGTAAATAAAACATCGGATTTTTTCGAGCTGCGTCGTTACGTATCCGAACTTATTCGGGCTCGGTCGGAAACATTCGGCGGTGGAATGTTCCACCGCCGAATGTTTTTGACGTCGCCCGAATAATTCCGACGTCGCGCGAATCTCATTAGGAATGGACTACCTTAAAGCTTATTGTATTGACAAGAAATAATGTGCCGTATTTTGGTAATGGACTATACTCATTAGTTACGCACTGAGCCAAATTTACCGAAGAAAAATTAAGAGGCCGAGTCTTGAAATCGATAGTGTCACAGAAGAGGTTTCTCGAGTGTCGCTTAGCGGGAATTATTTTCCACGCTCGGCGGTAAATTTAGACATAATGTGATATTTCTTGTCAACGGTCTTGCGTTGCGGTCTCGCAGACGGCTTTATAGGCAAGATTTTGGGGGTAACTTCTTTAATAAATGACACAATTTTAGGCTGCTCATATTTGAAGGCCGGTGCAGACGACAAAATAGAGATACAAGAGGACCATGATGGTCCTATATCGCTCACCTGAACCTAAATGATATGAGCAACACTTTTGTTCAAATCAATTAATATCTATTACTTTAAGACTGAAAAAGAACTTATGGTCAATAAGGTTGTGAAAATCTAACTCATCCAAGATCTAAATTATGGTGCCAAACATTGTACAGGGCTCCAGATAAGAGGGGGTGGTTTCAAACTGCAATAATGCTGTCAGTGATCATCCAACCCTATGTTGTAGGTACTCATTTGTATCGTCTCGTCGAGACAATTCAAATGAGAACCCACAACATAGGATTTGAATTCGGAAAAACAATGTTAGTATGTCTTCACCTCCACTTATCTGTAGCCCTGATTGTATCCAAGTTTTGTCTTGATTGATAAATAATTGTAGATTCTAGAGTATAAACAAGGTCGAAAACAGCCGAAAACAACAATTTTGTCAATTTCAAGGGCACAAAACGCTCGACTTTCTGATCAGATCAGACTGAAAATCAATCTCATATGAGATCTTATGGTTCCCAACATTGTGTCCAAGTTTTGTATAGATTGATCAATAATTGTAGATTCTAGAATGTAAACAAGGTCGAAACCAGCCGAAAAATGGCAATTTTGTCAAATTCAAGGGCACATAACTCTCAACATTCTCCTCAGATCAGACTGAAAATCAAAGTCATCCAAGATCTTATAGTCCCAAACATTGTGTTCAAGTTTTGTCTTGATTGATAAATAATTGTAGATTCTAGAGTATAAACAAGGTCAAAAACAGCCAAAAACAGCAATTTTATCAAATTCAAGGGCACATTACTCTTGACTTTCTAATCATATCAAACTGAAAATCTAAGTTACCTGAGATCTTATTGTCTCCAACAGTTTGTCCAAGATTTGTCTTGATTGGTCAATAATTGTAGATTCTAGTGTGTAAACAAAGTCGAAAACAGTAAAAAAAACAGCAATTTTGTCAAATTCAAGGGCACATAACTCCTGACTTTCTGATTAGATCAGACTGAAAATCAAACTTATCCCAGATTATATGGTCCAAAACATTGTGTCCAAGTTTTGTCTTGATTGAATAATAATTGTAGATTCTAGAGCGTAAAAAAGGTTGAAACCAGCCGAAAATGGCTATTTTGTCAAATTCAAGGGCACGTAACTCTTGACTTTCAGATCAGATCAGACTGAAAATCAAACTCATCTGAGATCTTAAAGTCCCCAACATTGTGTCCAAGTTTTGTCTTGATTGACCCTTTCCCACACATTGGCGGTTTTGGATGCCCCACAAAATAAAGGCTTTGGAAAACATTGTGACAAACAATTTCTTCATCACCCACAATGTTTTCTACTAAGAAAGACCAAAAAATGTTAAATTTTGTTCAATGGAACTTGTCGTCTGCAACACCTATGATTTTGGACTAGGCTAAAATTTTGTTGTTTGGTAATGGGTTAATAAGAGTGTAAATCTATTTATATCCTCTATCAAACTAGATAACTCTACTTATACTGAAGTAAAGTAGTGTCAGAGTTCCTTCCCTTAGATTAACTCTTTTTTGAATACAGCAAAAAAGTGGCAATTTTGCCCAATTCAAGGACACATAACTCTTATCTTTCTGGTCAGATCAGACTGAAAATTGACCTCATCCAAGATCTTATGGTCTCCAACATTATGTCCAAGTTTTGTCTTGATTGATCAATAATTGTAGATGCTAGAGTGTAAACAAACTTAAAAACAGCATTTTTTGACATTCAAGGGCAGATAACTCCGCACTTTCTGGTCCGATCAGGCCCATAATCGAACTTGTCCGAGAACTTATGATCGTACTTGTTTTGGCCAAGTTTGATCAAGATTGAGTAATTTTTGTGGATGCTAGAGTGTAAACACCCCAAATGTTGACGGACGGACGGACGGACGCCGGACAAAAAGTGACCACAATAACTCACCTCGAGCACTTCGTGCTCAGGTGAGCTTAAAATGGGATTGAGTACAAAATGACAATGAAAAATTTTTCAAAAGAAGAAGATATTGGCTACTAGCACTTTCTGCTTTTGACTCATTAGTTTTCCAAGTCTGTCTTGTAGCAGAGACATCAATGCCATGTTTTGACCGGAATAAAAATGAGAGCCCGAGTCGTGAAATCGATAGTGTCACAGTAGAGGTTTCTCGAGTGTCGTTTGGCGGAGATTATTTTCCACACTCGGCACCAAATTTAGCCCTAATGTGATACTTTTTGTCAATGCGTTTGTTGTCTTGCAGTCGTTTCTAGTGGCAAGAGTTTTGGGACATTAAATTAATTTTCTCGAGTTTAGAGGAAAATGAGTTTACACCCTCCCACCCAAACCTCCTTCCCCTTTGTTTTACTGTTTGTAAACGTTTAATTTTAACGTTAATCATTCACAAAGGCTTGAACTGTTTTCTTATCTTGGCGTACAAGGACTGGAGATGTATACATGTACGTAAAACTCACATACTATAGTTTTGGGTTTTGAGAAAAGGCGTCTGGTTTCAAAAAATAGGCATTGCAATACAAAACTCTTCATGGAAAAATTAAATTTTCAGTTTTCTGATTTTAGGAAATGTGGATTTTATTATCTTTAACACATTTAATATCTGCCAGCATGTATGAGTTGAGGAAATCAGTTACTAGTCACAGTAAAATCATTTTCATTGTGAAATTGACATATCGGCAAGTTCTCCAAAGAATTGTTTTGAACTATACTGTAATATCCATACTGTGTTGTCATTTACGGAATCGTTTGAATTTCCGAAAATTAAATCTCTCCAATATTCCATTGGGAATGGTTTCCCCCCTGTTTTCACTATTCTGAGTCAAAATTAAACACTCGATTGAATTATCGGTTAGGCTTCCGATGACATAAAGAAAATGTCAAAGTATTGTTTTTTTTTTTTTCATGTTCATTGAAACGAAAACTTACAAAATTACTGGGTCCGATTTTTTTTTTAAATTAAATCTTTTCAACACGGCAGAATTTTGCATTGGATCATTTTCAAAGCTAATGCGGACGAAAATTAAGTAGATAATGAACATAGAGTTGGTGAACTATATACCACAGAAATACTGGGGTAAAAGAAGAAAATACTGATTTTCATTAGCCTTCCATAAAAGTGGCGTCAAAACCAGGTATAGTTTGGAATATGGATAACTTGATTGGAATCAATCTTGGGCTAAAATAGACTGATTCTGTCGGCTTTACCTGGTAAATCGCCAATGTTGTTATATACATAGTAATATTTCAAGAAACGAACGACATTGCGAATTATGCGCCTCAAACGATATAGAAGACGAGTTTCATTTTACTTTACAATGTACTTTTTATCTAGAAATTCGCACAAAATTTATTCCAAAATATTACTACAAAAAACCTAGCATGTTTAAATTTATTGAGCTTCTTAATACCCGAAATAAATCTTTATTGCTCAAACTGTCATGTTTTTTTCATTTTTTTTTTTTTTTTTTTTTTTTTTTTTTTTTTGAAGAATGCTTTCGAACTGAGACGAAATCATTACCTTAATTCCTAATACCACGTATTATCTGTAGTTACTCTCACGTACGCCGAGCCCGGATAGCTAAGTCGGTTACGTCGGATTCTGTCAATCCAGGGGTCTCGAGTTCGAACCCCGGCTCGGCCAGTATCCATTCTGACATTTGACAAAAGTCATTTGTCTCTCACCAATGGGTGTGAGTCATCTATGTGAGAGAGCAGCTCGGTTTGGATATTGTGGTTGTAGTGGTGCGAGAAATACCAGGAACCCACGGTTATGTGCTCCAACCGCCGCGATATGACCATAGAAGTTGAAAACGGCGTAAAACCCCAATAAAATCAAAATACTCTCACGTATATTCTCTTTCATTTTGAATGTCATGTATAATAGGATGTTTTGTTTATTATGCTGCTGTATCATGATTGCCATTTCCTTGTCATGCATGTTTATTATTATGTTGTGACTATGAGCCTATGTGCTAAATGTCGTAATAAAGAATGTGCTGTTCTGTTATAAAACCACGTAACTACGATTTCAATCAAGCTTATGTTGTGCGCTTTAGAAATACTATTGTTTGTCCAAATTAAATCACGGTAAACTGAGAAAAATATCGTTCCATATTCGAAACAGGCCCTCGTTTAGTAGCCCCGCGTAAAAAAGCTTTAAATCATGTCTTAAAGTTCCATCACTGTCCTGATACTAATCGCCACGCAGCTTTTTGAGCATTTCTTTCGAAATTTACAAATACCAACATCTTCAATTAAAAATGATCGCAATTCAACGTTTAAAACGCAAAAAAGCAACTTTACCACAAATCTAAATTCCCAGATCGTTTCAAATAAATCCTTGAAATTTATTTTAACGATTTCTCAAACGATGACGCGTTTAGAGGCATATAATAGAAGCATTCGCGAAACATTTAGATAAAAGGAGAAACTGCGGACGAGTCATTTTATCGCCTTCAGAACCTTTCAAATTAAAACAGCCTACAGTCAACACTCGTTGTGTCGAGGTCAGTGGGACCGTTAAAATACCTCGACATATCCGGAGTTCGAGTCTGACCATTTTTGTTACAAATCAAGTACGTCCACAATTGAAATATAGTAGGAAAAGGATAGAAATTGCTCGAAACGAGCAATTTCTATCCTTTTCCTACTATAGTTCAATGGCTAAATCTATTTGAAAATTGTTTTTGCTTGAGATATTTGATATCCATGGATTGGAACGGGACCAGATTTTCCCTTCGACTTATGCAGAATTTCGACGCATCCAATGTCGACATAACGAGTGTCGACTTGTTTGCCGGTCGGAAACTTGTGAAAAGGAAGTAACTATGATAAATCAAGAAAATTATATGTTTCATAATCCTTTTTAACCCTTATTTTGGGGTTGTCTATTTTAATACCCGCTGCAGACGTTATAATGCAATAAAACATTTTCTTCTTTAGTCTTAATATTTTCCCAATTTTTACATAAGAGACGTCAATATCAGGTCTTGTTCGAAAACGTGCTACATTCTAGATAAATTCACCTTCATCCCTTTTCTATCAAATCTCAACGTTATTATTTTATCCCTAAAGTTCTGTTTGCATTCCAAATTTCAAAACGAATGTCTGTTAGGGAAGTCAAAACCAGGCTCTGTTGGGGAAAGGGTTATGCATTTTAATGAACAAAACATTTTTTATCATTATGAATCACACCACAAATTATATAAAAACAAAGACATATAATAACTCTGATAAAAAAAAACACTTCCAAAGAAATCCCACTTTCACCCTTATATTCATCATATCTCGACGGTTATCCCTACAAAGTGCTAATTTGTTAGCAATCCAGATTCCAGGAACGTTTCCAATAAATACTGAAGATTTGTCTTAATAAGGATTCCCTATGACCGTTCGTGATGGATCAATATAAACAAAACTGCTTTATAAATGTCCTCTAACCTTTAGTATAAACGATAAAATTATATAGTGGTCCAAATTGAAAGCTGTTTCAGACGAAAAGTTAATGGAAATGTGTACAATAAAGCAAGGAAAATATTAAGACAAGAAAAGAGAATGCTGGTTATCAGCATTCTCTTCTCTTGTCTCAATGTTTCCCCAAGCCTTTATTGTTAGGGACTTCAGAACCAGGTTTGGTTTGGGAAAGCGTTATGGCTAGAATGACCCCTAATTAGAGGAAAGGGATTTCCTTAGAAAATCCTGTCAAATCAATGCCTAGGGTTTCGGGGATATTTTTGGCTATCATTATTTGGGGAAAGTAATGCTGATAATAATCCTCACCTCTCTTTATTTCTCGTGGTTTGTATTTTATATTTGTGATTAGAATTAGAATTCTGAACGGTATTGGACTTTAAAACATTCTCAACTAGGACCTGTCTTTTGTTTCATTTCTTAATTAATAGCAATCTGGTCGTCGAAAAGAACGTTTCTACCAATTACTATTGGCTATAAGAATGCATGTATGAAAACAAAGTCATTTTCACACTAGTCAGTGTCAGTCTTAGGCTCTCGACAATAAAACATGTCATCGCTTCTTTTCTACGAAAACCTCGTAGCTGCAGCTTAAATCAAGCTGCAGTTACGAGGTTTTCGTTGAAAAGCGACGTTATTATTTTTTTTTTTTTTAATCTAAATTTTAAGCTCACTGTTTTTGACAATGTGTTGATTTATCTGCCTCACTATGTGATAGGAAAATGTCACATAGAAATAACTAGAACGATATACCCTTGTCAGGCTTCGAAGATTTAACATTATACCAGAGAGACCCGTTTTACTAAAGTCTTGCGATTTCTTTGTATGTAGTTTTAAACGCAAGTTGTGGTAAAACAATGCGTAACATATTTTACTTTTGGACAAGTTTACGATCGTACATTTCAGATATTTTCCCTCAATGTTTTCCTAAGCTTTTTTATATACCAGGGACATCAAAGCCAGGCTTTGTTTAGGAATGTTACCCAATCGGAGATTAGATCCAAACTTACGAGTATGATATTCCATTTTATCCAGCCATAAAACAAGATAAATATCGTCGAGATATATATATAGTCACTTCAACACCGAAAATCGTTCTTTTTTATTTATTCTATGTTTTGAAATATCATTAATCCATTACCACACAATGGCTCTTTTTGACTCTCTACAAAACAATGTATTTGAAAAACATTTTGGAAAATGAAGAAATTGCTTGTAACAAGCAATTTCTTCATTTACCACAGTGTTTTATTTTCAGAAATATCAAAAAAGTGAAAATTTAATACGTGTTAACTTGACATCTGCAACAACTTTGAATTTTAAGCTGCCTATTTTTTTGTTGTTTGTTGATGGATTAAGGCATGAATCTAAGCACACAAACTTTTTTGGGAGATGAAATCTTTATGGAACGAAAATCCCTTATTATCCAATAAACATACGATGAATTCCTCCTAGTACCAACATATTAGCTGTATCTTCGCTAACACGCAGCGAAATGTCGCACAAAAATAAGCTCTCACACGACAAAAGCTTTTACTTAGAAATGAAATCTTAAACAACTAAATCGATACCAATTTGTCCGCAGATCCCGGAAAATGCCTCACGGCAACGTTTATCCGCCTTTCTCGGTAATCTTTCAGATAGTTTTGGATATGAATACGTTTTCTTTCATAGAAAACATAGAGAGAAAAGGAGAAAATATTTCCTGGGTCTGTGTTTATCAGGTTGTCGTGTTAGTTCTAAAGCTAGTCTAAGATGCGTACATGTACATGTATATATGTGCAAGACTTGCTTAATAAATAATCTCCAAATTATTTACTAATTTTACTTTGTTTATCATGTATTATTTTAGAAACCACTGAAGAATCTGTTGTTTTTTTTTTTTTTTTTTTTTCGTTTATTTATTTATTTATTTATTTATTTATTTATTTATTTATGTTGTTGTTGTTGTTGTTGTTGTTGTTGTTGTTGTTGTTGTTGTTGTTGTTGTTGTTGTTGTTGTTGTTGTTGTTGTTAAACTAATCAGGTTTTCTTCATATTTATCTTGTCGCGTGTCGTCTGGTGATGGATTCTTTAACGGATTAGCCTACCAGATGGCAAAATTTTAGACTTGTTTAAATTCAGAGATACTGCAGACAAGAATTTCAAGTGAATTCAAGTTTACATAATTTGGTCTTTTATAAAAGAAAACATTGTGGGAAATAAAGAAATTGCTTGTCAAAGGCAATTTCTTTATTTTCCACAATATTTTTCCAAAGCCATTGCCTTGTATGGAGGAGTCAATAAGAACCATTGTCTGGTAATGGGTTAAACCCATTTTCAAACACGACTTGGTTTTAACTTTTCCGGTAGCGGAAGATTGAAAAAAGTAAAAGAACATACTATGCACGAACATTTTCTTCTTATTCAACAATATCAAGTGAAAAATGTTCTGTTTTTAAATCAGATTTACCGTCTGTAGTAGCTTTCTATTTTGCCTGAAAGTCTGTCGCACAGAAAAAGCAAGTAAAACTTTGAGCATTGACAATGTATAAAGGGAAGCAACTCAAATGATATAGTAACGAACTTTCATCTTGAGTTATTCAAATACTGACGTCCTTATTTTGGCTATGATTATTTGGGGAAAGCAATGCTGATACCAATTATTCTCTCCCTCTCTATATTTCTCGTGGTTTGTATTTGTGATTAGAATGTTGCCAACTCTGAATGGTCCCGGACGTTAAAACAATTCCCAACTAGGACCTGTCTTTTGGTATTCCTAATAGAATATCATTTGGAAAATATTGAGACAAAAGAATGAATTACTGGTAAACAGAACTGTCGCAAGTAGTAAATGTGCCAAGGGCGGATCTAGATGGGGGCGATGGTCCAGAACCACCAACATACATTTATCCGTCTCTCATTGCATACTTTAGAGGGCAATGCTCCAGTGTTACTATTCATTTTCCCACCAAAATGAAATAAAAATGGATAGTCGCCGATCTTGTTTGGATTTTGACGTAACGTCAAAAGTTGCGGACCAAGGCAAAATTGGCTATATGCATTTGGGTTTAAAACCGTATATTTGTTATTTTAATTTGAGAAACACGCATGCATTTGGTATCATACAAAGATTTTGGATTGTAATTCATTTATATACGTCGATGTTTGAATAAAGACAATTCAATTTTAAAAAGAAATAAAGTTTGACGTAGAAAATGACGTTGTCAGGCGTAACAGACATTAAAGAACAAACTCGCGAGAATCCCATTACAATAAAAAGTAAGAACTTTGGCAAAATACGTCAGTGGTGTCACATAAAATATAATGTAAATCTTACGGCAGTTGGATGGTGTAAACAAATTGGGGAGGAATGGAAAGAAAGAGGGAATTTTTAAGTATGTCTAATTTTCAAATCTAATTTATTTTTTCAATAGGGATTGGAAATAAAAAAAAAATAAATAAAGATAAAAATGGGACATACATCTGAGCTCTTGTTTTGTAGTTATTTCTTTGTTTTGATTGAAGTTGAAGAAAATCATTATTTTATTGCGTTTATACCGTAACAAAAATGTCACATTTTCACTAAAATGATCAAGAAAGCTAGGGTAATTTTTTCACATAAAAAATATAGCTTTTTTTTTTAAAAGGAAATCAAAATATTTTCAATTTCAATTGATTTTCGACATACTACTCGGATAAAATTTGAAACAATAAATGCATTTGTCAACATCTCTTCAACTAGCGAAGATATAAAGTGATATGTCACACAGACGCGTTTTTGACGATTCGACGTCATTCTGATTTGTCAACTATTCATGGCGTTTTAGGCTCCTGTAGTGATGATCTAGGTCAAATTGTTTTTACGTTGTTTGATTGACTATAATTGAATATATTCCCATCAATATCATGCTAGATCTTTTCGATTCCTTCGTTGGGCCTATATTAAGTTACGGATGCGAGGTCTGGTCTTTTACAAACACAGATTGCTTAGAAAGAATCCACAGAAAATTCTTAAAGAAACCTTTGAATGTTAAATTACAAACGAACAATTCGGCACTGTACGGTGAATTCAGCCGATATCCACTTAAAATTAATAATGCAAGTAAGAAAGTTAAAATATTTTTTTAAAACTATTTTCAAAAAAGAGCAAGAATTGCATGCTTAATACAATTATCAATGGCATGTGTAGAATTGATCTTTTGAATTTTAATACTTGGATAGCAAAAGTAGAATTAATGCTACAAACAAACGGGTTCTATGAAGTATGGCTTTTCCCCGCTTCAGTTAATGAAAACATATTCATCACACTTTTCCGTAATCGATTGATTGACCTTTTCATCAATGATTGGCACAGAGATAAGGAAATGAAAACATCTTTAAATTTATACAAAGCATTGAAGCCAAATTTTGAAATTTCGCCATATCTTCGGCATATGAACAATCCAAAACTAAGAAACACTCTCGCTAAAATTAGGCTTTCTTCTCACATGCTTAATATTGAATGGAAGACAGAAACATTCCACGAAATGAAACAATTTGTAATATGTGCGATCTAAACGAAGTTGAAGATGAATTCTATTTTATTTTATTTTGTCCATTTACACTTATCTGAGAAAAAAAGTAGATCTATATTGAAAATACTATTTTAGAAGTCCGAGTGTCTTTAAATTGGTTGAATTACTTAATAATAATGATAAGAAAACATTAAATAAATTAGCCCTTTTCTGCAATGAAAGTTTTGAAATTAGAAAGAATAACCTATTGATAAACCAACAATAATTTAATTCTAAGCAACTTCCGCATAGACTTTTCTCTTCCTTTTTCCTTAAAATTTTTCTACAATTTTTCATTATAAATTACTCTCCTGTTTATATGTAACATTTTGTCTTTGTATGGTGTAAATATGATGTAAATATGTGTTAATGACGAGGAACGACCATCGTTCAAGTCTGAATTAAATTTTATTGAGTTGAGTTAAACTATACTAGAGGAAAGAAGAAACGCAACAACTATTTTTTGTTATTTCTCTTAATTCTTTTATGTTATTGAGTCAAAAAAGTAACTTATTATTACAGGGTACTGTATCTTGATATTAATTTTTGTGTGTACGCTAGAACCTGTCTTACCTGTGAGATAACGTCAAAATAGACGTTTACACGTTTCTCACGTGCAAACCTTTAAATATCCAAATTTTACATAGAACTCTTTTAATTTGTGTAGATGCACGTCGACTCGACAAAATGCAATGCTTTTTGTTTGGATTAAATACCCAATATCGTTTTGCAACCTATTCAAAGACGTCGTCTGGTAGCAATTTTGATGTTCACGAATGGAACATCTCAACCCGCAGTTGCTGCTGACTTTGGTGTACATCGGTTTACAAAATATTGCTTTCGACTTTGCATACACGCCTTGTAGAGAGTCAAAACTCAAAATGCAAAATGACCCTTCAGGGCTTCCATTTTCAAAAAGTCGAAAGTCAAAAGTAGAAAGTCAAAACTCAAAATGCAAAAATGACCCTTCAGGGCTTCCATTTTCAAAAAGTCGAAAGTCAAAAGTCGAAAGTCAAAACTCAAAATGCAAAAATGACCCTTCAGGGCTTCCATTTTCAAAAAGTCGAAAGTCAAAAGTAGAAAGTCAAAACTCAAAATGCAAAAATGACCCAGTGCTTCCATTTTCAAAAAGTCGAAAGTCAAAAGTAGAAAGTCAAAATTCAAAATGCAAAATGACCCTCCAGGGCTTCCATACGTTCTACATACGTATGTCAGATTTTTGTAACAATGCGCTAAAAGGCTTCCGGTAAAAATGGTAAGGAAAGACATCGCGTGAAAGCGTGTATCAATTGTGGAATCCTTTTACATGTAGAATTTAGATTTTAGGTCAGCCTTGCTGAAAATCTCTTTATTCAACCTTTTCAACACGTAAAACCTATTGACTGGTCCAAATTCAAAATAGTGCAGACGTCAATATTTGTGCCACTTTTTATATGGAATTTGTAAGTTAGAGCATGTTAAGGTAGTCCACCCTTGATGAGATTCGCTTGACGTCCGAATTATTCGGGCGCTATCGAAAATATTCGGCGGTGGAACTCTCCACCGCCAAATGTTTACGACTGCGCCCGAATAGGTTCGGATACGCAACGGCGCCGCTCGAAAAAAGCCGATGTTTTATGAATCTCAAAATTGCGACATTACAGGTATTCTACCATAAGTATAGCCACGAAACCGGGAAGTGCTGAATATTCCCGTTTTCCTCTTTTCAATTGATTATTTTTGTTCGAGTTTTTTTACGTTGGAAAAGAGTTCTTAATTCATACCTGGACAGAAAATGTAATGTAGTCCTTGTTTGTGACATCGACGCCCAAATCATACACATAGTTGTAGGTATAGTCGTCTCCGGTTAATACATCTACATCGACCGTCGAACAAAAAACTGAAAAAATATAAAGAAAATAATTATTTGTCGATGACTTGTGTCCGTCTAAAAAAACAAGATAAATGTAACGGTGCAAATACATGTACTTCTGTAGAAAATGTGTGTGTGTCTTTTCTTCTTCTTCTTCTTCTTCTTCTTCTTCTTCTTCTTCTTCTTCTTCTTCTTCTTCTTCTTCTTCTTCTTCTTCTTCTTCTTCTTCTTCTTCTTCTTCTTCTTCTTCTTCTTCTTCTTCTTCTTCTTCTTCTTCTTCTTCTTCTTCTTCTTCTTCTTCTTCTTCTTTGCATCATTGGGCAACTGGCTAAAAACAATATTGCGTCCAAGATGGCCGACTAATCCTGTTTTAACAAGTAACTCTCTAACTAACGAGTATCATGTTTTGTAATTATTATCAAATGTAATATTTGTTGTAGGAATGAGAAATAATCATCGTTTAATGTGATGTATTGACTTAAACTATGGAAAATAAGCCAACATGTTAACAAAGGGAGGTAATTCACTCACAAAGTCCTTTTCGGAGTAAAGGACCCTTCGAAGCTATGTTTCATTCAATCAACCATTTTAAAATATGATCGAATGTATAATGCTTCCATCCAGGTTGTCTGTCCCTTTGTCCATAAAGATTCTGCTACAGACAACAAAGAAACAACAACAGAAATACAGCAACAACAACAACAAAACGACTTCTAGAAACGCACAGCCCAATGCCAATAATTATTGTACTGATCTTATTATCACTGAGTTCTTAAACTTGTCAGTAAAAAAATAAATATGACGTATAAGGACATGTTAATACTGCTATCTTTATTTTATTAACATTGTAAACAAAGTAAATACACTGTTATCAAGTGACATTGCTTTAAATACCAGCCATATTTTACCACTTAAAGGGGGAATGGCACTTGAAATCATGCAAATTTTCCGAGAACTTCGTACAAAATAAATATGTGTTATGAAAATATGGCCTTTAAATTGCATCTATGCCAAATCTTAGCTTTCTATCTTGTGTATTGGCTAGGATGTCGACGGATTTAAAACCCCATATGTTCCATTATTGTAAATATTATCCCCGGGACAACAAATCATGGGGTTTTAAATCCGTCGACATCTAAGCCAATACACAAGGTAGAAAGCTAAGATTTGGCATATATGCAATTCAAAGACCATATGATTAATAATATATATTTATTTTTTTGTACGAAGTTCTCGGAAAATTTGCGTTGGTACAAGAGGTAAACAGAAGGGTGGCTGAATTTAAACTAAAAGTGGAATTTGTTGACACGGAAGGATATACCTTCTTAAAACAGAGCACATTATCTCTTCACTCTATTACGATAAAATGACACTCTGTTCCCACGGTGTAATTTCACGTCTAATCTCGGGGCTTTGCGGGATTTTGGTATCCAATCGTTTACTGTAAACAGCAAAACATTTGAAAAATATGATACAAATTTTCATTGGCTGACACTTCAAATTACCGGCTTCAGCAAAAAATAGAAGTGACGTAATGTACACGTAATCATACAAGATAGAACTGAATAATTTTGATTCGATAATTCAAATGGTGTTGCCTAAAATTACCGGCTTCAGCCAAAAATAGAAGCGTATCTGAAAGCGACGTAATGTATGTATGTAATGACTGAATGATTTTGATTCGATAATTCAAATGATTTGCTATAATTAGATTGGTGTATCAAAAACGACAGAGGTTATATTTGATGGTTGAAATAGACCTCGGCTTTGGAGAGTACGAAGGATAGAGTTTTGTGGTTGTTTATCTTTTTACAAGTGAATGGTCCAGCAATGTGATTTTACTAGGTCGCTGGAATTTGACTCTCTTACCACATATACACACCTACACTGAACAGATCTTCTAAACCGCCATTGCATGTAACTTTGTATATCTCCATTAATATTTTAGATAGGGACTTGAATTTTTCAAATAGTAAAGATTAACCATTTTCACAGAAGATGTCAAAATTTCATTGATGCCTTTTGACAATAACATGACTAAATTGCGAATTGAAAAGGGTCACTGTCACGTCTACATTTTCACATCAGAAAGGTAAACTGTAAGTACGGGATGTGACATCACTCTGCGTCAATAACTTTGATTGACAACGAGCCCTCATTCAGTTGCCGCTATCTGGGAAGTACTTAGGTGTCATTCCAGACGTTTCAGTAGCCTAGGTATGTCTGCCACACTTCCGGTTGCCTGGCAATTGTGCCAAACTTTTATTGTAACGTCTTTTGATTACATTGGAGCATTTCTCCGATTTGAATTAATCTGCGCATCAAATCTGAGTGACGTTTTTTGACTGTTAACAAAAATGTCGGTCAGTCCTCACTTTTGAATTCTTTGATGGTGTTCTACGGAATACAATACGTGCTATAAAAAGAACGAAAAATCTAGTTTGTAAACTTAAATTTGTATCCTCTCCAGAAGCATACAGGCGTCAAGAATCTATTAATGATATGCATAACCGATTCATAAGTCATGTCTCGTCAAGAAAGGTACATGTGGAATAACAATAATTTGTACGGTAGACTGTACGGATCATGATCTGTTGTGCACTTTGATATGATTTTGGGGTTCAAATAACTCGTTAGAAAGGAGCAATATAAAAACAACCAATGCATTTAACAACAATGTCGGCATATCATCACTTTTGAATGTTTTATGGTGTTCTACGGAATATAATACGCACCAAAAGAACACTAAAATGCAGTTTGTAAACAAAAATTTAAATCCTCTCTGTTAGCATTCACACGTCAAACATCCATTACTGATATAATAAAATCGTGAAAGAGACATGTAATCTGTCAGAAAATGTACATTTGAACTAATAATGTTTTGTATGGTGGACTCTGAAGGCCATGATCTGTGGTGCACTTTGACACGGTTTGATGTCCATAAAATTCGCAATAAGGAAGGCAATCGGAAAACAGTTAATGCATTTAGCAATATCACGAGCTATCTTTTGAAACATGCATACGTCACTGAAAAGGGTACATGCCTTATTCATATTGACGTCACTACTGATAAGCCCCACGGTACGACCCATATCGCTGAAGGACATCCGGCCAAATGAGTTGCCCTTTCTTTGCAAAATCAGCATGGCGGATCAATATGAAGTAATGCTAAAGTAAATGTTGTGCAATAAAACCCATCACATCGTGCGCCACGTGCAAAAACGGTTTTATATAAAAGCCTCTTCACACAAAAAGTTATTGTTTTGATTTTGACTTTACCGCGTTAAATCGATAGCTACAGTTGGCGCAACATCGTATGGCACGTGTTTATGTTTTGTTTAACGTTCGATTACATTTGAACAAAATATAAACATTGTGCCATACGATGTTGCGCCAACTGTAGTGATCAAAAAATCAGATGTGCATAATATTTTTTTCAAACGAACTTTTCATTTTTCATTTAAACCCAAAAATCTGTTCTAAAAAGTGGCGGTTTAGAACATCTGTTCAGTGTACATTACAAACAGACTTCGAAAAATGGGCGAATTTGGAATCACTTGTAAACGCAGACATTATATAGATATAAAAATTTATTAAGAATTGAGGAGAGCAAATATGATGGATATAACAATCAAATGTGGAAGGCCTATGTGTTTCGTGTTTTTTAAAGCTACTTCATTTTTTTTCTTTTCAATCTTCGAATACAAAGTCAACTTATCTATTTGTTGAAACGAGTGCGTACCTGAAACGACCTACTAATAGGCAGTTCTGGTATCTTTTTTTCTATTTCTCGTAATGAAATGGTCATGCAAACACACCAGCAACTCTAAATCTGAAAATTGACATCTGCCCTCAATACAAAAAAAAATAAAATGTGTATTTCTTGGTAAAGGTTATGAAAATTCAATTGAAGTGACGAAGGGGGCCCCGTTCAATGCACAATTGAATTTATTTTGAATTCCTGACCGAAAACCAAGAAGATCTGGTACATTTTCTGGTTGTAATGGTTCAATTTTTTCTGTACCTTATGGCTCCGAATCGTCGTATTTTATGCAATGATAGCATAAATTCAAGTATTTTTCGTTCGTTAACATTGGCAAACGCACGCTAAATACTAAAACAGCCCTCTTGCTTACGCACTCCGGAGTTAACGTATTTTTTGGTCTCAGCGAATGTTTACGACCTCAAAAACGTGATCTAATTCTATAGAGTATCAACCGATCTGAATTGAATAAATACCCGAGGCTCAAAACTTTTTGATGTACCCTCGTACATTTGGGGCTGTATAAATGGGGGTTTTGTATGCATATCCGGGCATTAAGGACAGATCCTCCAGTTGTTACTGCGCAACTTACTGCGCATATCCGTAATCACGAAATAAAGCTGTTTCAGTAATTGGTCTTTTCAGCAAATGTATTTTTTACATTTAGATAATGTTTGGTTGATAAATGACAAGATCCTTTTCGGTTATTTCAATTTTCTCTGTTTGGTCAATTAAAGTGTTATAGTACTCGGATGGTACATTTCGCTTCTGTTACGCGTTCAACATGTGGCGTTAGCGATAGGAAACGGAGCAACAAAAGCAAAGTGGTGTCTTTATGAGCTAGTCCGCTTCAGATGGACACAAAAGATGACACTTTTTATTATCTGAAGCTAGTAATAAGGAAAAAATGGATAAAAGTAGCGAAACAATTTCGGACAGAGCTGCAAAAAGTAAACCGAATTTTACTAATAACTAAGAAAAACGCTTTGTTTGATATATTTTTCTTTTTTTGTTGTTTTTGTAGGTATGACCAAGCACTATGTCTTTACCAAAAAAGAAAAAATCTTACCGCTGGAATAGTTTTTATTATCAGAAACGTTGCGACAAAAGGGCAATTTCAGCTACTTTTGAAAGAATGTTTTACTAAAAATTTCAAAAACATCACTTAATTTTCCCAAATTGATACTCATTTAGAAAGAATAAAACATATTGAACACAATAAAGACTTAGTTATGTAATCCTAGTCATTTCGAACACCTTTTTGTGGGTATTTAAGTGACACCTCATTTTTGCAATTTAGACGAGAGTAGCCTCCCTTGAAATCCAATAACTTTTTAATTCGCTTGGTGACCAATAGTTTTTATGTCATTTTTTTACTTCTCATATATTTGAATATCAGTACAGAAAAGATGAGAAAAATCTTACCGTAGGAAATAAATGGAGGATCTGTCCTTAAAGACGGGATGGAATTCACATAAGTATCAAAAATGGGATCTGCTTCAATTCGCAAGCGGAAAACTATGAATATGCATGACTGTATACCGAAAAACAGAAACAGCAATGATAACGTTCATTGCATTTTCTTTCAATGTGTTAAACACTTTTGTAATACAAGATTTAATTCTCAAGGATCGTGCAGCAATACTTTACCTGTCACTATGGACTTGATGCAAACCTGGTCCGTTCCATCTACCACGGATAGGACCTGCAAGATAGGCCTATAAAACGTGGTAGGTAGTGCCAAATGAAAAATATGTGAGGTTTTACCCGACCGACCCTAGAAAATTGGGGTCGACCCAAATTAAAGTGACATTTCACATTTACTTCATTTTTTAAAAGTATGTCTTGATGCAAAGATTGTTTATTCCAATGCGTAGAAATGCTATCAGTGTTTTGAAGTTGTTATTTATAAGCAAAACATACGCGTTTAAAGTTGAGACAGAAATGACAAATTCTGTATAAATCTGAACTGTTGTCCACAACAATTTGTTTAATTTTAGCACAAAAATATATATTTCTCGTAAACGGTTCAATATTTAGGCTTGAAATTTTCAGACTTTTCATAAGAAAACTTGCCCTTTCAGATAGAATAAAAGTAACATTTATGTAAAGATAATTGTGAAATGTCACTTAATTTAATCTCAAAGGAAAAAGTCCAAGAAACAATAACAGTGGCAAAAATAACAACAAACCCCATATAAATGAGCAATGATCTGGGAAAAAAGTCCTTTATAGCATTTGAGACTTCCATGTTTCCAGATCCAGCATATGCCTTAGAGCAGTCTGATCAGGATCCATGTTGTTGTCTTACAGTTGCTATAAATCACGAAGAAGCTATTTGACAGCTTGGACAGCATGGGTCCTGATAAGAGTGTGCGTATGCACATGCTGGTCTGGATTCAGGTTGTTCTCAAATGCTATAAAGGACGTTTTTCCCGATCCTGGCTCAAATAAATTTGAAAAAGACAGAAAGCCGACCGACCGACCCGATTATTTCCCCCATGTAACGTTATTTTGCCTAGACGGGGTGATTTCTAATCCGAGTCTTCTCTGATGTAAATACGCTCTTTGATATTTTGATTTTTCGTTATTTACGTAAATAGCGAAAAATCAAAATATCAAAGAGCGTATTTACATCAGAGAAGACTCGGATTAGGTGATTTCAGGGAGGCATTATCATCATATATAGGTTTATATAATATTTTTACATTTCGGCTTTAAACGCAGAAATCAAGCACAAAGTTCTGTTTTAATTTGTTTTTCTTTATCATATGTTTTGTCATTCGAGAGGTTCCGGGTTCGATACCCGGTCGCGGCAAATACCCTTTCTGCCAATATTGTCACCCACAAATGGGTTTGAAATCTTTAACCTAAGTGGGCGAGCAGTTGGAGGCTCGGTAAGGGTGTTGTGGTAGTACTGGTTTGAGAAACAACAGGAATCCATGGGTAGGTGCTCAAGCAGCCGCGATATGACCCTGGCAGTTGAAAACGGCGTAAAACCCCAATAAACTAAAACTTATCATGTGTTTTCTCTATAATTTTGTCTCTTTATTTTTGTCTTTCTAGCCATACGAAATGCACCAAATTACACACACTTGTAAATACACTTCAAATAAGTTGATTCACCGTGCCGGTGTAATGAAGTAGAGTGACTCCCAATAGTAGAGTGACTCCCAGGTCATAGTGCCATATAGTAGAGTGACTCCCCGGTCACTTTACTATAAAAAAATCACATTCATGCTATAGTAAACTGACTACCCTCTTTTTTACATTAACAAAGAATCGTCATCGAGTTAAGTACGTGATGATATTGTGTAATGACATGTTAGTGTGATATCGCATCTCCCCCCTCTTTCTCATTTTTCTTTTTTTTTTTTTTTTTTTTTTTTTTTTTTTTACATTTATTAACTTTTAATAATGATGAATTAAATTTGAAGCGTGTTTGGCTACTGGCTTTAATCATAGATGTTTAAGTAGAAATTGAAATTGGCCGAACCCAGTCAACAAAGAGATGACCGTGAAAATGTTTCATTTGTAGGTGATTACTATTCCTGTTTTCTACGTACATGGCGAATCAAGCAGGGGGCTCTGTGCCCCACCCTTGAATTTGAAAAAAAAAATATCGGTGTGATTTTTTTTTCGAGTTTTTTCATGCGCTTACACAGAGCAACATATCTATGCATCATATTTTCATATTCCTTAACACATTACCACACAATGACTCTTTTTGACTCCCCACACGATAATGGCTTTGGAAAACATCGTGGAAAATGAAAATATTGCTTACGGCAAGCAATTTCTCCATTTCCAATAATAAAGTCTAAAACATTGTCGTTTTGGTAATTGGTTAATGTAAATGATGTTATGCTTCTAAAGACTGACACCAGTCTAGCCCCCCCCCCCCCCCCCCCCTTGGGAAATGTCTGGATCTGCGCGTGTTGTTGGTCCATCAATATCGTTTATAATCGCGTAACTACATCTGGCTTTAAACTGTGTTTACGAGGTTTTGAAGAAAAGCGATGACATACAGATCTCGGCCGCGTCACAAAATTTTGGCATTCCAGACCTTTTTCATCTTCGAAAGCCAGGGGTTCTACCTCCACTTTGTTCCTTACGAACCCTTGGTCGCTCGCTTCTATAGAAATCGAAAGTACCGCCGCGCCACCTTTCGGTGAAAAAGAGTCACGGGCCTTTGCATTTGGTATTTCTGGCCAATCAAAAGCCTCGTACTAAAACGTGTTAGGCGGTGCATCAAATACGGATATCGATTTTTACGTCAGCCGCATTGTTTTCGTTTTGACAAAGAGGACTTGCAAAGTGTGTTTTGATTGTCCAGATAATGCAGGGTGGCTAATCACGTGATAGCATACACATGTGGTAATCTCACACTGTTTGTTTACCGATTGCGTACGATAGAATGTATAGTTTATTGTTTTCCCTTGGTTTTTGGCCGATTTTAGAAATGACTTGTAGTGCAGAGTACCCGCATTTTGGTGCGCTTTAGTCTCCCTTTTAAATAATTGATCAAATACGCATAGTTTTCATGAAATATCCTTCAAATGTGCGTTTGAGTGATATGGTAGGAATCACACTTTTGCTATGTGATATTCAAAGATAAATTTCCCGGTGAATTTATTCAATCTAAGTCTGACTGTTGCAGTATAATGAATACATTTTGTTAAAAGAATGACGTTTTTCACACAAAGGGGTTGTTTAAGTTTCGTTTTCGAGAGAAAATGATCGCGGAGAAAAATGATAAGAATCACACTGTTTGATAGGAGTCACACTGGAAACTGATATTGGAACCTGAGTTGCCTATAATTAGTTTTTAAATATATTTAAGGTCGTGGATAATGTTATAAAATCTTTTAAAGTGACATTTCACATTTATTTCAGTTTTTAAAAGTATGTCTTGATACAAAGATTGATTATTCTAATGCATAGAAATGCTATCAGTTTTTTTTAAGTTGTTATTTATATGCCAAAAATACGCCTTTAAAGTTGAGGCAGAAATGACAAATTCTATATAATGAACTGTTGTCCACAACAATTTGTTTAATTTTGGCACAAAAATATACATTTCTCGTTTTAAACGGTTCAATATTTTGGCTTGAAATGTTCGGAATTTTCATAAGAAAACATGCTCTTTAAGATAGAATAAATATAAATTTATGTAAAAATAATCGTGAAATGTCTATAAAACACTTTAATCTTTTTCATGTATCTGAAACAATAAATTAATACATCACAAATACAATGAGAAACTTTGACCAGATAAGTAAATACAATGAATAAATTATAAATAAAACTTTGAATGAATGAATGTTAGAACTCTAAATTAAATATTTTCAGCAAAGGATGAGTGTCAATAAGGCCTCTTCTGTGACCCAGCCCAATTTTCTTCATTTTCGCTACATTTGACCACTAACATAAATAACATTCGCAAAGTATCAGCTTGAACGGAACCCTGGTTTGGAGGTTATATCAAATAAAAGTGGGTGGGGTAACTCGCTCTCAAAACTATCAGGTGTTAATCAATTTCTTAAGTTTTAATAACAATTATTACTTTTAAAACAAATGATGCATTGAAATACATATGTCGCTTTGAATATATGTTTTTTTAATTCAATTGGAGGCCATGTACAGGAGAAAAGGGGCAATAAACATGGTTATAATTTTTATGATTTTTGGAAGGACTAACTTAACGAAAAAACACAACAGGTTTTAAGCCACGCTTACAATCCGTCGTGCGTCTTTATAAATAGTACGTCTTCGGAGATTTTTAAAAAGCACGATTTATAAGGACGAACGACGGGTTGTAAGAGAGGCTCAAAGAATTGTCCGGTCAATTCTTTGCTGAGTGCAATTTGCGTTGTGGTTGCGTCCCCCAAAATCGTATGTTGCATGTGCGTGCATCGCACGGTTATGCCTAAGTTGTAGACGCAGCCCACAGGCAGGAGCACGTACGACCGGTTGTAAGAGAATTCTCATTTCATTTAATTAATCTTTCTAATGATGAATGAAAATATATTACCACAATTTGTAATATAATTTTCAAAATGGCTTCTGTAGATTCTGGATTACTTGCCCTTGATTTCTTGATAAAAATGCCAAAAAGTTAAAAAAAAAGTCCTGAATCATTTGTCATTTTGCTAGTCTTGACATTGTTTGCACTCTAACATCTATATCTATTCACCATTCATGATATAAATTAGATGTTGAAAAAAGATGATGCTTGTTACCATAAAATCTCGGATGACTTCAATTTTCCGTTCGGATAGAGAAGTGCTATCACCGACTTTGCTTTCACTCTTTTTTGTCACATTCCAGGGCAGATAATAAAAATATCCTAATTATATTGAAAGTCAAACTTCTCCAAGATCTTATGGCCACTAACATCATGTCCACGTTTCCTCTTGATTGGTCAATATCAATTTCGTGGTTGTTAGGCTGAAAATAAAGTCGAAAATGGCGATTTTCTCAAAATGAAGGGCATACAAGTCAAACAGTTCGTCATTCAATATCTATTTTATACAACATTGTACTCGAGGCTTGTCTCGATTGGTCAATATTTCATTATAAGATGAAAACAGCGATATTGTCAAATTCAAGGTCAAATAACGCACGACTTTATTTTCCAATCAGACTGAAAATGAAAGTAATTCGTGGTCTAATAAAAACCAACACCGTGTTGAATTTTAATCTTCATACATCAACAAATGTAGATGCTATAGGGTAACCAAAGTCAAAACTAGCTATTTGTGATATTCAAAGGCATGTACAGGACTTTCTTGTGCGATCCTACCCATAATCAAACTCCTCTGAGAACGTATGATAATACTTGGTTTGACGAAGTTTGATAAAGATTGACTTATATTTGCGGATGCTATAGTGTAAAGACCAAATGGACGGACAGACGACCGACAAAAAGCGACCACAAAAGCTAACCTTGAGTACTTCATGCTCATGTGCACGTATAAAAGGGTAACCATGCATTTTTCTACTGCTCTTTTGGTATTTCCATGTGGTTTCGAAAATGACAACAATGACAACATTTAATGTATAATCTCCCTAATAAATGAAGATAATCTTTTTTTAATCATTTTTCAGTAAGTATACCATCTAACACAGATCCGTGACGACTCTTCTTGTTTCAAATAGTAGCCCAGTATTATATATACAATGTAGCTTGGTATTAATAAGGTGTTTGAGTATAGAAGTCGGTCCATTACTAAACGAGTGTGATTCCTATCAGTGTTGGTCTCCAACATGCAGTGTGATTCTTATCATACCGTGTTACGCCTATCTCTGGCTTTCTTTTCCAGTTTTACTACCAATATCAACTCTGCTGCTTTTAATATTTCACGATCATTATCCCTGTATTTCTTTTTACATTTGTCACTATTATACGAATGCTTTAGACTGATTTGAAACAACAAAATCACTCAAAACAAGCTTGGCTACACAAAAGTGTGACTCCAACCATACAAGAAATGAAAACTCTTTTTCGATTTTCAAATTGCACTACCCTACCTTAAAAGTCCACCGTCATAAACAAGAGCAATGTTGCCCGGGTACTCTGCACTCATTGTCATTTCTAAAATCGGCCAAAAACCAAGGGAAAACAAAAAATATACCTTCTATCGTACGGAATCGGTAAACAAACAGTGTGAGATTACCACATGTGTATCACGTGATTAGCCACCCTGTAATGGGAAAGTTATCGCGTCCAATGAAATCGCACGGTGGTACTTTCGATTTCCATAGAGGCGAGCGGCCAAGGGTTCGTAAGGAGCAAGGTGGAGGTAGAACCCTTGGCTTGCGAAGATGGACCTTTTTGGAATGTTCAAAGGTCTCTATTTTGTTTTTTAATTCAAACGTAGGCCTATCGCCGATTTTCAACAAAAACCTCGTAACTGCAACTTAAAAAACAAGCTTCAGTAATAGTCCGGCAGAAAAATGGCATTTTTTGACCGAACCTGGATTTAAATACCATAGAAAATGTTTTTGTTGTTTCATAAAGCTGAGATGTTGTAGTTTTGAAAAATGGCGGGTATTAAGCGGGTACCCTTGAGCAATTCTCAAAAATCAAGATGGCGTCCAAGATGGCGGATTATGAAGTTTGAGGTTAAAAAAACATCAAAAGTGTTCTAAAATCGTCTTTGAAATGGCAAAAACTTATTTTATTTCATTCATGTGAAGTGCTAAGAGCGTCTTAGATCTTTAGTTTATATAATTGAGTGTAATTTCTACCAGAATATAACGTTGTTGCACGATCTTACCCCACCCACTACATTTAGCATAGGCAAAAATCTTCAAAAATGTACAACAATTGACTATTCATTCAATTTTGCAAAAAGTCACTCTACAACATAAAACTGCACGATAAACTAAAAAATTAAATGATAAAGTGTCTTTGAAAACTTGAAATGACTTCCAGAATGGCATTTTTTCCAAAATACTTTGTAAGACTTGTACATCTCTTTTACACATTTTCTTGTGGTTTTGAAACAATTTATACAGAGCTACAGATTACAGGTTGTACTATCTTTTACAATACAAGCTATCTCTTAATGTTCATCAAACCCTATTGTGTGGGTACTCATTGTTTTCTCGAGCCAAATGAAATGAGTACCAACAACATCGGCTTTAGATTTGAAATTGAAAAAAGAATGTCTTTGCGCTCTCTTATCTGTGTACAGTATCTATGAAAAAGTAATTTCGTCCTTAATAGAAAAAAATGAACTTTTTTACAAAACGAGTCAATTCCAAACGACCAGGCCGGTAAGAAAATGGGGAGGGGGTGGCCAAAAATGCCGAAATTTCCCTATTGTACACTAACAAGTTACAGAAAATGCATTCAAGCCTTTCCAGTATTCAGACACTGGCCTGCATGGACAGGGACTTAGCCCCCATATGAATTTGCTTCTTATGGGTTTGAAACTGCAAGGTCATTATATCAACTTACCTTCTTACCAACTTATCTTCTACATCCATTGGAAAAACTAATTGAAAACATTACTGTCCTTGATACAATTTCTTTAAATTATCTTACGACATCTCATAACAATATGTGCTCAGCAAACAGAATGATATGAAAAATAAATTGTGGCTCGCAATGATAAAGGGACCCCGTGAAAAGTCAATAAAACAAAATTTTGAGAAACGGATCAGAATAAGCAGACATGTTACAACCAGTGTCACATTTGGGATATGTATGTATGAAATAAGGTTTAGATCCAGAAAATTACCTTTCGGCGAAGCTTAGATCCTAGCCAGTCTACGCGGAGTGCATAGTCTGACCGAAGTCTATATTTGTCACACTTCCCAGATGGTTTCTTTTGTGACATGTCACAACTTTGCCTCTGAATATATATATTGACAGTAACTGCTAGATGTACAAATAGATTTAACATCTTAGTGATCACAATTTAGTTATTTAAAGTACCGTACTTGTTTGACATTCATTCTTAAGCCATTGTAAATTGATTGGATGCTTAAATAATCATATCAATTGCGTTGATTTTCAGGAGGTAAGGTAAAGGTGCCTGCAACACTAAGGCTACACAGAATTTGTTCTCTTTGAAATCGAATTAATTTAATCTTATACCTAAAATCCTAGAAACATAACGCTTTTGTGCATCTTTATATACTTAACCAAACTTATAAGTACTCCGTTTTCTATTATGCGCAAAATGTTCTCCGGTAAAGGAATATCAAAAGTCGACATTTCTTATGATTCTTTAACTTAATTACTTTACCGAAATCATTTTCATTTTGCAAAATTATTGTTTAAAATGATAACTTCCGGTCAACTATAGAAAATCGAAATATTCCTCCTGCGTTTCATACACGAATCCCACGTGCTTAATTTATAATTTATTCCTTTATGGGTCAACGTGCCAAACATAAAAACATAAAATGCGTTGGAAATCTCTACAACAACAACCCACAACAATTGGTGTTTTACAAGGTGGTGTGATTCGCGCGTAGGTAATATTCTCATACCCACATTTCCAGTCGTTCTATACAAATTAAATACAAAATATCGTTCATTACTGTCAAACACCAACATTCTTGTTACATTCGTACCATTTTTCAAAAGAAATACAACCCGTATCATAAATGTACATGCAAATACTATCAATCAACTTGTGGCCGAGTACAGACAAACCGGAAGTGCTACCAACCTACCAAGACATCCACGTGATAGGAAATCAAGCCGGAATTAGGACCATAACATTGTTCTGTCTCAACTACGTGAACCGGAGCGTTCAGTGGCTGTCACAGAAAGGGATACAATATGCCTTCAAGGGAGACCATTCAGTGTCCGAACTATCCGATAATGGCTCAATTCATCATGTCTATGTACAAGACGCAAAATCCATGACCTCAGAATTAACATGTTAATGTTCAGTTGGCAAGTGTGTATTAAATTTGCTGATTGTGAAAAAGTGTTTTACAGACTTAACGATTTACTGTCCAAAATGATGTTGATCTACCACATGCTTAGCAAGCGTAGAGAACCTTACACCGACTTCTAGAATATTAAAAAAGATATCCCTACAACATCTGTCAGGAATTACAAAATGTCTATGCGTTCCTGATGTCATGCTATTGTGTGAGCGACCAAGGAACAAACAAGTTATTTACTTTGTGACTTTTGCTTCCACCAGTGGTCTCCGTTAGCTGCTTCTTGTTCAATTCAGGTTGTCGGGAAGTTGGTGAAAATTCAATATATGGTGGTCATATGGTTAAAGCGAAGATGTTTCAAATTTGGTTAAGATATGTTATGCCAGTCCGGAAATATGCTCTATAATATAGTCGGAGTACTTATAAGTTTTGAGTAGTGTATGTCAATTTTATCTCATAAGCGTAACAGCTATGGCAACATTGTCTATTTTGTGAATCATTTAAAGTTGCTTGTTGCAGTCTATTACCAGCAACGACTGATATGTTGGACCAGTACTTGTAAGCACAGTTTGATAGATGTTGGTATATATTTGTGATCAACTGTCACCTCAAGTAAACCAGCTAGAGCAGACTGAAATCAAGTCAATCTAGGCAATGATTCAAGGTCTACTCTTTGCAGAAAACATCATGTGTTGAGTTCTCTATAAGGAAAGTGGTTTAGGATGCTTCTTGGCGGGAACACAATCCCTGACTTCTCATCACAATAAGGAAATACACAGTAAATGTCTAGTGTGATGACTTTATCATAAACTTGCGTTTGTTTCAAAGTGAATGAATGCCTAGTTATGCAACCATTTAGTTACCATTGACATTGTTCTAAAGAACATGTTTGGGTGCTCTAAACTTTGCTTTGTGGTCTTTGAATGAACCAGTATTTGAATATACAGGAATTTAACCTGAATGACGAAGGTCGTCTTACAATGTGTTCAAAATTAGCCTAACAGAGTTTATTTTCAATGGTGGATATTTATCAAGCGATCATAAACCTTTATTGTCAGGATTGCTATTGTCATAAAATTCTAAATATCCATGCTTTTTATCAGAGGTGGTAGTATTTTACACGCACATTATTGTCAATTTAAGCAGTCATACGCTCTATAAAATTCTATATCACTTTCATTTTCATTCCCAAATTAAAAAAAAGAGT
Source organism: Fragum sueziense (assembly GCA_963680895.1). NCBI lineage: Eukaryota > Metazoa > Mollusca > Bivalvia > Cardiida > Cardiidae > Fragum > Fragum sueziense. Next base: position 16,019,405 of record OY804596.1, read on the forward strand.
TATTTACAATGATTGACAAACATCGCATCTAATCCATGGGTTGTTTGGCAAAGAGTTTAGAGAGGGAAAGACGTGTTTTTCTGTCTGATAGTATAGTAAAAACATATTAAATTTTGTTTTAAGCTTTGCTAAGTCGATTTTGAATATGATTTGCTTAAGTATGTTAGTTGAGGTTCTATATGGATTGAGATGAGTTTCAATTATTGAAAGTTGGAGTGGGTGGGGTATAATATAGGATCTCTTTTTTTCTGTATGTAAATAAGGAATGCATTAAGATGCTGATACTAGTACATTTACATGTATTCACATAACGTATGTTTTTTTATATTATTCTAAAAAAGTAATAGACAAGCAAAAGACAATACACTGTACTTGTTATTTTGAAAGAAATCACATTTTTCGCCATTTTGGACGCCATTTTGAATTCGTAGAGACGCAATTTTGCCCAACTTATCATTGCAAATGTTTTATTTTATAATCCTGATAAAAATCAGAGTATTCATTTCAATAGATTAAAGGAAATGTTAACAGTATTATGCGAAACTTTATTTTTCAATGTAAAATGAGGTGGGTGGGGTAAGATTTTACAAATTTACCAGATTTTTGTAGAAATACCACTAAATATTAGAGTTTTCACTGTTTATTTTCATTACAGGTACTTTCTTAACATTTCTGAACATGTCCTAACAATTTTATGTCATAAATGTATCCATTTTAACAGATATATGATTGTGTTACATGGCATTCGGCCATCTTGGACGCCATCTTGATTTCTAAGAATTGCTCAAGGGTACCCGGTTAATACCCGCCATTTTTCATAACTACACCATGTCAGCTTTCAGAAACAACAAAAACATTTTCTATGGTATTCAAATCCAGGTCAAGTGCTCTTTCTGCCGGACTATAACGAGGTTTTTGTTGAAAAGCGACAATATGGCTCCGTGTTACTAACAATTTTCTTACGGCCAGTGACTGATTTTCTGTATTGGAAAGAGTAGAGCCTGATCACTTAACCAATAAGATCGCTAATCAGTATCTACACTGTATAAATAAAGCCAAACTCCTTGAACGTCGTAGGCCTATATGTCTATTGTCCAGCAAGATTATCCCGGAACATCTGCATATGTAATGACTTGGGCAATGCTTTGTTGATACGCTCAACTAACAGACTTTGCACACGAAAATTTAAGTTGCCCCGGGTTAATTTGTGTGGACTATACTTGCATATAGTTTCGGCTACGCAAAGTTATAACGCACTATGCCAAAAGTGTAGCGCATTCAATGAAACAAAAAACCCTTCCTTTGTTGGAATAAAAGTTATTGTCAAAAGGAGAGGCTTGATTCTTTGAATCGAGATATGATTGGCTTATGAGAAAGAGAGAACGAATACAGTCCTTCCGCTTGCACATTTACCTCTGACATCACGGTGGGTTGTAAATTCTGACCCCGTGCTGGGTTAGTCTAATTGTTAGCACATATGCGGACTATTTATTACCATAATAACCCATTAGTGTAGAACTTGATGATAAACTGTTATCCCAATACTGCAAAGTGACACCTTTTGACACCCTCAAAAGAAAATGCCTGGAAAAACATTGAGGAAAATGAAAGAAATTGCTTGTGATAAGCAATTTTGTCATTTCACACAATGTTAAATCTACTCAAAAAGACCAAAAGATGTCACATTTCATTCACTTAAAATTGTCGTCTGCATCGTCTTTGAATTTGGACCAGTCTTAACATGTTCTGCCTGGTAATGGGTTAACCAATCTGTGGCAAAGGTTGTTCTTTGGAAAAGGTTTGAAACAATGACAATAAAAATAAAATGTTGCCCTTAAAGCTAACCCCTGCCAGGGAAGTCCAGAAACCAATAAAATAATTATGGAGAAAAAATGACGCTGTCGTGGCCGATATGACTTCCCAGCTTTGAAATGAAAATACTAGTTGTTGAAAAAAACAATTTAGGTTGACTTAATCATTTTTAAGTAACTACTTGCGACCCTAGGTGGTAGTCAGCGCAGACTGACTGGGTTCAAAACTACCCAGATGGTCCCTTTATGCGAGATCGGACACACAAAATTATATCATATATATAATATAAGCATACCATTATGTTCCCTATTTGGGGAGTCACTTTGCTATAGGGGGGTCAGTCTGCAATATGAGGGGTCACTTTACTTCACGTAAGGGGGAGTCACTCTGCTATATAGTAGAATGACCGGGGAGTCGTTCTACTATAGGGGGTCACTTTACTTCATTACACCGGATTTCAAGATTATGCTTCAAGAAGAAAATAATTTACAAATATTATATTACTCTTTATACATATGCAAGGGAGGTAATTTTGGACATTTTTGTCAAATATTTCCATAAGTAGATCTATGCATGAATTCAAAATTCTAAACCGTTCAAAATGCGTATGTTTGTATTTTGAATGGAAGTGTAGTACAGTTTAGGAATTACTGGCACTTTTCAAATTTCGCATCTGGGTCTTTGGTGTTTTTGAGGGGACCGTTGGATACCTAAATGTCAATAGCAGATTCACTCATGTGTTGTTCTTCTGTAAACTCATGTATTTCGCATCTTGGGAATATATATGATGGCTACTTTTTGCACTTTGCTATGAATATGTATTTGTTTGATACAATAAATATTTTGTAAATTGTATTTATTTACGCTTCATGTATATAAGACACATCAAAAGAGGGCTAAGCACATACTCTTTACCTTAATGACGGAAGGCGGCAGCATCTGTCTTTGCCTTCAGATTAGGTCATTGTCTCCCAAAACGTATTGTGCAAGCGGTAGAAAAGTGCTCACCTACCTTCTGTCCCATTCTGACATCGTTCAAAAATATTTTGTTTAAATTTGTGATTATCTGGCAATTACGGAAAACTTTTTATAAATATTAGCTGTTCTGCCTTTGACGGCGTCGCCAAAGAATGTACTCCTGTCATCGATAAAAATGAAATTTTGTCACAATGTCAAACGTTTGAATCTAGCTGACAGATAAGGTCATGAATCATAAATGATGTTAAATACGCTATATCAAAGTTTCTCACGAAAGCAATGTATTTATACCAAAATAATAAGTGAATAATTCTAATTGGCGAGGCGTGCGCCGGCCACACGATAGTTGTGTTGCTATGGTTACTACTAGCAGCAACCAGATAATCTAATAAAAACTTACATGTATTTAACTCGTTAAGTTTTAAACTTTGTGTAGAGTAAGAATCAATAAGAAATTCGCAAAAATAAGGATGCAGTGATGTTTGTCTCAAAACTTTCCGAACAACCCTCGTACTTTGCCCGACCAGGAACCAAACTGCGTTCGATTACCTGGACTTGTACTGATCAGTAGAGTTTCGAGAGAAAAAAATCTCCAGATTTTTAGAATTTATACCTACTAAAGTATAAAAGCAGCGAACTAGTCAGAGCAATACCAGCATAAACAAGGTGAAAAATTATCAAAGGACACATACAATATCCCAGGAAGTATTATTCTTAGTCCTTGCGCCAACAATAAGCCCTGCTCCTCCTCCAGGGGGGATTTTGAAGGGTATAGTTATGTGAAAGCTTATACCGGTAACAAATGCTACAGGATGAGCGTTGTTTGCACCCTGGCCGTCGGGACTTTTGGCTGTAACCCTTGTCTAAAAACCTTAACCTTATTAAAATTTTTATTCAAATATTAAAAATCGTATTTGGTAATATCTTGATTGATGTTTAACTTACATATGTCAAAATGGTATCAAATGAAAGTCTATTACTTGCTCTTTTGTTTGTAGTTATTTTTATGCAAATTAGTTAATTTTCATATTCATGAACATTAATGATTTTCCTTAAAAATACCAATTTTTGGCGAAAAGTTGGTTAATACTTTCCCAAACAAGGCGTTTCTGTCCAGGGGGAATTTTGTAGACATGGTTTATCTTAAAAAACATTTTATCAGAAACAGTTTGAGCCTTGTTTGCACTCTGGTGGTTGGGGCTTTTCGCCGTAACCCTTATCTAAACCATTAACCCTACCGAATTGTACATTTAAATTTTGAAAATGTATTTGGTCATATCTTGATTGAATATTTGCCCAAGGGTCACAGCGAAAAGCCCCAAACACCAGAGTACAAACATAAAATAACTACAAATGAAAGAACAAACCATAATCTTTTATTTGATACCATTTTGACATCAGTGGGTCAATATTCAATGAAAATATGACCAAATAAGTATGGTAAATTTGAATGAAAAAAAAATTGATAGGGTTAAGAGTTTTAGATAAGGGTTACAGCCAAAAGCCCCAACGGCCAGAATGTGATTGCAAACAACGCTCAAAATGTTTCTAAGTTAATTTACTTTGTTAAAAACCATGTCTACATAATTCCCGGAGGAGCAAACATGTTTCTAGCTGAGGGACTATCTGGGGTAGGTAAAGAAAATCAAACGATCCATCGATGAGAATGTAAAAAAACAATTTTGTTCAAATTTTGTACTGCTTGGTGAATGTTTGGGGAAGTTAGAATAAATATAAATAATTGTTGTCATATTTAAAGGAAGGCAGGTAACTTAGGATGTGAGATTCCTATCAAGCTTAGAATTAATATAAGAGCTTATGTCACTTATACTTTACACAGTTGTTTTCTCGATTGTTCAATATGTGTGTCTGAAAGTGTGACACAAAGTCGAATATGACAATTCTGTCGAATTCGAAGGCGAAAAACTAAATTTGGGAGACTGATCAAGCTAAAAATTTCAAACCAAGATCGTATTATCATGAACGTTTAGAGCTAGTACTCTCCTGATTGGTCAATATTTGTGGCTGTAAGAATGTTAGAAAAAGTAAAAACTGCAATATTGTCAATTTTAAGGGCACTTTATGTAAGATATGATACGCCAAACCAATCTGAAAATTACACTGAATGCAATATCAAAGTCACCAACATTTTGTGTAAGTTTCTAATAATTGGTCAATATGTGTGACTGTCGAAATGAGAAAAAAATAAATTGTCGATTTTGTCAAACTTATAAATTAGGATGTGATAGTCATCAGGACTTTGTTAGAGTTGTGTCATAACTTGACAATATTTTTAGTTAATAGTGTGAAAACAAAACAGCTATTTTGGCATTCGAGTGTAGATAACTTTCAAATCCACTCAAAATTCATTTAATGAAACTGAGAGAGAGCCAACCCAGAATCCTTCCTGTGAGACTTGGTTTAAATGTATACTGTAGTTTTTGAGATGGATTTTTTAAATGACGACCAGACGCACAGACGCACGCCAGACATAGCGCCATGACAATTGGAGTTAAAACAAAGAAAGTTATTTACCTGGGTTAATACAAATATTCCAATTAACTTCATGATTGTTTCACTCGGACAAATAGATAGACCAGTTAATCGTCTGGGATCTATTATACATTCAAAGTTAAACGAGAATCGATACAAATATTTTGGTTTATTTTAGGGTTGAACAGGTATAAATAAACCATGACCTCTGGACAGACGAGTCAAACTGAACAAGTAAACCAGGTATGTAAACGCCGTGGTTTTAAGAAGGTGTTTACCGTTAGATGTAATCACAACACCCCTCTCACGTAGTACAGTCAATAGTTAAAAGTACATTTGAGTCTCAATGTTGATGGTACCACTATATCAGTGTGTATAAGTTGTTACTATAAATAGTCAAATATACATCCTGCCTCCCCTCTTTTCAGTTATCGGCCTAGTCCCTCATTAGTAAAAGATTTTGAATCGTTTATACACAGAATATTGAAAAAGAAAAGAAACTCGACAATAATAATGAATTATTCATGAGACCCGCCCATCGCTCCTCACCCCTAACCTTTTATATAACACACATTAGCACTGGTGGATAAGTCGTTATATTCGAGTAGAGGTTTTTATTAGCTCCGCTGGCCGCCAGGCCAGCGGGCTATTGTCATGGCGGTGTGTCCGTCGTGCGTGCGTCAGTGCGTCCGTCCGTCCGTGCGTCCGTCCGTAAACTTTTTCTTTAAAAATCTTCTTCTCAGAAACTACAGGATGGATTTCAATCAAACTTCACAGGAATGATCCGTGTGAGACCCTCTCTCAGATTCCTTCAAGGAATTTGGATTGAAGTAGAATAACTTGAGTTATCTGCCCTTGAATGTCAAAAATAACTGGTTTTGACTTTATTTTTACTCTAAAATCTACAAATACTGACCAATCAAGACAAAACTTTGACAGAATGATGGTGACTAAAAGATATTGCCTTGGTATAATTTTCATCATGAGTTATATGCCCTTGAAATGGACAAAATTGCCATTTTCGGCTCTATTTTGATTTGATTTCACTCCAGACTCCAGTAACTACAAATATTGACTAATCATGACAAACTTTGTACAGAATGTTGGTGATCATAAGATCTTGCCTTGGTATAATGTTCAGATTGATCTGAATTTTGTATCCTGAGTTATGTGCCCTTGAAATTGACAAAATTGTCATTTTCAGCTCTATATTGACATTGTTCAATCTAGCAACTGCACATATTTACCAATCAAGACAAAACCAGGACAGAATGTTGGTGACTATATGATCTTGCCTTGGTATAATTTTCAGCTTCATCTGAATATTACATCATGAGTTATGTGCCCTTGAAATTGACAAAATTACCATTTTCGGCTGTATTTTGACTTTGTTTTCACTCTAGCAACTACAAATACTGACCAATCAAGACAAAACTTGTACAGAATGTTGATGGCCATCTTGCCTTGGTAAAATCTTCAGCTTCATCGGAATTGTATATCATGAGTTATGTGCCCTTGAAATTGACAAAATTGCTTTTGTCGGCTCTATTTTGACATTGTGTTCACTCTAGCAACTACAAATATTGACCAATCAATACAAAAACTAGGACAGAATGTTGTTGTCTATAAGATATTGCCTTGGTGTAATTTTCAGCTTGATCTGAATTTTAAATAATGAGTTATGTGCCCTTGAAATTGACAAAATTGCCATTTTCGGCTTTATATTCACTTTTACAACCATTAGTATTAAATAATTAATACAGAACGTCCACAGAATCTGCTGACCATATGATCTTACATGCTTGTGATTTTCAGCATGGTCATGCATTTGCTTGTTTGCGCAGCCTGAACCTTTGAAATTGCATTCAACAAGACAAGCAATCAGGCCTGTGGAGCGCTTCCAGACCGCCAGGGCTGTCTAGTATAAAGAGTATGTTCTGATACTTTGTTTGGGGATAAAGAAAGTTGATTGTTTATGTTCATTCGTACCCATTATTATTGTTCAACCCCCAAATGAACTTGATATTTTAAAACTCCCCATTTCCTGAACAAACTGAATAAAATTATACATGAATAACTTAGAAAGGTAGAAAAATTGATTTGAATATTTCTATGATCATTATTGAAGGCTTACAGCATAATGAAAACCATGCAAAAATAATTTGCTTATAGTCATTTATAGCAATTGACTCTATTGTCCCCCACATTTTTTTTTTCAAAATCCCCCACATTTTTAGTAGGTGGGGTTAGATCCCCCACTTGATTCTAATCCTAAAATAAACACTGAATGTCTTGATTGAGTGTAGGTACCATGGCTGAAAAATACAATGTACAGTTAAACTTTTCACATGACATGATTATGATTATCTAGTTATGTATATTGCATGTTAGTAGAATTTTCATGATTTAACATAGAACTTAAATTGATTTTTGATGCAATATATAGCCCCTAAAGAAAGATAAGATGAGTTTAAAAGATTCCCAATTCATCAAGTAAGCGACTAAATCTTTTCCCAATTTGGAGATTTCGCGACACGAAAAATTCCCAATTTGGAGATTTCGCGATGCGAAAAATTCCCAATTGAAGGGGAACAGGTACCTTTCCCAATTGGGCAGAAAAAACGCTGTTTTAATTTTCGATTTAATTTTAAATATACATACTGAATTATGTGTCCTTGAATTTGGCAAAGTCACAGTTTTCAATTTCATTATCGCTCTAACATCCCTAAAATATTAGTCAATCATTTACTTTCTTTTTTGCATTGACCACATGATTGATGCTTTTGACTTTATTTTTGCTGTAAGAACCACAAGTATTCAAAAATCTAGTCAAAACTTGGATTTAATATTAAAAGAAATTCAGGCCTGTGGAGCGACTCAGGACTTTCAGGTCTTTCTAGTTGCACTCTTTGTACTTCCCAGTGCAATCCTGAATACCCTCTAAGAAATGAATACTGCAATCAGTAACCCTTCCACCCATTTCTCACTTTACTCATTAGCTGGCTGAGTTTGTGCCATATAAAGGAGCACATAACTCAGGAAGTGAAATACCGATCAAGCTGAAATATACACTCATGGAAGATCCAACAGTCAACAATACTCGTATTCTGTATAAATTTTCTCTTGATTGGTCAATATTGTTGTTGCTGGAGTGAAAAATAGCCGCAACGGCCATTTCGACATTCAAGGGCAGATAACTCCAGACTTTGTTTCAATAAGAATCATTTCAAGGAATCTGAGAAAGGGTCACCCAAGGATCATTCCTATGACGTTTGATATAAATCCATCTAGTAGTTTCTGGGGAAAGGATTTTTAAAGAAAAAAGTTGACGACCGGACGGACACACGTACGAAGAACACATCACCCTGACAATAGCCCGCTGGTCTGAAAGGCCAGTGGAGCTAAACATTAGACGAACCTGCTCGTATGACAGGACAATTTGATTCTAGATACTTTTTAGATGGAGCCTTTTTGTGATGGTCATAGCTGTGAAAGTTGTAAACATTTCAGCAAAAACATGAAATGTCGATTACCAGCAATTTCTCATTTTCCTTCAATATTAAATTCTGTTACTTAAATTTTTGAATGCAGTTTTCATCTTTCGTTGACACAATTAAATCTGTCGTGGTTTTCAGCTTACGTTTTGGATGTTTAGAAAATGATAGGGTAGCACTAAGGGTTTATTTATTTTCATTAATATTTTTTCTTCATTTTGGGGGATAATGTTTGAGAAAGTGGGTGGAGTAAGTTGACACGAGAAGCAAATATTTTTACTTTGAAGTTGAATAACTTTTTTCTGTATTGATTTTCATATATTTTCAATAAACGAAGAGCAGAACGGCAAGGGCGGATCCAGGTTTTTTTCCATGGGGGGAGGGGGTCCAAGCCCAAGATTTTTTCCAGGGGGGTCAAGTTATGGCTTAAAATGCAATAAATATGTAACGTTACACTAAATTTATATAGTCAAAATTCAATTTTCGGCCAACGCCAGGGGGTTCCGCCCCCGACCCTTCCCCCCTCTAGATCCGCCCATGGAACGGTGTAGGAATTATTAATCATTAATGTCAATTTGTTGATTTTCTGTATTCTTTCTTCTGTCAGTCTCAGATTTTGCTTATTTTTATTTACTAACTTTTCGAAACTATCTTGATCTGCATCGTTTTTGCTTCCAATCCCTATCAGAGATCATTCAAATGGTCTGATGTGATCATGAAATTTGGCGGTCGAGTTGAACCGTCTGGCGATGGGAACACACCATTGTTCGAGCTATGTTGTCCGAGGACACATTCGTGTTAGATCGTTGTATCGTGCAATGTGTCTATGTTCAAGCATGGTCTATTTGTAATAGAGTATAAGATAAAGGCCAAATTCAACTATTGTATGCACAACCGAAAATGCCGACAGAGACGATAATGATAGGTTCTCACTGTCGGTCAAAACAACTGTATCAAACCCGATCAAGCGATCGAGTTAAGGTCGAGATAGATCGACTTAGGTAATCGGATATAATCGGGGGGGGGGGGGGGGGGTCGAGCTTGATCTGCACTTCTCGGGCTTCGTTTGGAACTAATTGTTTGACTGTCAAAATATTCATGTGCGATCAAGTAGAATATTGATCGAGAAGCGATCGTATTTTGGTCGGGTAGATTGGTTGATTGAGGTTTTACGCCTTCTTCAACTACTATGGCCATTTAGCGTCGGCTGGAGCACCTTACTATAGATTCCTGTCGTTTCTTATACTAAAAGTTTCTATTTAAAGTCTATTTTCACTTGCGTGTTCAACCGACTTTACACTTTAACCCACGATCACTGAGTCTCAAGTCGGCTGTTAACAGTCGGCGCCTTCGGCAGCCACAGCTCTTTGGCTTGTAACTCTCCCGTGTACCCATTTATACACCTGGGTGAAGAGGAGCAACATGGGGTAAATTTTTTGCTCAGAAAAATTCCCTTGACTTTGGCGGGATTTGAACCCAGGATCCCTCGATCCCAAAGCCCGCGTCCTACCATTAGACCACGGCGCTTATACTAGCAGAACCCCAATCCGTACCGAGCATCCAGCTGCCCTCTAACATAGGTAATCAATTACCAAACCATTGGTGGGTGACAATTTTGCCAGAAAGGATATTTGCAGCGACCGGGGATCGACCCGGGACCTCTCTAGTGAGACGCAGAAGTAAAAGTTCGCTCCCGTCTTCACCAATGAATATCAGTAAGTTTAAACGACATAATTTGAAAATAAATGAAGCTATTGTTTGGTAGGAAAAGGATAGAAAGAGCAATTTCTTTCCTTTTCCTGGCTATACATGTACTTCAATTATGAACGCACTTAGTGAGCAAAGAAATTAATGAACAAAATAATGTCATTTAAATCGAAAATGAACAAAATCGGATGTGTCGAACTCTGGATATTCTATGTACTTTGACGGCCCTCTGACTTCGACACAACGGGTGTCGACTGTAGTTCAGTAGTTTTTATAGGCTAATACGTACTATATATATCGGGTATGTACATATATAATATACATGAAAGGTACCCGTTCATAATTATAGTGCACCGGCTTACTTAAAAATAATGTCGGTCAAAATTGTATACAATAGAGGGCTGATGTCAGGACTTTTTGCTTCATCAATATTTTGTGGTGGTGGTAGTAGTACTGCTGCTGCTGCTGCTGATGATGATGATGATGACGACAACACTTTTTTATAGTAAAAACGCTCCTCGCATATCTGAATTAACCCCCAGTGATGGTAGCCTACATAGTCTACTTGGAAAATGAGGCGTGTTCAATATAATGTCCATGAACTTTTCAGTGAACGCCCCAATCGCAAAAAATACGTAGATACGTGTCCTTATTTCACCAATGAAATCACTGGGTTCCTGGTCCAGGAACAAAGTGATTTCATTGGTCGGATAATTAAGTTGCGTCCTTGACTCTTGCTTTTGTCAAATACTGGCCATTTACGTGTTACATATATCGCTGCTTTTCAAAGAAAACCTCGTAACTGCAGCTTAAAACAAGCTGCAGTTACGGGGTTTTCTTTTAAACGGAGCGACGATATGTAAGTGAGCTCCTCTTATTTCTTCCCCAATCAAAAACCCGGTGTTAACGTCTATACAAGACAAAATTATAGAAATTCTCATGTTTATCATACCCCCTCCCAAAGTGTTTTATGTTATTGAATCGAAATTCCAAGTCCTCCTTTATATCGATTTTGTCGTCTTCGAAATGTATAGATCTGTCTTTTATTCCGTTCGGGAAAGAGTAAACTGTATGTTATTCATGTTAGGAAATATGATTTACAAGTGCAGTTGGACCGAGTTTAAAAGTACAATAGAACTGTATGTGTTCTGTCCAAAACAACAAAGAATAGATTGCTCCAATTTGAGAGATTCTGCAGATGACAAAATGGGTGATGATAAAGAAAGGGTGAGTATTGTTGACGATCCATCTGGATATTGGTTTGGAATACTTTGCAGGAAAAGGAAACGTGCTGTATTTTTTTCTGAATCCATGAACGTTTTATGTGCTATAAAATGGGATTTTATGTATGAATTAAGATTAACTTTGATGTCTACAACTCATTTCAGTTTAGACAGCATAAAATATTGCAGTTCGGGAAAGGGTTTAATGATTAACTTGTCTCAACTTTTATGAAATTTGTATTATACCCTATTACATTCAACGGTAACGATTTTCCAAACAAGACGTGGTTTTGTATTGTACACGCATTTCGTTTAACCCATTACCAGGCGTCGCAGAGGACATTTCAAGTGGATGAAATTTTACAAGTATTGTTCTTACTTATTAGTAAACACTGTGAAAACAGAAGAAATTGCATGTCACAAAGGCAATTTCTTCATTTTCCGCATTTTTTAAACGGCTTTGTCTTGTGGGGTGTCATTATTTGGAAAAGGGTCTCATCTGTTATCACTCCAAAGGCCCGTAGGAACATGTGGGTGATGGGTTAGTTGGGCCTACGTCCCCCCCCCCCCGCTTGCCCCAAAGTTGGCCAAAAATGCCAAATTTTCCTTATTCTACACTGAATTATTTGGAAAAATTCAATTTAGAACCCCCCCCCCCCCACCCCCACCCCCCCCACCCCCGCCATAATATTATTCAGACAAAAGGGCTTAAGCCCACCAAATATAAAATTGCTTCCTACAGACCTGGTGTATTCCGTCACGGCGCGGAATTACACGATACAACAACAACAATTGCAGAAAATCTATAATAGTTCTGTTAGTACGTGGCCCATTTCAATTTGGATTGAAGTAGAGAAATTTTGTTTAGGTCGTCAAAACCTTTTTTGTCATGCCCTGTTGAAAAGATCCACCACATTAATAAAACCCCTTGTGTTATGACTTCTCCGTTTCAAACCAAATTGAAATCGGTTACTTATGAACATAGTTATTGAAGACTGGGTTTTTCTCAATTATTAGTGCGTTATAGAGTCAAGTGATTCCTCAACATAATAGGGAATTATTTTATCCAGTTAATCGTGACGTAAATTCGGACAGACAAAATAGTATTTCGTAGGTCTTGTTATAAAATCTCGTAACTACGGCTTGATTTAAGCCGTAGTTACGAGATTTCATAACAACACCGACGGTTTATCAAAACATAACCATAAACCTAGTCTATTGTTAGCACAAAATTCTTTGCCATTGTAACCATGTTATTATTTTCGCAAGCAACAAAATGCTACACTAGTCTTACTTTTTTGTAGGAAATAGCTAACAAACTTGAAATTTTCGAGCTTCACAATGGTAAAAAGCCTATCAAAAGCAAAATGGCTAACATGGTTGGGATGAGATTGTCCAATCCTTTCTTAACCCTTTCCAAAAGGATTAAGTTTTAGGATGGTCCAATTAATTATTTGAAAGATGTTGCAGACGACAAAGTTTGGAATTGTGTATAATGTAGCCAGGAAAATATTGAGGCAAGAGGAGAAAATGCTGATTGTCAGCATTTTCTTCTTTTGCCACAATGCTTTTCCAATTCTTATCTATTGGGGATGTCAAAACCAGGCGTTGTTTGGGAAAACAGTTAATTAATTGCCATTTTACTTGATTAATTTTCACACCGTTCATCCAGATACAAAATACACGGATTGGTCTTCCAAACGCGGATGTAAACAATTTTATTTTGAACGGCGGGAAAAAAGAGTGAGTATTTATTATCTTTAATTACAACGAATATCGGCCAAGTTGATTTTTGTGTTACATACGATGAAAACGTACATAACTTCGCCAATGTTTACCTAAAATCCTGTCTCATAAAATCTGTTAGTAAGAGAAATATATGCTACTGAATCTGACTTTGATGCACGAAAAGAGAAAAATCTTGGTAAGAATGTCTGTAAATCATTATTAAAGCACATAATTATTGTCAAATTGATGTTTCACGGAGGATCGGTGATCGCTTCAAGTGTTTTCTTTACAAGAACCCATAAAAAAGTACAGAAAAAGAACAAGAACTATTTGAAATTGGGTACTGTCACTTGCTATGGTGCAACATACCACGGTGCAAATTCTCCAGCAGGTAAAACAAACTCGGACCCATCGATACAACCGACACGGATAATAAAAAACAAATTCCGGTCTTTTTTAAGGAAAATTGGCTGCATCATTGTTAAAACCAATTTTATATCGTTTAGAGTCAATAGATGTTTGGTTTAAGACCAATTATGGCTTATTTTGGCTTACTAAAACTAAAAGGCTTGTGGATGAGCACTTTCGACGGTAAAGACATTAGTAAACAATGTTTACGTGTTTTATAAAGAGATAGGCGAATAGCAGCTTTATATTAACAGATAAGTTGTCCGTGTCTTTGTTTTCAATCTTTAAAATCTAGGATTAAAACCCTAATTATCATCTTGTTTCATTGCAGTTTGATAGTGAGCTCCAAAAGGTTTTCATCTTCGATATTCCAACACCAACTCTATTACGCATGTCTGTCAATTATTACATGTAAACATACGGTATATTGGTGCATTTCTTTCATGAAAATATTGCCAAGAATATTTATCATGATTGTCTCTCTTACTTTTTAGTGTGGGTTGAAGTGAAAGTCTTTATGAAAGGCCCTCTACGACAGCATGTAAAACAAACTATTGAATCTTTTTATGGGAAAACATATCATTTGAAGGGATTTCTTGCATTTATTTTATTGGTTTTATCCAATAGTCTACATTTGTTTCTAGAAAGGTAGATTATTTACGAAAAAGAAATTATTTTCTGTAATTTTTGTCACCAACAATATTTTCCTTTTATAAAAACGTTCTACCTGCCTTTCTGGCATTTTTAATAATAATGCAACAATCACCATGAAACGTTGAGAAACACATATAAATTAGCATATTTTTATACTCAATACTTTTCTAATATTCCTTTGCTTGATAGATTTTTGAAGGTTGAAATTCGGATACTCATGTACTGTCCTGATACTCTTCCTTTTGTACTTTCAGTTTCGTGTATCGGTCGTTACCAATGTGTAAATAGTACTAAATACGTAAAAACTAATTTATAGTGGATATTGAGTATTAGAAATTGTCAATAGAATCTTTTTCTATTGTTTCAACACTTTTAAACCCTTTCCCAAATGGCAAAATTTTAGGTAGGTCGACTTCAAAAGCCGCTACATGCGTCCGAATGGTAATTAAATTTACAATTTGTATATATTATAGCAGAGAAAATATTGAGGCATAGGAGAAAATACCGGTATCAGCATTTTCCTCTTTTGTCTCAATGTTTTCCCAAACCCTTTTTTCAGGGACGTCAAAACCAGGTCTTGTTTGGGAAAGGGTCAAAAGAGTCTGGGTGTCCAATGGAAAAAGTTCAGACTAATGGCCTACAGGCCTAGCAGACGGCTTTTGAGACATCCGTGAGTCAAGATCAGAAATGAAGGCTTATCAAGATCATGCTGCTCAATCAAATGTAATGAAACATATTTTGATAATAACACGGATCCAAATCAGACAGCGTAGGTTCATGCTGGACAAGCGCGGATCCAGGCATTTTCCTAAAGGGAACAAGCGTTTTATAAGAATGTTTTACAAAATTGAGAGGGTGTCCGGATCCAGAAGGACATGTCTTCTCATTTCAAACAGAAAAGGAGTTTGATCTTGAAACGGATCCCTGGTGGCTTTTGAAAACACCATGGATAAAGATCAGCGCGCAAAATATCCAATACGTCAATCTGTTGCTTATCAAATATTTCTACCATATTTGCGTATCTGGATGGATAACGGTCGATCTGGGAATCAAACTCGAGCTAAACTATTACTTAACACACTTAGATTGATGGACTCCAAGATTTCTTACTTACACCGTTCATCCAGATACAAAAAACACAGATTGGTCTTCCAAACGCGGATGTGAAAAACAACACCGCGGGAATACACAAGGTAAGAAAACATCAACATATAGCCTTTTAATTGCTGCTATATAAAAAGTGTTTGTGCAGAGCTGATGCAAAATGGTTTATCTTGAGGGTGCTGCAGTTTCATAACAAAAGATTTGAGTAAACTATAGATGCAAGCGATTTTAAATCGTAAATCACTATTGTCTCGCCTACTTCCCGTTTTGTGTTATATTTGTAGAAATTATTTGCGTCCCTTTTAAGATTATTTCAACCCGAATGAGACGGGACAGTCAGTAGGTGGTGCGAAAGCAGGAGAACCCCAAGAAAAATCACCTGGTACACCCGCAAACAGAACTTGGCTTCTCTCATATGTGCCTCGTATAGGTCTCAAACACACACAAGACACAGCGGTAACATGATCAAGTGATTGAGGGCGGTAATGAAATATCAGCGCTCTGAACTACTTCTTTAGGAAGGCTTTTGTCTCTGGAATAAATAGAACAAAGATCATTCCAAAACACAGTTTGGTACATAAGATAAAATTCTTAAGCGTGTGATGCAAAGTAAATAACCGACTATAAAAGTCAACGGGATGCGGTTATAGCACGTTTACTTTATAAAAATCAAGCATTTGTCGTTGTATTTTAATTAGAAACGTCATTTTAAGTGTTTTGCACTATTAAACCCGATTTTCGCATCCGAGTTTGTTTTACCCAAATTATGTGGATCATCCGTGGTGTGTGGTATCAACATCCGTGGTAAGTTGTACCTTGAAGCAAACTAGGCTAATTTTTAAACATGGCTTTAGACACCCAAAATTTATTTTTCCAGTTTGATGAATGGTATAGATTTGTTCCATAGATGTCGAAAACTTATTTCGAAGAGATATTTGCTCGAAACCAGTTAAATAATTTCTGCAAATATAAAACAAAACGGGAAGTAGGCGAGAAAATAGTGATTTAAAATCGCTTGTATCTATAGTTTACTCAAATATTTTGTTATGAAACTGCAGCACCCTCAAGATAAACCATTTTGCATCAGCTCTGCACAAACACTTTTTACATTGCGGCAATTAAAAGGCTATATGTTGTTGTTTTCTTACCTTGTGTAATCCCACGCTGTTGATTTTCAAATCCGCGTTTGGAAGACCAATCCGTGTATTTTGTATCTGGATGAACGGTGTGATTTTGAGAGTAATGAATCTTTGCCTAGAGACTGCAAAAAGCATTTTGGGAAAATGAGAAAATGCTTGTGTTCAGCACTTTCTTCATTTTCTCACACACTTTCCAAAATCTTTTCTATTGGAGACGTCAATATCAAGCTTTGTTTGGCAAATGGTGGAACAGATCAAAATTAGTCGTTTCGTTTTTGCAACATGAACAGCTTTAGTCTAGAGTCTAGATTTGCAAAAAATTGTAATTGCGTTGCAAACATATATTGGCAAAACAAGATATCTATAAATGTTTCTCATCAATTAGCAAAACGTTTCTATGGTAACAGCAGGTCAATATTTCGAAGTAGCTGCTAAGTCATCGCTTTTCTACGAAAACCTCGTATCTGCAGCTTGTTTTAAGCTGCAGATACGCGGTTTTCGAAGAAAAGCAGCAAAATATTCACAGCATCTCAATTTTCACATTGCAGATATTGTATGCGAAGTCAAATGATTCCGCCTTTCTCACAAACTCCAAACAGCAATTCCGCCAGTGGCAGGTAATCTCATCGTGATTGAGGGGAGATAACTCTGAAGGAGAGTGTCTTTCCCAAACGGCAAAATTTTAAGCACGTTCAATTCTGAATGACCTTACAAAGACGAAATGTTGTGGACCATAGTATCCTTGATGCGTATGCTTTTCAGTAAAATCGGAAAAGGAAGTCATGAGTTATGTGCCGTTGA
Source organism: Fragum sueziense (assembly GCA_963680895.1). Lineage (NCBI taxonomy): Eukaryota > Metazoa > Mollusca > Bivalvia > Cardiida > Cardiidae > Fragum > Fragum sueziense. The sequence goes on from OY804596.1 coordinate 16,036,946, forward strand.
ATTTGACAAAATTGCTGTTTTCAACTATTTTCGACTTTGTTCACACTCTAGCATCAATAAATATCAACCAATCAGGAGAAAACATGGACACAATGTTGTGGACCATAAGATCTAATATGAGTATGATTTTCAGTTAAATCAGACAAGAAAGTCATGAGTTATGTACCCTTGGATTTGACAAGATTGTCGTTCACGACTAAATATTTCGACTTTCTTTTACACTCTATGATCTACAATTATTGACCAGTCAAGACAAAACTTGGACACAGTGTAGAGGAAGTAAGATCTTGGATGCGTATGATTTTCAGTAAAATTGGACAAGGAAGTCATGAGTTTTGTGCCTTTGAATTTGACAATATAGCTTTTTTGATTATTTTCGACTTTGTTTACACCCTAACATCTACAATTATTGACCAATCAAGACAAAACTTGGACACAGTGTTAGAAACTGTAAATGAGTTTGATTTTCATTCTGATCAATCGAGAAAGTCATGAGTTATTTGACAAAATTTCCATTTTTGATTGTTTTTCGACTTTGTGTACACTTTAGCATCTACAATTATTGATTAAACAAGATGAAATGTTGGTGATAATAAGATCCAAAGATGAGTTTGATTTTCATTCTGATCAGACGAGAAAGTCATGAGTTATGTGACCTTGAATTTGACAAAATTTCCATTTTTGATTGTTTTTCGACTTTGTGTACACTCTAGCATCTAAAATCATTGACTAAACAAGATGAAATGTTGGTGATAATAAGATCCAAAGATGAGTTTGAATTTCGGTCTGATCAGATCAGATCAGAAAATAATGAGTTATGTACACTTGAATTTGACAAACTTGCTGTTTTCGACTTTGTTTTTAGTCTAACAAACAAATATTGACCAATCTAGACAAAACTTACAGATAATGTTGGTCAACATAAGATCCATTATAATTTTGAATTTCGGTGAAATTGGACAATAATTTGCAGAGTTATCTGCCCTTGAATTTGATGAAATTGCAAATTTTGACTTTTTTTTACTGTAACAACCACGAATAGTGACAAATCAAGACAAAACTTGGATACAATATTGGTGACCATAAGTTTGTTTTCAGTCTTAAAGTAAAAAATATTGACTCGAACAAGACTGTGGCCCAGGCGAGCGATTTAGGACCATCATAGTCCTCTTGTTTAAAGAACTATTATGTGATTTCTCAGTCTGATAAGCCCCACCCACGCTAATTGACCAATCAAAAATTTAGGGCATTCTATGTAAAGGTCCACCAAAGAAACATTTTTGTCAAGTTTGGACTAAATTGACCCAATGGTTAGTTTTTTAATAAAAAATATTTCGATAAGTCCCTTCCAGCCACACCAACATTTATGGACTAATCAAACGTATTTGCAATTTCAGTAAAGCACCACCTGAGAAACATCTCTGCCAAGTTTGATCGAAATTGGCCCACTGGTTTGCGAGAAGAATATTTTTAAAGAAAAGTTACGCACGCACAGACGGACGCACATAACGCCATGACAATAGTTCGCTGGCCTATTGCAAGTGGTGCTAAAATGGAGCCTAAAATTCCACGCACTTAAAATTGTCGTCTGCATCATCTTTGAATTTTGGACCAGACAAAAATGTTGTTGTCTGGTAATTGTTTAATACAGTTAACCCATTTCCACACAATGACTTTTTTGACTCCCCTCAAAATAATGGCAATGGAAAACATCGTGGAAAATGAAGAAATTGCTGTGACAAGCAATTTCTTCATTTCCCACAATGTTTTCCATCCATAAAGACCTGAAAATTAAAAATTCCATTCACTTGAAATGTCGTCTGCAGGATCCTTCACTTTGGACCACCCTAAAATTTTGTAGTTTGGTATTGGGCTAATACTCGTCATCAATTCCTGGCATTTCTCTCACTAGTTTTACAACATCTAATCTACGCCTCCAGCTGCTCTCTCACTTGGATGATTCACATCCATTGATGAGAGATAAATGACTTTTGTCAATGTCTGACGGGATACTGATAAAGCCAGGGTTCCAACTCACAATCCCCAAATTGATAGACTCTAATGTTACTGACTCAGCCACCAGCTTTTTCTTAATATGGTCATCAAAACAATGTCTTATTCAAGACAAATATAGCCCATTCCCACATATATATAAGCGTTTTGATACCCCACAAGACAAAGGCTTTTGAAAACATTGTGGAAAATGAAGAAATCGCTTGGGACAAGCACATTCTTCATTTTCCACAATGTTTTCTACTGGAAAGACCAGAAATCGTAAAGTTTTGTTCACTTGAAATTGCCATCTGCATCATCTTTGAATTTGGACAAGAGTATTTTTTGCCGTTTGGTAGTAGGTTGAGAAACTCAAAAGAAGGATTTAAACAATACACTTTATTTGATTACTTTAAAATACACTACTTGTACATGTATAAAAATTACATTACATTAAATGGTGGTCTATAATTTAAAACATGCTTTTCATAGCTCAAACATAAGAATAGGACGGACAAACAGACAATACAAGTTCTACAGTATGGAATGAACATGTAGCATAATCATTGTGATAAAGGGGTTAAGATTTTGAAAAGACTTAATAAAACAAGAGGACCATGATGGTCCTTAATCGCTCACCTGAACCTATATAGAAAGAAAGTCACAATGTTGTATTAAGTTCAAGAGCACATAATTTAAGATGTGAGATTATGATCCAGCTGAAAACTGCTTTCATAATCTTGAATGATCAATATTTGTGGCTGTTACAGTGAAAACAAAGTGGAAGAAAACAACACTGTCAAGGGCACATAACTCTGTTCTAATAAAAGTATTCTCATCAACATTATGTCCAATTTTTTTTTTTTTTTTTTTGATTGGTCTATATATTGTTAGAGTGAAAATAAAGTCGAAAACTGTAATTTTGTGAAATTCAAGGGCCAATAACTCTAGTCAAACCAAGCTGAAAGTTTCACTCATCCAGGATCTTATGGCCACCAACATTGTGGCCAAGTTTTGTCTTGATTAGTCAATAAATGTAGATGCTACAGTGTACACAAAGTCGAAAACAGCAATTTTGTCAAATTCAAGGGCACATAACTCCAGACTTCTTACTTCAATCACACTGAAAATCGAGGTCATCCAAGATCTTATGATTATAAACATTGTGGCAAAGTTTTGTCTTGATCGGTCAATATTTGTAGATGCTAGAGTGGTAACAAAGTCAAAACTAGCCATTTTTGACGTTCAAGGGCACATAACTCCAGATTTCCAGGTCTGATCTGACAAAAAATTAAACTCATCTGAGAACTTATAGTTACCAACATTGTGGCAAAGTTTTGTTTTGATCGGTCAATATTTGTAGATGCTAGAGTGGTAACAAAGTCAAAACTAGCCATTTTTGACGTTCAAGGGCACATAACTCCAGACTTCCTAGTCCGATCTGACTTAAAATCCAACTCGTCTGAGAACTTATAGTTACCAACATTGTTGCAAAGTTTTGTTTTGATCGGTCAATATTTGTAGATGATAGAGTGGTAACAAAGTCAAAACTAGCCATTTTTGATGTTCAAGGGCACATAACTCCAGACTTCCTAGTCCGATCTGACTCAAAATCGAACTCATTCAAGAACTTATGGTCATACATATTTTGACCAAGTTTGATTATGATTGGTTAATATTTGTAGATGCTAGAGTGGTAACAAAGTCAAAACAAGAGGACCATGATGGTCCTATATCGCTCACCTGAACCAAGATGATATGAGCCACAGATTTGTTCAAATCAATTACTTGTGACTTTAAGACTGAAAACAAACTTATGGTTAACAACATTGCGTCCAAATTTTGTCTCGGTTTGTCGCTATTTGTGGTTGTTAGAGTAAAAACAGTCGAAAACGGCAAATTTGTCAATTTGAAGGGCTCAGCAAACTCAGCAAATTCTACTCTAATTAAGCTAATTCAAACTGGTGCAAGATCTTATGTTCAGCAACATTGTGTCCAAATTTCTTCTTGATTGGTCAACAATTATTGTAGATGCTAAAGTGTAAACAAAGTCCGAAACAATCGAAAACATCAATTTTGTCAAATTCAAGGGCATATAACTCATGACTTTCTAATCTGACGAGACTGAAGTTCAAGCTCATCCAAGAAATTATGGTCACCAACATTGTGTCAAAGTTTCATCTTAATAGGTCAATAATTGTAGATTCTAAAGTGTAAACAAAGTCGTAAACATTCAAAAACGGGAATTTTGTCAAATTCAAGGGCGTTTAACTCATGACCTTTTGATCTGATCAATCTGAAAATCAAACTCATACATGATCTTATAGTCCCTAAGATTGTGATCAAGTTTTGTCTTGATTGGTCAATAATTGTAGATGCTAGAGTGTAAACAAAGTCAAAAACAGTCGAAAACGGCAATTTTGTCAAATTCAAGGGCGTTTAACTCATGACTTATTGATCCGATCAATCTGAAAATCATACTCATACAAGATCTTATGGTTCCTAACATTGTCTCAAAGTTTTGTCTTGATTGGTCAGTATTTGTAGAAGTTAGAGTGTAAACAAAGTCGAAAACAGTCGAAAATGTCAATTTTGTCAATTTCAAGGGCACATAACTCAAGACCTTCTGGTCTGATCAGACTGAAAATCAAACTCATCCGAGATCTTATGGTCACCAACATTGTGTCAAAGTTTTGTTTTGATTGATAAATAATTGTAGATACTAGAGTGTTAACAATGTCAAAACTAGCTATTTTTCGCATTCAAGGGCAGATAACTCCGGACTTTCTGGTTCGATCTGACCCATAATCGAACTCATCCGAGATCTTATGGTCATACATGTTTTGACCAGGTTTGGTCAAGATTGGCTTATATTTGTAGATGCTAGAGTGTTAACACGAAATTGTGGACGGACGGACAGACGGACAGACGGACAGACGGACGACGGACAAAAAGTGACCACAATAGCTCACCTTGAGCACTTCGTGCTCAGGTGAGCTAACTAGCCATTTTTGACGTTCAAGGGCACATAACTCCAGACTTCCTGGTCCGATCTGACTCAAAATCGAACTCATCCGAGAACTTATGGTCATACATGTTTTATCCAAGTTTGGTTAAGATTGGTCAATATTTGTGGGTGCTAGAGTGGTAACAACAAAATGTGAACAGACGGACGGACGGACAGACAGACGGACGGACAGACGGACAGACAGACGCCGACGGACAAAAAGCGACCACAATAGCTCACCTTGAGCACTTCGTGCTCAGGTGAGCTAATAAGAAAATGCAAATTACATTTTTTATTTTCATTTTCTCAACAGTTTAAATTTCAAATCAGGGTCCCATGCCATAACGATATTTCAGTGAAAAATATTTTTCCTTATTTTCACAAAGCACCAATATTGCCTTTATTAAAACCATTATCATTTGGGAAAGGGTTAATCCCCGTTATCAAATAAAAGCTATGACTAGACTAAATCAAAAAGAAACTAAAATTGGCAAGTTGCATAAAATAAACCCTTTCTAAAAATACCTGAATTTGACATCCTTTGCAGAAAATGTTTGGAAAACATTTAGGCAAAAGTATGAAATGTTAATAGTCAGCATTTTCTACTTTTGCCACAATGTCTCTTGTACAATACTGAACGTAATTACAGATAATTATGAACTTTTTGTCATCATCCATTTCATTGTCTGAAGTAGCTTTCCAATAGGAGCAATCTAACTTTTTAACCCTTTCCAAAACAGCAGGATTATAGGGTAGTCCAATTTAACGCTGTTGCAGACCACGGAATGGATGTTGATAAAGATGGGAATTGTGTATAATATGGCTCAGAAAATATTGAGACAAAAGGAGAAACTGCTGGTAATCAGCAGTTTCTTCTTTTGTCTCAAACTTTTTCCAAACCTATCCTCCTTGTGACATAAAAACCAGGTCTTGTTTGGGAAAGGGTTAAACATAAGGGTAAAATGTACATGTAATTAAAAATAGTATTATGCAACATCCATTCATACAAAACACTGTAACAAGAGGCCCAGAGGGCCTTATCGGTCACCTGAATCAAATGAGCAGAAACAGTTAAGGAAAATGTTAAAAGTTAACTACCGGGTAATAGCGCAACCCCCCAGCACCATCATTTCTTGACAGTCTTTTTTCTCTTGTACAAAATTATTTAAAGACTAAAATACCAAATGTGAATTCAATCCAACAATAGAACATTTCTTAATATGTACCCTATTTACCCCCTTTTGGGGCCCCAAAGGGAGATAACTCCATGATTTGTAAAAATCTGAAGCAGCTTCCCAATGGGATGCTTCCTGCCAAGTTTGGTAGAAATCTGTCCAATGGTTCTCAAAAAGAAGTAGAAAATGTTAATAGTTAAGTAATAATGCGAACCCCTCCCATCCCCCATCCCCAGTACGACCATTTATTGACAGATTTTTTTCTCTTGTACAAACTTTTTAGTCCTTGCCCTAAAGACTTTAACTTCAAAATGTGTATCCAATGCAAAGGCCGGTTCATGAGTAGAAGATTTTTTAAGATGTACCCTACTTACCCCCTTTTTGGCCCTTTATGGGACCCCAAAGGGAGATAACTCCATGATTTGTACAAAATCTGAAGCGGCTTTCTATTTTAGGATGCTTCCTGCCAAGTTTGGTTGTAATCCGTCCAATGGTTCTTAATTAGAAGCAGGGTTGGGGTCAATTACATTGCAATGTAATTAATTACCATTACAATTACATTGAAAATCTTCAATTACCATTACAATTACCATTACATGCATTTTCAAATGTAATTAATTACATAACAATTACATTGCATATGTAATTAATTACAATTACACATTACTTTAGAAAACTTTGAGACAAAGGAAGAACGTTCTGACAATCAACATTTTCCTCTTTTCCATCTGTATTGTATAATTAGATGTAATACAAAACAAATCCACTTGTGACATTCACTTAGTTGTTTGTAGAGCATTTGAAATGAAACCATTCTGGAACTTAGTATTTGGACAAAACAATACTTAGCTTTGGTGACTCAGTAGAATATTATAGTTTAAAAGCCTTTTGTGAGAAAGAAGAAAACAGCTGATAACCAATATTTTCCTTTTCTTCAGGGAGTTCATGCTTTGGAAAGTCTTGAGGCAAAAGGTTGCTTTGATGATTTTGTTGTTGCTTTAATTAACTGTTAACCATGCTTTTTCCACAATTTCCAGGATGGACACGAACATGTAAAATTTCATTTTCTTGAAACAGTCTTCTAAAATATCTTTGAATTGGATCAGACTAAAATTTGGTCGTCTGGAAAATGTATCAAATCTTGGGCCTAGACTAGACCCTATTTTTTTCATTTTGCCTAAATTGTTCCTGATTCATTTTCATGCAATTCAAAATTAACAAATACACTGATTTTCTCCATTAAAATCTATGTCCACTCAACAGTCCAGTTTGTAACTGAATGAAAATGACAAAAATAATTTCAATGGATATATCGCATGAGAGAGAAAATTAAGCTAGAAATTGTTTTAGTACTCCAGTAGTCGAAAGCTTAGCCCAAGGGTAAAGTTATTTTAACCATTGCCCGAACAAGACCTGGTTATAACATCCATAGTAGAAATGGTTGGGGGGAATTAAAAAACGAGAGAAAAGAAGAAATTGCTGATAATCATAAAATTTTCATTCTCCCTCAATATTTTCTTTGCAATAAAATATGAATTTTCTAACTTCGATTTGATGTCCAATAGGTTGACAATTATCGTTCAGGACAGGGTTAACTTATGTGCAGATAAATTTTAAGCAGTTACAATACTTTTGCACTAAGCTCTCAAGTTGATTAACTAAAATGCACAAAGGGTGCAATATTGACTCTCTATGTAGCCCCCAGGCAAGGGTGTGAAAATGGATAACCTACTGTCATGCAGGTTACCTCAGGTTAACCCATTCCCAAATGGCACAATTTTTGGAATGGTAGAATTTGAAATGAATTGCTGCTTACCAAATGATTAAACAAAAGTTGATGACATTTGCATATTATATCATTACAAATAGTCTAAGAAAGGGAAAATTGCTAAAAAATATCAGCAATTCCTTCCTTTCCTCAATGTTACTACTTTTTCTTGGGATGACAATACCTGGTCTTGTTTGGGAAAGGGTTAAATACCACAGGTGTTTATTATGTCCATTAGACAATAATGCTCTAAATTTAAAGTCCCTAACAGACAAGGCTTAGGAAAAGATGGGGAAAAAATAATAATTTGTTGAAAACATTATTTTCTCCTTTTGAAATAGTTTGAATTATAATTTTATAGTTTTAGACATTTTGAAAGTTTCTACACACTTGATTTCATGGGAGTTGGAATTCATGTACATTATATAGCAAAGAAAATATTGAGGATATGGAGAAAATGCTGGTTATCTGTTTATTCTTTTATACATTAATATTTTTGAAAAATATCTAACCACAGATTTTAAATGAAATGACTAATCCATTTTCTATGTGATATAATAATCATATTATGTAGTGAGGAAAAGCAGGAGGTTGTTATCAATATCCATGATACAGTTAACTAGTATTCACAATCCAATTTTACAACCTCAAAACACAAAAAGTAATTGAAGTAATTGAAAATGTAATTGATAATTACATCAATTTTGCAATGTAATTAATTACATTTCAATTACATGTAATTGAATTTTGGTTCAATTACACATTACATTCAATTACTGTAATTAAGTAATTAATTACATGTAATGCTAATTACACATTACTAATTACCCCATCCCTGATTAGAAGTCAAAAATGTTAAGTTAACTAATAACACGACCCCCCCCTCTCCCATCCCCCCATCCCCAGCACGGCCATTTCTGGACGGATTTTTTTCTCTTGTACAAACTTTGTTGTCTTTGCCCTAAAGACTCTAAATACCAAATGTGAATCAAATCCAACAGCTGGCTCATGAGAAGAAGATTTTTTAAGATGTACCCTATTTAACCCCTTTTAGGCCCCCTTATGGGGCCCCAAAGGGAGATAACTCCATGATTCATACAAATCTGAAGCGGCTTCCCATGGGGATGCTCCCTGCCAAGTTTGGTTGTAATCTGTCCAGTGGTTCTCAAGAAGAAGTCAAAAATGTTAAGTTAACTAATAACGCGACCCCCCCTCCCATCCCCCATCCCCAGCACAGCCATTTCTGGACGGATTTTTTTCTCTTGTACAAACTTTGTTGTCCTTGCCCTAAAGACTCTAAATACCAAATGTGAATCCAATCCAACAGCCGGTTCATGAGAAGAAGATTTTTTCAGATGTACCCTATTTAACCCCTTTTAGGCCCTTATGGGGCCCCAAAGGGAGATAACTCCATGATTCGTACAAATCTGAAGCGGCTTTCCATGGGGATGCTCCCTGCCAAGTTTGGTTGCAATCCGTCCAATGGTTCTCAAGAAGAAGTTGAAAATGTTAAAAGTTAACGCACGACGGACGACGCACGACGACAGACAAAACACGGTCGCAATAGGTCACCATGACCTTCGGTCAGGTGACCTAAAAACTAATACATGTACAAATGTACAGTGGACTCAACTTAACCATTAACCAGATGGCAAAAATTTAGTGTGGTCCGAATTCAAAGATGTTGCAGACATCAATTTCAAGAATTAAATTCTACACTTCCTGGCCTTTTTGTGTAGAAAACATTGTGGGAAATAGAGAAATTGCTTGCTACAAGAAATTTCTTCATTTCTTATAATGTTTTCCCAAGCCTTCTTCTTCTTGTGGAGCATGGGTTAATTGCGATCCTGTTAGTAGCTATTCCCTGCTTATTAGCAATTGGCTCTCTATAAATATTAAAGATTTTAAGATCCTTTCATTATCAATTATTTTTTCCAAGTTTAAAGAATTACATTTTTTGGTCTTCTTGGGTAGAAAACATTGTAGGAAATGAAGAAATTGCTTGTGACAAGCAATTTCTTCATTTTCTAAAATGTTTTCCAAGGCCTAGCCCTTTATCTTGAGGGGAGTCAAAAGGCATCAATATGCGAAATGGGTTCACAAGTATTAACAAAAATACATATATCTTGAAAAGTAGGCTATGCTATACCTCACAATAAATGACCTGGCAGAGCGGCCCATGCTAATTGAATGGAATGCTCTGCCAGGTCAATTCTCATCCACAATACTAACAGGAATCCACTGTACTACATGTACATACTTACTTTGTTGTAATAAGATATATTTTCCTCATGTTTTAAGAATTAACAAAACCTTATATTTTAGATTAACACTTTTTCAAAACAAGCCCTGGCTTTGACAACCTTGATCAAACAGCTTTGAAAAGTATTTGAGAGAAACATTGAATGCTGACAACATTTACCAGTGTTTTCTCCTGTTCACACAATGTTTTTTTTTATTTATTTACAGGGTTTTCCCCAGATTAATTTGAAGTTGTAGTGTCATATTTTTTAAGTATACTTGAACCTTACAATACAGTGTTTAAAGTGACATTTCACATTTATTCCATTTTTTAAAAGTATGTCTTGGTGCAAATATTGTTTATTCTAATGCGTAGAAATGCTATCAGTTTTTTGAAGTTGTTATTTATAAGCGAAAAATATGCCTTCAAAGTTCAGACAGAAATAACAAATTCTATATAAATCTGAACTGTTGTCCACAACAATTTGTTTAATTTTAGCACAAAAGTACTGTATATATTTCTCGTAAACGGTTCAATACTTTGGCTTGAATTTTTTAGAATTTTCATAAGAAAACATGCTCTTTCAGATAAAAATAAAGTAAAATTTATGTAAAAATAATTGTGAAATGTCACTTTAAGCAAATAATTGGGAATAAAAACTTAATGGGAAAAGAAGAAATTGCTCAGTTTGAGCAATTTCTTCTTTCTCCATAACTGACCATAATGTTTTTACGCAGATCTATTATACAAAATACCTAGCTTAATTCATCAGTTTTTGACATGAAATACCCCAAATTCCTCTATTTTGGTGACCATTTTGAAGAAATCAAGCTTTGGTACTTTTAAAGCTGTAGGGGCCACACCGATTTAGATGAAGCTGAAGTGGGGCCAATACAGCTTATTGGGCAAGGGAGAACACTGTATCATTTATGTATTGTAAATGTAACTCAGAGATTCTAGAGCTTTTTACAGCATTGATTTTGTTGTTGGTGGCTATTGTTATACAGTGTATGTAGAAAATGCTCAATTTCTTTTCTCATACATGAGCTTGTTGCCAGCATTTTCTTCTTTTCATGCAATGCTTTATAAAGGTTCCATTTGGACCCTTCAAACTTTGATTTTTTTTGGCGCTGGGTAATTTACAATTTAACCTTTTCCCAAACAAGACCTGGTTTGATGCAATATTTTCTGTGTTATATTGTACACAAATCAATGATATCATCTCGGTCAGTTTCATTTGTGTTTCCAGAAGATGATTTAAAGTCGGAACAATCTGAAATATTGCCCTTTGGGAAAGAATTTAAACATGTTGTACAGTGTTAGCTGTTGAAGTGGTCGCTGTTGTTGTTGTAGTTGCTCCACTGGATCCTGTGGTCTGCTTATCAACGATGTGGAATGAGTTCAATTTCCGCGTTTTGAATGCCCACAGGACACCGATAGTCTCTAGAACTGTTGAAACTGGCACGATTAACACTGGAACTACACAGAGGAAAATATATTTTGCCCAGCCAACTCGACGGGGTGAGAAGCTTTTAAGCGCACCAAATATAAATAAGAACAACATTACAGCACCCATGAATCCGAAGAGACAATTCACAGAGCGCCACATTGGTAATGGACATAGTGGCACTAGAACTATATTTGTTACTGTCAATGGCATGAAAAGCCAGGCAAGTAGCATGAGTGAAATTCCACCCTTGTAGCTGTATGGAATCTGTGAACTGAAGAATGCATTGTATATACCCTGCACCCAGCGTTTTCGCTGGTAAATGTAATCAACGGCTGAGAATGTACTTTTTTCCCACATTTCTCCCTCAATAAATCCAAACTTGTACCCTTCCTTCCATGCTGTCAGAGCAAAGAAACAATCCTCTGCTATACTCCCTTCTAATCCAAAATCGTAGGTAATCTGTCTTTCAACAACCGCGCTGGATACAATAAAGCTGCCTTTCCAACTAAACACTGGCTTGTGAAGGTACTTCAGACAAAATCTGATCATTCCGTAATCCATCCCGACACGAACAAGATCAGCAAGGGTTGTAATCCAGCTGACAATTTCCTCATTTGCGTAAGTGATCACTCCTTGACCAAAACTGTACTGGCCTTCATTAATGAAATTCACAATCCCGATGACAGAGGATTCAGTCAACAATGTTTCCTCATCTAAATGCACAATCCAATCATTGTCATTCAAAACGTTCACCTCTGGTTCTAAGCAATAATTCAGTGCCCGCGCCTTGTATCGTGTTTGATTTGCAGTTATATATGAATTTGGAACTACTGTCTCTCTCATTCTGGATGATTTGGGTAGGCTTACTTCATTATCCGTCACTACCTCCATGATATAATTGTCTAACCCAACTTTGGAACAGATCTCAATATTACGCTGTGCATTTTTCCTCACAAGTTCAGGAAACGTCCCTCTAGTCACAACACGAAAACATATAAACGGTCCAAACAGAGTGGATGTTTTTAACTTTGGTTTGGCAGGGTGGGTATTATAACAAACAAGTCCCAGGAAGTTAAAAATTGCCTGGGGTATTGGTATGAATGTTAAAAACCGTAGAAAATACAAGACAATTGTGGCCCATTTACCGTAGACCAGAATAGGATCAAATCCTATAAGCTTATCTGGTCCAAGGCCACCTGCCAGAAACAGGAAGATGATAATAATTGTCAAGAGAAGACAAACTGTGAGGAAATGTAGAACTTGGGGGAATATCTCCATTTCTACAGGTCAAAAAGTGATAGTGGATGGTGTATAAGGAGTCAGCTGTGTTGTCTTGGGGTAAATTCTGTCATGTATTCATGTGGACTTCATCTTGACTGCAAAAAGAAAGGGACAAAATTAATAGAAACTAGACTAGAGCATTCATTAGAAAGTTAGAAACCAGCATGCCTTAACCATTTTCCCAAACAGCAATATTTTAGGGTTGTGCAAATTGAAAGCTGCAGTAGACGACATTGATGTTACAAAAGATAGGATTTGGGTGCAATTATCAGCATTTTCTTCTTTTGCCTCAATGATTTCTCAAACCTTTTCTATTGGGAACATCAGCACTTGGGGGAATATCTCCACATCTACAGGTCAAAAAGTAATAGTGGATGGTTAGTAAGGAGGCTCAGCAGTGTTGTTCTGTAGAGATTTCTGTCATATATTCATGTGGATTTCATCTTGACTGCAAATAGAAAGGGACAAATATAAACGAGAACATTAGAAATCAACATGCCTCAACCCTTTCCCAAACAACAAAATTTTAGGGTAGTGCAATTTGAAAGCTGCAGTAGACAACATGGCTTTTACTAAAGATAGGGTTTGGGTACGAAATAGCTCGGACAACACTGAGGCAATAAGGAGAAAATGCTGATTATCAGCATTTTCTTCTTTTGCCTCAATGATTTCTCAAACCTTTTCTATTGGGAACATCAGCACTTGGGGGAATATCTCCACATCTACAGGTCAAAAAGTAATAGTGGATGGTTAGTAAGGAGGCTCAGCAGTGTTGTTCTGTAGAGATTTCTGTATATTCATGTGGATTTCATCTTCACTGCAAATAGAAAGGGACAAAATTAATAGAAACTAGACTAGAGCATTAGAAACCTGCATGCCTTAATTGAATTCAATTACGGAAAGATTTTTAGCCAATCAACTGCTTCAATCAATACTAATTTACATTCGTCAGGTAAAGGCTAATTAGCCAGACTCTGCCTACAACTTCTACTGATAATTTATTCCGATTGGCTGTAAGCGGTAATTGACGCCACACCTACCGTTTTCGTCGACCCGACTTAGATGTGGCCGATTATCGATTTTTCATGACACAGTTGATTGAGTTGATTCTCTAGAGCCGAGAACCAACTAACAGTTAATTATTGTACACAACTGTGTACATGTTAGTTCTATAGACAGCTGATAGGTTGAGGACCGAGACGCTTGCCTTGAGAAAACTTGTCGTCTGCCGGAATCCTTTCAGTTTGATAGGATTTTTTGACGTCCCCTGAGAAAAGTTGTCATCTCAAACGACAATACTGTCGTTTCCGAGAGCCCTGTAGCTGAATCATTACCACACAATGGAAAATAGCCTTCTTTAAAAAAAAAAATGTAATATTTTAGTGAACCCCCAGTTTTCATTTTGCACTCCCAACCTTTTACTCCAGGGAGTGAATGCACTCCCAAAACTATTTTTGAGTGGGAACTCTGCTATGGAATCAACATCCTGGATACATACTCTCCTCAGCACAGAAGAACACCAAGAGGTCCAAGGCTAGAGAGATGCCATCAAGATCGAACATTCATCCGGGCAACAGAGAGGTTTGCAACAACAAAATCACCTGACAGCGAACATCTCCGATCTGAAAACCACAACTGAATTCATTTGGTTTACAGTCAAAACGGCCCAAGGGCAATACGGCCCAATACCAAAACGCCCCGGTTTCTGGTCAAAACGGACCGTTTTTGGTCAAAACGGCCCAAAGCAGTTTTTCTACTTGGTCAAAACGGCCCAACTTTTTTTAAATACAAATTTTGAGATAAATCTATTTAATTATTACTATTGTTATTATTTCGATTATATTTCCCAAATATATTTTTGTAAAAAAATGCATTATATAAAGTTTAAATTGTCAAATTATATTTGGAAACTGCACTTTTATAAATAAAACAATGTCTTGAAATTGTTTATTGAATATTGTTGTTATGAGGTAACTTTAATCGTTTATTTCTTATTATAAGTTGTTTTTTAATTAAAAAAATACGTTAATTAAAGATTTTGTGAAACAGTAGTCTATAGATCTTTTGATTGAGTCAAATTAAAGTCGAGCCTCTTTTATGTGTATACCCTAATCATTAATACATGCAAGTGATATTTGTGATCAGTTGTTTGTTGATTGTTTGCTAATTATTGGCTTAGATTATTTTATCTTTATTTCCTCCAATATTGAAGATTTATATTAATTACAAGCATTGTACATAAATAACAGCAAACAAAATTACAATACCTGATAGGTGAAACGAATATACAGAAAGCTTAAAGCATCAAAAGAGAAGGGGCAGAGATAGAGATGTATGACAGACAGGCGGACAGACAGACTGAGTGAGAAAGACAAACAGAGAAGATAGATAGCTATACATTATAACTAGAATTTACAAATGGGTATGTTCAAAAATAATGAAGCAAGATTTCATTTTCTTGATGAATTTTAGATGCTAAAATAGAACAAAATCTTTGTTTGCATCGTGAAGGAAAATGGTTAAAATTTGATAAATTACTAGGGCCGTGATGATAAGTGCATACATAAATTCACAACTAAGGCTTTGCTTTAAACTTTTAGTTAAATTTTGTGAAAAAATGACAGTATTTGGTACTTTATAAACACCAAATAAAACATTGAATCAGTGTTCTTTCATTATTTCAAATGAAAGACGGGTATTATTAAAAGCTTGCAATGCCAAAAAACATTGCGTACCTATAAAAAAATCTGAAAAATTGAGATTTTTAACTTTTTTTACCTACTTTTTTCAAATGTGTACCTCTAAAAGTTTTGTTTATGTTTGTCTAGAGTGGAGAAGGATTAAAAAACTCAATGTTTACTAGAATTTACGATATTCCTAAACTAAAGACGAAGTTTCGTAAGTGTATGTCAAAAGTTGCCTCAGATATTGCTTGTTAAAAATGGTGCATAAACTGGAGATATTTCGTACACTTGGGACAATTAATCAAGATAAGAACAAAAATTCAAAAATTGTACATATAAAAGTAACTATAACACACAAAATTGATATCATTTACACTTGGCATTAAATAGTTATGTTCCCATTTTCAAATAATGGAACTAGCAGTTGTGCTAGGAAATCTTAGAACAAATAACAAGAGCACCATGTTTTCTTGAAAATTCAAAAATGTATTCATCTTTCACTAAAGCTGCAATCAGTAATTAAGTGTAAATTTGAAAGTATTTACTCATCTTTATCGTTACTATGCTAAAACAATTAAACATAAGGAAACCTTGAATTATTTTTTCAAGAATAATAAACCATTTTTGTACACTTGGGACATTCTATGTATTAAAAAGAATAAAACACCTAATTTAAAACTAAATGTGAAATATCTCTGACAATAATACAGAGACTTACATAAAAACATGGAATAGTGCTTTTTAATTCACTTTTAAAACATTACGATGTATTAATCGTATCATGAGAAAATCGACAAAAACAAAGGCACAGATCATCCATGAAATAATTGCCTGACTGACTAATGAGCACCTTTGCTTAAAAGTTGCTTCTTACTACATAGCACTTACTGTACTATCCCTCATTTCTTATTGATCTGACCCTTCTAAACCTCTTCCCTAAAAATTGCTGTACAGCCTGAATTGTGTCCAACATGGTAGGAAACCCAGACTACAAGTTTCTCTAAAATATCACATGACCAAGACTAAAATTCACAAATTTTCATAATCTCCTGTTTCTTCTGACTTCATGGTTCACCTAAAACCCTTTTGTCCCTTAATAAGATATTCAATCAGCATCCATCAATAGATTTGAGTATAAGATATTTAACAAGTCCTTGCAAACAGTTCTAAAAGTAAATACAAAGATTTCCACAATTATTCTCTGTATGCTTAGCAAAAGGTGTATTGACCAAATACACGTCAATGTTCACATCAAATAAGGTACATCTCTGAACTGATTACCCTGGGCTTGATTCCTTTCCCTGGAAAAGTTCTGGTTGTTTGACAATCACAACAATTATTGCCATGGAATTGAGGTATGTTTGTCAAATTGATCTTGGAATGCTAGGTTAAGACCGCTTTGGAGTGTAAAAAGTGGTACACATATCTGTTTTATTTTGCTCTAAAACTTAGAGATTGTTTTATTAACTAGTTAGAACTGCACATGTCAGACTATTCTAACAAGTATCCACAATTTACTAAAACAAAATATTGTTGTTTTTTTATGATTGAAAATTTCATTTTTGCAACCAAATAAATTCCACTTATACTTGCAAAGGCATGTTCTTTTAATATGAATAGGGTTTCGAAAACATCTATATATTTTCATTTTAAATGAAGGTTGTGGTTATACAGATTCAAACTGTTATATAGCAGCTCTTAAATGTAAATATCTTCTTAAATAATGATAATATCAATTGTTTTCACAGAAATATGCAATTTTGGGAGATAAAAAAGAAAATAAATTGACAAGTTGTTGTAATGATACCAAATTCTGTTTTGTTTTTTTTTCGTCCCAAGTGTACAACAGTTAATAACCTTTATCAGTATCATATAAATGCAAGATATTTGTGTATTCTGTTGACAAAATGATATAATTTGAGGAAGAGAATGTTGTTTTTCTGTAATGGACACATTCTTTAGTCAAATATCGTTAATTTAAGATACTTCTGATCAATTTTACCTCATACTTGAAATATCAGTAAAATATGTTTCAGCAATACAAATTATCAAGTAACCAGAAATGACAAATTTACTGTTTGATGTGTAGTTTAGTTCATTTCTGTAAATTTGTTAAAAAATGTGTGCCTGAAGCTTATATATTTAGAAATTAGAAGCTGTCAATCAAATGTGACTGAATTCCGTACACTTGGGACAACACAAGATAGCATCTTGGACGAAAAGTACAGGCCACTTTGGCATCAGGGTTTATTGCAACTTGTTCTGGGTGACCATATTGTGATTTTAAAAGTGTAAAACTTAAATTAAATCAATCCTTGAAAAAAATATCTGAAATTTAAAGCAAAATGTACACTTGGGACAAATTCAGAGTCCATAAGGTATATAACTTATATTTATTGACTGTTACAGATTATCACACCAAACTTGGAAAACCTTGAAGAATAAACATGTGTCTGCTGAATTGTGCAATTTGTGTATGTAAATATTCAATCACATTGTATTACTGCATCTTTATTTGTAGACAATGACAAAATTAATGGTATGAAAATGACAAGCACCTCAATTCTTCAAACCTGTGTAACAACAAAACGAAATGCCGACAAACTTTGAAATTCAATTTTTCTGAACCTTAATATATCAGCCTACTTGATAAACAATGAAAATTTTGTGTAATCCCTCACCTTAAAGTATAGTGCAGCGTTGAATTTAAGGCTTAAGTTAAAATGTCACGCAAAAACCGTACACTTGGGACATTTTTGGGGTGTTTTTTCGGAATATCTTTTTACCTAAATGAGATATCACGATGAAACTTTGCATTCAAATTTGCCTCATGGAAACACCTCTTTTAGACCTAGAATCAATTCTATAAAGCCTCATGCTAAAGAAATATATGGATGTTTTACTTTTGCTTCATTATTTTTGAACATACCCAAATAAATTATAAGCAACATATATACAAGTTAAATGTTTTGGATTTTTTTTTAATATCGACATTCATTACGACTCCCTATGTTCATACTTTAACGAAACGAAATACTAAAGTTTGAGAAGGAGCGTAATTATTACAGTAAGGTTTATATGTACGCACGTGGTCTCATTGCAGTACTCAGTGCAGTAGAAAGATGAATATGAGACACTGTATGTACATTTGTTAATTTGTTAAATGTATATTGTTCAATTTTAAGCATTGGACATATATCTATTAAAAAAAATGAATTATTTATATCTTTTATCTGTTCCTTCCTATTTAATTAATTAGCATATTCACAAAGTGGTCAGTAGTTTGTTGATCTGTCTTCAAACACATTACTTACGGCAGAGAATCAGACTATCGATGGGCAGAAAAATAGGCTACCAAAGAATTTCATGTAGGAGTTAGTCGGGTTTTTTTCCACTTGAAATATCAAACAATGTACAAGTATTTTATTTACAATAATAACGATTCAAAATTTAGATAATTTGTTTTTCGCTCAACGCTTTAATAAACTTTTGCTGGGTGAAATTCGAACAAATAGATCTACGAATGTGATGTTGAAAAAAAAAATAAAATCTTTGGAAGACTATCTAAATTTCTAAGCAATTAACTTTTCATTGTGAGGAAAGTAACTTTTCTGTGATGATGGTTTTTATGGCCCCTTTATAGATTCGAGTAGCATATGACTAACTTAAAATGTGATAACCTGAATGTTTTGTTCTGTTTTGTTTACCATTTACCCATGACCAGACAGCAAACTTTTAGACTTGTCCACATTCAAAGATATTGCAGACGACATTTTCAAGTGAATGTAATTTTATTGTTTTTTATCTTTCCTAGTAGAAAAAAGTGTGGGAAATGAAGAAACTGCTTGTCACTAGCATTTTCTTCGTTTTCCACAATGTTTTCCAAAGCTTTTGTCTTATAGGGCTTAAAAAGGAGTTATCATGTTGTTATGGATTTTTTTAAACATTATAGAAAAAGAGGAAACCTAACAAAAACATTAATAGTAGTTTCTCCTTTTCTCTCCACTTTCAATAAGATATAATAATGCAAGTGTTCTTTTTTTTTCATTTCGGATCAAAGTAAAACCATTCAGAATACACTAATTTTTAAAACGTAATCTGGCTCTTCTGTTTAATGGGTCCGGTGTCAAACAATAGACATAAGTAACACAATATTTCACACGTATCTTAAATGCAGTGTATATCGCACCTATCTATGTTGATCGTCCCGTGCTACTGATTATTGTACGAGGTATAGTCAAAAAGTTCCCGGACTGCCTTTGAATTGTAATTTTTCCGACGTATTTGATTCAAGTCTTTATTCAATAACTAATTTTGAAATGTAAACTACCACTTTGATAAGTTTTTGTGGTTTTAAATTGTTAAAAATGAAAATTTTCAAGTTTTTATAATGTTGGTATAAACATATACATCTATTTATACCAGTAAAAGATTTTCGTAGGAAAACATTTTCTTTGAAAAAAACTTTGGGCCGTTTTGACCAAGTAGGAAAACTGATTTGGGCCGTTTTGACCAAAGTTGGGCCGTTTTGCTCTTGGGCCGTTTTGCCAGTGGGCCGTTTTGGTGTGATACCATTCATTTACCTTACAAGTGAAAAAGTTACCAGAGAGTTGTTAATAGTAATGACTAGAAGGTGTCAAGGGTCAAATTACAGACCCCTGTGGTTGTGTCTACTCATTGGAATAATTGTGTGTAAACTTATACAAGGTGGTCATACCACGTGATAAATGACGTCATATACTGACGGTGTTTGCATTTGGAACACCTCGTACAATTCTATCGAATCATACCTTGGATGTAAATCGTGAAACTACATTCTTGCTATGAATAGAATAGAACTAAATAGAACAACAACAACCGCATGTTCGTCTCTAATTAATGTCAAAAATGAAGCGACAGTGATACTGAAATGCATTGTTTGCAATATTCGGCTAAGAAATCGCATTTTTTAAACATTTCATCATACGCATACTTCCGAGGTAATGTCTCTGATAGAATTGTCCGAGAAGTTCAATATTACGGTGTTTGGTAAATTGTCACCCGGATACATCACGACTCGAGTTTTCAAACGGCTGTAAGTACTTTGTTTATTATCCAAATTAAACGAGACCTGGCCTATTCGAACAGCAATTTTGCAAGTTTTATCCGTTTCTGTACATCTTCTTCCTTAAATTCACGGTTTTTGCAATAATCGTGGACAACTGGTTCACTGGTCGATTTTCTCCGGTTTCATCAAGTTGTCCACGATTATTGCTAAAATCATGCATTGTTAGAACAATGTGTGAACATTCAATTAAATATTACTAAATTACGCTTCGAATAGACCCAGTCTCGTTTAATTTGAACAAAATTTAAAGTTTTTATAGTCGTATGAAAACTTGAGTTGTGTCAGTTTGTGACGTCATTTATCACGTGGTATGACCACCTTGTTATAGGACAGAGTGGTGAATTCAAATGGAATGAGTCACGATTTTAGCCCAAAGATATGAATTAGATTATAATTTTACAACCAAAACTCTTTTGAAGAAAACTGTTATTCAAGCAAACTAAATTACAATTTACTTGATAAAGTCTTCTACAGATATACGATTTAGATAGAATAATTTTGAAAACAAGTGGAGAGATCAGTCAGTGATTCACTGGTAAATGATTCACCAAGTCATGACTGCCAATCGACCAAGGCAAAATTACCCCTTTTTAATTTTTTTACACTTTAATCCGACACACAAGCAATTAATTGCATTGTAGGTTAAATATTTTTCGTTTCTTGGCCTAGTTGGAACCGTTCTAGTCACTGAATATACTACTTTTATCGAAATACTTACAGGAAAATAATTTTACTTCTAAAACCGGAAATGAGAAAAAAAAATATCGATTGGTTTGCTCGATTACATAAAATAATGTTCTCCGTTGGGTTACATATCTAGCATATTCTTTTCTTATCATAATTAATAAATAAACAAGAAAAGTATTAAGAACGAATAAAAATAGTACAATTTCGTATATGTAAGTACATATTTTCTAGTTATTAGTGTAATTTTCATTTGTTTGGTTCACGCTTAATTTTTAAAATCAAACAACGCCCTTTTAGTCTAGAAGGCCTGTATTTCAGTCGCCACGCCCGAGGACTCTGTACACAGTCATGCGACTGCAATTATTACGAAGGCCTCCATTTTGTATGACAAATTAGTAAAAACGCGTAAATAACGTCATCAGAACAAAGCAAACCAATCCCAACATCCAAGGGAATAGAGAAGACCAATTCTAGATGAGAAATAAAACAAAACACACTGTCTTGATGCCGACAATTTTTCAGTGTTCACGAACGGTTCCTCAAAAGCGACGTGGGTTATCTACCCGTGACCGTCACTTAGTAGCCTATATATGGGAGATTGTGGCAAAAAGGAACACGGGGTAAACCGGAACAATGAAAAATTCTTGAGTATGCCTATACTTAGCCTACAATAATCACCCTTTGTAAAAAAAAAAAAAAAAAAAAAAAAACAAAAAAAAAACTAGAAGACCTGAAGGTCTTGAGTCGCTCCACAGGCCTGAATTTCGTGTAATATTTAATCCAAGTTTTGATAAAGATTGTTCAATGTTTGTGTTTCATAGAGCTAAAAGAAAGTAACAAAACTAGATTGTTCAAAATGTGTGGTTTTTGAAGCAAAGAAAGTAAAATTACATGCTTGCCATTTGAGAAAGGGTAAAAGGAAATGGGAGAACATTCTAGCTTAGGATGTCACAAGCAATTAAACTTTTCCTTCTTCCCAACAGATCTAAATTAACAGAACATTGATTACTCCAAAATAGTTCATATTTCTAAAAATAGATTTTGAGCTAAAAATAGATTCTGGGAAAAACCCTTTTCCAAAAATAATGGAAATGGCTGTCAAACCTGAATTTCTTGTAATATCAAGTACAAGTTTTCACTAGATTTTTCAATATGTGTTGCTCTTAAAGCAATTACAAAGTAACTAGAAAGCTGAAAATACATTCATATAAGATCTATTAGTTACCAAGCTTTGCAACAGTCTTTATTAGAGTGAGTTTTGCTGTTAGAGTGAAAAAAGTCACAATTAGCAATTTTGTCAAATTGCAAGGCATATAACTGATTATTTTATATTCCTATCTAGCTAAGAATCACACTAAAGCAAGATCCTAACTTCTCCTACATCTTGTTTAGTTATGACCTGATTATTCAATATTTGTGGGTGTAAAGAGTGTAAAATCAAAGTCGAAAACAACAATTTTGTCAAATTCAAGGGCAAATAAATCATGATTTAAGATTCATATGAAGCTGAAAATCACACCAACACAAGATCTTATGGCCAGTAAGATAATGTGAAAGTTTTATGTTGATTGGTGGATATTTTTGGTTGTTTGAGTAAAAATAAGGTCAAAAATGGTACTTTTGCCAATTTCAAGGGCACATAACTCAAGACGTAATATTCAGATCAAGCTGAAAATTGCACTCAGGCAAGATCTTATCAGCACCAACATTCTGACAAAGTTTTGTTTTGATTGATCAATATTTGTAGTGGCTAGAGTGAAAACAAGTGAAAACAGTCGTTTTTTAATTCAAGGGCAGATAACTCCAGACTTTATGATTCAACCAGAATTAATTGAAGGAATCTGATAGAGGGCCACCTAAGGATCATTCCTGTGAAGTTTGATTGAAATCCATCAAGTAGTTTCTGAGGAGAAGATTTTTAAAGAAAAAATTGACGACCGGACGCACGGACGGACGGACGCACGCACGACGGACACAACGCCATGACAATAGCCCGCTGGCCTGAAGGCCACTGGAGCTAAAAAGCAATTTTTAAATTGAATTGCTACACCAATACTGAGGTTTACCAAGAATTTCAACTATCTCATGAAAAAATAGGGTCGCTACGGCAGAAAATGTGTTGTTTTTTTGGGGGGCAACAGAAGTATTTTTTGTACTTTACACATATTTTCTTCTATGCACTTCACTTATGAAGTCAGTGGATACTTGTAGAAAAAAGATCGCAGCGTATTTCAATGAATCTATATCACGGTACGGAAACTACAGAGACAGAGCCATTGGCTCTGCCGCTTAAACCCTCTGGGGGGCTTCCGGCCATGTGTGGCTCTGTCTCTGGGGTCGTGATATTTTGACAAAATAGGTGAGTGTTCAACTTTGTTGTTCATTTATTTTCTTCTGGTGCTTAAAATCGAAAAACCGGGAATGTCATGCTCCCCTAAGACCATTTATCTGCCTGTTCTAATTCTGTGGGCTTCAAAGTCGGCAGGGTTTTCACAGGATCATTGTCGTCGTGGGTCGACCCTATGTGATTTTTTCTTGTTTACATCATGTATTCACGTACATTTCAACGGTAAATAGCCAATTGCTGCAGCCAAAACATGTGATATACTAATCGAGGGATAATCTCGATCAGACATTGCTTTCCCATGTAACAAAACCTTAGAAATGATTGGCAAACGTAAAGTTTGAGCAATTTCTATCGGTGGCTCTGTCTCTGGCGGCTGGCTCTGTCTCTGGCGGCTGGCTCTGTCTCTGTGTGCTTGGTGAAAAAAATTCATCTTTCGCAAAATTCGTGTCGAAGTAATTTACTCACACACTGAATAGATCATATTGTGTATGGCGAATGGTTCAGTCACCGATTAAACCCTTTGCAAAACATCGAACATTCAGCGTTGTTCAATTTCAAAGCTACAATTAAACAATGTCCTTTGAATGATCAAAGATTAGCGTGTCTAAATTGACGGGGGAAGAGGGATTTCGATTTAAGTAAATATGTGACTCGGAACCGAACATCCCGTGATAAAGACATCGTACTATCTGGAGACAGCTACTGAACTCTCACGGCCACCGCGCAAAATGTGCCATTATTCGCTTTTATTCAGCACTTGGAAAACATGCTTCTCTTCCAATTTACATGTTTTGGAATATACACTAACCTTTCGTCACGGCTCATGATTCTATGTAGTACTGTGCTTAAGGCGACAAACTGGGTGTTGACAAAGAAACAATTACACGATGGGTAATCCACGTGATTTGGGGAAAGGTCCACACCGAAAAATTGTCTGTTTCAAGTATATTTTGTTCTATATCTCGGTTTAAACTCTACGTATTTTGACGAGCAATTGCACCATGCGCGCCTTTGAGAGGGTCATTCCTGAACCTCTTTATGCAAAGTATTCCATAGTTTTATTAAAATGCAACCAAAAACATTCATTTTGAATGTTTCGAGAAACCATGGGATTTGATGCGGAGTGAGTTAGAACCGGGGAATGTCCCTCTCAATGACGCGTGTGCGGTGCACTTTATCTCGTCAAAATCCGTCGAGTATTAGCTGAGAAAATACACAAGACAGACTTGAAGCAGACGATTTTTTGGTGTGAACGCTTCCGAAAAGTCAGGGGCCTGTTTCATCAAAACATTTTAAAAGAAGTAATTTTGACTTAACGATGTCTTAAATATCGGTTAAAACAACAATCGCATAATCCAGGGGCTTGTATTTTCAACGATCTTACGACAAAGTTTTTGTATAAAATGTGTAACAAAACATCTGAGTGCACGAGAAATCAGATTGGACCAATCAGGTTTGTTGTTACAAGTAACTACGCAAAAATTAATCGTACGAGCGTTGATAATACGGGCCCCAGGTCTTGATAAATTGGTGATACGCGTTTCTTGTCCAAAACTTGTCGTAAGTCATCGGTAAGACAAAGACAAAAAATACGTCTTAAAAATGAAAATGGCCCTTGTTTTTTTTATTTGCACCAATATATCCGACAGCTTTCCATTTAATCCTTCCCAAGCAAGACATTTTTCTGACCAGTGCATTGTGAGAAAAGAAAATTGCTCATAACCAGCATTTTCATATTATTTCTCACAGATTTCAATGATAACTATTTCATATTTGATACTTCGGAGCTATGCGCAGATACATACATGTCTCTCTCATGAGAGGGGGGGGGGGCGCCCATCTGCATCCTTGCATGTCTGGACATCATTTTGAATTGGAGCAGTCCTAAATAAGAATTCTATGTATCACCTAATGTGATATAATACCCCGCCATTACGTTTGTCCGGATAAGTGTTTTTGTCGAAAACAAAGGACAGTGACTCACAAAATAAGTAAGGAATATTTATGCTCCTTTGATACAGAACTTGTATTTATTGAGATAAATCAACCCATGAAATTTCATGATCATAGCTTCGATACTTTCAGAGATATGCTTTGGACAAGTATTTTGTAAACAGACTAAAATTAACCGACAGTTCAAAGCGGAGCCAGCCGCCAGAGACAGAGCCAGCCGCCAGAGCCACCGATAGAAATTACTCAAACTTTACGTTTGCAAATCATTTCTAAGGTTTTGTTACATGGGAAAGCAATGTCTGATCGAGATTATCCCTCGATTAGTATATCACATGTTTTGGCTGCAGCAATTGGTTATTTACCGTTGAAATGTACGTGAATACATGATGTAAACAAGAAACAAGAGCTTCGCAAAGCGGCGCATATACGCCCGAGAGGGGCTTGTCAGTAAAATTGGCCATTTTTTCGATTCAAGGGCAGTTAATTCAAACATGAAAAGTTATCAAAAGCTTTTGATTGCACAACAAGACACCATAGAGATTCATTGTGGCTAGTTTGATTAAATTCTGGTTGAAACTATAGGAGTTGCACACAGGAGAAAATGGACATTTTTGAGAAAATGGGCATTTTTTCTTAAATTCAAGGGCAGATAATTCAAGAACGAAAACAGTTATCTAAATTCCGTAAGCGGTGTGCACAACTAGACACCATGGAGATTCATTGTGGCAAGTTTGATCAAATTCTGATCAAAACTGTAGGAGGAGTTGCGCACACAAGAAAATGGGCATTTTTTTAATTCAAGGGCAGATAATTCAAGAACGAAAAGAGTTAATTAAATTCCGTAAGCGGGATGCACAACTAGACACCATGGAGATTCATTGTGGCA
Source organism: Fragum sueziense (assembly GCA_963680895.1). Lineage (NCBI taxonomy): Eukaryota > Metazoa > Mollusca > Bivalvia > Cardiida > Cardiidae > Fragum > Fragum sueziense. The sequence goes on from OY804596.1 coordinate 16,063,525, forward strand.
AGTTTGATCAAATTCCGATCAAAACTGTAGGAGGAGTTGCGCACACAAGAAATTGCTAACGGACGGACAGACGGACGGACAGACGGACGGACAGACGGACGGACAGACGGACAGACAGACGAGCGGGGCCATAACATAATACGACCCTTCGGGCGTATAAAAATCACATAGGGTCGACCCACGACGACAATGATCCTGTGAACACCCTGCCGACTTTGAAGCCCACAGAATTAGAACAGGCAGATAAATGGTCTTAGGGGAGCATGACATTCCCGGTTTTTCGATTTTAAGCACCAGAAGAAAATAAATGAACAACAAAGTTGAACACTCACCTGTTTTTGTCAAAAAATCACGACCCCAGCAGTGAATAATCTAGAATTTTAAACCATGAGTCCCGAGGACGCGTGACTTTGAAAACAATGCGTCCAATTCAAAATTTATGAGTCCCACCTTTTCACTTTCATTGAATTTTAGATCTACGCCAATTGATATTTATGTTTATGAGGCAATGCCTTTGCCGTTTTTGTGAAAAATGAATAAACACTGTTTGGGGGAGATTGGACGATTCGGGAGAGAACTCAGAACCCAGCCTTACTATAAGAAAATTTCGCATGACATTTGTTCAAATAGGAAAAAGTTCTGAAACAAATTTAAGGATGTTGATAACACCAAAAAGTTGGAAAAAACATTTTGGACATTCCGTCTATTTTACAAGTTTAGACTTCTCTCACAAAGTCCCGGAGTCAGGGTAAGGTAAATGGACATAATTTGTAGGCCTAATGGGATGACATTGAGATGTTGTCACATGAGTAGTTTGACAGTCAACGGCAATATCATTTTGGACTTGGTCTGAAGTCGCCAATGTCGGTGACATAATTGGCAACCCCTATTCTCCATCGGCTTCAATCTGTTTACCAATTTCATATGAAAGAATTTGATCGCCGATGCAAGAACATGGTTTTACTTCACAAATGAATAAACTTTCTCAAATTTTTTGCCAAAACTGGCCCAAGTCCTTATGATTGAATGTTTTCAGTGATTTTTTTCCTGAAAAAATGGTCTTTATTGGGCCCCTTTCCCCTCTCTGAGGAATATACTTTTTTCCCCATTTCAGATAAATTTTCCCCTCCTGGAACAAGATTTTGTTGTTGCAAAGAAAAACTTAATCATATTTAGATTCTAGGCATCTCTAACAGTTTTAATTGTTGTTTGAATGCCCCATTATGATATACAAGCAAGTTAAATGCATTTATAGCACTGTATTTGAGAGTATAATCATATATTGAAAGTTCCCCTTTTTTGACGTTCACACACAAATTTTCCCCCACCTATGGGCCCTGACCCCCTTCCCCCAAAATTAAAATTAAACACTGGTTTTGTAGTAAATCTGTTTTTATCATGAATAGTTACTTGTGTCTGTTGTTTCGGTGAGGTTAAACGGTTTGCTCTCTTAACAAATACGTACATAAAACAACGATGGGAATGATGTTCTTTCAAATATTTCATCATTTATGCTTTTATCATTAGCCAGATAAAGTATAACGGATGAAACAATACTTTGTCATAAAACAAAAAGAATACTTTAAAGTCTTGAATGTTGTGATCAATTCATTTAAAAGTCTGTGTTGATGTTCGATTTTTATGAGTAAAGTACTAATCAAACATACCAGCAATCAAGTTATCGTGACCACGTTATTTTCCAAGATTTGCCTTCTACTTTCACTTTGCATCGGCTTTTGTATTGAGATCGAGAATTTTTGTAACTAGAGATCGATGTCAAAGAAAAGGCCATTCTAGAATGATGCGTCCTATAGGACGCGCATCATTAAAAATTATGCGTCCCCAGCCAATTTTATGCGTACAGGACGCAGGACGCAGAGGTAGATTAATTACTGCCCCAGAGACAGAGCCACACATGGCCGGAAGCCCCCCAGAGGATTTTAGCGGCAGAGCCAATGGCTCTGTCTCTGTAGTTTCCGTACCGTGATATAGATTCCAGGACCCCGTTTTACTAACGATCTTACGATAATATTTTTGTGTAAACTGTGTATTGTCCACCCAAATTAACCCGGGACAACTTAATTTTCGTGTGCAAAATCCGTTAGTTGATCGTCTAAACAAAACATGACCGAAGATGTCCCGGGTTAATCTTGCTGGACAATAACAAGGCATCTGATTGCAGGAAAAATCGGATTAGGCCAATCAGGTTTGTTTTGACAAGTAATTACGCAAAAAATAATCATACGTTCGTTAGTAAAACGGGACCCAGGCCCGTAGGAACAGGGGGCTGGGGGGGGGGGGGGCAACCCCCCAACGTTGGCCAAAAAATGCCGAATTTTCTTAATTTTACACTGAAAATTTTGGGAAAATCCAAATAAGCCCCCCCCCCCCCAAATATTCAGGACAAGGGCTTTGGACCCCCACCAACGTGAAATTGCTTCCTACGGGCCTGGATTCAGTTAATCGTCACCATGGCCACAAACATGTGCTGGTTGGAGGTCAAAGGTCACCCCACGGTGAGGCAAAATGTAACATTATACAAGGGGTATGTTGGAACACTTAAAATTATTGTATCAAACTATGCAAATTTACATTTTACTGCCAAATATCGGTAATGTTAAGTTTGGAATTGTGTTAATATGACCGACGTAGCCATAAAACACAATTTATGTAGTCTCCGAAACCTTTATTTGCTTGAGTTGCGTTAAACATGGGTTTAACGAGCTAAAAGGCCATATCCACATGTAGGCAGCACACCTTGTATGCTATAGTGATGTTGGCCTACTCACAACCAGTACTTGCACTTCTCATCACTCGGTACCTTCACGCTAAAATAATCTGAAATATTGCAGAAAGGCGATTGATTCAGTTTTTTTTTTTTTTTTTTTTTTTGCTATTAGATACATTCTTCGTGGATTTTACCAGTGCTAGATTCGTTTTCTGACATGTCTTGTCCATAGATACGCCTACGAGAATCCAGCGACGCTACTGAGAGTAGAACGAAAGGAAATTATATCATCTTTAATAGAAAGGAAATATCTTGTCAAATATACCTTTGCGTTGCATTGAAATTAAGTTTTCCATTTTACCCCGGCCTATGTTCCAATTTGTCCCAACCATGGGTAACACTGCAGGGGGTAACTAATTTCAAAATGCCATAAAAAGGTTATCCTGTGTCGTATTGCAGTAAAAAGCTGATACAAATGTAGCGCATTTATAAACGCTCGTATTTTACCAAGAAATCATTAAAATATATTAGGAAAATTGAGCTGTACAAGGACACAACATTCCAATTTCACTTTTCAAAGTAGTATGTTTTGACACAAAGATTGGTGATTCTAATGCATATAAATGATATCAATTTTTAAAGTTGTTATTTATAAGCGAAAAACACGCCTTTAAAATTGAGACAGAAATGGCAAATTACGTATAAATACGAACTGTTGTGGACAACAATTTGATTAATTTTAGCACAAAAGTATAATATTTCTCGTAAACCGCGCAATATTTTGGCTTGAAATTTTTCAGAATTTTCGTAAAAAAATAATTATCGTCGTTGTAAATGCAAAACCTCGTATCTCGTTTTTGGAAAATTTCAAAGGGGAGGGAAAAAAGTGTAATAACTTTTCCCAAACTGAAATGGTTTACTTGAAATTTGGACATGTTGTTCACAAATGATATGTCATCAATACTGATCAGTTAGATATCTGAAAACTTTCAAGAATTGTCTGTAACTTGGCACACAATTTTGTACTTTGAAAATCGCAAGAATCGACATACGAGGTTTTGCATTTACACCGACGTTATGCTCTTACAGATAAAAACAAAAGAAAAAATTATGAAAAAATATCGTGAAATGTCACTTTTGCTGAAAAGTGTTCCGCTTTGCCCCAGTCTCCCCTACGTATTCACAAACGCGTTCAAAATTGTACAACGAACTAAATCAGCCCAAACAACAAGGAATGCAACTCAACTCTACGCCCATGCTACATGTGCGAGTGTGGATTGGGATCGGAAGGGGCCGTTTTCAAGATTCAAAGTCTAATTCTAAAATTTAGAATTCGTTGGTGAATACGGGCCTTGGTTAAAGCTTTTTAAAAGTAGGTCAAACTCCAAGGTCAAGGTCACTAGGTCAAATGTCATGGTCCAAAATGAATGGTCTTGGCAGGAGGTATCAATGTCTGGAGTATCAAGGCGGTATCTCTAATAGTTCCCGAGGTATAGACCAGGGGCTCGTATTACTAACGATCTTACGTTTGATTTTTGCATAATTACTTGTAACAACAGCCCTGATTGACTCAGTCGGATTTCTCGTGCAATCAGATGTCTTTGTTACACAGTTTACACAAAAACTTGATCGTAAGATGTTTGGTAATAAGGGGCCCAGGCCCCAGTTTCTCGAAAAAAAAAAAACAACACTTAAGTATATACCCATGAGAACATGCTCAACTTCAAAGGAATACTCTCCAACGTTGAAGGATATTCGACTGAAGTTCACGTGGATTTCGTATGATTTGAGCACGGTGCTCAGATTTGAGCATAAGAACGTACCGAGAAACCGGGGCCAGGTTAAAAAAAATTTAAAGACGCGACGGTAGGGCTGTGGCATTAGTTCCCCGGACATAAAGTCCCGACTCACCAATTAGAAAAGAAACTCGGATTTTTTCACGACAAAAGTAACTTTCTCAAAGCTGCATATTTTAGCTTTTGTATTCTTTATGTATCTAGTAACAAGCACATGCGGCAGCACGAAAGTCCCAAATCTACACAAATATTCCGAAATCTATCCAAATCTTTTACAAATACCGTACCCAAATCCAATCAGATTGGGAGGAGACCGAGAGAGGAAGAGGAGGTAGTACAGGAGGAGCAGAAGGACATTGCTTATCTGGAGCACTGGAACTTTATATCTGGCACCCAACCAAATTGTCAAAATTGATGAGAGTACATGGTAAATGCGAAAAATTGAAAAGGAAAATATGAAGTGAAAGGTAAGGCTAATGGAGTTTTACGTCCCACTCAACTGTTTAGATCACAAGGAGACGGAACTTGGTTTAAAGTCTCATCAAAAATACCGGAGAGGTAGGGGATCGAACCTGCGACCCCTGTGTTACAAGTCCAGCGCGTTAACACTGCACCGAATCTGCCCCCAAAAAAACTTTGACAAAAAAGAAGAAAATACTGATAACCAACATTCTGTCTGTCTGTCCCATGTGTCCGTCCGAAAACTTAACACTGGCATTTTCTCCAAAAGTATCGGACATACATTTAGCTAAAATTCGGTATGCAACCTTCTTCCAATGATATCTATCTGTTCCATGCGAAATGACCTTCATCAAGGTCATCTGTTAACATTGACCCTTAACATTGGCATTTCTCAAGAAAAATAGGCATTTCGAGGGCGTTAGTGTTTCATTTTCATATTGCTTTCTAAGCTAGAACATTCGGATTACCTAGAATTTATCGCTTTGGTTTTGTGGTCTGTAACCTCAGTGTTGTTCCTGACCCAATAAAATGTAGGGGCCCCACTACGGCTTCAAGTAAAGTAGCGTACATAATGCCCCTTCCGCTCGGTCATACTTAACCATGCCGTATAGGACAGAGCTTCAGATTTATTTGAAGAGTGGTGGGTCGAAATGACCCATGGCAGGGAAATTGATGGGTCATTTTTGGAAATGATGGGCCATAGCAATGAAAATAAACATAGTGATGTAAAAAATTTGTAAAAGCTTGGGCCGCTTGGCCCCTGGAGTTGAAAAGTGATGGGCCATATTTGCAAATAGTGTGTCAAATGGCCCGGGCCCACTGTCAATCTGAAGCTCTGATAGGAAAACAAAGCCGTATGCGAGAAACAATGCCGTACAGAGATAAAGGGGCACAAAGAGTTTGCATTATTGTGAGGTACATTGCATTATTTTGGGCCAAAAGAAAAGGAATTTTAGGGCTGGTAGTTTTTCACCATCTATCAAGTTTCAGTTTCCTTAAGGCCTACACGTTACTATAAAATTAAATATAACAAGGTGTCAAACTGTCACAAGATACGCCCGTAGCTTTATGTCGACGGGGAAAGCAGGTTGGTAAAAGTTTCATGGTCCTAGCTATGATACTTTTCGAGATATGCCCTGGACAAAAATGAAGTATGAAGAATAACAAAGGGCAATAACTCAAACAAGAGCTGTCCGAAGACAGCGCGCTCGACTTTCTAAGTTGCTTAGTATAAAGGGGGCATAACTCCAAATAGAGTGGTCCCAGGGTCATGGGCCCTAATAGTAAGGTAGAGGGTGTGATGGTGAATAAGTATTCCAAGTTTGGGTTGAATCCCTTTGATAGTATGGAAGTTATTGATGTTTGAAAAAACTTTAACCTTTGTTGCAACGCCGACACCGACGCTGACGCCGACACCAAGGTGACAGTATAAGCTCTCATTTTCTTCGAAAAGTCGAGCTAAAAATAGGTAAGGTAGAGTTATGGTTATTGTACACTGCACTTCCCCTTGGCGAGATCTATACCCCCATGAAGTTTCATGATCCTAGCTATTATACTTTTAGAGATATACTCCGGACAAGATTCAAGTATGAAAAACAACAAAGGGCAATAACTCAAAAAATAGGCCAGGTAGAGTTATGGTTCTTGTGCACTGCACTCCCCCTTGGTGAGATCTATACCCCCATGAAGTTTCATGATCCTAGCTATTATACTTTTAGAGATACACACCGGACAAGATTCAAGTATGAAAAAACAACAAAGGGCAATAACTCAAAAAATAGGACAGGTAGAGTTATGGTTCTTGTGCACTGCATTCCCCCTTGGTAATATCTATACACCCATGAAGTTTTATGATCCTAGCTATTATACTTTTGGAGATATACTCCGGACAAGATTCAGGTATGAACAACAGCTGTCACTGTAAGATGACAATGCCCCCGACACCGCTTTGATTTTAAATTATGGCCAATCTATGTTCAAGGTCAAGGTCATCCAGGGGTCAAGGTTACCAAAGTATGTGCCTACAGAAAGGTAATGTACCAAGGAATGTTGTGGTAAAGTATGAAGCGAATATGTTAAGTAATAAGGAAGTTATGGCCAATGTTAAAGTTTTTGGACGGAATGACGGACAGACGGACGGACGGACGGACAAGTCAAATTTATGATGCCTCCCTATCGGGGGCATAAAAACAACAAAGGGCAATAACTCAAAAAATAAGCCAGGTAGAGTTATGGTTCTTGTGCACTGCACTCCGTAACGATGAAAAGAATATAACTGCCAAGTTTAAAGTCAATCGGACTTAACGTGACAGAGTTATGCTCCGGACAAAGAAGTGGACGCCGCCGGATGCCCGGACGCCCATACGCCGGACATCACGGATGATCCCATAATACGTCCCGTCTTCGACGGGCGTATAAAAATCGGGTAAGTTATACAGACTTGATTTAGAAGGACTAACTGAATTTCAATCAAAATTCCCCTGCACCGAATATGATCTAGCTATTCAGGGTGACCATTCCATGATACGATATTTCTTCATCATCATCCTATTTTGATTATCCAAGCCGTGGATTAGTCCTCTGCCTAGGGTGGGCCCTGACTACCCAGTCTAGATTCACAGTCTTCCTCTCCACGTCTGGCAACCGATATGATTGGTGTTTGTTAAGCCTCTCTTAGGCCCGGTCCCACTGCACTTTCGGATGCAAAGAGGATATTAAACGTACAAAAAATCTTGCTTTCCGTTAGACGTCTCTTTCCATCCGTTGGAAGTCCGATGTGTACTTATTGCATACGTTTTATCCAATGGGCATCCGTCAACCGTAATGTCATCCGCGCAAGAAGTTTTGGGCTGCCCAAAACTTTTAGAACGGATGAACCTTCCGTCGTGTACGATATAAATCCGCTTTATATACGAGCAACAGACGTTCTATGTCCGTTATCAGTCCGTTGTATCCTTTCTCCATCCTATAGGCATCCTTGAAACTCAAATCAACCGAAACTGAAAAGGATAAGGTACATGGAACGTCTATACATCGTTAGCAGCACGGAAATAGAAAGGATGTAAGCATATACATCGCGTATATGAAGTATACAAATGGAAAAAAAGAGTTTTTATCTGGGATGTATTCCGTATATTTAGCTGACATCCGCTCCCATCCGCCCGGCTTCCCAGGAATATCCGTTTAACATCCCCGCTATATACTACTGATGTTCGCTCTTTTCCGTTATATTTCCGCCATTTTCTAAAAGCGGATGAAAACGGATGGTACCACTACCGAAATTTTGCTCGTCCGCTGTGTCCTTTTTGCATACGTTTTGTCAATCTGCCAGTGGGACCGGGCCTTTACAACCGGTCGTACGTGCTCCTGCGTGCGGTCTGTGTGCGGTCTGCGTCTAAAACGTACGTTTAGTCGTGCGATGCACGCACGTGCAACGTACGATTTTGGTGGACGCAACCTTGACGCAGACTGCACGCAGCAAAGAATTGACCGGACAATTCTTTGAGGCGCTCTCTACAAATCGCCAAAACGTGGTCCTTTCTGCCATAGTAAGCCTCGGCATTTTGCATACAAGGAATATCTGTAGTTCCCGTACGCTTTCAATGAGTAAATCAATGTGACAGGTTTGTATACAAAATATACTGGCCAAAAGTCCTAACCCGGCCACTTTAAAAATAACTATAACTTTTTTAAAAGTAATTACATTTTAATGAAATTTGATATGTAAATTTTTAAGCATAATACCCATAGGTTTCCATAATGATTTACCAATAATTGTCAAATTTTGATGTGTAATAAAGAAAAAGCTTAAAAATCTCTAAATCTTAATAGAGCTCGAGATGATACACTTTCAACAATTCAAAGTACACAAATCGTTTGCTGCAATCCAGACCAAGAAAAAAATTGGAAAAAATTGTCAATTTTGTGTGACTTTTGACTACAGAAGAAGCAGAAAGAATGAGAGGCATGGTAAAATGGTGTTTGAATTCAACCGGCAAAACATTTTATCAAGCGAATATGCTCAGATATGGTCTTGTGTGGAAAAACGATGCAACAAACTGATTTTTTACACATTTCTTACATTTTGTAGCTCGCCGTGAATCATCAGTCTTTATTTGAAGCATTTTCGAAGAAAAACGTGTTTTAGATGTTGTCTTTAAGAACCGTTTTTCTGCATACATGACCTCTCTCATTTTCTTTTACGGCCATATGCCCTTCACAATTGTCAAACATTTTCATTTTTTTTCTTAGTCTATGTTGTAGTTAACGATTCATGAGACCAAAAACACTACATTGACAATATTCTGAGCTCTGTGTGGATTTAGAGCTTTTTGAGCTTTTCTCATGTTGCCCTTTTATTTCAATAAAACAATGGGAACTTTTCGCTAAAATCATCTGGAAAGTTGCTAAAAATTCACATAGCAAGTTTCATGAAAATCCAATCGCCACAGATAAAATTATCGTTGTTTTTAAGTGGCCGGTTAGAAGTTTTGACTAGTATATCTTGGTGATTTAACACGTGGTCTAAATGCACGTGACGCAAAATCATTTGGTGATGAGAGGTTCAGACATCCGTGTAGTTTACAGATGACGCGACAAAATCACTAGGGCGTGAAGGGTATATGTTGTTTCATACATGTCCTCAAATATGGTGTCAATCGAGGTTGCAGGAGAGAAATTTTTGATGAACATGTCTTTTGCGTTTTTTAAATCGTGCCAGTTTAGTTTGGATCTGGTGTAAGCGGAGCTTTGATACCGCCACACCTCTTGTGGAAGCATTGGGAGCAACAACTGCAAAGGCCAGGTTTCTGACCTGTGACTAAGTGCAACTTTGGCAAATGGCGCACGGGTCCTTTCCAGACTTCTTGGCAGGCACTTGAGTTGGACTGGATATCTTTAGTTTGATTTGCTCGTGTAAACCCTGCCTTTTTCTTCCATGCCATTCTTCCAGTTAGTGATTCCGACTATCAGAGATTCCAGTGCATATTGAATATTTTTTCCTGTTTGTGCAGTACAGCTTTCGCGTATTTTGCATTAAACACTCGCCCACCGCGGACAAAAACAAGAGCTGTCCGAAGACAGCGCGCTTGACTTTTTAAGTTGCTTAGTATAAAGGGGGCATAACTCCAAATATAGTGGAGCCAGGGTCATGGCCCCTGGTAGTAAGGTAGAGGGTGTGATGGTGAATAAGTATTCCAAGTTTGGGTTGAATCCCTTTGATAGTATGGAAGTCATTGATGTTTGAAAAAACTTTAACCTTTGTTGCAACGCCAACGCCCGGGTGACAGTATAAGCTCTCATTTTCTTCGAAAAGTCGAGCTAAAAAATGGGCGGAAAATTGCGGTGATTTGCCATCGCAACCACCGCGTTTTTCCACTCGAAATTTCCGCGCATCACCGCGAATCGCGGCGATGGGTGGGAAATCGCGGCGATTCGCCGCGTTCGGGTGGAAATGTCAGGTAAGACCAATAAATATTACCTGTCCACGCAAATCACCGGGATTCGCGGTGGTGGAGTGGAAAATAGCGGCCATTTCCGCGGACTTGGGTGGAAAAACGCGCTCACCACGGCCATTGCGTTTTCCACCCGAAATCCAATCGTGACGATGCGTGGAAATGGGCAAAAAACGCCCGAGCTGCACTGTGTGTCCAACAACTTAGCATGGGTCCCTACTTTAATGTCTTCACAATGGTCACCATATAGAGGCATTTTGAAGAATTTCATGACAAAACGTTAAAAACTGATTTTTTTTTTCAATATTATTTTTTCTTTATATATTTCTATAATTGTAAATGTAATCAGTGGGTAAAGAAACATCATGGGAAAAGAAAAAAATGTTAAAATGGATCATTTCTTCTTTTCGAAATATGTTTTCATTCACACTTTTTGCACTAGGCCTATGCCTTTCAGGGTTTAACAACTTAAATAATATGCCACCACAGCTTCAAATTATTCTGTGGAGAACCCTGAACCAATTTTAATTTGGACAATTTTGTTGTTTGGGAAGGCACACCGTTCATCCAGATACAAAATACACGGATTGGTCTTCCAAACGCGGATGTAAACAATTTTATTTTGAACGGCGGGAAACAAGAGTGAGTATTTATTATCTTTAATTACAACGAATATCGGCTGAGTTGATTTTTGTGTTACATACGATGAAAACGTACATAACTTTGCCAATGTTTACCTAAAATCCTGTCTCATAAAATCTGTTAGTAAGAGAAATATATGCTACTGAATCTGACTTTGATGCACGAAAAGAGAAAAATCTTGGAAAGAATGTCTGTAAATTATTATTAAAGCACATAATTATTGTCAAATTGATGTTTCACGGAGGATCGGGGATCGCTTCAAGTGTTTTCTTTACAAGAACCCATAAAAAAGTATAGAAAAAGAACAAGAACTATTTGAAATTGGGTACTGTCAGTTGCTATGGTGCAACATACCACGGTGCAAATTCTCCAGCAGGTAAAACAAACTCGGACCCATCGATACAACCGACACGGATAATAAAAAACAAATTCCGGTCTTTTTTTAAAGGAAAATTGGCCGCATCCTTGTTAAAACCAATTTTATATCGTTTAGAGCCAATAGATGTTTGGTTTAAGACCAATTATGGCTTATTTTGGCTTACTAAAAATAAAGGGCTTGTGGATGAGCACTTTCGACGGCAAAGACATTAGTAAACCATGTTTACATGTTTTATAAAGAGATAGGCGAATATCAGCTGCATATTAACAGATAAATTGTCCGTGTCTTTGTTTTCAATCTTTAAATTCTAGGATTAAAACCGTCATTATCATCTTGTTTCATTGCAGTTTGATAGTGAGCTTCAAAAGGTTTTCATCTTCGATATTCAAACACCAACTCTATTACGCATGTCTGTCAATTATTACATGTAAACATACGGTATATGGGTGCATTTCTTTCATGAAGATATTGCCAAGAATATTGATCATGATTGTCTCTCTTACTCTTTAGTGTGGGTTGAAGTGAAAGTCTTTATGAAAGGCCCTCTACGACAGCATGTAAAACAAACTACATAGGCGTAGGAAGAGGGGGGCTAGGGGGGGACTGGCCTCCCTAATAATTTAGAAAAGGGGTATGCCCTCCCCCTATGGCCCCCATAATACACCCATATTTCCATTTACATGAATGTTTGCCCCCCCTCCCCCTATATTATAAACCTTTCTACGCCACTGAACTATGAATAGAAATGAACATAAATTGCGTAGATTCAAGAACTAGTTGCCATGCCTCTGGAAGACTTTGGTTGTGAAAATAAGGACTTACATTGATTGTTGATCCTGCACGCAAAAATAACAAAAACTAATACAGTGCTGTCCGGCAAGTCTGTGCACTTGACAAACGAGATCGAATTCGCCCTTGAAAATATGATTGTAAGCTCACCAATGACAAGCATAAATCAAATTAGTATCTGTTTAAACATGTCAATCTAAAATTTCTGCAAAATCCCCCCCCCCCCCCCCAAACAACTGAAATGATCGATTGTTGTTTCAAGGTCGCAAAACTTCAAGCAAGCGTTAAATCCAAAAAATTATTTCGAAAGTGCTTCGTAAACAATTATGATAAGCATTTAATTAATCGCGAACGGTGAATGATCATTTAGGTTAGACTTCATATTTTAAGTTTCTGATCAAATCGATCTTTCTTCTTCTTTTTTATTCAATTTTATGTCCCTTTTAAGATTATTTCAACCCGAATGAGACGGGACAGTCAGTAGGTGGTGCGAAAGCAGGAGAACCCCAAGAAAAATTACTTGGTACACCCGCAAGCAGAACTTGGCTTCTCTCATATGTGCCTCGTATAGGTCTCAACCACACACAAGACACAGCGGTAACATGATCAAGTGATTGAGGCCGGTAATGAAATATCATCGCTCTGAACTACTTCTATAGGGAGGCTTTTGTCTCTGGAATAAACAGAACAAAGATCATTCCAAAACACAGTTTGGTACATAAGATAAAATTCTTAAGCATGTGATGCAAAGAAAATAACCGACTATAAAAGTCAACGGGATGCGGTTATAGCACGTTTACTTCATAAAAATCAAGCATTTGTCATTGTATTTTAATTAGAAACGTCATTTTAAGTGTTTTGCACTATTAAACCCGATTTTCGCATCCGAGTTTGTTTTGCTCAAATTATGTGGATCATCCGTGGTGTGTGGTATCAACATCCGTGGTAAGTTGTACCTTGAAACAAACTAGGCCCATTTTTAAACATGGCTTTAGACACCCAAAATATATTTTTCCAGTTTGATGAATGGTATAGATTTGTTCCATAGATGTCGAAAACTTATTTTGAAGAGATATTTGCTCGAAACCAGTTAAATAATTTCTGCAAATATAAAACAAAACGGGAAGTAGGCGAGAAAATAGTGATTTACGATTTATAATCGCTTGTATCTATAGTTTACTCAAATCTTTTGTTATGAAACTGCAGCACCCTCAAGATAAACCATTTTGCATCACCTCTGCACAAACACTTTTTATATTGCGGCAATTAAAAGGCTATATGTTGATGTTTTCTTACCTTGTGTATTCCCAAGCTGTTGATTTTCAAATCCGCGTTTGGAAGACCAATCCGTGTATTTTGTATCTGGATGAACGGTGTGGAAGGATTAACTACTTAATTTGAACATTGCTAGTTGCATAATTTTGGTATAGCATTTTTGGGATTTGCCAAAAAAAAAACCCTCTGATTTTGATATCTCTGATATGGAAACAATATTTTCCTCTCGATGTTTTCTAAGATATAACACACAAAATTTCTGTGTTTTGTTGCATTTTTTGTTGTGGCTAAGTTTGTTTTAACCCTTTCCCACATGATGCAATTCTAGACAGTTCCAAAATGAAAGAAATTGTAGATATTTTCAAGTTGAATAAATTTTAAACTTCATTACACTACTTTCTGGGTAGAAAAGATTGTGGAAAATGAACACAAGCAATTGCTTCATTTTCCACAAAGTTTTCCAAAGTCTTAATCTTTTGGGGACGTCATTATGTGACAACAGCTTACGGCCCTTTTTCAAGACGGCTCATATAATAATGTGACCCGTCACGCTAAAAGGAACCTTATCCGAATTCCAAAAATCCAAATTTTGACAAACTTGTCAGACTCAGCACAGGTCAACCAGATCCCGTACGCAAAAATGAACATATAGTTAGATGGGGAAAACATTCCGGATTTAGAAAATTACATAAAGTGAAAAGTGTCGGCCCTAGTCTGGCTGCGCAGACTGCGCAGACAGGCTAGGGTCGATATTTTTCACAAACCCGATAAGGTCCCTTTTAGCGCGATGGGTCACAATTATGTAATCTGATTAAAATCTAGTGTGGGCGTACAGTAACATCTGACAGGTACCAGTAAGGAGTCATTGAACACCCGTTCTTCTGACCAATTAACCCATTCCCAATCAAGACCAGGTTTTGATGTCCCTAATAGAATGGGCTTGGGAAAACATTGAGGCAAAAGAAGAAACTGCTGATAACCAGCAGTTTCTCCTTTTGCCTCAATATTTTCTTAGTTATATTGTACACAAATCCTTTCTTTTTCAATGTCCATTTTGTCGTCTGCAGTAACTTTTGAATTGGACCACCCTAAAATTTTGTCGTTTGGTAAAGGGTTAAATAAACCCTTTTAAGATTCTGTTCAGAGATAAAAACCGACAATAAGGCCACCAGGATATCAAAGTTCAGAGAAGAATCATGTGTTTGCAAATGCTTGTCATAGAAATTCATAAATGACAAGAGATTTAATTGGCTAGGGTAAATATAACAGATTTAGGTTAGGTTATTGGGATTTTACAAGGTCATGGTCAAATGTGAAAGGTCTTGGTCATAGGTGTCCATGTGGCAAATATCAAGGCTGTATGTGTGAAAGGACACGATATATCGGCTAGTTTAAAGTTTTTTTTAAAAGTAGGTCAAAGTCCAAGGTCAAGGTCACAAGGTCCAAGGTCAAATGTGAAAGGTCTTGGTAGGATGTGTCCATGAGTGAAATATCAAGGCTGTATGTGTAATAGCACATTAGATAAAGGCCCAGTTTAATCTTTTTAAAAGTAGGTCAAATTCAAAGGTCAGGGTCACAAGGTCCAATGTCATAGTCATATGTGATAGGTCTTGGTCGGAGGTTTCCATGTGTCAAATATCAAGGCTGTATGTGTAAAGGGACATGATATATCGGCCAGGTTAAAGTTTTTAAAAAGTAGGTCAAACTCCAAGGTCAAGGTCACAAGGTCATGGTCAAATGTGAACAATGTTGATAGGAGGTATCTATGTGTGAGATATCAAGGCTATATGTGTAAAATGACATGAGATATAGGCAAGGTTAAGAATTAAGTGTAAAAATCAACAAAGGGCAATAACTCCAAGAATTTGATCAGCAAAGTTATGGTTCTTGTGCACTGCACCTCTCCATAATGAAATCTATCCACCTGTAAAGTTTCATGATTCTACCTTACATACTTATTGAGTTGTGCTTCGGACAAGAATCAAGTTTGAAAATCAACAAAGGGCAATAACTCCAAAAATATGATTGGCAGAGTTACTGTTCTTATGCACTGCACCTCTCCATTGTGAGAGCTATCCACCTGTAAAGTTTCATGATTCTACCTTACATACTTTTTGAGTTATGCTCCGGACAAGAATCAAGTTTGAAAATCAACAAAGGGCAATAACTTCAAAAATATGATCAGCAGAGTTACGGTTCTTGTGCACTGCACCTCTCCATAATGAGATCTATCCACCAGTAAAGTTTCATAATTCTACCTAACATACTTTTTGAGTTATGCTCCGGACAAGAATCAAGTTTGAAAATCAACAAAGGGCAATAACTCCAAAAATTTTATCGGCAGAGTTACGGTTCTTGTACACTGTACCACTCCATAATGAGATCTATCCACCTGTAAAGTTTCATGATTCTACCTTTAATACTTTTCGAGTTTTGCTCCGGACAAGGTTTGGTCTACGGACAGACCGACCATCCGACCGACACTTGCAAAACAATATACCTCCATTTTCTTCAAAAGGGGGTATTATTATGTAGAGGTCAAGAGTTAAAGACACAATATTTTGGACCTTTATATTGGTCCTTTATGAACCCTGTTCAGTGGCGGATCAAGAGGGGGTTCGGCGGTTCAAACCAACCGCTTTTATATCCTGATTATTTCATTTTCAAGCAAAAATGATACTAATAAAAACGAACCCCCTTTTTATATGTTTGACCCCCTTTCAAAGAAATCTTGGATCTGCCACAGCTATTGACAATGTTAATCACAGTAATTAATATTGTCTATCACGTTTTTCCTTTCTTTTTCTTTCGTTTTCCATTTGACTGTAATTTCTGGGACCTTGGAGGGATTTTCCTACAAATATACAAAAACAAAATTATGACCTGACAGTGGGACTGTCATCCTTTCTTAAACAACAAAATTTTAGGGTGATCTACTTCAAAAACTGCCGCAAATGACAAAATTGATGTTATCAAAGATAGGATTTGTGTTAAATATGGCATAGAAAATATTGAGACAAAAGGAGAAACTGCTGGTTATCAGCAGTTTCTTCTTTTGTTTCAATGCTTTCCCAAGCCTTTTCTACTAGGGACGTCAAAACAAGGTCTTGTTTCGGAAAGGGTTAAATTAAAGAGACCTTCTGGAACTTGTGAAAAGTTTTTCACCCAAGTCTGTGTGGACTGCGCTGACTGACTGGGAGAGTAACTTTTCATTCTAAGGTAATTTTCTGAATCAAGATTGTTTTCCCATCATTCTTATCACAGTGGATAATCATGTGATACCATATTTTCAGAAAGTCTTCAATAATTTTGTAAATACTGGACCGATTTGAATTCTGTTTGAAGCAGATAATGTAGACAAACGTTACACGTTAGATGGACGTGGTTGATTTTTGGTTTATCTTCAATAACTTTTTTATCAGTTGATTTTTCACGTCCAGCTTATTCCTAGCATTTCCCCACCTTCTCTGCTTCAAACCGAATTCAAATTGATCAAGTATTAAAAAAGATATTGAAGATTATCGGAAATTCTGAGTCACGTGATTATACACCGTGCTTATGTTCACTTTCCAAATTTGTTTTAATTTATTGACTTCCCAGAATGTCTTTTTTAGCCTGATGGGTAAAAAATATTACACATTCAGTTTCTGATATTACAGAAAATGCAGGTCAATTGTGTTCTAGGACAAACCTCATCACAGCAACAGATATTTGAGGGTAAAGACAATCAACCCTTTCCTAAACAAGACATGGTTTTGACTTACCTAAAAGTAAAGGCTGGGTAAAACATTAACCCTTTCCCAAACAACAAAATTTTAGAATGGCCCAATTTGAAAGCCGCTGCAGACTTCAAAACAGATGCAGATTGGGACAGGATTTGTGTTGAAAAAGTACAGAAATTTAAAATATTGAGGCAAAAGGAGAAACTGCTGGTTATCAGCAGTTTCTTCTTTTGTTTCAATATTTTCCCAAGCCTTTTCTATTAGGGACGTCAAAACCAGGTCTTGTTTGGGAAAGGATTAAGGCAAAATAAGTAAATGCTGTCTGCTGATAATCAGCATTTCCGCATTTTATCTCAATATTTTCTGTGCTGTACTATACACAAATCTGTTCTTTATCAAAGTCATTTTTGTTGCATGCACCAATACACATACCGGTATGCTTGATTCCAGCAAGATTTTGATTTGATCATTTGTAATTTTAATTAGCTACATCTTTAAAACTACCCAGTAACCCTTCCCCAAAGTAGAACTTCGCAAAGCGGACGAATACCCCACCACTAGGGCCTTGTCACTGAAAAAGTGCTATTGGTCAAAAGGTTCTTGACTTAGAGCATGGAAAGGGATTTTAAACAAAGTCCAACTGTGACCTTGACCTTTGACCTTGGTGACCCCAAAACAATAGGGCACCTCCTTGGGTCATGGGCAACAACTGTGTAAAGTTTCTTGATCCTAGGTCAAACGGTTCTCGAGTTAGAACACGGAAACCAAATTGTAAATTTTGACTATTCCCCCCCCCCCCCCCCCCCCCCCCCAATTAAAAAGTTCAAAGTGGCATAACTCTGAAACTAAAGACTAGATCAAGAGGAAAATTGCACAACTTCATATGATAGGAAACGTCCTGATGAAATTTCAGAAAAATTGGTCAAAAACTGTGGGAGGAGAAGAGGACACAAGATTATGTCCACGGACGCATGGACGGACGGACAGACGGACAACCTGATTCCAGTATACCCCCCCATAACTTCGTTGTGGGGGGTATAATAACTTCGTTGTGGGGGGGTATAACAAGACCAAGTTTTGATGTCACTTAAGTAAAGGCTCAAGAAAACATTGAGGTAAAAGGAGAACATGCTGATGATCATTTACTCTTTTTCCTAAATATTTTCAGCGCTTTAAGAAATACATTTTCTATCATTGATAGCAACCATTTTAAGTCTGCAACTCCTTTGAAATTGTAATAAATGTAGAAGATTAACTGGTATAAGCCTATCATATAGCTCATTTGTGAGCCATGTACTGTATATAGGTATAACGGAGTATTTCTGGAGAAGACTGGTTGTTCCTTAGACTGGGTATAAAATTTTGCAGTTTGGTAAAGGCTTAACTCATTCTCAAACAGTGACGCCACGCCTTTTGACGTCCTGTAAGATAACTGCTTTTGAAAATAATATGGAAAATGAAGAATTTGGTTGTCACAAGCAATTTCTTCATTTCCCACATTGTTTTCTACCAGAAATGACCAACAAGAGTTGTCCGTGGACAACGTAGCTCGCCTAACAGGAGATTGTCACAAAAACAGCTAATTTTTCAAAAGTAGGTCAAACTCCAAGGTCAAGGTCGAAAGGTCAAGGGTCATGGTCACAAATGAAAGGTCGTGGCAGGAGGTATCCATCTGTGAAATATCAAGGCTCTATCTATAATAGTGCATGAGATATAGGCAAGGTTAAAGTTTTTTTTAAAGTTGGTCAAACTCCGAGGTCAAGGTCACTAGGTCAAAGGTCATGGTCCCAAATGAAAGGTCTTGTCGAGAAGTATCTATGTGTGAAATATCAAAGCTGCATCTCTAATAGTGCCCGAGTTATAGACCAGGTTAAAGTTTTTCAAGTGAAGACGGGACGGGACACGACGCGACGCCGACACTTTAGTCTGGTAGCCAAAGGGGTGAACATGGATTTGCGGTATATAGAAAATGTTTTGACTGATTATGGTAGCCAACACCTTCAGAAACCAGAATCAGGTTGATGCCACCTTGTCACCCTTGGGCAACTCTCAGAATTCAAGATGGCGTCCAAGATGGCGGAATGCCATAGAACAAGAGGATAGACCCGTTCAAACCTATGCAATCATGATATAAAATAGCTTGTGATATGTTCAGAAATGCTCAGAGAGAATGTCCAAAGAAAATAATGAGTGATATTCAAAATATTTCATTGTAAATCTTCAAAAATTTGGTAAATCTTTAAAATCTTACCCCTCCCACCCCATTTTACATAGAAAAATTAAGTTTTTCGCAACACTGTTAACATTTCCCGTATTCCATATGATAAAATACTCTGATTATATTGATAAATAAAAAAACGAGTATTTGGAATGACAAACCTTGCAAAATGGTGTCTCTGACAATTCAAAATGGTGCCCAAGATGGCGGGAAATTTAAGTGTTTTTATAATTATCAAGTTATATTTTTAAACAAAACATCCAAAACGTTTTTAAATGTCTTTAAAATGCTTATAACCTGTTTTGATGTACTCATGTAAAATGATAAAAGCGTCTATTGTATTAGTTGTTTTAATTAGTTGTACTTCTACCAGAATCTAGGACTGGATCGCAAGATCTTACCCCACTCAATGCATTTAGAATGGAGAAAATCTAGAAATATACACTTTAATTGACTATGTTTTTATTCAAAATGGCGCCCAAGATGGGGGGAAAAGATGATATCATACAAAATAACAAGGGATGTCTTTTGCTTTAATACCTATTTCCAAATATTGTGTTAGAAACGTTTGAGTGTATGTTAACCTAATCAGCGTTTAAGAGTTTATTGTAGGCCTATATCACTATTGGCAAACAGAGTAAAGACAAGATCATTTATTTTTTATTTTGCCCCATCTACTCAAATTTGCATTATTCTAAAAACATTCTTATCTTAATTCAGGGGCGAAGCTAGCCTAAACAAGAGCCGTCACAGACGGATTATGCTCCCCGAATAAGTGTTTGTCACAAAATAAAAACTATCATATGTTAAGCCCCCTTTTCCCATGACAGCTTTTTTGTACACACATTATTTATAGAATATGGTCTAGAACATCCTATTTATTACATGAGCACAAAATTTCATTAAATTCTGCCCATTAGATGAAGAGAAATAAGAGAAAAACTAATTTTTACACTAAGGCCCCTTTTTCCATGACGCAGCCTTAAATTTACAAACGGAGAAAAAGATTCCTAGGTATTGACCCAGGGAGTTCACATGTGAAGTTTCATTGAATTTGGTCCAAGGGTTGCTGAGATATGGCTGTGGACGGACGGACAGCGTGGCGACTATATGCTCCCGCGGAATTTTTCGGGGAGCATAAAAAGATATGGATACAAAAAATCTAGGGAGTCAGGGGGTATCCCCCCTGAAGAAATTGAAAAATAATGAATTTGGTGTGATTTGTGAAAATGGATATGAATAGCTTTACTTTCGTTTATCAATTTCGGCTAAATTACAAACCACACTTTTGGACTAAAAATGTTTTGGCCAAAACGATGTGGACCCAACTGCGTACTGGTAGATAGGCTGCTATGCCCTTGTAATTAAACCGTAACTTACAGAATAATCATTCAGCAACTATACCTAAGATCTATCTCAGTAACTATACAAAAGATCTATCTAATATTGCCTTTTACAACTTCGAATAAGTTTTCATTGCAATTTCATATTAATGTCTCGCTCTTTCTAAATCCTTTCCAAGACAACACATGGTTGTGTTTCATACTAGTTGTGACGTCTGTCTATTATTGTAATACCTAACATCCTGCTGATTTGAGAAATAGAATGATATTGATATAAAAGCTAAAGATTTAAAAAAGTCAGGGGTTTCTTTTCCCTCAAGAAACATTCGAAACCACATTCCAGTGAGCCTAAACAACACATGATGCCATGTACTAAGACATTTCGAAACTTTCTCACAAGTAGGCATGAAATGACAACAATCAATATGCAAACATATTTTATACTGAACAGCTTAGGGGGCAGAAGTTTGTAGGTGATGCAAGGTGATATGACATTTGTTAATGTTTGATGCCACATGCTTACAACTCAGAGATAAGGACTGTAATGGTAATAGTTTGTAGTTGAGGACCACAATATCTCGGTTGCATCCCATTGTTGCATGCACTGGTGCCATATTCTATGTATATTTAGCAATCATAGCGATAATATTAGTAGGGTGACTTTCAAGGCTTGGTTGAAGGTGGGGTGGTCACAAAAGTACCACATTTTCTAACCTATACTAAAATGTTTGTCATATCCTGAAGTTTGTCAAACGGTAAATATCAAGTCTTGGATGTTGGTACGAGCTGAGAAATCCAAGATGGCGTCCAAGATGGCCGCCAGAATTGAAAACAATGGGTTGTTGTATATGATTGCCTGTACTGATTTAATGTATATCTATACATCATACAAACTAGGTTTAATATCATATACTATGTTTGAACTTTTTCATGATACATTTTACAATGGTCACAATGTCGAGGTCAAGGTCAAATTCAAGGTCAAATGTGAAAAATAGCGAAAAAATACGTCATCTTCCAGTTTTCTTTTCTTATTACTCAAAAGTTTGCATAAAAAGCCAGGAATGTTATATACCAAAATAAACTACAATATATAGGCTTTAATAATATAACATAAAGATTAAGATATCTTGTGTTTCCATGGAGGTATTCAAGATGGCGTCTACAGACCCCTTCTGAAAAATAACGGAAAACTGTATTTTACCAGTTTCCCCCAATTTTGATACACATAATGGTCATTGAAATTAATGTCAAAGTGTTATTTCTTTATATTAGTACAATACTCATATTCTAGATAAAGCTGTCATGTAAGACTAGAAAATAATCTTATTTGTTGTAAAATTCAAGATGGCATCCAATATGGCCGCCACAATGAAAACTAAATGGGCTATCATATATGATTGTTTGTTCTGACTTAATGTATATCTGTATATCAAATAATCTAGATTTATTTCATGCAGTGTGTTTGGTCTTTTTAATGATACATTTTAAAAAGAAAAAAAAAGGAAAAAAAAAAAAACATTTTAAAATGGTTCCAAGGTCAAGGTCAAATTTAAGGTCAAATGTGAAATAAATCTGTAATTTTACACACTCTTTTGTTTTTACAGAAAATCTTGCGCAAAATATATGAAATATTATATACCACAATAAACAACAATATGCAGGCTTTTATGATTAAATGTTAAAAGGGCCAATGCCAGGGATCAGAACAACATGGGCACAGTATGCATTATTATGAGGTGCATTGAATTATCTGGGGCCAAAAGAAAGGAATATACCAAATTTTTCACTATCTATCAAGGTCCAGTTTCCCATAAATATCACTATAAATATAAAAGGTGGGTCAGTGAATCATATACAGATTTGATCTATAAGGACTAAATGAACTTCATTTGAAATTTCCATTAACAGAAATAATCTAGCAACATATGCATGTTGACCATTCCATATGTTAAAGTTTGGTTTAAAGTCTGTTTTACGAACCGAGAAACGCACTCAACCGACTTTACACTTTAACCCAGGACCACTGAGTCTCAAGTCGGCTGTTATTATTTGTCGCCTTTGGCAGCCACAGCAATTTGGGTTTCAACATTCCTGTGTACCCATTAATATATCTGGGTGAAAAGGAGCAACGTGGGGTAATTCTTTTGCTCAGAAAAAAATTCTGTGGCACCGACGGAATTTGAACCCAGGACCCTTCGATTCCAAAGCCCGCGTCCTACCTCTAGGCCAAGGCGCCCCTGGTAATTTCTTGCATATGTTTTTTTTACCTCAGACATCCTAGCATGGCTACATTAAAGATTTGGATATGTCATGTAGCCATGGATATTTTCATGGTGGTGTCTAATCAGAAACCTTGTGAAAATAATTGAAAACCATATTGATAAAACCTTTCACTTTGGGAAAAGTTATTATACTTTTTTCCGTTCCCTTTAAAATTTTCCAAAATCGAGATACGAGGTTTTGCATTTACAACAACGAAATGTTAAGTAGGGAGGATACTCATATTTTAACTATAACAGCTCGAAAAGTAATTACAAAACAACAGTATTCGTGACTTTTATTCAATATTTTACCACCCGGTTTATGAGTAGTCATAGTTGAACAGTTAACCTG
This sequence comes from Fragum sueziense, assembly GCA_963680895.1. Classification (NCBI taxonomy): domain Eukaryota; kingdom Metazoa; phylum Mollusca; class Bivalvia; order Cardiida; family Cardiidae; genus Fragum; species Fragum sueziense. The sequence continues at coordinate 16,086,948 of OY804596.1, forward strand.
TTTAAAACACATATACTTGAATTATCGTTCATGGAAAGACTCATGTGACAATACTAGTACATAGTAGCAAGATTCTTTAATCGTCATTTATGTCTGTTGCATATACATGTATAAAACTCCTTTAAAACTCAAAGATAATCAACAAGAGGCACAAAGGGCGTTATGGGTCACCTGAATCAAATTAGCAGAAAAGCATGTATTTACAGATAAAGTATACTAATAATATCATTCCCACAAGTATATTGAAAGATATACACAGCATGGCCATTTTTAAACAGGTTTTATTTTGTTGTACAAACTTTATAGTCCGAAGACTCAAAAAATCAAATATAAATCCAACCCATCAGCAGGTTCACGAGAAGAAGATTTTTTTAAGATGTACCATATTTAGGCTACCCCCTTAGTGGCCCATTATGGGGTCGCAAGGGGAGGTAACTCTGAAGCTACTTCCTATAAGAATGCATCCTACCAAGTTTGGTTGAAATCCATCCAATGGTTCAAAATAACACTAATACACTAATAACACGCCCCCATCCCTCCACCTCAGCAGTGCCAATTCTTGACATATTTTTTTTCTTTTGTACAAACTTTTCAGTCCTTGCCCTAAAGGCTCTATATACCAAATGTAAATCCAATCCAACAGCCGGTTCACGAGAAGAATATTTTAAGATGTACCCTATTTACACCCTTTTTGGTCCCTTATTGGGCCCCAAGGTGAGATATCTCCATGATTTGTACAAATCTGAGGCGGCTTTCCATGGGGGATACTTTGTGCCAAATATGGTTGAAGTCCGTCCAATGGTCCTCAAGAAGAAGATGACGGAGGACGCACAGTGCAAAACGACGGACAAAAAATGGCGGCAATCGGTCACCATGACTTCGGTCAGGTGACATAAAAATCCTGATCAAAATTGGTTGAAATGAAATAACCCAATTAGTTATACAGGTATTGCACAAAGAATCATAACAACTTTGAGTCAAATTCAAACAATAATAAAAGGGTAAACATGACTGTTTTTATATAAACAGGGTTAATTTATTTAAAAAGATGTAAAGTTTGTAAATCACTAAATTGACATCATGAAAACTTAAGAAACCTCCTTTTAAGCTTGGGTTTGGCATTTTAAATAGATGTAAACGTCTGGTTTTGAAATAAAAGTGCTGTAGCAGGAGTATAAAAGATGACTCTGTATCTGGACTAAGCAAGAGTACTTGGGATAAACATGTATTGTACAAAATAACAATTGACTTGTACAATATTTTAATCAAATCCACTACTGATGAACATGGATTGATAATCTGGCACCAGAGTTAGAGCTTACTTATGTAGTATTATTTTGTTTAAAGCCTGTTGAGATGACCTGAAGGTCTACTTAAAGATGGTCAAGAACTTTTTTGGGATATATGAATTTCACATTTGTTTGTTTATTTGATACCATCAATGACAGGTCTCCAAGCTCATTGCTTTGAGTTTTGATTCTGTTCTTGAAATGAGATGGAAGATGACATTATCGGCATTTACACCTCCACTATTGCATTTAATATAAGTCTAGAACATATTGTTAGGATCACAGAATATAGGTTGGAGTGGTAATGTAAGAGACTATAACACATCAGTGACTGCCATCTCACCTAAGATGATAGGTCAACCCACACACAATTTCATCAACATACCATTGGAGTTTATCAAGCAAGTCTCACATACTTGTTTGTTACCATTTCGCGAATCTCATCAAACAAGCTAACTGGTAGGGGCCTACTTGTGCATTTTCAAATGATATAACTCTCCCCTGTTTCCAGTGGTACCTTTTTAAGCTGTTTATCGCTTAGTGATAACAATCTTTTTAATCTTGCATTTCAATTTTGGTTTAATGGATCCTATTGCTGCCACTTTACTTTTAAGTAAAGGATCATAGAAGCTTTTCCTTTGTCTATGCATTATTTCACCATCTGAAATCACAATACATTCAAGAACCTTACTCCAATCAAGAAGAAGCAGATGCTTGGGACTTGAATGAAACTTCCTACTGACTACATTGGTTGCCAGACTGTGGCAAAAGTAGTTTTGGTTAGTCCATATACAGGTCATGTGCTAAAACTCCTGATACACATATTTACTGAATAAGGAGAGAGAGAGAGGCCTTGTGGCTATCAAGAACATTACAAAAATTGGAACTATCAACAACTTACATACAATAGCAAGGGAAGTGTTAACAAGAGCTTCGCAGAGCGGCGCATATACGCCCGAGAGGGGCTTGTCAGTAAAATTGGCCATTTTTTCGATTCAAGGGCAGATAATTCAAACAAGTTATCAAAATTTTGTCGGCACAACAAGACACCATAGAGATTCATTGTTGCTAGTTTGATTAAATTTCGGTTGAAACAGTAGGAGTTGCACACAGGAGAAAAAGGACATTTTTGAGAAAATGGGCATTTTTTCTTAAATTCAAGGGCAGATAATTCAAGAACAAAAACAGTTATCTAAATTCTGTAAGCGGTGTGCACAACTAGACACCATGGAGATTCATTGTGGCAAGTTTGATCAAATTCTGATCAAAACTGTAGGAGGAGTTGCGCACACAAGAAAATGGGCATTTTTTTAATTCAAGGGCAGATAATTCAAGAACGAAAAGAGTTAATTGAATTCTGTAAGCGCAGTGCACAACTAGACACCATGGAGATTCATTGTGGCAAGTTTGATCGAATTCCGATCAAAACTGTAGGAGGAGTTGCGCACACAAGAAATTGCTAACGGACGGACGGACAGACGGACGGACAGACAGACGAGCAGGGCCATAACATAATACGACCCTTCGGGCGTATAATAAAATGTGTTGGTATTTTATATGGTATCAGTATTGGTAGTTCTTTGAACAAACTTTGATCAGAAAAGGTAAAAAAATTAAACTCTAAAATTCTGCCAGCAAATGACATAATTTTGCTGTATATGCCACAATGCGAGTATCACTTGCTGGTCTGGAGAGGATGCCATCCTGCAATGTAGCAGCTGTCTGACCCACTAAAGTTGGATAAATGATGGACAGTAAGACAGATCAATCAGCTCCATAACCCATGAGTCTAACAGTTACTCCACCAGAACTTCTCAGTGGCTTTGTTTGTGATAGAATAGATATATATGAGCATCAATGTACGCAAAACCTAATGGATATACCATTACCTAAGATCTTTGATTGCACTAACTGTCCATGTAGCTTCTCTCAAGTAACCAGTGTGCATGTATATACAAAACTTGATAATTATCACTAATTCAGATTTTAGTGGGATGTCATGATATATTACAAAACGAAAAATTCCATCATAATTGGTGGTCTCATAAAGTTTTAAATGAGACATGTGATTCTTGTAAATTTAGAAAATAAATGCCTAAACTGGTTAGGATGGCAAAATTGCTCTATACAGTGTATTGTGTGATGTAGCCACTAAAGAAGTATCGTCATTTTGATTTTTGTTGAAATGAACTGTGTCTCAAATTTGTTTTTAAATGAAGAACTAAATTGCATACATACTGTATTCAAAGCACTTATTTTAATCTACATATTTCCTGTTGTCGAATTCTGACATTTCAAAGCTCAAAAGGCTACCATCAACCTAAATTCAGATGGGTTTTTTATCATTTTGCATGGCATATTCTATTCTACAGGATAATATTATGGTGATACTTCAGATAGCGTTATATAGAAAATGAGTATTGTGCCAATTTAGAATATAAAGATGAACGACTTCGACATTATTTGAATTACCATAACACAAATCAAATTTGAAACATGGTAAAAACAAAGATTGTTATTATTCTCTCAAGGTGTCCCACAAGGTGTTTGTACACATCATTTTAAAATCTCCATGACAATGCAACACATTCCAATCTTAATATCAAGTTATTCAAGTTCATACACCATTGTTTATTTTAGTATATAGCTTTTTTATTCAAGAATTTGTGTACAATAACAAAAAATACGTAAAATAACAGATATATTCACTATTTTTCCCATCTGACCTTGAATTTGACCTTGACCTTGACATTGAAAACATTTTAAAGATGTATCATAAAAAGATCATATTTACTACACACTGCATGAAATAACATCTGCTTTATTTGATATACATATATGCATTAAGTCAGAACAAACAATCATATAAGGCAGCCCATTTGGTTTTCATTGTGGCGGCTATATTGGATGCCATCTTGGATTTTGCAACAAATAAGAATATTTTCTAGTCTTACATGACAGCTTTATCTAGAATATGAGCATTGCTAAAATAAAAAAAATAAAGTAACACTTTGACATTGATTTTAATGACCATTATGTATATCAAAATTATGGGAAAAACTGGTAAAATAAAGTTTTCCATTATTTTTCACTAGGGGTCTATAGACGCCATCTTGAATATCTCCATGGAAACACAAGATATCTTAATCTTTATGTTAATTTATTAAAGCCTATATATTGTAGTTTATTTTGGTATATAACATTCCTGGTTTTTTATGCAAACTTTTGAGTAATAAGAAAAGAAAACTGGTAAATGACATATTTTTCACTATTTTTTACATTTGACCTTGAATTTGACCTTGACCTTGACATTATGACCATTGTAAAATGTATCACGAGAAAGTTCCAACCTAGTATATGAAATTAAACTTAGTTTGTATGCTATATAGATATACATTAAATCAGTACAGGCAATCATATACAACAACCCCTTGTTTTCAATTCTGGCGGCCATCTTGGACGCCATCTTGGATTTCTCAGCTCGTACCAACATCCAAGACTTGATATTTACCGTTTGACAAACTTCAGGATATGACAAACATTTTGGTATAGGTTAGAAAATGTGGTACTTTTGTGACCACCTACCCCATGAAATAGGCCACTTTTTCAGCGAAAGTCACTCCACTATATAGGGTTAATTCACGTTTTTTGAGGTCGTTAACATTCTCAGAGGCCCAAAAAATGCGTTATCGCCTGAGACCGAAGGTCGAGGGCGATAACCCATTTTGTGGGCCTCTGAGAATGTTAATGACCGAAAAAACGTGAATTGATGCTATTATTGCATAAAATATGAAGAATTTGCTAAGAAATGTAATAAAATAAGACGAATAACTGAAAAACTTTGTGAAAATTTAGCCACACTTTCACCGACAGACACCAGAGTTTTCCGGCATTCGACTCGACATATATCGAGTAAGTCCGATATCCACTAGACGGGCCGTTAGATTTTCATCGTGTAGCTATGTAGTCAACACTGACATAATCTTCATTTGGGTTGGCGAAATCGTAACAATATTCGACTAAGTTTTCTTTTGGAAACATACTCTGGATATTCTAACGTTCATTTCTGTGCGGGTACAGTAATAAAACAAAAGGTCGGAACTTCCGAGGTAGATCTCTGGTTCGTTTCAGACATTCGTTCATTTCGATAAAAAACAAACTTGTAAAGGAAAAATTGCAGTAACTAAAAGAAGAACAAGAAACTCATAGGCTTACCATCACATTTGACCTAGACCACAACCACTCAATTGTAATTTATATTCTTCCGTGTCCACGAAATCCACTTTTAGTTCAAAATCTGTCAGCTGCCCGTTTGTTTACGTTTTGATTCCAAGAATTAAACCTACGTCACTACATTTGTATATTACGTCATCAGATATGGTTACACTGGGAGACCTAGTATTTATTGGGGTATAAACTGGAAATGGGGTCTTATAAGAATTTACATCGCGGAAAAGGGAAATGACAAAATTTCGGCTTTATTTTCAATTTTCTGAAGCACTCATAACAAATCCCCAATCGAGGATATGTGAATGCAAAACCGGTCTGACAATGCACGTGAATTTACTGAATAACGACCGTTTTTGACAATATCAGACTGATTTTTGCTTGTTATCCAATGCCAATAACAGACTGAAAACACACATTTTAGGCAATAATGGCAAATAAACAATGGCTTTAACCGAGGTATGGCAGAGTTATTTTTTATTATTATTTTCATGTGTAAAAGAATGAACGCAAATAAATGATAATGAAACATTGAGGGAGGAGATCATGTACACTTTCATGATCCAAATAATATTGAATTTATGTACCATTTCAAAAATGACAACCTTTAATACAGTTTGAAATCATAAGGAATAGAAGTCACTAAAAGAAATTGTTGTGTAGCCTAAATGCACATTAACTCAAACCCATGTTATTCAATGAAATTAATATGATTTGTTGGAAGATTAGCATGTGTGTCCTCCTCCCGACCCCTGGAAATCGCCCCCATCCCCATTCCATCTGGATTTCATTCGCATTGAAGCAATTTTCAATTTCAAAGGGTTAAATACCAAACAACCACTGAAGAGTTCCAAACTACAGAGATGGTGAACATAATCATTGTCAAATATGAAAACAAGGAAGAAAACGCTGTATGAAGGACAAATATCTATTTTTTTTGAATGCCGAATGTAGAAGTTAGGTAAGATGACGTGAGTTAGAACTTTGGAATAGGCCTAGACTTGCAGAAGGTTTATGGAGAAGAAAAACGCTTTGCTCTGCTAAAGGGACCCAATTCCTTTTTCTGTATAATGTTTACGAGGGGCATTCAATTAATTTTGGAACTGGGGTTCAATAAGCCATAGTTATGTCGCTATTCAATTTTAAGTTTCTTCAATCCTTCGAAGTAATCCTCTTTGACAACCGCACACTTCTGAAGTTTTGAGATCCATTACTTATATGCCAATAAATGGGCCTCTTTTGGAACACCCCGCAGACACTGGAAAATTGCACTGCATATGGAACATGAAGGCCTATACCGACGACCAGAGGTTTTTTTCGTCATCATAGGGAACCTAAAATAGCTACACAGGCTTAAGCCAGACTATAATGGTGGATGAAGACGCTGTGAAGCATGTGTCTCTTCCAGGATGTCTTGGACAAGAGGACACCTGTGGACAGCTCCGTTGTAATGAATTTGGCACATGCCTCTCTAGTCGGTCCTAGACCTACTCTTTTCGTGATATTTCTTTTCCTTCGTTGACATACAATTCTTGTATGAATGACCGGCGATAGTGGTACTATTTGAAACAGTAAGGACCTCTATGGATAAGGCGAGAAATCTCCCTAAAAGGCTCTAATGGAAAAGTAAATTTTCAAAACATGCAAAATGATGATTATTTTGAGCTATATTGTTAGATGTATACCTAAATCCTATGAAAAGTTATTTTGTTCAATCAAAACAATTCGACATGTACAGATAAGTCTTGGTTTCTGTACCTACCCCCAAAATTACATTTTCTTACCCCACCGGTATTCATTTAACTAGAATTAAGTTTTCTATGATTTTATTAGCAAGATTTTTTCCGTAAATGTAAGGACAATTGGTGTTGAAATTATATACTAGTTTTCGTTTTGTCCTTCATGCGCATGCGCATCATTGAAACGAGTTTAAAGGCGAAATCTTCCCGCCAAAAATATGGCAATTGGTATATGAGCACTATTTTTAGTATAAAAGTATGTTCCACCCCGTGACCCAGGAAATCCTTTTTACCAAGGAAGCATATGGTCAAGTGACACAACATATGTCAATGGGAAGCTGGGTCAAGGGGTGGAACGATGTTCACCAGCCCATGGAAGGTAGGTATTCCTCAGTTTTTGGCAGGAAAGTGCGCTTTTAAAGTTGTTTCAATGGTGCGCATGCGCAATACGGACAAAACCAAAGCTGCCATTTGATGTCAACACCATTTATCCTTGTATCTGTAGAAAATAAATTGGAAATAAAACAAAAAGAAACATCATTTTACTTCTATGAATACCGGTAGTATAAGAAAATGAAACTATTTAGGTGGGCACAAAAATCAAGAGTTATCTGCACCTATAAAAAATCAAGAGTTATCTGCACCTATAGAACTTTATAAATGGCAAAAAAATGTATTCATTTCATTTATTTATCTTCCAAACCATAAAGCTTAATTTTGTTTCTCAATTTGTTAGTTTTGAAAATTGACCCATCGCACTGAGCCTTTTAGGGAGATCTCTCGCCTTATCCATAGAGGTCCTTTGAACAATACAGCCGTTACATTTGAAAATTACCCGGTACAAAACTTTTGCCGCGCTTTTATTTTTTTTTGGCTATTACGGACCTTGTCTGATCTTTTCGCAACCATTGCTTGCTAATGACACGCCATTGGTGCTCATAATTGTAGATTATTGTTGAATCATTTGTACGAGGGTTGTTCGGAAATTATTGAGACAACGCTTATAGGACTTAAATTATAACAAGCAAGGGATTAAAAAACATACCAAAACAAAGACAATTTATATTTCTCTACATATGTAACTTTTTTCGAAATTTGCTATTACTATAAGCAAACTGGAGTCAATAAACCATTCCTATCTGGAAGGTACCGGAGCACCGCGACGTCATTCACATGACATCAAAATAACTGACGTTCATAATAGCGCGTCCAGTCGACCTGCCGACCCTGGCTTTTTCGGAGGACTCAGGAGCCGATCAATTCACTGCATAGACACTTGATTGTTGTTTAGTTTCTGGATCGTAGAAATACAACCATGTTTTATCGCATGTGATTATACGGTCGAGAAAACTTTCACCACCTTCTCGCCACAGCTTTAAGAAGATTTTCGATGCCGCAACTCGCCGTTGTTGGTCACTTTCTGATAGTAGGCTGGGTACCCAACGGGAACACACACGTTCCATGTTGAGATGTTCAGCCAGTATCTTATAAGCTGTGGCTACTAGTTAAAGTCAAAGGTGCGAGCATTGTCCCGCACTGCCAAACTAGCGCCTTCGCCAAGTGTCTTAGCAACGTCAGACGTCAACTTTTCCGTGATAATTGTTGGCCGGTCCGCTCTTTTTTAGTTGTATGGAATTGATGTCATGTCCAAATATCGTCTGGGTCATCTATACACCAGCGCTTGAGACACACCGCTACCACTCTGTGCCATTTCCATCGATTTCTTTGTTACCACGAGAGTCTTTCCTAATTCCACGCAAAATTTTATGTAACATCGCTGCTCCGCCTTTACGTCACAGTTAATTGTGACGTCGATATTGCGATGGTAGCGACTTCCGTAAAAATACGATAACCTGTGTATTAATAACTCCAATGTTTTGAAATTTTAACAGAATCACGTCACAGATGGACGTTACGCTCGACGTAAATTTAGTACGTTTATTCCCGCGTTTTCATTGTGAATTTAATAGTTTAAGTTGTACAATGTAAAGAGAATTAGAAATAATTACGAGGTGCTCCGGGTCGGGATACCATGCATATAAAATATGCGAATTAAACCAAAAGAATGCAATAAAATTATACTTTTTTATCTACCTACAATTTAAATTGATGTTGTTTAAAACATATCTGTTATATCAACGTGATCCGATATCTTTGAATGAAAATAAATGAAGTGTCTCAATAATTTCCGAACAACCCTCGTATTTAGCTCAGAAAGCCCACATTTGTTGCATTTATTGCACTATTTCAAAATATATTTTGCCACCTTTACACGGGTGGCTCTCTGTCCTTTAGGCAGCAGGTGGGGGACCCAACGGGCATAAACCTGTCTGTGTTTCAACCCTTTTGGCAAAATCGTATAACATGTCCCCGATGAAAACCAAACTTTATCTACTATTTTTTACACATTGAACCATGCGTCTTGTTCGGTCATGTCGGAATCTACAGAAAGATTTGCTTTGGTACTAGCTCTACCCGGGTTGCCTGAGAGGGGGGCATCATTCAGGCCAGTTTTGCCAATCTTTATTTTTATTAACTTCCTAAAAACTGACGTATGTTCAACATTCGAATGTCCATGAATCTGATATGGTTCATTATATACATGTGATGCAGATATGTCAAAGCCTATGCGACCTTTAATGTATACCCATACATCCTACTTCAGTTCGTTTTCCATTTTGCGCACAGCAAAATAGCCAGTGTATATGACTGAACCAACTTAAATTTTGACCAAGTACAGACAGTAATTTTCCCGTCAAATAGCCACAAGCACCACTATTTCCATAGAACTGTGAGGTATGGTGGACCATTAGTACCACTTTTAATTGAATGTCCCTCGTACTATAAATTGTATTCAATTTTCAATTAAAATGCGAAAAAAGTATTTATAATGATAAAGAAATATTCATAAAAAGCCTTGGACGTCATTTTGAATTAACATCAGATTCTCATCCATGAGATCCCGAGTTCAATCCCCACTCGCGACAGATATCCTTTCTGACAAACTTGTCTCCCACTAACTGTTTGATAATTGTTAAACAATTGGAGCCTGTGAAAGGGTGTTGTGATAGTACTGGTTTGAGAAACGACAGAAATTCACAGTTATGTGTTAACCTTCAGTGATAAGACCATACAAGTTTAAAGAAGCGTTAAACCCCAATCAATCAATCAATCGACCAATCAATCAATCAATCAATGGGATCTAATAGTTTACATTTCACTTTCCTTTTAAGGAGTGTCATTGCAAACATAAAGACATAGTAAATTAAAGTGTATATTTCTAGATTTTCTCCATTCTAAATGAAGTGGGTGGGGTAAGATCTTGCGACAGTCCTAGACTCTGGTAGAAGTACAACTAATAAATACAACTGATATTTACTAGACGATTTTATCACTTTACATGAACACACCAAAACAGGTTTATAGCATTGTAAAGACATTTCAAAACATTTTGGATGTTTTGTTTAAAGTATAGGCTAACTTGATATATAAAGAACTTAAATTTACCGCCATCTTGGGCGCCATTTTGAATTGTCAGAGACACCATTTTGCAAGGTTTGTCATTCCAAATACTCATTTTTCATTCATCAATATAATCAGAGTATTTAATCATATGGAATACAGGAAATGTTAACAGTGTTGCGAAAAACTTAATTTTTCTATGTAAAATGGGGTGGGTGGGGTAAGATTTTAAAGATTTACCAAATTTTTGAAGATTTACAATGAAATATTTTGAATATCACTCATTATTTTCTTTGGACATTCTCTCTGAGCATTTCTGAACATATCACAAGCTATTTTATATCATGATTGCATAGGTTTGAACGGGTCTATCCTCTTGTTCTATGGCATTCCGCCATCTTGGACGCCATCTTGAATTCTGAGAGTTGCCCAAGGGTGACAAGGTGGCATCAACCTGATTCTGGTTTCTGAAGGTGTTGGCTACCATAATCAGTCAAAACATTTTCTATATACTGCAAATCCGGGTTCACTTAAAAAATGCTGTTTGGCTACCAGACTACTTGGGCTGTGACATTAGCTCCCTGGACATAAAGTCCCAGCTCCCTAAAAAGTGTAAAATGTTATTCACTTGAAATTGCCATCTGCAACATTTTTGAATTTAGACCATTTTGTTGTCTGGAAAAGGATTAACTTTAAAACATACTCACTGTTGTAACTTTAAATCAGCACCCAAAACTTCTGTGACTTCTTCCTCTGAAGAGTTCCCAAGATTTCCATCTGTAATAAATAAAATATTATTGTCATTTATTCTACTAAACAGAGATATTGTAAAGATATTAAATTCGGAATATTTTTACAGTACAAAACATTGCATGCATTTATGTTTTGAGTCTTTTCTTTTTTTCTGGCAATAAGTTGGTTTAGTTGTCTCTCATAGAAAACATTGAAATACATCGAAAGAAAAAAAATAAAATTCACAAGCATTTACTGATTTTCCCTAAATACATTAATTCAAAGAGTATCAGAATTCTATGAATGCCATTAAAAGTTTTTAGACAATCAATCAAAATCACAATATAATTTACCAGTTTCCATGTGAGTCTGTTTTGTTTTTCTGTTGGCTGCCATTTTACTCTGCCCTTCCACCTCATTTGCTTCTGTCTTCAATTCTTCCATTTCCTCATCGACCTGCCACTGACTTGGGCCCCCCATACCTATAGATCCAACTCCTTTATCCATAATTACAACCTTATCTTCATCTGTCCCACATGTTAAGGAATTATCCAAATATCAATATAATTCGAGTTTATTGTTACAAGTAATGATTAAAAAAATAATCTTACGGCTGTTGATAATACCAGCCCCCAGGTTTTGACGTCCCTGGTAGAGTAAGTATGAGAAACATGGAGACAAAAGACGAATTTGTTGATAATCAGCAACTTTTCATTTTGTCTCGATATTTTCTGTGATATATTGGACATAAATCTTTTGTTTATCATCAATTCATCCATTTGTCGTCTGTAGCAGCCTTCAATATGGGGGCATAAAAATCTGTATCATAAAACATGTAAGCTTTATACTAATACTTAACATGAAGTTTGGATAAAATCTGTTCAGTATTCACACAGAATTAGAAGCCTATGATATACTTTAATGCATTACCACACAGTAACTCTTTTTGACGCCCTACAAGATATTGGCTTTGGAAAACATTGTGGAAAATGAAGAAATTGCTTGTGACAATTTCTTCATTTCCCACAATGCTTTCTACGCTAAAAGACAAGACTGTAAAATTTGAAAATCCATTTAATTGAAATTGTTGTTTGCAACACTTTGAATTTGGATTAGTCTAAAAATTTGTCGTTTGGTAATGGGTTAAAACTATAGATAAACAAAAGGACCACCACACTGACTCCCTTTCTCCAAACATAGTCTTAAGAGGTGTAACAAAGCCTCTACAAAAGGATATTCTGATGACACCACATCAATGTCCATACCACTCTCACTTCCCGATACTTGAGTTAACTCCCCTTCCAATACCCAGGGTTGCCAGTACACAGTTACAAATTTATTACCGTTACCCCATGATTAATTCTGACTTTAAACTTGTATTAATAATTTAACACATTTAGAAAGTCAGTAGCGTACAGACAATGTTTTTTAAGATCATATTAGATAGTGGGGCTAGTTTGGTAATTTAACAATGGAAACATGCAGGTGAGTTGACTCTGCCAAGTCAACTCACCTGCATGTTTCCATTGGTGGACTGCTCCTATGATATAATTGAATTGAGCCATCTAAATTCATAAATCATACATTTGCATAGGTACCCGCGGGTAATTAATAGATGGGTACCCAAGTAGATATTTTGTACCCCTTTCAGCCCTAATTCCCAGCCATGTTGTTGAGGTGTAAAAAAGCCTCTACAAAAGGATATTCTGATGACACCACATCACTGTCCATGCCACTCTCACTTCCCGATACTCGAGTTATCTTCCCTTCCATTTGATTCTCCACGTCTTTCATGTCAATGGGTTCTGATGTTTTCTGATTGGCTGTTAGCTTGTTGCGAGACACAGACTCAGCAAACCCGAACTTTCCCCCTTTAGCTCTACAACACATGAAAAAAATGTGTTTGTGAAACACAAATTCCCCTGTAAAGGCCAATGTTAGGTTTTTATGTAAAGTTTCAGACAGAGAGATAGACGGATGGAAAGAGAGACAGACAGACAGACGACGGTAAACAATATGCCCTCTGATCTTTCAATACAGGGGTATAAAAATGATGCATTTTTCTATGTGCATGAAATAAATGCCCATGTAACAGAAAAGTAGGTAAAAATGCTTCTCCTAAAACAAGAGACAACAGAGCACAATACATTCCACTTTCAAGGTAGCCAGAAAATATTCAGTGGAAAAGGGGACATAACCTTGTCTCAGTGCTTGTCACAGTTATGGAACTGTTATGAGCGACAAGTATGAGTCATGAAGGGAATTCAAAACAAGCATTTCTTGATTTTCCAATGTTTTCCCAAGCTTTTTTAGTGTGGTGCGTCAAAAAGTGTCACTGTGTGGGAATGGTTAAACCCTTTCCCAAACAACATAATATTAGGATTGTCCAAAATCTGCTTCAGAAAACAAAATGGATGTTAATAAATATTGTATTTTTTGTACCATATAGCATAGAAAACATTGAGACAAAAGGAGAAAATGCTGATTATCAGCATTTTCTTCTTTTGTCTCAATGTTTTCCAAAGTCAATTCCTTCAGGGACGTCAAAACAAGGTCTTATAGGGGAATTGGTTAACCCATTCCAAAACAAGACCTGGTTTTGACGTCCTTGTTAGAAAAGGCTTGGGAAGACTTTGAGGCAAAAGAAGAAACTGCTGATAACCAGCAGTTTTTCCTTTTGTCTCAATATTTTCAATGCCATATTTTAAACAAATTCTATCTTTAATAACAACCATTTTGTGATTTGTGGCAGTTTTTGAAGTGGATCACCCTAACATTTTGCCGCTTGGGAAAGGGTTAAAACACATACCTTTCTTGTCTGTCATTTTCTAATGCCTTGTGGATAAGTTCAGTAATCTCTGCTACCTTCACAACAGCTATGTTCGAACACCGTAATACCTGCATTATAAACATTGAAAACTAAAACATTCATTTTTTTATTGGTTTTGTAATGTTTCAACAGTTTCCCAAACAAGACCTGATTTGACGTCCTTAATAGGTGAGACTTCACATGGGAAAGCATTCAAGCAAAAGAAGAATGTGCTGATAACCAGCACTGTCTCCTTTTGCCTTAATATTTTCTGAGCTATATCATACACAAATTCAATCTTGATTGATACCCATTTTGTTGCCTGCTGCAGCTTTTGAATTGGAACAACACCAACATCCGAGGGTATGACAATAGATCTTCCAAGACTTTCACCCCTGGAAAGCTGAAAAAAGAGTTTTCACAGATACTAGTATATAAAAGTTGCACGTAACAACTTAACCAAGAATTTCTAAATTCCAAAGTGTAAAAGTTCCACTCTCAAATATTAGAGTCATGAATTTTAACCGTGAGTCAGAAATTATGGTCATAGAAGTATATGCAAAGTTTCAGAGCAATAGCATTCACAGAATCAGAGATGTGCCAGTTGCACATAAAAACTTGAACAAAGCATTACACCAAAGCCGACACCGGCACCCGATTGACTGTAATACAGTTGAGAACATCATGAAATTGACATTCTGAGTGGAATGGGAATGTTTTATGAATGAGTGAATGGACGAATGGAATGAGCGTTTTGAATGATTTTGTGTATCTAAAAAATCGATAACATGCCCTCGATAAGCTCTCAACCAATCAAATGTTATCTTAAAATTGTAACAGCCTGATATCGGAAAATTTCCAATATATTATAGGTATGAAGGTTTATCGATAATACACCCACTATAATTTTTCAGCCAATGAAATGCTTTCTATTTATAATAACCAATTAATCCGGTGAACGTCTATTGAGCGTTTTAAATGTATTTTGAGTGTTTTGAATGTTTTTGTGATTGGAATGAATGGACGCTTGAGTGGAATTATTTTGATTGGAATGGAATGGAATTAATGTCAATTTCATGATGTTCTCAACTGTAGCTGCAGTGGTGTGTTCCCTGAACGTCTAGTCGATTTTCTTACCTATAGCGGATTAGGGGGCGCGATACGGGGTAAATGGCATGTAATAATGACATCAATAATATTTGAATATGTAAAGGGGGTTACATTCAAAATGGCATTTAAAAGGAAAACAACACTTAATTTTTATGGTTCTATTTTCTGAAAAAAATATGATGATGACTATTAAAATTGCATTTGACAACAAAACAATTGATTTTTTTCTGAATAATCTATAATATGAGGATAGTTGAAATGGCTTTTGACACAAAATCTATTTGTCTATTTAGATCTAAAAATGACAGAAAAACACGAAGAGATAGTTAATAGATCAACATATTTGAATAGAAAATTAACTGCAGAAATAATTCATGTATTGTTCCATATGCCTACACAAGAAGCTGGTAATTGTTCAGAAAGTCTTGAAGAGTATTAAGATATAACAAAAGACCAAGAGATTGTTTAAACATGCTGTAAAATCGCAAAAAAATGAATATTTTAAATTTTGGAAAAAAAATAAGTTTTGGCCATTATACGTCTTTATATTTGGAAATTGTTTTGTATATGACGAGATACATGTATTTGTATAAGTCAATAAAATCTATCTACCTACAAAAATCTTCATTTTTGGGGGTCCATCTTTTCTCTGCCACGCAACTATCAATATGAGTATCGAAACAGATCGATCATAATTGGATCTTATTTAGGAATCATATCTCTTACATTAACATCATTTTGATCATTGATTGTGGATATTTATCTTTCAAAAATATTATCAAAGAAAAAAGTGTTTCTTAGTATATATGTAAGCTTTCTAAACTTCAGTCGATTATAGGGAACAGTAATAGTAGTGATAAAAGAGAAAAATAATTCGTGATATTTCTTTGTATTTTTTGTATCATTTCTGATTTTATTTTGTCCATGATTCCAAAGAATCTAAAAAAAAAAGAAAAAAAAAAAAAAAAAACACCACTAACCACTAACAACACAAAAACACACATTCTATAAGTTAGTAAATCGCTGACAGGAAATGCTAAATGAGAATATATTTCTCCTTTTCCGGCCACACTTTGTTTAATCTAAATTTAACCCATTCCCACAAACTAACGCTTTTTGACTCCCACGAGATAAAAACAATGTGGAAATTGAAGAAACTGTTTGTGACATGCACTTTCTTTATTTCTCACAATGTTTTGTCCAGAAAGATAGAAAAGTGATAAATCTCAATCTTTGAATTTGAACACGCATAAAATTTGGCCATATAATTGCAATGAGTTCACTGTCGTAAATAGTTATTGTACCTATGTATATATTAAAATACCTGCAATAAATATAATACCACGAATAAAGAAATTATGTTACAATGCATCTTTTTACTCTATTTTCATTCAATATTTCTTCCTATTTTAGTCACTCGACATAAACGTGCCACCCCTTCTAAATAGTTTCCCCCTTTGGGTAACCCCTTTTCACACATTTCATAAAAGGTGTGACTCGACGTTCCGGGAATAAACCGATGCAGTAAAACTGTGATTAACCCAATACCAGACAGCAAAGTTTTACACTTGCCAAAATTCAAAGGTGTTGCAGATGACAAAAACAAGTGCACAGAATTGTGAATTTTTTCAGTGTTTTTGTGTAGATAGCATTGTGGGAAATGAAGAAATTGCTTGCCACAAGCAATTTCTTCATTTTCCACAATGCTTTCCAAAGCATTTATTTTGTAGATCATCCGAAGAGGTTACTGTTTAAGAGTGGGTCAAATTGTTTGTTCTCTTTACCCGATCGTTGAGAAGAAGCATTTGTCCACCAATCCGTAATGTATAGACCTCTCTGTATTTCTCTGTCAGATGGCAAAATGATAGACTATTGTTAAGTTAAGCAAGCATTACACCGAAGCTGACACCGAATTTACCAGAATAGCCACCCTATTCTATGAATATTCTAGCTAAAAACAGTGATTATTTTGTTTTTTTTTTCTTTACCTGATCTTTCAGAAGAAGCATCTGTCCACCAATCTGTAGTGTACAGATCTTTGCATCCATCAACACTAGGGCTATGACATTAGCTCCCTGTAAATAAAGTCCCTGCTTGCTTAAAACTGTGATTATTTTGTTAATTCTCTTTACCTGATCTTTCAGTAGAAGCATCTGTCCACCAATCTGTAGTGTACAGATCTCTCTGTGTTTATTCATCCTTATAACCATCTTTGCATCCATTGACACTAGGGCTGTGATATTAGCTCTAAGCTCCCCAGAAATAAAGTCCCTGCTCCCTAAAAACTGTGATTATTTTGTTCTTTCTCTTTACCTGATCTTTCAGTAGAAGCATCTGTCCACCAATCTGTAGTGTACAGATCTCTCTGTGTTTATTCATCCCTATAACCATCTTTCCATCCATCACTTTCTCCTCTAGATCTGTCGGATCTACCAGAAGATACTTTCTACAAAAAACAACATAATTTTCCCATGGCTTTTACTAGAGAAGGGTCATTATGTCACACTGGTCTTCAAATTAAGGGGTCATGTCTACTGTAACATTGTTTCTATATGGCGCAGCTGATAGTTTTTAGTGGGTGATTTAAGTTAAACCTATCTCAAAATACAACATTGGTGTGTCAGAGAAAACCCTGAAACACAAGATGTGTTTGTAAAACACCAATGCCCCCGAAATGGCCATTTTTCTAAAATATAAGTTTTCGTAGAGTAAAGGTTGATAAGGGTAAAGAGATGACCTTGAGGAAGGTCAAACTGCATGAAACAGATAGATATCATTGAAAGGAAGTTGCATACCAAATTTGAGCTTTGTATGTCAAATACTTTTGGAGAAAAGGCCAATGTTAAGTTTTCGGACAGACAGACCGACAGACAGACAGACAGATGGACAGACAGACAGACGGACATGAATAAAACAATATGCCCCCAATCTCTCGATACCGGGGCATAAAAATCCTCAGACGGCAGAATGATTGACTATCATTAACCCATTACCAAACAATGACTTATTTTAACTCCCCACATGATAATGGCTTAAGAAAACATCATGGAAAATAAAGAAATTGCTTGTGACAAACAATTTTAACATTTCCCACAATGTTTTCTATCAATTAAGACCAAAACATAAAATTTCATACACATGAAAAGTGTCGTCTGCAACATCTTTGAATTTAGACCAGCATATATTTTTTTTTCTATTTGGTAAGTTATTTTAAAACCCCTTCCCAGACAGCAAAGATTATGTCTGCTTTAATTTGAAAGTTTTTGCATGTGACAAACTGGTAAGTTGCTTAAGATAAGACTTGTGTAAAATATTGCAGAGAAAACATTGGCACTGGATTTCAGCATTTACTTCTAAACCTAGTTGAATGGAATAGTCCCCATATTCTTAAATTATTGAATTTGTGGTTTCTTTTTTAATTGTAAGAGAGAATAAATGAACTTAGTAAACCAACTACAATTAAATTCAAACGTATTAACCCATTCCCACACAGTGACACATTTTGACACTTACGAGATAAAGACTTGGGAATACATTGATGATTGTGGAAAATAAAGAAATTGCTTGCAACAAGCAAATTCTTCATTTCCCACTATGTTTTCTACCAAGAAAGACAAACAAATGTCGAAATGTAAAATTTCATACACTTGAAATGGACACCTGCAACATCTTGGAATTTGGATAGGTGGGGCGTCGAAAGGCGTCACTGTGCCGGAATGGGTTAAAAAGTTACTATCTAATGCTGGTATTCTAAAAAAGTTTTGATCAATCACAAGTAAACCTACCCTTGTTCAAAGAAGGCAAATGTAACACAGATAGGCATGTGATGTATACTCAGAGGTACTGGTTCTCTTTCTTCTATTGGGTGCTGAAAATAACAAAAACAAATGCACAACATACTTGACTATTAGTACTTGATACTAACAGATTATTAACCCTTCCTCAAACAAGACCTGCTTTTGAAGTCCCTATAAGACCTGGTTTTGACGTCCCTAGTAGAAAAGGCCTGGGAAAACATTGAGACAAAAGAAGAAATTGCTGATAATTTTGTCTCAATATTTTCCGTGCTATATTTTACACAAATACTGCCTTTATCAACATCCATTTTGACGTCTGCAGACGCTTTCAAATTTGAGCAGTCCAAAAATTTTTCGTTTGGGAAAGGGTTAAAGTCAAGAAGAGCTGTCTCAGGACAGCAAAGCGTGACTATCAAGTGCTGGATAGTGACAAATTCTAAGTCAGAAATTGCAAATAGGGTAAAAAATTCCATTTAATCAGATGTAAAAAATTCCATTTAATCAGATGTCATAGATACGAATCCTTGCCTAAAGGCAGATATCATGGTCACAGAGGCATGTGCAAAGTTTGAAAGCAATAGCTGTTACAGATAAAGTTATGCAAGTTGCATGCAAAAACTTAATCAAGCATTTTTAAGTATAAAATGGTAAATATTCCATTAAATTAAATGTCAGAGTAACGAATCTTTGCCTATAGGCTGATATTATGGTCACAGAGACATGTGCAAAGTTTCAGAGTAAATACATTAATTAGTAGAAACAGAGATTTGACAAACTTGCACATAAAAACTTAACCATAGCATCACAGCCACACCAACACACAGGTGACTAGAATAGCCCCCCCCTATTCTATGAATAGTCACGCTAAACATGGGAAAAATTATAAATGATTGTGAAAGACAAGGTCCAAGTTTCAAATCAAAAGTATTTGTTGGTGTAGATACAGCCTTGCACATTGAAGTCAATGGGTATGAAAGGAATTGTCGAAACTATTTTGTGAGATTTTCAAATGATAATTTACACTAAATATGCCTAAACCATCACTTTTTGACAATTACAGGATCTCAGATTAGCTATCATCGCTTTTCAACAAACACCACGTCGCTTTTCAACAAACACCACGTATCTACAGGATAAAGGCTTTGGAAAACATTGTGGAAAATGAAAAAATTGCTTGTCACAAGCAATTTTGTCATTCCCCACAATGTTTTCTACCCCAAAAGTAATAAAATTTCAAAATTTCTTATCATTGAAAATGTTGTCTGCAACTTCTTTCAATTTGGAAAAGCTTAACCCATTACCAAACAAGAAAATTTAAGCCTAGTCCAAACTCATAGGTGTTGCATACGACAAGTTCCATTGAACAAAATTTAACATTGGTTTTTGTCTTTCTTGGTAGAAAACATTGTGGGAAATGAAGAAATTGCTTTTCACAAGCAATATCTTCATTTTCAACAATGTTTTCCAAAGCCTTATTTTGTGGGGCGTCCAAAAGCGTCAATGTGTGGGAAAGGGTTAAAATGTTGTCCTTTCGTAAAAGGTTTAACAAATGACAATTTTTCTTGAAATTCTAATGAAGTGTCTGAACAAACTTACTATTGTGATTTCATCTCCGGATACAGTTACGTCTGGTCTCCTGTAACATAAATCATACTTAATTAGTGGGAAGTAAAAACCTTGTAACTTCAGCTTTTTTAAGCTGTAGTTACAATGTCTTGACCTCCCACTGACGAATATATCAGCAACTCAGCCATATGACAACAAGAGTGCCATGGTCACAATATACGCCGCCCCTCCCAGAGACTAAGTTTTAAGGGGGCATAACACAGGCAAAAATCAATTAACTGTAAAATCCTTTCTTCGTGCACATCTACCGATTGCGGTGATAACATTGACCAAGTTTCAAAAAGATCCAGCCATAAACTTTGGAGGAGTTGCGCTCACAAGAAAAGTGGACTGATGGACGTACGGACGGACAGACAAGATGATGCCAACATAGCATACAGGCGGTGTATAAAAACTGTAGATGGCAACAGTCAAAATTCCCCCCCCCCACACACACACACTAAAAAAGCCCTGGTTTTGATTAGAAAGTTTCGGATTCAACCCCAAATTTTCTAAATTGATTTTACTGACTGGATCAAACCCACTTAGTTTGAGCCCTTGATTGATAGTCTCTAACATGATTGACTGATTGTCAGGTTTGACATGGCAAATAGCAATGAATTTTGTGTTAAAAATAGACTGAGTTCACTATTAAGTTTTGATAAAATCTCGTTATTACGGCTTGAGTAAAGCCGTAGTTATGCAATTTTTATACCAACACCTACAAAATACTACTGTTTGTCCGAAATTATGTCACAATTTACTAGATAAAATCAAGTTCTACTAGAAAATCAGGCAATCAATTATCATGGGACCTACCTAAAATGTGCCAGAGCTGCTATTGCTGCTATACTACAAGCATCTACCAGGTTTCCATCATGATTTAATACATGAATGTCTGCTCTGATCTCCCAGGCCTATAATGAAATTAACTTTAAAAAGAAGCAACCTTACTTTTCTTTGGGATGCTAGAAAAATATTCTTGTTTGACCCAATACGAAACGACAATGTTTTAGACTGGTCTAAATTAAAAGATGTTGCAAGTGAATGGAATTCAACATCTTTTGGGTTTTGATGGTAGAAAACATTGTGGTAAATGAAGAAATTGCTTGTCGCAAGCAATTTCTTCATTTACCACATTGTTTTCCCAAGCCTTCTTCTTGATGGGTATCAAAAAGAATCAATGTGTGGTAATGGGTAAATATGGGTTAGCACATTTGCAAAACCGATGTTAACCTTGATTTTTTATATAAGTTAACTTATAATAGGAATTTAATACAAACTTCATCTAAACATCCACTTCAAAGTACTGGATAGAGCTAAAACAGTGTAAACAAGGAGACATATTTCTAAATAAAAGTCTGATTTATTGGACTTGCATTGTTACATGTCATAAGCATGCATAATTTGGTCTTTTACCCTATCTTATGGTAGATATGCAAAGTTTCAAAGCAATGGCATCAGTAAATTGTGAAAACAGAAACTTGCATGTAAAGCCTTTACTAAAAGTTTAAATGTAACAATTGAAATGCTTAACAGAATTACTTTGGGACAAGTCTATAGCCCTGTCTTGTGGTCTTAAAACTCCTCCTTCTTTTGAAATGTCTAATAGAGAAGGGATGGAAAACAATGACAGAAAAGAAGACAATGCTAACAAATAAACATTTCTCCTTCCTTTCATTGCTTCACAAATACCCCAGTGGTAGATCCAGAGGGGTTTGGGGAGTTTCAAATGACCCCCCCTTTGCCACAGTAATCCTGCATCTGCCACTGTACCCCTTCCATATTTAGAAAAAAAACATGATCTAAAATCATTTTCAAATGGATCAATCTAGTCTTTTTTCAGTGAAGTGGTTAAATTGACCATATTACTTTACCCTTTCTCCCGAGACAATACACAGAGATTCAGTATCCACACATCGAGATTCCTTCAAACACCTTTCAAGTAATCTGTTTATTTCTACACCAAAATCTGACAACCTGTAGAAACAAATGTGACCCGTCATGCTAAAAGGGACCTTATCAGAAGTCAAAAATCCATATTTCTGACAAATTTATCAGACTCAGCAGAGATTAAAATTTCTACTTGTCCTCCAGCAAGAGGCATGGTCAGGCATGGCTTCATGACGAGCGGATGAGTGGAATTTTCCAGTCATGCAGTACATGTATAAGGATGCAGCTCTCAAATATTTTGCCCAAAAATATATTTCTATTGCAATTGGTGTAAACACAGCTAAAGCCTGTGGGTTTACAAGTCCATCATTATAACCACTAAACCACAGACATATCAACAAACAAGATGTGTTTGTGAAACACTAATGTACAGTCCCAGAAAAAGTCAATGTTAAGTTTTCACAAAAAGTTTTGGTCTGACATAAATGGATGGACAGATAGACGGACAGACAGACAACAGAAAAACAATATGATTGAAAAACCAATGATTTATGTGTCTTATACTTTCCTTCAAATAACTAGATCTATAGATAGATAGAATTCAATTAATATACATTTGTATTGTTTCCCTTCATTTTATTCATGTGATGCCAACATTAACCCTTTCAGAAACAAGACCTGCTTTTGAATTCTGATATAGAAATGGTTTGGGAAAACATCGAGACAAAAGAACAAACTGCTGAAAATCAGCAGTTTCTCCTTTTGCCTCAATATATTCTGTGTTATATTATACACAAATCATATCTTTAAAAGGACATTTCATTCCAATTTCAATTTTTTAAAGTATGTCTTGATGCCAAGATTGGTTATTCTAATTAGTATAAATACTATTGGTTTTTTGAAGTTGTTGCCAATAAGCGAGAAACACGCATTTAAAGTTGAGACATAATCGATAAATTGCATATAAATCCGAACTGTTGTCCACAACAATTTGTTCAATTTTAACACAAAAATATAAATTTCTCGTAAACGGCGCAATATTTTGGCTCGGAAATTTCAGAAGTTTCATAAGGAAATATGCTCTTTCAGATAAAAATAAAAGTAAAATTTATGACAAAAAATTCTGAAATGTCACTTTAAATACATCTATTTTGTTGTTTTCACCAGCTTTCATATAAACAGGAAAAGTCCAAATTTTGACCCTTTGGGAAAGGGTTAAAAACAATTTTAATACCATAATTACCTTCCTGCTTCGAAACCTGGACTAGCCATGGGGGACAACTCTACATTTATATACAACATTCCATCAGCAGGTCTCGAGGCTTTAGGTTCTACAACCTGACAGGATACCTGGGACATAACTCTGGAAAGAAAATACTTAACCAGTTATTTATAAGATGGCAAAATATTTTATGGCACTCCAAATTAAAAGATGTTGGTGACGACAATTTTAAGTGTAGCAATTTTACATTTTTTTTTAGGTAAAAAACATTGTGGGAAATGAGGAAATTGCTTGTCACAAACAACTTCTTCATTTTCCACTATGTTTCCAAAAGACTTTATCTTGAGGGGGTCTAAAAGTGTCAATGTGTGGTAATGGGAAAAACATTAGAAAATCTTTTCTAATACTGAACTATGTGAAGAACTAAGTACTGTAACTAGCAGTTCTAAGCAGAGAATAGGTGAGCAATTTTCATCTAGTTACTGCACTAGTGCATCTACTGTTCCAATCAATTTCACTTTTCTGTTAAACCCAAATTTCATAACAGTTATATCACTATTTTTTCTTTCTTTTCTGAATTGTTGAACACATATTTTAGCATGTATACCCATTCCAATTGTCACGAAGAAAAAATGTCACAAGTTCACAACCATATTACCTTGTGTCCCCTAACTGCACTTGACAACATCCTCAATCCACGCCAAATGATATTCTCAGAGTTCTGTAATACTCGTATAACCCACTTCAATTGTCCCACAGAGAAAATGCAAAAAACATATTGTCAGTGTTATTGCAAAACCTTTAATCAAGCTGGAGTTACGAGGTTTTGTCATAACACTAATGATTTTACCTCGTGTCCCCTAACTGCACTTGACAACATCCTCGATCCACGCCAAATGATATTCTCAGAGTTCTGTAATCATAGGCTTGTCTTCCATCTACTCTCTGCAAAGGAAAATCTAGAGCTGCTGAGAGCATTGTAGCAGGGCTACAGATAATTTGGGTTGAAGACATTCTAACTTTGTTATTTCAATTCCAAACACTATGTTGTGTGTACTCATTTGAATCGTCTCGACAAGACGATACAAATGAGTAACCACAACATATGGTTTAATGAATGGTAACACAATAATTGCAGTTTGAAAAGTCATCACCCCTCTTATCTGAAGCTCTGTCTGTAGCAACCAATTGCGTAATAAAAGCGAGAAATGTAATAATTATTACAAAACTTGTTATGATGACAAATTTCGTATTACATTTCATGTAGCAACCAGAAATGTAATATAATCGAGAAATGAAAGGAGCATCAGGTAGAGAGGGTGAAGACGTCATTCTTAAATTTTATTTCAAATTCGAACTCTATTTTGTGGGTACTCATTTGAATCGTCTCGACGAGACAATTCTAATGAGTACGCACAACATAGGGTTTATTAAACATTTTGTGAAATATTTCATTTTGAAAAGTTGTAGCTCTCAGCCTCTGACAGCTATCACTTAACCCAATACTGCACAGTGACGCCTTTTGACTTCCTCACAAGAAAAGGCTTGGAAAACATTGTGAACAAGGAACATTCCTGCCAAGTTTGGTAAAAATTGGCCTACTGGTATAAGAGGAGAAGATGTTTAAAGAAAAAGTTAACGGACGCACGGACGCACGACGGACACAACGCCATGACAATAGCTAAAAATGAAGAAATTGCTTGTGAAAAGCAATTTCTTCATTTCCCACAATGTTTTCTAACCCAAAATGGTAAGATTTTAAAAATTTCCTCAACTTGAATTTGTCTTCTGCAACACTTTTCAAATTTGAACAGTCCAAAATTTTGCTATCTGATAATGGGTTAATTCTTTCCCAAACAAAAGCCGCTTTTGACGTCCAAAATATAAAATGTTTGGGAAAACATTGGGACAAAAGAAGAAAATGCTGAATCATCATTTTCTACTTTTGTCTCAATATTTTCATGGCTATTCTCTACACAAAAACTATTTTCAAAACCCAAATTGTTGTCTAGAGAAGATCCCAAATTGAAACAATCCAAACTTTTGCCATTTGGGAATTGGTTATGTTATGATGTGATCATACCAACTATATAGTCCCTTCTAAAAATAAAGAGTGAATGAGGGAACCTCCTCCCAACGGCTGTCTCCAACACTACAATACTTGAGGAGTTCCAGGTCGCCCTAGCCGAGCACACAGCGACCCAACACAGGAGGAAGTAACCGGTTGATGGGTGTAAATAGTTTTAGAGTCCAGGGTTTCCACCGACTTTCAAATCTGGGGGTACAAACCATACTTTTACAGCACTCTTGTACCCCCTCTAGTAGAGACGAAGAAGGCTGCTTGCAAAAACTGGGGATACTCTACAAGATTCATTTTTGGGGTAAACCCCCCCCCCCCCCCCATTTGGAGGTTTTTGGACACCCTTGGGGTCTTTTAAATGTACATAACCAACCAAAGATGTGACTGTCTCATCCCCTTGCAGGTCAAAATTACATTCTTAGGTCATGAAGAATCTTGACTTCTAGTTGCAAAAATGTAACCGAAACCTTTTTGAATTTTGATCTGGATTTCGCAAACCAATACCCATCATCACATTTGTTGCAGCTACCTGACCGAGTGACCTCTACAGGAAAGAGAAGAAGGCTTTTCAAATTGCAACTTTTAATTTATTGTTCATCAAGCCCTATGTTGTGGGTATTCATTAGAATCATCTCATTGAGACGTTTCCTGGTCTTAAAATTTTCACCAGGTAGGACAATAAATGTTTCATTGATCGGTATCATAAGGCATTTAAAGGATATATATCGTTTAAGATCCGACGGTGAATAAAGTGCCACGACTTGTGTCGAACTTTCCGTTGTTTTTGAGTGGTAGTGCGCTCTGATGTGAATGAGCGACATCAACATAAATCAAAGAGCAAATTTCAGTCAGAGAAAACTCAGATTAATTGATACCTCAAGAGTCCCTTGTCACAAATTAAATAAGTCATCAAAGCGTTGACAACTCCCTCTACCCTGAAAAGTCAATGAACAGAAATTGGACATACACATCTATACAATAAATGCTTAGCCTGTTCAGAAACAAGACATGGTATTAACGTGTGTAGTTTCAGGTACGAACCGGCGTCTGGGGACGAATTAATCCGAGTCTTCTCTGATGTATACGCTCTTTGATATTTTGATTTTTCGCTATTTACATCAGAGAGCGTTGCTCTTTGAAAATATCAAGAAGTTCGCAACTCGATGTTGCGCATCGTTCACCGTCCGATCTTAAACGATATCCTTAAAACGCCTGATGGTATCGATAAATGAACCATTTATTGTTATGTCTGCTGAAAAAATTACGACCAAAAAGTATTTCCAAAAGGTTTATAGGCAATGTTTTGATTCGATATGATACACAAAAACAAAGCTTCACTACTTGTAACGTTACCAAACTTTCCGCTGTTTTCAAAGAGCAACGCTCTCTGATGTAAATAGCGAAAAATCAAAATATCAAAAAGCGTATTTACATCAGAGAAGACTCGGATTAGGGACGAATCAAAAGATTTCAATTTCTGTTAACTTACAAGTTTTTCTGCCACGGCTTTCTTGACAAAATCTCGCTCACAGTTTGATAACGGCGTTTCTCTCATGTTTTATGCTGTAATGATGTATAGATCTTTAAATAATTGTAATTTTACGATGAACGTTTTGTTCGTAAACAGCACATGTCGACACCGTCTCACCGTTCAACAGAGAAGTTGCGATTTTGCCTGGTCAGATGGCGAATCTGATCAAATTCGAAAGTATCAAAACGATTGAAAAGAACAGAGATGATCTAAGAGAAGCACGCTCGAAAGTCATTAAAGATGTAAGATTTACTTCGTGTGATTTGCTGAACTTGTAGTTCGTTGATCGACGTTGTAAAGTGAAGGGTATTTCGGACAAATGGAAATTCGGATAAAATGAAGCTTTTAGTCAGTTTTACTTTTTAGGCCTAGATCTATATGTTGCTTTGCCAGATTGATCTCTTCTTATAAAACAGGGTGGAAGATCATGGAACAGCCATATATTGCTTTTGCTTTGGATTTTCAGTCTCTCTGTTAGTCTGTATCGTGACAGTATGCATTTTCACGCTACACAATAGTCACGCACCTGAGAGTTTATGCTTCTAGCATTGTCTGTGACAAAGACAACAAAGCTATTTGCTAAGTTTAGAGAAACTATGCATTTTTCTTTCAAATAATACCACAAAGGCAGCGAAACAAGATATTTTGGTGAAAATATTGACTTTTTACTGAGACCAGTGCAATTTTGTAATCATTTTCTTATATCTGAATTTTAGGGGAGTGACTAAAACGCAGACAATATAGAATATAGAGTAACGCATACAATATGAAACAAAGAAGGATATCGATTAGGTGACTAAAACGCAGACAATATAGACAAAGAAGGGTTGTTACCTTACGCATACAATATAGACAAAGAAGGATTTTGATTTTGAATCTTATAGTATAATAATTTACTCAATATTTCATTGTTTGATAAACACTTTTGTTATTAATTAATTGACTTTATATTTCATTGTTTAATAAACATTTTTTGTAATCATTGTCATTTTTTTTACATAAACAATTAGCCTACTTTGATCTTCGATTTGTTTGTGAATCATTTTATTCATGTATTATTCTATTTATCCTGCTTACTGTTGGAGTTTTTTTTTTTTTTTTTTTTTTTTCTATTAATAAATAAATAACTTAGAAGAGCTCAGTTATAAGTGGTTATAAGTGGACTATTATTGTCCAGAAATTTGTATTCTGACTATGAATCTTAACTTATATCATGTAAATCAAGGTAAACAGGTCCAAATTAAAAGGTGATTCGAACAAATACAAATGAATAACGTATATAATTAGTGTAGTATATGTATATCTGGGCAGTAAACACTGTGCGAATTGAAGGAATTGTCTGTCACTAGTGTGTTCTTCTTTTTCCACAATGGTTTCAAAGCTTTTACAAGGACGGTATCATACAACATTATGTGTGAACGGGTTACATTAGGCTATCAATACAAAAAGTATTATTGTCCTTTTATTGTTTATGTTATTTAGAATTTTTAACATTTTCGCAAACGCCAAGAAATTTGACTATGCTGATTTTAATCCTTTGCAGTCGACAAAAGGAATATTTATAAAGGAAGAAAGAAAAAAAGTGAGTAATGAAGCACAGAAAATAATGGGACAAAGGGATAAAATTATCAACATTTTCTTCTTTGTCTCAATATTTTCAGATTCCCTTTCGTATAAGAACATAAATACCAGGTATTGGTGGTTAAATGCTTTATTCCTTTAATAAAGAAAATACGATAACTGGTCAAAGGGTGTGATAACTACTGTATAACTCTAACGCGCTATTGTAAACATTTTGGGGAAAAACCAATACTTACCTGTAGGAGGGGCAGATTAATGATCAATTATCTATGTGTTTAAAGTGATTAATTTGAATTGTCGTCATCATATTAACTATGTCTGCAATGGTCTATTGGATACAGTAGTGGCTTCTAAATCTCTGTCATATGAGGCGGTATGCAGGTGGTGGTTCGAGGCTAGGGGCGAGCTTGATGTTTTTTAATGGTTACTTTCGAATGTATAGTTTTATGCATATTTGGCTTATTGCTTGTCTCATTACAATTCTTCAAATGATTATCATTTGTTATCATTATTTTAGCTTTATAATGCTTTTTCCCTCTTTTTATTCTTTATTAGCTCACCTGAGCACAAAGTGCTCGAGGTGAGCTATTGTGGTCACTCACCGTCCGTCGTCCGTCTGTCCGTCTGTCTGTCTGTCCGTCCGTCCGTCAACAATTTCTTCAAACATCTTCTCCAAAACCAACTGGCCAATTTTGATCAGACTTAGAGAAATCCTAAGAAAATTCTTTAAAAATCAAGGATTGGGTCAATTTGAAACAAAGGATGGGTTGCAATAAGGGGTCAAAAAATAGATTTTCTTTAAATTTCGTGGATTGATAGGGTTACATAATATCTTTAATTTGTATGTGTAAAAATTCTGGTTTCTGCTTATTTTTCGAGATATGGGTAAATAAAGTGGGTGGGGTAAGATGGACTGAAACACAGTAGGGGTTATTCTAAGTCGCATATCTTTCTTATTTTTAGCCCAAGATGCGTGAAAATTTGTATGCATGTTTTGTGATATATGCGTTAAACATTTATGGGCTTATATTTGATATTCCATGTCTATCTTTTCTGTAATACTCATTCTTCTTTCTTTTGAAGAATTTCGCTATTTTTTAACGACCAACTTTACCAAACTATCTCCACACGTTTTATTTGAAACTCGATTTCTATGAAATTTTACAGATATTAATGTATCTTTGTGTGAAATTTGAAAGAAAAGCGTTGGCCCAATGTTGAGATATTTGACCTTGACCTTCAAAATGACCTCAAAACTCAGGAAATGCCAAAATGTGATAGTTAAAGCGCCAATTTTATTCATAAGGATTGGAAACATGGTTTCTTTTTATTGTTCCTAATGAGTTTCGTAGCAATATTTACTTTTTTGTATCGTACACCCCATTCGGAAGAATGGGAAAGATAAGAAATTCTTTTTACTTCTCAGTTTTCTTATCAAACTAAATATTGCACATGAAACATGTCTACGCGGAAACAGCTGTGATTAATATTACTACCACAGGCGAGTGAAATTAAATATTAGCATAATTATGTTGAGATTGCTAGAACTACCAACGCTTTATATGCAACTCGAATTGTCTAAGAGTTTATATTCGTTCACCCATTTCATGATGGACAAGAATTATCAATTTGCTAGGAGAAAACTAATCATTTTCAGATTGTATTATGTGGTTATAAAGAAGACGCATTGTGAATGATTTTACTAAATGACCAAATGTGCTTACAATTAATTAACTTAAGCTAAATATTTATATAACGTTATATAATATCAACAAAAAGAAAATAATGTTAAATGTATAGACAGGCCTTAAACAAATATCTGTCTATCAATGATTTCATTACATGAAATGACCGGGTAACTCTGAGAGGTGACCAAGTTTATTTTATTGATTATATCAATTTTAACGGTAAAATCATACAATAAAAACCCCAATCATGTGTGAAATGCATTCTTTTATGAATAGGCTGTCACATGCCATTCAACCATAACCATTTTCCCAACAATGCGTAGTTTTAACGGACATTCCCGAATTTGATGTTATTTTGAAGGTCAAGCTCAAATATCTTAACAACAGGCCAACGCTTTTCTTTCAAATTTCACACAAAGATACATTAATATGTGGATAATACATCTGTAAAGTTTCATAAAAATCGTGTTTCAAATAAAACGTGTGGAGATAGTTTGGTAAAGTTGGTCGTTAAAAAATAGCGAAATTTGGCGAAAGAAAGAAGAATGAATATTACGGAAAAGATATAAATGGAATATCTAATGTAAGCCCATAAATGTTTAACGCATATATCACAAAACATGCATACAAATTTTCACGCATCTGGGGCTAAAAATAAGAAAGATAAGTAACTTAGAATTACCCCTACTGTGTTTCAGTCCATCTTACCCCACCCACTTCATTTACCCATATCTCGGAAAATAAGCCGGAACCAGATTTTTTACACATACGAATTAAAGATATTATGTAACCCTATCAATCCACAAAATTTAAAGAAAATCTATTTTTTGACCCCTTATTGCAACCCATCCTTTGGCAACAATGTTCCTTGAGTGACCCTTTTCAAAATTTTTTTGCAAATTTTTTATTCGTCAAAAAAGTGGGCGTGTCTTTAAACTTCTTTCAGGTGAGCGATATAGGGCCATTCTGGCCCTCTTGTATTTTTTCCTCGTCTATTTTAGTAGTGATTATTTATTTGACATCATTTCATTTTTGTAACTTACAATTTTTCATCATTTTTCAAAACGTTTTCACAAATAAAATCTATGACAACAAAACGACAAAAAATGGCAAAAATCTAGTTACTATCTGTCTCCGAGTAATAGCAGCACCAAAGGGGGCATGTGTCCCGTGCACGATCTTTTAAAATAAAAGTTTCTCAGAATAAGAAAAAAAGATATCGGTATACAGAGGATTCGAACCCGGGTCGCTAGATTGACGGTTATTGTACTTTCAGTCAGTCGATATTTCCACCACTTCTTACGTAGGACGAATTAAAACATTATATAAGTTATGCAATGATCACCTGGGCTACGGTCTATTGCGTTTCGAGGTGACCAATTTGTTTACAATAATAAAGCGAGCCCGATAATGGTCACAATATCGCGTTTTATCTATAAGTGTGCCCAACACTTTCAGTAATCACCCATTAATTAATGTGTATATTTGCTTGAAACTCTGTCCATTAACCCTTCAGTATGCCCTATACATGAATACCTGAATATTTTGCGAATTCATTTAGTTTAATTTCATAAGATATTAGACAAAATATATCTGGGAAACTTGATTGTATTATCTCGTATAATTATGGTTCTACCTTTTCTCTATTATATCAGTGGCGAATCCAGAGGGCGTTCGGGAATTAAAACGCCCATGCTAGGTTTTCCAAGGGAAATTATGATGGACTGAATGGATTTTATTTGAAAGGTCCTTAAATAATTTAGCTTTGCAAGTTGAAAATTCAATACAATATTTCTATATCACCAATTTACGAAATATTTGAGTTGTGCATGAGAAATGTAATAGTTGGTAAGTTGTCATATTTGCAGGACATCGGAAATTGTCGTTTTGTTGACTGCGAAACATTGAGGCAAAAAATAAAAATGCAGATAAATCTTCTGCCTCAATAATTTCTGTGATATATTGTACATAAATCAAAACTCTATCATTATCCATTTTATTGTGTACAAGTTAAAGAAACTACAATTTTGCCGTTTTTCATATAGATGTGTTAATCGACACAGTTAAAGTTATAGGTTGTTGGACATATTAAAAAGTAAAAAAGAAATGTCGTATGGTATGGTCAACCAGCAAGGACCTTCCAAATAAAGTCCATCATAATTTTTCCTTGAAATACCTAGCATGGGCCCCATAATAGGAAATATGTTGTTGTTGTCATTTGCTTTCGTTCATAATGCCGATAAGTATACAAACCTGAAAGGTGCAGAAAAATTCAAAATAAAACATGAAATAGAGAAAAGGAAAAAACGCAGTATGAGAGAACATCGTTAAATTTCCCTGATATATTTTGTACCATTTTGTCTAATATCTTATGAAATGAAACTAAATGAATTCGCAAAATATTCAGGTATACATGTATAGGGCCTACTGAAGGGTTAATTGACAGAGTCTCGAACAAATATACACATTAATTAATGGGTGATTATTGAAAGTGTTGGACACACTTACAGTAGTTATCACACCCTTTGACAGGTTATCTTAGGGTATTTTCTTCATCAAATCGTTAATGAAGGAATAAAGCCTTTAACAATCAATACCTGGTTATCTACGTTCCTATACGAAAGGGAATCCAAAAATATTGAGACAAAGAAGAAATTACTGATAATTTTATTATTTTGTCCTATTATTTTCTGTGCTACATTACATATATTCTTTCTTTTTTATCAATAGGGGCCTATTCCTGTTGTCGACTGCATTTAGATTCAAATTATCACAGTCAAATTTCTTGGCGTTTGCGAAAATGTTAGAAATTCTAAATTACTTAAACAAGAAAAGGACAATAATACTTTTAGTATTGATAATGTAATCCGTTCACACATAATGATGTATGAAACCGACCTTGTAAAAGCTTTAAAAACATTGTGGAAGAAGAAGAACTCACTAGTGACAGATAATTCCTTCGATATGCACAGTGTTAACTACCCAGATAAACTACACCAATTCTATACGTCATTCATTCGAACTTGTTTCGAATAATCTTTTTACTTGGACATGTTTATCTTTTTTTTTTTTTTTTTTTTTTTTTTTTTTGTCATTTTATATATGATTTACAATCATGATAAAAGTTACGATTCAAATCAAGAAAAAAATACATTTATACTTTACAAAGGCAGTCAGAATACAAATTTCTGGACAATAATAGTCTACCAATAACTGAGCGCTTCTATGTTATTCATTTATGTATACAAAAAAAGCAACAACAACAACTCCAACAGTAAACAGAATAAATAAAATGAAAGACGAATAAAATGATTATAAAACAAATCGAATATCAATGTAGGCAACTTGTTCAATATATAAGAATTAATAATATTAATTACAAAAAAAATGTTTATCAAACAATGAAATATAAAGTCAATTTTACTATATAAAAGTCAATTAATTAATAACACTAATTACAAAAAATATTTATTAAACAATGAAATATTAAGTAAACTATTATACTATAAGATTCAAAATCAAAATCCTTCTTTGTCTATATTGTATGCGTAAGGCAACAACCCTTCTTTGTCTATATTGTCTGCGTTTTAGTCACCTAATCGATATCCTTCTTTGTTTCATATTGTATGCGTTACTCTATACTCTATATTGTCTGCGTTTTAGTCACTCCCGAATTTTAGGCGGTATTCAAAGCGCATAATTTTGGTTTTTGTCCTTGCAAGTGCTTTGACATTATGTCATCTAATTTCCTCTTTCAATTAGCTTTAGAATCATAGAATTTGTAGGTATTTATAGTTGGCAATAAAAAGTAAGATGGCAACCAACCTTGCCACAGTCCTTATATTAAAAATAAGCTGATTAAACATGGCGGCTGATTTTCTTACTAAAGTTATCACCGCTGTAAAACAAAATATACAGCTTTATAGTCATGTGTTATATATCAGAGCAACAAGCAAACATTCTTCTTCAAACCCTGCAAATTTGGTTAATCTGGTGATTTTACCAAGGAAAATGTTGTATTTTTTCTGAAGCTACCCTACAATTTTTCCAAGTTCAGTAAGCTGTTTGTAGGAAAGAACCCCCTACATTTTAAAATGCTTAATTATTACATATTTAGAAAAAAATCAACAACTAAATGCATTTTTTGTGTGTACAAAAAGTTGATTTTTTAAATACAAAAAGTTTCTAAGATTTGCTGTTAGCTAACTTACATTTTTAACAACCAAGTTTTCCTATGAGTGACTATTGATTACTCTCAAACTAGATAAGGATTTCATATCATAATTTTTAATTACTTTGTAAAATTTGTAAAAGCGATTCTTTTGGTTTGTTTTTGGTGTCTGAGCAAGATATTAAGTATAAAAAGACACTAATAGAGATAATTGTCTCATTAGATAAGCCTTTCAACAGATAATAAGGCACAAAGCCTTAAGTGCATGACTATTGCTTACACTGGGATATATTTTTGTCAGACATTTTTTTGAACTAGCAGAGGTCTTGCTACCAATTTTTGTTTGGCGCCAGGGTCCAGTGAAATTGGGAAAAATAGCGACATTTTTACCAAAATTGGGAAAAACTAAAATAAGTTTGTAGTCATACTGTCACTCAGTTTCAGCCGCAAATTAGACTAGTGGTGTAAAATGCATTTGTACAGGCTCTTGTTTAAGAATCTACTCTAAAACTGTCTTCAAAATGTTTGTAAATGAAGATGAGGTCTTAACATGGGACATTCTGGGTCCTTATTGGGAATTTTCACCAGAGAATTGGGAAAAAAAGATACTTTTTGCCATTGGGAATTTCTGTCTACGGAAATTGCCGAAGTACCGGTACAGCTTCGTACCTGAACCGGTACGTACCGCCGCATCTGCGCACCGCGGTTTACGGATATACGGTAATACCGGGCACCTCTATTTTGAACGTATTTGATATTGAAAGATTTTATCATGTAAAAGGTGACATAGTTTCGGACAAACAAAAGTAAATTTGTCAGAGCAATTCTAAAACCTTGTTACTACAGCTTGATTGAAGCGGTTGTTGTGAGATCTTATAATGAAACCGCGGCGGCCATAGCGCAGTTAGTAGCGCATCTGCCTCTCATTCGATAGAGGTTCTTGGTTCGATGCCCAGCTGTGACAAATACCCTTACTGACAAAAATGTCACCCATCAATGGTTTGATATCGTGAACCTATGTGGGGGAGCAGCTGGAGGCTCTGTAAGGTTGTTGTGGTAGTACTGGTATGAGAAATGGTTAGGTGCTCCAGCCGGTTTAATCCCATTTCGTCTACTCCCATTTCGTCTACTCCCAATCTGTCTACTATTCTGGACATAATTTCTATTTTGTCTACTTTTCTATAATTTGTATGATATGATTTTGTGATTTTTATTATGCCCCCGATAGGGAGGCATCATAAATTTGACTTGTCCGTCCGTCCGTCTGTCTGTCTGTCTGTCCGTCTGTCTGTCCATCCGTCATTCCGTCCAAAAACTTTAACATTGGCCATAACTTCCTTATTACTTAACATATTCGCTTCATACTTTACCACAACATTCCTTGGTACATTACCTTTCTGTAGGCACATACTTTGGTGACCTTGACCCCTGGATGACCTTGATCTTGAGCATAGATTGGCCATAATTTAAAATCAAAGCGGTGTCGGGGGCATTGTCATCTTACAGTGACAGCTCTTGTTAAAAAAATTTTTGCATTTTTAGCTCGACTTTTCGAAGAAAATGAGAGCTTATACTGTCACCCGGGCGTCGGCGTTGGCGTTGGCGTCGGCGTTGGCGTTGCAACCAAGGTTAAAGTTTTTTCAATCATCAATAACTTCCATACTATCAAAGGGATTCAACCCAAACTTGGAATACTTATTCACCATCACACCCTCTACCTTACTATCAGGGCCCATGACCCTGGGACCACTCTATTTGGAGTTATGTCCCCTTTATACTTAGCAACTTAGAAAGTCCAGCACTTAGAAAGTCGAGCGCGCTGTCTTCGGACAGCTCTTGTTATTTAATTTGTGAATATATTGACTTAATTTTTTTTCTTAAAACAAAAATAGTGTTGTTTATTGATGATTTGACATGACAGTAGATGAGTTTGGACAGTAGACGAATTGGGACTTAAGGCAGTAAAATTACAGTGGACGAAATGGGAGTAGACCAATTGGGATGTTACCCTCCAGCTGCAGCGATATGACCTTAGTAGTTGAAAACGGCGTAAATCCCCAATAGACTAACAGTGTTCTGCCAAGGCCGCGTATGTGCGATTTTCTCGCATAAAAATTGAAAATGTCGCCAAAAAATTATGTCCATAGCGATTTCTGTCGCAGAGAAAAAGAATCGTAAATAAGGGGGGGGGGGGGGGGGGCAATCGAGTGAATTTTATGATCGAAAGTGATTTTCACGCCGACTCCGTTATATTTTACTCGAATCTGATTGGATGCCGGACCATTAGGTGCGCGATATCTGGCCAATTGATTATCGAGAAAAATCTAGTCATTAGTTCCTCTTTTCGTCGACCGCATTTTCGTTAACAAAATATCAGAACCTTCGGCTTAAAAGCCCCGAACAATTCTAAGTTATTTCGGAAAAGCATGGACTGATTCTTTCACCACCGATCACGCCATAACTGAGCCTGAACCCTCAACATCTACCGATACGGCGGCCCCCGATACGGCAACCGAAACACGGAAAACTGATCCGACATTTTCAAGAGAAATGGTTACGGGAGTATTCTTGGTTAGAATATGACAAGGAAAAATGTTTTATGACATGTAAATTGTGAAAAAAGCATGGGGAAAAAATGCATTCATCGAGCTCGGAGCTCAACACAAACTTTAGACACGACGAAAATTCCGACCACAGGTCTCCAGTAATGGCCGAATCCCTAAGAATTAGCGAGTAGCAATTAACAAGTAGGAATTTGAATACAAGGTAATTCATTTTTTATCTTTTTTCTATTTCATTGATGGTAATTTTATGAATGTCCCCTTATTTTCAGAAATGTCTCAAACATTTTAGGGTCAGTGAGACATTTGTCTCATCCTATCAAAATCCTTGGCAGAACACTGGACTAAACCTTATAATGACATCAAAGATTTATCATTCTATACAGGTAGTACAAGTCTAGTTTAAACACATAAGTCATTCCTATTTAAATGTAAATTGAGAAAAAAGTCTTAACAACATGTGTTAATCCTTATTGATTCTGCTTCCTGGAAATTGCACCAGAACTTTGTCTTACCCCATGAAAAGTTAACTACTTTTGCTACAGAGGATCAACACGATGACCTCTTGTTTTCAAGGCTGAAGCTCTACCTCTACCATGGACACCACTCTATGTATGGCACAGTCACTAAACTAGTCCTATTTGAATCTGTTGGCAGAATGTTGGAAATCCTGTGTAAAACTTATTATACGAGGGCCCATCAATAATTTCGAGAACTAAATCTACTATTCAATTACCCGTTGACGTATTTTCATGAAAATTAGTATGCTGAAAACTCATTGGTCCCCTACCGGTGTTCACACCGGAGGGGACTATAGGTTTGCCCTCCGTCTGTCCGTCCGTCAGTCTGTCCGTCCGTCCGTCCGTCTGTCCGTCCGTCTGTCCGCTCAAATCTGGATCCCGCGATAACTTAATAACTAAGCAAGCGTTTTTGATGAAAGTTGGGATATGACTAGATGGCAATGTGTAGATTATGCACATCATTTTATTTTTGTTTTTCGACTTTAATTGAGGTTGCTATGGTTACAGAAATAGTGAAAATATGGCCCAAAATGGGATCCTGCGATAAGATAATAACTAAGCAAGCTAGTTTGATGAGACTTGGTATATGACTATATTTTATTATGGCAATGTGTAGATTATGCATATCATTTTATTTTTGTTTTTAGACTAAAATTGTTGTTGCTATGGTTACGGAAATAGTGAAAATATGGCAAAAAATATTGGATCCTGCGATAAGTTAATAAGTAAGCAAGCTAATTTGATGAGACTTGGTATATGACTAGATGGCAATGTGTAGATTATGCACATCATTTTATCTTTGTTCTTTGACGAAAAGTGCGGTTGCTATGGTAACGGAAATAGTGAAAATATGGCAAAAAATGGATCCTGCAACTTAATCTATTATTGATTACCATATTGAGTCAATGTGAAGCCGGTAGGGGACTTTATGTGTTGCATACAACACCAGATACTTGTTCATTTTCCAAACGACTCATCGTATTCAAAAACGATGACGTCAAAACAATATGACGTCATGGCAAAATTATGACGTCATGTCAATAGCGTTTGTTTAAAAATGACGTCATCTTGCATTTTTGAGCAACCCCTTATGATAAAGTTTTATGTATTTCTCAATAATTCCTGAACAGATATCCGTGAAATTTTGCATGTATTGTAAAGAGACATATGTGTATGGAATAGCGTTATTTGAAAGCGGATACGACGCTTCAGCGAGCGAAGAGAGTTAAGAGAAAATGAATGATTTTACTAGCTGACCGGAGACTATAAAGCTAAAAAGAAGGCTGCTAAAAAGATATAATTTATTCTTAAAAATTGAAAACTAGGTGTTGAATTAGTAGTAAGACACTTGGATAATTTGTATGATATTGCTAAGGGTTGTATGACCAGTAATCTTGAAATACGCCGTGCATCGGTAAGATGGGTACCGCGCTGGCCGCTTCCTGGCCGAATGGGGTAGGGGGTCAAAAGGTGTCGTAAATAATACCAAAGATATAAGGAAGACCGCCATAACTTTGCGAATAAAAATAAATACATGTAACGTAACATCGACGCATCATTTTTGAGTCGGAAAGTAAAACAAATATCAATTTTGGAAGCATTATTCTTCGTTCTCACGCACAAAAGCATTGATTTCCAGATGTTTCGGTGATACAAATGTCATAATTTTCATCGATATTCGAGGAATCACACTGAAACATTCTATGTCTATATAAAGTCGAAAAAGTACTTATAATTTTGCAGCATGAATCAAATCTGGTCCACCACCCGTCTTTATAAGATAGCGCGCAAATATTATAAGGTCCGGAATCCTGTCGCGCTATGATAGCGCGTCGCGCCATTGTTGACGCGTTAAAAAGGCCGGTAGTGTGAAACTGGTAATAAAAATATTACCAAACCCTCCACACCGCACAAATTATGCAATTTGCGATATCTAGTTATTTCCAAACCTTAGAAATAAACGACGGGGTGAAGATAATGGGTAAAAAGAAGAGTTAGGGGTGTCATTTACAAATGTTTGCGAGACATGTCACGTGACGGGCTGTAGCACGTGCCACAGGCGTGAGTGAAGCGGTGGAATGAATGCAGACTTTTTTCTAGCCAATTGGGAAAGGTACCTGTACACCTACGATTGGTTTTTTCACGTCGTGAAATCTTCAAATTGGGAAAAGATTAATTCGCAAATTTGATGAATTGGGAATCTAAAAGTGCATCTTAATCTATCATTAGGGGCTAAATTCTGCACCACATATCATTGTAAGGTCTTGGTTTAAACAGGAACATACTTGTGACCATATATTTTGACCATTTATTAGATCTCTATATATTTAGAAATTGTTGAAAGGTAGATAATGCTGAAATCCAGCATTCACTCCAATTCTCTCAATACTTTCCAGGCATTTAAAGTAACATTAATTGTGTTGTCTGCATAAAAAAATCCTGTTATTTTCACAGTGACACCATTCCAAGACATTGTGGAAAGGGTTAAGAAAGCATTGGAGCTAAACACAAAATGTTTGTAGATTTAAATTCTTCTATTATGTTCTAATCTTAATCTTTTCCTAGCTACTTTGTAAGTGTTTCTATTTTGGGAACAATGATGCTGTGGTCTGTTGAAAGCTTAGAACTTTGAATTTGGATCTGCCTAAAAAGAATTCAACTTGTCAGTAACCCATATAAACTGTTTGGATGATATTTCTAGTCAAACTAAAAGGCATTGCATGATTGGCCATTGGGAACGGCACATAAGATCATTGGGAACGGTAGCTATAGAGATTGGGAAACGGCCTGTACTAAAATTGAGAAAGAGCCTGTAGTCATTGGGAAAGGTTCCTTTTACCGGTACTAATTATAGTGGGAAAAAAAAACCTGGAATGCAAACTGTTCAAGGGGTGTTACTTTTGTTAGAAATGTAATATGTTTCTAAGTTTATCAACATATTTTTCTTATATAAGATTAGTTCTCGAAATTATTGATGGGCCCTCGTATATGTTTTTTTTCTCATTTGGACTTTATGCCATTAATGCCGGGTCCTATTGGATCTTTCAGCCCTTCAATTGTTTATTGACATTCAGTGATTTTGTTACAAATTTATGCGGAAGAGTCCTGGGACCCACTTGTTCCCAAAACAATGAGTCCAGTATTGAAACATATGAGTCTTTGAAAGACAATGTCGATTACACATTGAAAATGTTAGCATTCTGGGACTCACTGAATATTTAAGGAATGAATGCAATTTTATTTTTTTCATGCAGGTATGAAAAATAAAATCTAATCACACTGTATGAATCCGCGAAGCGGTTCATACAAAAGTGTGATTAGATTTTATTTTTCATACCTGCATGAAAAAAAATAAAATTACATTCATTCCTTATAATTTAATATTACATTTTATTATCGTAAATAGTAATATTTGCGACTAGAAAAATGAGATATCTTCCGGACTATGTTCAAAGAAGCGGACAGATGTGCGATATCTGGCCGCTGCCAAGGTATTTAGATGTTACGCACGTGCCTCTCCGTTACGAAAACTTTAAATGACGTCATAAAAAGCGCGCGTTACTGCAACAGTGTTTACAGCGAATTCAGACGTCGTAACGTTGTTTTCCATCCTCTCAAGTGCGTTTTAAGCAATAAGTCTTTGAAATTGAGTTTGTTTCCACTAGAAAATCTATTTAAGAGTACGATTTAATGATAAAACTTGCAATTTATTACTCAAAATGAACGTAATATGCCGATTTGTACAGGACACATCCATTTATCCATATTGTTGACACCGAAAGGAGTTCCGGCAAAGTCATTTTTTTTTTCATGGAGTCATGAAAAAATTTTTTTAACCAATCAAAACGCTCAGATTTTAATGAAATCAACTAATATTAAATTATTTTTCAATGAGTCCTGAGAAAAAAATGTGAGTCAGGGACTCGGGACTCGCAGGTAACAAAATCCCTGGACATTCAAAAAACAAGATGAAGGACCTGATTCAGGTTGACGTTTTTACTAAGATTTAGAAATCAGGGCCGAATATCGGCCCCTTCCCCTTTGGGAATTTTTGGGAATTTGCAGAATGTTTACTGGACATTCAGTCTGGTTAAAAAAGGTTATTTACCAGACCGAAATTTTTTTTACAAGACCGAAAATTTTCACAAATAACAAATTTAACATCTGATCTTGAAACAAAATGAGAATTTTCTAAATTTTTTTGATGATTTTACATGGAATTTTTATCTATCTTCACAATCTAATTGTTCCCAGCCAGGCTTTTATTTAAGTGTTTGAAAACGCTGATTACATGCTGTAATTGAAACTCACATTTTGCAAAATTTCACCAAGTTCCAATCTGCCTTAAAATATTTTACCGGACAATCGGTCTGGTCATGTGAACTACAAATCCATACCAGACCGAGTCATGTCTGTCCGCCTTCTCTGCTCCAAATCAAATTCAAATCGGTCTTTTATTAACAAGATTATTGAAGATTTTCTAAAATTATTATATCACATGATTATCCATCATGATCATACTAACATACGTCAATTTTGATGAGGCACAACATAATTATTGTTAGATTACCATAATAATTGTTCTCAGTAAACTTTTGTGCCCCTATCACTGGTACTTCAAGTAAATCAATGTCAGTGTTAAGGCCTGGTCACATACACAATTCTGCATCCATATTATCAAGGCCGGAGCACATAATAAAACCGGTCAGTTGTAAAGATTTTTTTTGGCGGTGAGGTGGAGGTAATGTGGACACGGTGCTGTATGTGACCAGGCCTTTACAGTTTTCTCCTCAGCCTGATAAGCTGTATCGGCCCCACTACAGCTTCATGTAAATCAGTGTAATTCCCCCACAGCTTCTTTATTACCCGTACAGCTTAATTTCTTCAAAATGGTCTCCAAATAGAGACATTCAGAGGTATTTCATGTCAAAAACTGATAAATGATGCATTTTCATAATTGCAAATGCAATAATTTTTTATGAAAATGTGATGGGAAAAGAAGAAATTGCTCATCTTGAGCAATTTCTTCTTTTCCCATCATGTTTTTATTCATAATTATTTGCTTTGTCACTGCATGTCATAGTTGACCAGCAACTATGTAATTTGCCACTACAGCTTAAAATTATTCTGCAGAGAACCCTGCTTTACATAATACAGATACACCTTCAACAGTCCATAGATAGCTCAATGTTTTCAAATTACTTGCAGTAGAAAGTGATTTTTAGGTATTTCATGTTAAAAACTAACTGATTGCCCATCAGAGCTGCAGATAGGTGGGGATAATGACTCTTTAACCCTTTCCCAAACAAGACCTGGTTTTGACACCCCTAATAGAAAAGGCCTTGGAAAACACTGAAACAAAAGAAGAAACTGCTGATAACCAGCAGTTTATCCTTTTGTCTCAATATTTTCTATGTCTTATTTTACACAAATTCTATTTGTAATAACTTCCATTTTGTCATTTGTGGCATTTTGTAAGTGGATCACCCAAGAATTTTGCCATTTTGGAAAGGGTTAACACGCAATATTTCAATTGAAATAATACATGTAGAATGCTTTTACCCCTTCTTATCTGTTGCTCTGACATTTGACTTGTATTGCCACTGCAATGAGCGTTAGCGTCTTTCTTGAAAATCTTGATTATAATTTATTTGATACTGATTTTCTCTGTAGGCAAAAGACAGATATGAAAAAGAAGAAAGGAAAAAAGAAGCAGCCAAAAAGAGAGGAGAAGACACATGGATGTTGGCATCTGTAAATCATCGTTTGAATGCTGAAGAAGAGGTGTGTATTCTCTGGGTTGATTGGCTGGCTTGCATGTACTGCAGTTTTCCTTCTAGAAATTGTGACCCGTCACGCTAAAAGGGACCTTATCCGAACTCCAAAAATCCAAATTTTGACAAACTTGTCAGACCCAGCGCAGGTCAACCAGATCCAGTATGCGAAAATGAACATATAGAAAGATAGGGATAACATTCTGGATTTAGAAAATTGCATAAAAGTGAAAAGTGTCGGCCCTAGTCTGGCTGCGCGGACTGCGCTGACTGACGAGGGTC
This sequence comes from Fragum sueziense, assembly GCA_963680895.1. Classification (NCBI taxonomy): domain Eukaryota; kingdom Metazoa; phylum Mollusca; class Bivalvia; order Cardiida; family Cardiidae; genus Fragum; species Fragum sueziense. Next base: position 16,131,022 of record OY804596.1, read on the forward strand.
GATATTTTTCACACTTCCTATATGGTCCCTTTTAGCGTGATGGGTCACAATTGTCAGACTATTCAGAGTCTATCAATGCAGAGGTTGTAGGTTCAAACACTGGCTCAGCCTTTATCCTTTCAGACATTTGACAAATGTCATTTGTCTTTCACCAATAATTGATGCAAATCATTTAAGTTAAAGAGCAGCTGGAGACTCGGATTGGATCTTGTGGTACCGTAGTATTGGTGGGAGATGTTCCAGTTATCCATGGTTAGGTGCCCCAGTCACTGATAATTAACCATAGCAGATGAATATGGTGTTGAACCCCATTCAATCAATTCTTCTTCTAATCATAGGACTGCATATTTTATGAAAAATGTTCATAACGTGATATAGTCAGGGGCTCAGGGCCATACTTTGTGATCTGCAACTTTTGGGGATTTATAACAAAACTATTGTAAGTGTATATTAATTAATATTATATTAACTTATATAGTTCAATGCATTTAGCAGAAGAACTCTGTCAACTTTTGACCAAAATACATTTGCCATCTGGAAAGATTAAAGGGACCCATGCAAGTTTGCTTCATATACAAAGAGTTAACAATTTATTTACAGAACTATCCTATGGGATAGTCAACCTGCAAGGGTAGTGTAGATCATTGCTAATCAGTGAAAGTAATATTTCAGCTTCTAAATCAAATTTGCTATCTAACTTTACCTACCTGCATTTTTAATTTCTTATAATATAAGAAATTAAAGATGCAGACCTGGTAAAGTTAGATAGCAGATAACAAAGTTAGATAGTTAGAAAAAGTAGAATTTCTGATCTAGAGCATAAAATGAGTAATGTGAATATCCAGACTAAGCAAACTGTCAAACAAGAAGTAAAAATAATGAAGAAAGAGGTAGAGTCAGACCTGGAGAAGAAAATAAGTAAAATGATAGAAGCCAAAAGCAACGAAACGGAAGACAGAAGGCGTTGAGAACTAAATATTGTTGTATTTAATCTTCAAGAGGGGAGTAACACCATAAATTATGAGAATAAAGAATTTGATGAGGAAAGGGTAACAAGGATAGCTGAGAAGTTAGGCATTCATAACCTAGAAATTGAAACCTCCTACCGTTTAGGTAAAAAGAACAAAGACACAGCTAGGGTCCTAAAAGTAATCCTTAAAAACAGGAGACAACGGAAAGACCTACTGATAAAAGCCAAAGATATAAAAGATATAGCAGAACAACACTTTTCAAGAGTCATTGTCTCTAAAGACTTAACAGAGGAACAGAGATGCCAAAAAAGAGAGCAGATTAAGAATAGGAAAGAGAGTAAGAACATCCTCGTTGACCCTCCAAACATGGAAAGTATGGATCAGAGTGTTAGAATATCACCACAAAGACTATCGCAAGAAATAGAAGATCCGTTCCTTTCACAAACACTAACTAATGATGTTACTATCATTGAAAACCTGATAGGGGAGAGTGATATTACAGTACCTGGAGGACTATCACAACTAAGTAAGACTGTAGTAAACAGTACAGACTACATACCTGTAGAGCAGCGAGAATAAGGCGTGTTTTAGCCCTAAAGAGGGAAACAGTTTTAATGTCAAAAACAGTACAAAGGATAAACAGAAGTGTGAACGTAAAGAATTATACTGCACTAATAATCTAGAGATACTATATACAAACGCAGACTGTCTCACCCAAAACAAATTTTCAGAGTTAAAAACATTAGTCAATAGTAAAAATATAGACATTATAGCCATAACTGAATCCAATACCAAAAATACCAAATCAGGACTAAAGGCACATGAAATATACCATCTCCAAGAATATGACAGCTTCTACAACGAAAAAAACAAACGAGGTATCCTGATATTTATAAAGAAAGCCTATAAAGCAAAGAAAATCCGTCCAGAAACCAAGTTCGATGAGATGCTGTGGTTAGAAATAAGTATTAGTAAACAAGAAAGCCTCAAAATAGGATGCATCTACAGAAGCCCAAACTCGCCTAAAGATAATACAGAAAAAACCATACATATGCTGAAAGAAATGGTCAACTTAACCAAACAAAAAATCCTAATAATGGGAGACTTCAATTTGAACAAGATCAACTGGTCAGATTTAACCACAACTGTAGGTGAGAAGCACATTGAATATCGATTTATAGAATGTATCAGGGATCTGTATCTAACACAGCATGTCAATGAACCAACCCGTTATAGATATAACGAAAATGCCAATGTACTCGACTTGGTACTCAGCAATGACGAAAATATGGTACAAGACATACAATTTAATCCAGGATTGGGAAAAAGTGACCACCTCATCCTAAATTTCAAACTAAATCTGAACGTAGAAGTCAAAATGTCAACTACAGAGAAGTTAAACTATAACAGAGTAGACTGGGAGAAAGTAAACAAGTTTTTGAAAGATAAACCAGCCATGGACCAGAATGATGTGGGAATCCAGGCTTCCTGGGAGGACTTTGAAAGAAACATATCAATTATTAAAGAAAAATTTATTCAAAAGTATAAGAAGTCATCCGGGGGAAGAAGGGACATCCAAATCAATAAGGACACTATGGAGGCTCTATCTGAAAAAAAGAAAAAATGCATTAAATACAGCAAGTGCCCAAATCTCATTACTTACAACAAGTATAAGGAAGCTAGAAATAAAACAACCCAACTAATAAAGAAGAACAAATATGATATAGAAAAAAACATTGCAGAAAAAGTAGCTGATAACCCAAAAATGTTTTGGAAACATGTTCGCGACAAGACGAAAACATTCTCAGGTATCAGTGTCATAGAAGAAAACAACCAAACTATAGTGGACGATTCTAGAATTGCTGAAATAATGAACAACCACTTCGTATCAGTTTTTACAAATGAACCGGAAAACATACCGGAACAAGAAGACAAACAAGTACCAATAATTGATAACCTCGACATAAATGAAACACTTATTCTGAAGGCAATTGATGAACTAAACCCAAACAAGGCCCAAGGTCCAGATGACATTAATCCAAAACTCATAGTAGAATGTAAAGAACAGTTATCCAAGTCGCTTACGACTATCTTTAGAAAATCCTTATCAGAAGGCAAATTACCCAAAGAATGGAAAAATGCTAACGTTACACCTATCCATAAATCCGGACCTAGAACAAAACCAGAGAATTACAGACCAATCAGCGTGACGTCTATCTGTTGCAGATTATTAGAAAAGCTAATAAGGAATAAAATTATGACTCATCTGGAAAGTAACAACTTACTAAATGAACACCAACATGGTTTTAGGAAAGGCCGCTCGTGTACAACCCAACTACTTGAATGTATCGAAGAATGGACGAAAGCGCTAGATAACAATGAACATGTTGATATCATTTACCTCGATTTCAAGGCAGCGTTCGATAAGGTCCCACACAAAAGACTACTGTCAAAAATCCATGCGTTGGGAGTCAGGGGTAAAATCTATGACTGGTTGAAGGACTTTCTTAGTAATAGACAGCAACGAGTTATAGTGAATGGTTCAGAGTCCAGATGGCAACAGGTTACAAGCGGAGTCCCTCAGGGAAGTGTTCTAGGGCCAGTACTATTTTTAATGTACATCAACGACCTACCAGATACCCTAAAGTGCCCATGTAAACTTTTCGCAGACGACACAAAAATCTACAATACATGTAAAACATATGACAATGAAAACATACTACAAGATGACATTTTCAACGCCTGCGAATGGTCAAACAAATGGGAAATGACGTTTAATGTAAAGAAATGTAAATCCCTACACATTGGTTCTGGTGAGGAAAGCGAGTACTTCATGAAAAACAAAGAAGGAGAAATATGTAAAATCCAGGAAGTAAAAACAGAGAAAGATCTAGGTGTAACCTTTGACACTAAAATGAAGTTTGACCAACATATCAGCAATAAAGTGAACCAAGCTAACAGAAGTTTAGGTTTAATAAAGAAAACATTCACTTTTATGAACAAAAACATGTTTCTCAATCTATATAAGTCCCTGGTTAGACCCCACTTAGAATACTGTTCAGTTATATGGAGCCCATTAAGAAAAAAGGACAAAATAATGATTGAAAACGTACAAAGACGTGCAACTAAAATGTTAAGATATCTGAAAAATAAAAGCTATTCTGAAAGACTAAGATCGCTAGGGCTACCTTCTCTAGAATATAGAAAACAAAGATCAGACCTTATACAGGTGTATCGCCTAATTAATAATATTGACAAAACAAGTACTCCTTTACTCAACATAAGGGGCGCAGGGGTGACCAGGGGCAATAATCAAAAGCTCGAAAAAATCATTGCCGAACAGACATAAAGAGGTTTAGTTTCAGTCAGAGGGTAGTGAACATGTGGAATAAACTTCCAAATGATGTGATTATGGCTCAATCAGTAAATGCATTCAAGGCAAGACTTAACAAAAAATGGGTCAATGAATGCAAATTTGAGCCAAACTGCTATAAATAAAATACTCCAAGCAAATAACCTACTGAAAAATGTTGAAAAAATATCAAATGTATAAGACAAAAAGTAAAATAATTGATATTATAACAGTTAATGCATAGGAGGTAATGTTAGGCTGTACTCTGTCTCAAAATCATATTATCCATACTTATAAACTTGTGTCTGCATACTCCTAAGAATCAAAATTTCAAATTAGACAGAAAGGAAATGGACATAGGACATCTATAAATTAAATATATTAGTAGATAAATAGTAAAAGTAAACAGTGGTGTGATGATTTGAGACAGGGTATTGATTGGCATTCTCTATACACATCCTTCATGTTTCACTACATGTACATAGTGTAAAAAAAAATTGGGATAAATTTTTGTCTTTTTGTGGTTCAAATAAATATGTATTTTATTAAATTGACAAGGCAAGATAAAACTAGCAATGCTTAACACAAGGCTTTTGTATTGACATAGAAGTAATAGTAAAAGTGTGATGTATCAAATAATAAATCATAGTTAATTATGCTTGTAATGCATAAAAGAATGGCATATAAGTACACATAAAATATATCATAGTTTATTGTTCTTTTAACCCTTTCCCAAACAACAAAATTTTAGGGTGTTCCAAATTCAAAGCTGCTGCAAATGACAACATTAAAGTATCTATAAATGGAATTTCAGTACAATATAGCACAGAAAATATTGAGGCAAAAGGAGGAAGTGCTGATTATCAACATTTTCTTCTTTTGCCTCAATGTTTTCCCAAGCCTTTTCAAATTGGGACGTCAAAACCCGGTCTTGTTTGGGAAAGGGTTAACACATGAATGCAAAGTCAGACTTTTAATGTCAGTGCTAAGGTTTATAGTGAAATGTCAATTTAAATGTGTTTAAATGTGTTATGTGTAAATAATCAATGTGCTTATAAGAAATAAGCGATAGAAGTGACAATGATTAGGACTAAGATTAGGACTTTTGTGGTATGAAACCGGAAGTCCACACAGTGCAAATAACCAGTGTTAGTGTGAATACAACAAAACGGGCCGTAAAAAGCTATAATTAGCTTATGCAACTTGTTGCATCTGGTCTCGACTACTGTATAAACTGTATACCGGTAAACTGTTTATGTTGTTGCTAGTACATCAAAATCGATTATTTTCATAATAATTATTGGTCATCTTTAATGTATACCTATTAAACCTATATATTGGACTTCTGTTGACTTTGTCAAGATAAAAAATGTTAAAGAGAGTAGCTTTTCGCATAAGTTATCAATGTAAGCCTTACATAAACATGAAGGAGTTAGGAGGTTTTATACTTTGAACAACGATTATTATGTAGGGACAATAGTTTTCAATACCTGTATTCTCCTTTTAACAGGTGTAAAGTCAAGAAACATGCGAAAATAGGAAATTTATGAATTAAATAGAGGTGTGAAAAATATTTGACACAAACATCGCTCATGTATTTATCAAATTTAAATGGACATGTACGGAAATTAACGAAATGAAGATTTCCGTAAAATGACGGAAACCCATGATCTTTATATCAGCCGCTCGCGAATTTATAAACTCGCGAATATAGCCGAGACAGCAAAATCACGAAATGTTGAGCTCGCGAAAATAAAGACTTTTACAGTATGTATTATTATTATTTACAAGGAACTTATGAACCTCAAAAGAAAGTGAAAAACTTTGTACCAGTGCCAAATTTCCTTTCTTTTCTGCCATAGATGATAACGAATAATGATGCTTTACACATCTATGTAGACTTTCATTCTTTCCGTTTTGACCTGATTCCTGAAATATTTTGCATGTACCAGTCTTTGAATTAAAAAAACATATTCAATTTTCAATATTCAACTGTGTTTGCTTTCCAGACGTTAAAGGTGTCAAAAAAGAAGAAGAAGAAAGAGAAGCATAGAAAACAGAAAGAAAAGAAGAAGAAGAAGAAAAAGAAGAAAGAATCCAGCAGTTCCTCAGACAGTGTATGTAATTCTGTTTGAATATTTTTTCTAATAAAATGGCAGGTGGCTAAAAGGTTAACCCATGACTGCATAGTGACGCTGTTTGACGCCTTATAAGATGATGGCTTGGAAAACATTGTGAAAAATGAAGAAATTGCTTGTGACAATCAATTTCTTCATTCCCACAATATTTTCTGCACAAAACCACCAAATTTTTTAAAATTCCATTCACTTGGTATTGTCGTCTTCAAAACCTTTGAATTTGGACAAGTCTGAAATTTTGCCATCTGATAATGGGTTAAGGCATTTCCATACAATACATGTTACATGTAATACTTTTTGATGCCCAAAAGATATAGGCTATGTAAAGCATTGTGAAAATGAAGAAATTGCTTGTGACAAGCAATTTCTTCTTTTGGCACAATGTTTTTTACCCAGAAGGTAAACATATTTAAGATAATCATTTACATGACAATTTGACATTGCCTTCTGCGACACCTTTGAATTCGGACAAGTCTTGAATTTTAATGCCTGGTAATGGTTAAACTTAATAGAGCCGTAAAGAGTTCAAGTGTTTGTAAATTTACATGTTATAGTACTCGGAATAATGTGTGCCGTTTATGTTCATACAATTGAACATTTTCAAAATTAAGAAGAAAAAAGGAGAAAATGCTTGCTATAAGCATTTCGTTCCCCTCAAAATGATTAGTATATATATTTCTGGAAACAATACCTCTAAATATCAATGAGGAAAAAGAAAATACAGCAGGACTTTTTTTCCAAATCAATTTCTATAGAAATGTAATTTTGTCATTTGCTCTTTCTCTAGTTTTGTTCCAATCTTGTTAGGTGTTATCATAAATCTGCTAATAGATTAGGATGTGGACTTTCTTTGGAATAGTGCTGAAATTTTGAAAGTGCAGTATGAATTGCAACAAGTTTTCTCTTTAACCATCTCCCGAACAACACCTGCTTTTGACATTCCCATTTAAAAAGGCTTGTGAAAATATTGAGACAAAAGAAGAAAATGCTGGTGATCAGCATTTTCTCCTTTTGTCTCAAAATTTTCTATGCTATATTATTTACATGTTTCATCTTTATTCCCTTTAATTTAAATGTCTGTAGCAGCTTTCAAATTGGAATTGTTCAAATTTTTCCATTTGGGAATGGGTTAACTTCCCATTTTACTTCAGAGTTCAGATGATGAAGAAGCACAATGGGTTGTAAAGGGAGACAAGACAAAGGAGGAATCATCACAACCAACACATGGGGCTGTTAGGGGACCTAAATTAGAGGTAAAAAGTTGCAACAACTGTAATAGACAATAGAAAAAATGTGAAGATTAACTTTTCCAATTACTGCAGACAACAAAATGGATGTTCATGAAGATGGAATTTGTGTACACAGAAAAATGACAAAAGGAGAGAATGCTAGTCTCTCCAAGCCTTTTATTAGGGCCATAAAATATAGGTCATACTCATTTATTTTTGAAAAGGGTGAAAGCCCATTCAATTAATTAATCATTTTTTACTATTTGAATAGTAAAGTGAAATAGGGAAAGATTTTATCCAGCTAAACATGATGTTGTAAAATCTCATGACAAAGGCTTGATTCATTCCATAGTTACAAGATTTATAACAACACTGATGGTTTATCAGTACATAACAGTAAACCAATTTTATTTTTAGCACAAATTTATTGCTATTAGTTTACATATTGTGAAAATTTTATTCAGAGAGACAGTTGGATGAGTGCTCCCCTAGACTTGGTACCAACTTTGACAAGACAAGATTTGATAGATAAGAAAAATAAAGAAAAACAAGAACTAGAGGAACAGAAAAGGCTTTTGGAACAGGTGATTTAGATATATAGTCCTTTCTTTTGTTCATTCATGTTTTACACAACATTTGGAACTTTTATAAGAATGATATTCTTAAAATTTAGATTAATTTTATTTCAACAATTTTCTGGTGTTACTAAGTTGGGAGGTAGACAGGTAGTTTTCTTTAAGAAATGATATCACACCCATGTTTTATTGAAAGATTCCTTTATTTTTACTCGTTATCAGAAATCAGACATATGGCATTTCGATGGCTCAGCGCAAAACGGTTGTAACTGCCTATATGTTTATAGGCAGTTACAACCGCTTTGCGCTGAGTCATCGATTTGTACTCTAATGGGACAGCATGGTCTAGTGGACATGGGCTCTGGAACCAGAGGGTCCTGGCCTTGTTTTAGTAACGAGCTCTCATGAAAAAGAAAATTGTGTAAACTTGAACATAAGTACATTTTACATATAATTACATAACAACCAATATGACTGACCTGAGACCTATTTCTTTTTCAATCAGATGCCTTGTTTCAGAATCTATGCAAAAATGTTCATAAGTTAGTCAGTAAAACATGGACTTGGGTTCAGAAACCACATTTTTTCTGAACAAAAAAGCTATTCTCATACTCATGTATAAATTGGTACTCTGGAAAATTGAAACCCTATTTACCAAGTTTCTATTCTTTTTTAGCCTGGACAGCATGCGAAAGAGCTGAATCCTTATTGGAAGGATGGTGGGACAGGGGTTCCAGAGGAGAATTCTAAAACCAAATTAGTTACCAAGGGAACCGGTGACAGTGGGTTGTCATGGTTACGCAAATCATATCAGAGATGTGTGGAACAAGCAAAAGCGGAGGGACGTAGTCTGGAGGACCTGGCATCTGAACGATGGGGTGTAAGTTTGATATTTTATCCATTATCAAACAGCAAAATTGTACACTTGTCAAATTGAAGAAATTGCTTGTTACAAACAATTTCTTCATTTTCCACAATGTTTTCCCAAGCCTCTTCTTGTGAGGAAGTCAAATGGCGTCACTGTACAGTAATTGGTTTTAATTAAGAAATTGTTTTCCAAGCTTTTATCATTTGAATTGTCAAAAAAGCATCATTATGTGGAAATGGGTTATGTGGTTAACAAGCATTTACTACATCTGCAGCAGTTTTCAAATCAGACAATTCAAAAATACCCTTTCCTAAACTGTAAATTGTTGTTTAGTCGTATTTGATTTTAGATTAGCATATTTTTAAATAGTACAATTGTTATGTATTGCATTTTGTTATCTATCAAACTTATTGCTATACAATGAGGGAGTATACCCTTCTTCATGTCTTTTGATTGCCAAAGAAAAATAGATTTGACTCAAAAACTTTTCATTAAGACGCACTTACATACACAACTCTTCATCCACATAACTGCAGCAGCACGTCCAAAGGGTGAGCTGTTAGGGATGTAACGATACATCGGACCATCGATATATCGCAATAGTGACCTCTGCAATAGTGCTATCGTGATAGGCAACTGGCAATATTAATAGTATCGCAATAGTTGTTTTCACTATCGCAATAGTTTTGATAGTTCTAAAAATAGCAATTTGTCACATGACATTGTCTAATTTTGGCCAAAAATCTGTCTCTTTAATATCAGACATCAATGACAGGCTACTCAAATGAGTCAAATCATGAAATGTCTATCTCTTCCTTCAGATTATTTATTTAATGATTCTGCAAATTAATAATAATAAATTCATTTACGTAAAAAATTCAGGAAATGTGATTTTTAGCTCGACTTTTCGAAGAAAATGAGAGCTTATACTGTCACCCAGGCGTCGGCGTTGGCGTTGGTGTTGGCGTTGGCGTTGGCGTCGGCGTTGGCGTTGCAACCAAGGTTAAAGTTTTTTCAAACATCAATAACTTCCTTACTATCAAAGGGATTCAACCCAAACTTGGTATACTTATTCACCATCACACCCTCTACCTTACTATCAGGGCCCATGACCCTGGGACCACTCTATTTGGAGTTATGCCCCCTTTATACTAAGCAACTTAGAAAGTCGAGCGCGCTGTCTTCGGACAGCTCTTGTTAATGAAAAAATCATCCATTTACAGCACTTAAAGCATATAACAATAGTATCGCAATAGTATTGCAATAGCAACCTACAATAGCAATACTATCGCGATAGCAATTTGGTCAATAGCAATACTATCACAATAGTCATTTTGGTCTTCAAAAGTCACCCCTATGAGCTGTGCAGCGTATAATGTGATGTGGACAGGATCTTAACACATTGCCAGATGGATAATTCTTAGACTTATCCAAATTCAAAGATGTTGTAGACAATTTCAAGTGAAAGAAATTTAAGATGTTTTGGTCTTTTGGGGAAGAAAACAGTGTGGGAAATGAAAGAATTGCTTGTCACAAGCAATTTCTACTTTTTAGCTCGACTTTTCGAAGAAAATGAGAGCTTATACTCTCACCCGGGCGTCGGCGTTGGCGTCGGCGTTGCAACAAAGGTTAAAGTTTTTTCAAACATCAATGACTTCCATACTATCAAAGGGATTCAAACCAAACTTGGAATACTTATTCACCATCACACCCTCTACCTTACCACCAGGGCCCATGACCCTGGCTCCACTATATTTGGAGTTATGCCCCCTTTATACTAAGCAACTTAGAAAGTCGAGGGCGCTGTCTTCGGACAGCTCTTGTTCCACAATGTTTTCACAAGCATTTTCCTTGAGGAGTGCCAAAAAGTGTCACTGTGTGAGAATGGGTTAATGCAGAGTTGTGTTTGTGTCACTGAACCTTTAGATATGTGTTATGATTACATTTCAGTCTCTGGAAAAGATTCAATCCATGATAAAAGAGGCAGAAAAATTGGCAGGTGTTAGTGTGAGAGATGATAGGTCAGAGGTCAGAAAAGATAGATTCAGGAGACCAGGAGAGGGCTCCAGATCGGACAGGGATAACATGAGATCGGACAGGGATAGCATGAGATTGGACAGGGATAGCATGAGATCGGACAGGGATAGCATGAGATTGGACAGGGATAGCATGAGATCGGACAGGGATAGCATGAGATTGGACAGGGATAGCATGAGATCGGACAGGGATAGCATGAGATCAGACAGGGATAGCATGAGATCGGACAGGGATAGCTTGAGATTGAACATGGATAGCATGAGATCGGACAGGGATAGCTTGAGATTGAACATGGATAGCATGAGATCGGACAGGGATAGCTTGAGATTGAACATGGATAGCATGAGATCGGACAGGGATAGCTTGAGATTGGACAGGGATAGCATGAGATCAGACAGGGATAGCATGAGATCGGACAGGGATAGCATGAGATCAGACAGGGATAGCATGAGATCAGATAGTCATCACAGCAAATCTAGGAGATCACGATCACAATCTCCAAAAAGACATTCAAATACTAGTCATAAAAGATCTACATCTAGAGAACAGGATCACAGAAATAGGTCAAGGTCACAGTCTAGGGACAGGCACAAAAGGTCAAATTCCAGAGAGAAAGAACATAGAAAAAGGTCAAGAGATAGAAGTAGGAGAGAAAGGTCAACATCGAGAGAAAAACAAAGGCATGAAAGGCCAAGGTCAAGGGATAGATATAAGAGGGAAAGGTCAAGATCATGTGATAGACAAAGAAATAGGTCAAGGTCACGAGACAGGGTTTCTAGTTCTGCTAGTACTATGAAGGGTAGATTTATGAAGCCTGGTGAAATGAGTGAAAATGGCAGCAGTTCATCATTTAGGACAAGTAGTAAAAGTGGGTCATCTAGTGCTGGACCGGCATGGAAGAAAAAAGAATTCCACAAACCAGTTCAAGAAGATGATGAAAAGGTTAGAGAAAAGGAGAAAGAAAGGGAAAGAAGAAATGAGAGAGAAAAGGATAGGAGAAAGAGAAGAAAGTCATCAGATTCTTCAAGTTCAGGTTGGTGTTTATTAACCCTTTATCAAAAAATCTCTAATATTTTATACTTCAATATTTCATAGGTTGTCTTTGAATCTGTGAATATGAAAAGTCATAATTGGAGGCTTGTAAAAATATAATATTATGAAAAAAGGACATGTTATGCATCTATATAAAAATCATGTTCATATTGTTGTACATTTGTCTGCATTCTGGTAAAACTGACTGATAACTGATCATACATTATTCCTCAATATTGTAGCTCCTGCAGATAATAATGTTGTAGAATTACTTATCCAACATGAAGTCAATGAACTAGTGTCAACTTCAATTTGTGTGATGAATCATTGACACACATTGTCTGTGTTATTGCAAAACATCGTAACTCCAGCTTAACCAAACAGACAAAACTTGAGCTGTTCCAATTTGAAAGCTGCTGCAGACAACAAAATTGATGTTGATATGATAGATTTGGGTGTACAAAATAGCATGGAAAATATTGAGGCAAAAGGAGAAAATGCAGCTTATCAGCAGTTTCTTCTTTTGTTTCTATGTTTTCCCAAGGCTTTTCTATTAGGGACGTCAAAACAAGGTCTTGTTTGGGAAAGGGTTAAGCTGGAGTTACGATGTTTTGCAATAACACCAATGGTATACTATATAATGTTTATAATTCAGATTCTAGTAGTGGCTCTAGTGACAGCTCAGACAGTGGCAGTGACAGAGAGAGAGGTCAAAGGTCAAGGTCAGAAGAAGCCAAGGTCACACAAAAAGTTCTTACAGAGACGGAGATGAATGCACTGGGGGCCAAAATATTGAAGGCAGAAATAATGGGAAACAAGGTGGGTATTATGAACAATGCATAATGCAGAGCTATAGATAAGAGGGGTTGATGGCTTAGCTATATATGTGTTATTTCATCTATTTTTCATCAAACTCTAGAGCAACGTCGGGTACTTTCGGACAGTTAAGCGATCGTCAGCCATTATTTAGATAGGTGAAGAGAAAAATTGTTTCTTATGTCACATTCAGAAAAGTCTAAGCCTTTTCTCCGGCATCGGTTATGAGAAGTATGTATTAAGCGTATAAAACCGGGTACCATAAGGAAAACAAAATGAGTCATCAACGACGGGTTATTTCGGACACATCGGGTCTGATCAGAAAGGCCGATAATCAAGCTAAATTTATTTCAAATAATTATATTTGAATCTATTACGTAATTAATTTGGAACAATCTAAAATTTTGTTTGGAAAGGTTTTAGGTAAGGTAAAATGCAAACGAACGATCTAAGATATTTATTTGCATCAAGTATTTCATGAAAAAAATTAAAAATTATACGCTGATGGCTGGAATCGAACTTCGGTTCCCCGAGTTCTGAGACTTCGACGTTACCGCTCGACCACTGATCTTGCTGAACATTGCGTGATGTAAATAATATATAAAACCATTATTTGTCCGGTAAGACCCGATGGATCAATTTTCCTTTGGGTCAGATCGGACACCATTTTATTTCCGAAAATAACTAATATTTCTACCATCGACAGGTAAAAACCTCTCGAAAACCTTTTAATCTTCTTTTTAAACCAGACTAAAAAAGATTTAATCGCAATAATACATCGTCATAATCTTGCGTCTGCAGAGTATCTATATATAGATTATTGCTTACGAACCTCTACGGAAATTTTGATTCGGGGAAAACCCACTAAACGTTGAGTATTGGTGGCGAAGAAGAATTTCAAAAGAATAGCTGCGCTGGAACTTTTAAAGCATGCACAGAGGACATAAAAAATCACGCGCATGTAGCGTTAAGGACACATGTCCGAGTTGACACGACGTCCGAAAGTACCCGACATTGCTCTATGTTTTGCGTATTTATTCGAATTGTCTCATCAAGACAAATGAAAAGAGTACCCGTAAGACATGATTTGGATTTGAAATAACAAATTTGAATAGCCCCCACCCCACTTAATGGCATTTTGAAAAAACCTTCACTCCCTCTTATTTGTAACTCTGATAGCACATAATTATGATATGGAGACAAAAGACAAATCTTTATCAAGTTTGGGAATAAATTGAGGCAAAAGAAGAAAATGCTAGTTATAAGCATTTTCTTCTTTTGCCTCAATGTATTCCAAAACTTGATATTGATTCTTTACTGTGAAAACTTCTTACTGTCAAAAGTTGCTGAAATGATATAAACTCTAGTATACAAATAAGGACAATCAAACAAATAATGGTATAGAGTTATTCTCACAGGAACAAGCGGAGAAGTTAAAATCCCAGTTGGAGGCTGCCAGAGAAGCCAGAAAGAATATGCCTGCTGGTGGAGTGGTGGAAAAGAGAGAAGAGGAAAACGAAGACTTTGTTGTGTTGACGCGGACAGTCAGGAGTGGCATGGCGCGGCCTGTACCAGAGAGCAAACATGATCGTGAATCTCATTCTGGGAAAAGGAGAAAGAAACAAAAGGTAAGAAGGGGTAGATTTTGTGCAGTTGATATAAGGGTTGAAACGGGTACAAAATTTCTACTCGGGTACCCGTCTAATAATTACCAGTGGTACATGGGTATCCGGGTACCCATACAAATGGATAATTTGTGAAGTAAGATGGCCCAAATCAGCTATAATGTAGGAGCAATCCACCAATGAGAACATGCAGGCGAGTTGACTCGGCTGAGTTAATCTAGTTATGCCTCCTTTCGAAGAAAAAGGGAGTATATTGTTTTGCAAGTGTCAGTCGGTCGGTCCGTCGGTCGGTCGGTCTGTCCGTAGACCAAACCTTGTCCGGAGCATAACTCCAAAAGTATTAAAGGTAGAATCATGAAACTTCATAGGTGGATAGATCTCATTATGGAGAGGTGCAGTGCACAAAAACCGTAACTCTGCCAATCAAATTTTTGGAGTTATTGCCCTTTTGTTGATTTTATAACTTGATTCTTGTCCGGAGCATAACTCAGAAAGTATGTAAGGTAGAATCATGAAACTTTACAGGTGGATAGATCTCATTATGGAGAGGTGCAGTGCACAAGAATCGTAACTCTGCCGATCAAATTTTTTGAGTTATTGCCCTTTGTTGATTTTCAAATTTTATTCTTGTCCAGAGCATAACTCAAAAAGTATGTTAGGTAGAATCATGAAACTTTACAGGTAGATAGATCTCATTATGGAGAGGTGCAGTGCACAAGAACCGTAACTCTGCCGATCAAATTTTTGGAGTTATTGCCCTTTGTTGATTTTTAGCTCCACTGGCCTTTCAGGCCAGCGGGCTATTGTCATGGCGGTGTGTCCGTCGTGCGTGCGTCCGTCCGTGCGTCCGTAAACTTTTTCTTTAAAAATCTTCTTCTCAAAAACTACTGGATGGATTTCAACCATACTTCACAGGAATGATCCTTGGGTGACCCTCTCTCAGATTCCTTCAAAGAATATGGATTGAATCAGCATAACCTGAGTTATCTGCCCTTGAATGTCAAAAATAGCAGGTTTTGACTAGTTTTCTTCTAAAATCTACAAATATTGAACAATCAAGACAAAACTTTGACAGAATCATGCTGACTACAAGATCTTGCCTTGGTAAAATTTTCAGCTTGATCTGAATTTTACATCATGAGTTATGTGCCCTTGAAATTGACAAAATTGCCATTTTCAGCTGTATTTTGACTTTGTTTTCACTCTAGCAACTACAAATATTGACTAAACAAGACAAAACTTTGACAGAATAATACTGACTATAAGATCTTGCCTTGGTAAAATTTTCATCTTGATCTGAATTTTACATCATGAGTTATGTGCCCTTGAAATTGCAAAAAATTGCTATTTTTGGCTCTATTTTGCTGGTTTTGACTTTATTTTTACTATAAAATCTATAAATATTAACCAATCAAGACAAAACTTGGACAGAATATATATAAGCATTATATGCTGCCTGTGTGTAATTTTCAGCTTGATCGGAATCTTACGTCATGAGTTATGTGCCCTTGAATTTGACAAAATTGCCATTTTCGACTTTGTTTTCACTCTAACAACCACAAATGTTAACCAATCAAGATGATACTTGGAAAGAATCTTGTTGACAACAAGATCTTGCTTATGTGTAATTTTCAACATGATCACACTGTTACAATCTGAGTTATGTGCCCTTGAAATTGACAAAATTTCTGTTTTTCGACACTTTTTCCACTCTTGAAGCCACAAATATTGACTAATATAGACAAAATTTGAATAGAATGATAGTGACCATAACATCTTGCATGTGTTTAATTTTCGATTTGATTTTAAATATACGTACTGAATTATTTGTCTTTGAATTTGGCAAAATCACAGTTTTCAATTTTATTATCGCTCTAACATCCCTAAAATAGTAGTCAATCATTTACTTTCTTTCTGCATTGACCACATGATTGCTGCTTTTGACTTTGTTTTCGCTGTAAGAACCATAAGTATTCAAAAATCTAGTCAAAACTTGGATTTGATATAAGAAATTCAGGACTGTGGAGCGACTCAAGACCTTCAGGTCTTTCTAGTATAATTTGATTCTTGTCTGGAGCATAACTCAAAAAGTATGTATGGTAGAATCATGAAACTTTACAGGTGGATAGATCTCATTATGGAGAGGTGCAGTGCACAAGAACCGTAACGATGCCGATCAAATTTTTGGAGTTTTTGCCCTTTGTTGATTTTCAAACTTGATTCTTGTCCGAAGCATTACTCAAAAAGTATGTTAGGTAGAATCATGAAACTTTACATGTGGATAAATTTCATTATGGAGAGGTGCAGTGCACAAGAACTGTAACTCTGCCGATCAAATTTTTTGAGTTATTGCCCTTTGTTGATTTTTATAACTTGATTCTTGTCCGGAGCACAACTCAAAAAGTATGTAAGGTAGAATCATGAAACTTTACAGGTGGATAGATTTTATTATGGAGAGGTGCAGTGCACAAGAACCGTAACTCTGCCGATCAAATTTTTGGAGTTATTGCCCTTTGTTGATTTTATAATTTGATTCTTGTCCGGAGCATAACTCAAAAAGTATGTAAGGTAGAATCATGAAACTTTACAGGTGGATAGATCTCATTGTGGAGAGGTGCAGTGCACAAGAACCGTAACGATGTCGATCAAATTTTTGGAGTTATTGCCCTTTGTTGATTTTCAAACTTGATTCTTGTCCGAAGCATTACTCAAAAAGTATCTTAGGTAGAATCATGAAACTTTACATGTGGATAAATTTCATTATGGAGAGGTGCAGTGCACAAGAACGGTAACTTTGCTGATCAAATTTTTTGAGATATTGCCCTTTGTTGATTTTATAACTTGATTCTTGTCCGGAGCACAACTCAAAAAGTATGTAAGGTAGATTCATGAAACTTTACAGGTGGATAGATTTTATTATGGAGAGGTGCAGTGCGCAAGAACCATAACTCTGCCGATCAAATTTTTGGAGTTATTGCCCTTTGTAGATTTTACACTTAATTCTTAACCTTGCCTATATCTCATGTCCTTTTACACATACAGCCTTGATATCTCACACATAGATACCTCGTATCAACATTGTTTACATTTGACCATGACTTTGGACATTGTGACCTTGACCTTGGAGTTTTACCTACTTTGAAAAAAATTAAAGCGGCCATATATCTCATGACCTATTACACATACAGCTTTGATATTTCACACATGGACACTTACCAAGACCTTTCACAATTGACCATGACCTTGGACCTTGTGACCTTGACCTTGGAGTTTGACCTACTTTTAAAAAGCTTTAACCTGGCTGATATATCATGTCCTTTTACACATGCAGCATTTATATTTGACACATGGAAACCTCCGACCAAGACCTATCACATATGACTATGACCTTGGACCTTGTGACCTTGACCTTGGAGTTTGACCTACAATTGAAAAAATTAAAGTGGGCCTATATCTCATGTGCTATTACAGATACAGCCTTGATATTTCACACATGGAAACATCCTACCAAGACTTTTCACATTTAACCATGAGCTTGTGACCTTGACCTTGGAGTTTGACCTACTTTTAAAAAGCTTTAACCTAGCCAATATATCATGTCCTTTTACACATACAGCCTTGATATTTGACTCATGGACACCTAAGACCAAGACCTTTCAAGTTTGACCATGACCTTGGACCTTGTGACCTTGACCTTGATGTTTGACCTACATTTATAATACATTAACCTGGCCTATTTTTCATGTCATTTTACACATACAGCCTTGATATTTCACACATGGTCACTTTCAACCAAGACATTTCACTTTTGACCATGACCTTGGACCTTGACCTTGGAGTTTGACCTACTTTTAAAAAACTTAAACTAGGCTTATATCTCATGTCCTGTTACCTATACAGTCTCGATATTTTACACATGGACACCGCCTACCAAGACCTTTCACATTTGACCATGCCCTTGGCCTGTGTGACCTTGACCTTGGAGTTTGACATACTTTTTAGAAATCTTTAACCTGGCCTTTATCTTATGTCCTATTACACCTACAGCCATGATATTTCACACATAGACACCTCCTACCTAGACCTTCCACATTGGACCATGACCTTGAATATTGCAGCCTTGACTTTGGAGTTTGACCTACTTTTAAAAAAACTTAAACCAGGCATATATACCATGTCCTTTTACACCTATAGCCTTGATATTTCACACATGGACACCTCCAACCAAGACCTTTCACATTTGACCATGATCTTGACCTTGGCATTTGGCCTACTTTTAAAAACTTTAACCTGGCATATATTTCATTTTACTTTTACATATGCAGCCTTGATATTTCACACATGGACACCTCCTACCAAGACCTTTCATATTTGACCATGACCTTGGACCTTGTTACCTTGACCTTGGACTTTAACCTACATCAAAAATTAATGTAGGCCCTTGAGGGGGCATATATGTTTTACAAACATCTCTTGTTAAAGTATAGGAGCAATCCACCAATAAGAACATGCAGGCGAGTTGACTCGGCTGAGTTAATCTAGTTATAGTATAGGAGCAATCCACCAATAAGAACATGCAGGCGAGTTGACTCGGCTGAGTTAATCTAGTTATAGTATAGGAGCAATCCACCAATAAGAACATGCAGGCGAGTTGACTCGGCTGAGTTAATCTAGTTATAGTATAGGAGCAATCCACCAATAAGAACATGCAGGCGAGTTGACTCGGCTGAGTTAATCTAGTTATAGTATAGGAGCAATCCACCAATAAGAACATGCAGGCGAGTTGACTCGGCTGAGTTAATCTAGTTATAGTATAGGAGCAATCCACCAATAAGAACATGCAGGCGAGTTGACTCGGCTGAGTTAATCTAGTTATAGTATAGGAGCAATCCACCAATAAGAACATGCAGGCGAGTTGACTCGGCTGAGTCAACTCGCCTGCATGTTCCCATTAGTGGATTTCCAAATGAATCCTCCTTATAGTGTAATCCTTGACAACATGTTGTACACTATTTTCATCATTGTATAACCTTTTGACTGTCTAAATATGTGTAATAATAATTAGTTGAAGTTGAAAGCCAACATTAATCATCGGCTAATGGGTAATAAATTTTTATCCAGATACTGAAAATTTTGTACCCTTCTTTTGGGTACCCGGGTACTTGTTTCACCCTCTAGTGGATATGCACTTCACTGATATCCTTGGGCTACAGTGGATCCAGGATATCTGAATGGGTCGAGAGTTATATGCCCTTGAAATTGACAAAATTGCGGTTTTTGACTGTTTTCGACCTTGTTTACACTCTAGAATCTACAATTATTGACCATTCAAAAGAAAACTTGAACACAATGTTGGAGACCATAATATCTCGGATGAGTTCGATTTTCTGTCTGATCGGATCAGAAAGATGAGTTATGTGCCCTTGAATTTGACAAAATTGCCGTTTTCGGCTGTTTTCGACCTTGTTTACACTCTAGAATCTACAATTATTGATCAAGCAAGACAAAACTTGGACACATTGTTGGGGACTATAACATTTCAGATGAGTTTGATTTTCAGTCCGATCTGTTAAGAAAGTTGAGAATTATGTGCCCTTGAATTTGACAAAGTTGCGGTTTTTGACTGTTTTTGACTTTGTGTACATACTAGAATCTACAATTATTGACCAATCAAGATAAAACTTGGACACAATGTTGGAGACCATAAGATTTCAAGGGAGTTTGATTTTTGGTCTGATTGAATTAGAAAGTCGAGAGTTATGTGCCCTTGAATTTGACATATTTGCGGTTTTTGACTGTTTTTGACCTTGTTTACACTCTAGAATCTACAATTATTGATCAACCAAGACAAAACTTTGACACTATGCTGCTGATTATAAGACCTTGCATGAGCTGAATTTTACTTCAATAAAATGAGAAAGTGGTCAGTCATGCATGTGCTCTTGAATCTGACAAAATTGCTGTTTCGACTCTAACAACCACAAATAATGAACAATCAAGACGAAATTTGGATTATGATGTTAATAACGATAAGATCTTGGATAAATGAATTTAGGGATAATTAGAATAGAATTTGCTCGATTATCTGCCTTTCAAGTTTTACTCTAAAAACCTCAAATAGTGACTAATCAAGACAAAACTTGACACAATGTTATTGACCATAAGTTTTTCAGTCTTAAAGTCTTAACCCATTACTGTGCAGTGACGCCTTTTGACTCCCTCACAAGAAAAGGCTAGGGAAAACATTGTTGAAAATGAAAAAATTGCTTGTGACAAGCAATTTCTTCATTTCCCACAATGTTTTCTACCCTAAAAGTCATAAAGTTTCAAAATTTCTTTGCATTGAAAATGTTGTCTGCAACTTCTTTCGATTTGGACAACCCTAATATTTTGTCTTTTGGGAAAGGGTTAAATATCAATTGAATTGAACAAAACAGTGACTCACATCATTTTAGTTCAGGTGAGCGATATAGGACCATCATGGTCCTCTTGTCCTAGTTTAACCCAATTTTTATTGGATTTCTGCTTGAAAATGGAGAAATCAGGCTACAGAGTGGGTTTGTGTGAACTCCCCGAAATTTGTTTGAACCGCGAACCAACCCCCTGTTGATCCGTCAATGGTGGGGTTACTATTTGAATTATGGCTGCTCAGGTCCATTGGATGAGGCTTTAAATCTAAGTCCTTTCCAAAAAAGGGATTATTGATGTTTAGCTACATTTAAAAATTGTTATTCTTACTCTTAGCCTAGCCCTATCTGTGTCATGCTTTTAAAACGTCTGCAAACTCTTGTTACATTGGCTAGCCAGATAGAATAAGATCAGCCTGCACATATGTGCGGTCTGGCCTTATTTTATCCAATTTGTTTTTAAGAACAATGATTTACAATGTTTACCTGTACAGGTTGAAACCCACACTGGAAAAGAAGGAGAAAGGGTTCGTTACTTTGCTGATGATGACCAATTTGATCTCAAGACTCTGGTAGGTACCAAAATTTATCTTTCTCAAATAGCAAAAATTTGAACTGTACCAATTTCAGAGCACCTTTAGACAGCAAAATTGAGGATGATATAATAGATTTGGTGTACAATATAGCTTTGAAAGTTTGAGGCAAAGGAGAAACTGCTGGACATCATCAGTTTCTTCTTTTGTCTCAATGTTTTCCCAAGCCTATTATATTAGGGACATAAAACCAGGTCTTGTTTGTGGGAAAGGGTTAAATTGTATAATAGAATTTTTGGTGAATAAAATTACATGTAAGCTTATGAAAACCAACCCTTTACTATCTAGGAAAAAATCTTCAATACAAGATATTCCAACTTGTGCATATACATACTCATAATATGGTCTATTACACTGTCTGACATAGAAATTTAAGAATGATCCAACGTAACCCATTACCACACAATGACGCCTTTTGACACTCCTTAAGATAAAGATTTTTGCATTTTGGAAAACATTGTGGAAAATGAAGAAATTGCAATTTCTTCATTTCCCGCAATGTTTTCTCATAAGAATGACCAAAAAATGTAAAATTCCATTGGCATGAAATTGTTGCCCGCAACATGTTTGAATTTTGACGAGTCTAAAATTTGACATCTGTTAAAGGGTTAAAAGAGGAAAATTGTGCAGTAGAGTCAGAGACAAAGTACATGTATTTAATATTGAAAAAGAAAAAAAACTGATTATTCTTTCCCCATAAATTCTATTCTCAAGATCTACATGTGTTTTAGATTTGATAATCTAGGTAATTTCATCTATAATGTGAATATTCTTCAAGAAAAACTACTATTGATATACCACAGTACATGTATTTTGTTGCTTTTTGTGTGTGTTTGTCTGTGCACAGCAGTATTGCCTTTCCAATTTACAATTTTCTGTCATAGAAAGCATTATTAGCTCCACTGGCCTTTCAGGCCAGCGGGCTATTGTCATGGCGGTGTGTCCGTCGTGCGTGCGTCAGTGCGTCCCTGCCTCAGTGCGTCCGTAAACTTTTTCTTTAAAAATCTTCTTCTCAAAAACTACTGGATGGATTTCAACCAAACTTCACAGGAATGATCCTTGGGTGACCCTCTCTCAGATTCCTTCAAAGAATGTGGATTGAACCAGAATAATCTGAGTTATCTGCCCTTGAATATCAAAAATAGCAGGTTTTGACTTTACTTTTCTTCTAAAATCCATAAATATGGAACAATCAAGACAAAACTTTGACAGAATGATGCTGACTACAAGATCTTGCCTTGGTAAAATTTTCAGCTTGATCTGAATTTTACATCATGAGTTATGTGCCCTTGAAATTTACAGAATTGCCATTTTCGGCTGTATTTTGACTTTGTTTTCACTCTAGCAACTACAAATATCGACTAAACAAGTCATAACTTTGACAGAATGATGCTGACTATAAGAGCTTGCCTTGTTACAATTTTCAGCTTGATCTGAATTTTTTAGCATGAGTTAAGTGCCCTTGAAATTGCCAAAAATAGCAATTTTTGGCTCTATTTTGCTGGTTTTGACTTTATTTTTACTCTAAAATCTTCAAATATTGACCAATCAAGACAAAACTTGGACAGAATATATATAAGCACTATATGCTGCCTGGGTGTAATTTTCAGCTTGATGAGTTATGTGCCCTTGAATTTGACAAATTTGCCATTTTCGACTTTGTTTTCACTCTAACAACCACAAATGTTAACCAATCAAGATGATACTTGGAAAGAATCTTGTTGACAACAAGATCTTGCTTATGTGTAATTTTCAACATGATAACACTGTTACAATCTGAGTTATGTGCCCTTGAAATGGACAAAATTTCAGTCTTCGACACTTTTTCCACTCTTGAAGCCACGAATATTGACTAATATATACAAAATTTGAACAGAATCATAGTGACCATAAGATCTTGCATGATTGTGTTCAATTTTCGATTTGATTTTAAATATACATACTGAATTATGTGTCCTTGAATTTGGCAAAATCACAGTTTTCAATTTTATTATCGCCCTAACATCCCTAAAATATTAGTCAATCATTTACTTTCTTTTTGCATTGACCACATGATTGCTGCTTTTGACTTTGTTTTTGCTGTAAGAACCACAAGTATTCAAAAATTTAGTCAAAATTTGGATTTAATATTAAAAGAAATTCAGGGCTGTGGAGCGACTCAAGACCTTCAGGTCTTTCTAGTGTTCTTATTACTTCCCATTAATAAAAAAAAAAATGAAACTAATATCATGACTTTAAAACTATGTGTTACAGGTTGAAAGGGAGAAAATGGGAACTGCAGAGGACCAGAATGCCATGTTTTCTAGACTTGCTGGCAGGGTATGTATATTCCTTTCTGAACCATTTCTCGAACAACAAAATTTCCTGTCAAAACTCTTTTGGAAAGGGTTAATTATTCATTTGATTAATCATCAATACAATCAATGATTTGATTTTGTTAACCTATTTAGACGAATAGCTGGAGGCTCGGTTAGGATGTTGTGGTAGTACTGGTATGAGAAACGACAGAATTCCATGGTTAAGCGCTCCAGATGCCGAGATATGACCATAGCAATTGAAAACGGCATTAAACCTCTATCAAACAACTTATTCTTCCCACAGGCTATGAAGACACAGGGTGATGATTTCCAAGTAGATGACATATTTCTGTCCAAGGCCAACAAGAAACAAGCAGAGTCTGTTGAGGAGGAGAGAGATAGGGCCAGGGCTATCATGGGTGAGCTCAGTTTTTATACGCCGCCGGAGGCGGACGTATATTGGCGTCATCTTCTCCGTCTGTCCGTCCGTCCGTCCATCCGTCCATCCGTCCGTACGTCCGTCCACTTTTCTTGTCAACGCAACTCCTCCTAAGTTTCTGGCTGGATCTTCTTGAAACTTGGTCAATGTTATCACCTCAATTGGTAGATGTGCATGAAGGAAGGATTTTATGGTTCATTGATTTTTGCCTGAGTTATGCCCCCTTAAAACTCTCTGGAGCGGCGTATATTGTGACCATGGCACTCTTGTTATCCCTTTTCCAAACAACAAAATTATCACATGGTCCAATTTGAAAGCTGCTGCAGAAGACAAAGCAAATATTGAATATTCACAAATTTCCTGATATTTATTTTACTTCCATTTTTGTCACCTGCAGCTGTGTTCAAAGTGGACGTTTCTAAAACTGGTGTTTAGGAAAGGGTTGACCCATCACCAGATGGCAAAAAATTAGGCTTGTCTAAATTCAAACCTGTTGCAGACGACAATTCTTAAGTAAATGAAAATAAACATTCTTTGGTCTATTGGGGTCAAAAACATGGGAAATGAAGAAATTGCTGGTCACAAGCAATTTCTTCATTTTCCACAATGTTTTCAAAAGCTTTTATTTTGTTTGGTGTTAAAGGCATCAATGTGTGGTAATGCATTATGGGTTAATTAACCAGAAGTATTTAAATATTTTTGTCATTATCATCATCAAACATTTGAAATTGTCCTTTTGTATTGTCCCCTGACGCCTCTCTTCTTGTTTCCCCAATGAATAAACCCATTTCCAAACGACAAAGTTTCAGATTAGTCCGATTTCAAAATTGTTACAATTTCATGTAGGTACTTTTCACATTATGATTGGGTTAAAAACATTGTGGGAAATGAAGAAATTGCCAGAAGTATTTCCTCTTGAGAATTACGGGTCTTCTGTCATTATCAAATACAAAATGTATTTGAAATGGTCCTTTGATTTTGATTTATATGTTTTATTTTACAGAACACAAACAAATGGCCTCGTCTATGGAGAAATGTCATTTCTGTTTTGCCAAAGTTGAGAAGCATCTTATTGTTGCCATAGGAACAAAGGTATTGTAATGTAACATGTCAATATGTGTATAACAGCAAATTTTCTTGTCTAGTTTTTTAATCGGGATTTTTATGCTCCCCGAAGGGAGAGCATATAGTTGCCGCTTCGTCTGTCCGTCCGTCCATCCGTCCGTCCGAAGCGATTTCTCTATAACCCTTGGGCCAAATCAAATGAAACTTACCATGTGAACTCCCAGTGATTGGGAAAGACATTTCTTCAATGGGACAATGTCGCTTCGACTTACAAAATCAATGTGACATTATGAAAATTGATGTGACAATTATAGGGTAAAATTGCTCCATTCTCATATACAGCAAAATTCAATGGGACAAGGGCCCACTCATTAGCTAAAACAATGTGACATTTGGAATTTCAATGTGACTATGGAGCATGGCGCAGGCCTTTCCCAGTCACTGAACTCCCTATGACATAATGCCGATGCACTTTTCCCAGTTTTTGGATTTGAGGCCTCGTCATGGGAAAAGGGGACTTAAGGTCAAATACACTTTTTTTCTAATTTCTCATAGTCTAATGGTCAGAATTTGATGAAATTTCATATTTGAGTAGCAAATCAGATGCCCTTGACAATAAACTACTTCAAATTTGCGTATAAAAAGTATGTCATGGAAAAAGGGGGCTTATCGTTTGTTAGCTTAATCTTAGCTCTGTATGGCATACATTTATTGTGACAAAGCCTTATTCGGGGAGCATTGTCCGTCTCTGACGGCTCTTGTTATTTAAAGGAAATAAATTGATAGCTTTGTCATATCTCTGTAATCATCTGTCTTTGTAGTGTCCAAACTTACTGATCTAGTTGTCTCATTTTCCACTAGAAATCTGTATTAAAGAGATTCATTATTTGTCAGATTATATAACATATATTTTAAGGCAACCTAATATAGATAATCCTTTTCTTAAGACCAGAATTAATCGCATGGCGCAGTTGGTAGCGCATCGGATTCTCACTCGTTAGGTCTCGGGTTTGATCCTGTTCACAGCAAATTTCCTTTCAGTCAAAATTGTCTCATAACAATAGTTCGATATCTTTAATCTATTTTGGCAAGCAGCTTTATGCTGGGTTAGGATGTTGTGGTAGTACTGGTATTAGAAACAGCAGGAATTCGTGGTTAGGTGCTCCAGCTGCCGCGATATGACCATGGACGTTTAAAACGGCACTAAACCCCAAACAAACAAACTGAATTAAATCTGATTACACTACAGGTATATTTGAGCCTACCAGCCACCAAGTCCCTGACAGAAGGACACTGTCTTATTGTACCCATGCAGCATGTGGCTTCAGCAACCACCGTGGATGAAGATGTGTGGAGTGAAATACAGGTACTGGTACTCTCATTATAGCCAGATGTTTAATCCTTTCCCAAATGACAGAATTTTATGGTGATCCACTTCAAAAACTGCCACAAATGACAAATGGAAGTAATTTAAGATAGAATTTGTGTAAAATATGACATAGAAAATATTGAGACAAAAGGAGAAACTGCTGGTTAGCAGCAGTTTCTTCTTTTGTTTCAATGTTTTCCCAAGCCATTTCAATTAGGGACGTCAGAACCAGGTCTTGTTTGGGAATGGGTTAATCCATTACCACACAGTGACACCTTTCGACACTCCACAAGATAAAGGCTTTGGAAAACATTATGGAAAATGTAGAAATTGCTTGTGAATAGCAATTTCTTCATTTCCCACAATGTTTTCTACACAGAAAGGCCGAAACAATATATAAATTATAAGTTCGTCCACTTGGAATTGTCATCTGCAACATCTTTGAATTTTGACCTGTATAAAATTTTGTTGTTTGGTAATGGGTTAATCAACATCTTACTAGATCTATAGCATTACCAACATCAATTGAGCCAAGCTCGGATAGCTCAGTCGGTAATGTTTGAGTCTGTCAATCCATGGGTCACGAATTCAAACCCCGGCTTTGCCTGTATCCATTCTGACATTTGACAAAACTAATCTGTCTTTCACCAATGGGTGTAAATCATCTATGTGAGAGAGCAGCCGGAGGATTGGTTTGGATATTGTGGTAGTTCTGGTGCAAGAAATACAAGGAATCCATGTTTTGCCATATCGGCCAGAATATTTTGGAATGAAATCAGCATAATAAGTCCCACATGGACTTTATTCATCTAAGAATCTTGTCTTTTGTTTTGTGTTTTAATTGGGGGGGGGGGGGGGGGGGGGGGGGGTTCCATGCAATACAAAACAATTTCTGTCTGCAATGGTGTTTTAATCCATTACCAGCTGACAAAATTTTGGAGCAGTCCAAATGCAAAAGATGTTGCAGACAAGAGTTTCAGGGGAATAAGTTTTAATTTGTTTGACTTTTTAGCGAGCCGGGACTATGTCCGGGGAGCTAATGTCACAGCCCTAGTGTCGGCATCAGCGTCGGCGTCGCATCTTCAAAAACTTTAACCTGGTCTATATCTCAGGCACTATTTGAGATACAGCATTGATACTTCACACATGGATACCTCCTGCCAAGACATTTCATTTGGGACCATGACCTTTGACCTAGTGACCTTGACCTTGGAGTTTGACCTACTTTTAAAAAACTTAAACCTGGCCTATATCTCATGCACTATTACAGATAGAGCCTTGATATTTCAGATATGGATACCTCATGTCAAGACCTTGACCTTGAGACCATGACCTAGTGACCTTGACCTTTGCCCTTGAACTGCTTTTTTTGTGACAAGCTCTTGTATAGGCGAGCTACGTTGTCCGCGGACAACTCTTCTTCTATAGAAAACATTGTGGGAAATGATGAAATTGCTTATCACAAGCAATTTCTTCATTTTCCACAATGTTTTCCAAAGATTCTATCTTTTGGGTAGTCAAAAAGAGTCAATGTGTAGTAAGTGGTTAATGCTTCTATAAGATATTTTAAACTTAATTGCATTTTGTTTTTCCAGTTATTCAGGAAAACCCTCACCAAAATGTACAATGACCGTGATGAAGATGTGGTGTTCATGGAAACCAGCATGAAGCTGAAATACTTTCCACATATGTGTATTGAGGTCATACCATTTGATAGAGAAGTTGGTGATACAGCCCCTATATATTTCAAGGTAAACAATTTCAGCTAATACCAACTGAATTTGTATACCAATGTAATTTAAGGATTACAATTTACAACCCATCATTTATTGCAAAACACTTTGTGAAACTTAGGGTGTCATCCATTACAATGGAAATTGACAAGGATATCCCTCATCAATTTCCGTTGCCATGGATGATGCCAGTAAATTGACGAGGCTATTTCTTGTCAATTTCCGTTGTTACAGATGAAGCCAGAAGATGCATGAAGCGCCTGGTATCCAATGATGGGTTGTAATCCTTAACTGATGATCTGAACAACTACATGTAGTTACTTTTTCTGCTAGATACTGTATAGCACTTTATTTCTGCAGGGTCCAAATTCTACGGTTTTTGCTAAATTCAGCCGGATTAAATTTCTGCGTAACTTTTTTTTGCGGTCATTCACTTTACCAAATTAAGGATTTTATTTCTGTGCTATGAAATCAGTTTTCAAATATATTTTTAGCTCCACTGGCCTTTCAGGCCAGCGGGCTATTGTCATGGCGGTGTGTCCGTCGTGCGTCAGTGTGTGCGTGCGTCCGTAAACTTTTTCTTTAAAAATCTTCTTCTCAGAAACTACTGGATGGATTTCAACCAAACTTCACAGGAATGATCCTTGGGTGACCCTTTCTCAGATTCCTTCAAAGAATTTTGATCGAACCAGAATAACCTGAGTTATCTGCCCTTGAATGTCAAAAATAGCTGGTTTTGACTTTATTTTTGCTCTAAAATCTACAAATATCAACCAATCAAGACAAAACTTGGACAGAATATATATAAGCATAATATCCTGCCTGTGTCTAATTTTCAGCTTGATCTGAATTTTACATCATGAGTTATGTGCCCTTGAAATCGACAAAATTGCTATTTTCGGCTCTATTTTGACATGTTTTCACTCTAGCAACTACAAATATCGACAAATCTTGAGAAAACTTTAACAAAATGTTGGTGACTATAAGATCTTGCCTTGATGTAATTTTCAGCTTGATCTGAATTTTACATCATGAGTTATGTGCCCTTGAAATTGACAAAATTACCATTTTCGGCTCTATTTTTACTTTGTTTTCACTCTAGCAACTACGAATACTGATTAATCAAGACAAAACTTGTAGAGAATATTGGTGACCATAAGATCTTGCCTTGGTATAATTTTCAGCTTGATCTGAATTTTATATCATGAGTTATGTGCCCTTGAAATTGACAAAATTACTATTTTCGGCTCTATTTTGACTTTGTTTTCACTCTAGCAACTACAAATACTGATTAATCAAGACAAAACTTGTACAGAATATTGGTGACCATAAGATCTTGCCTTGGTATAATTTTCATCTTGATCTGAATTTTATATCATGAGTTATGTGCACTTGAAATTGACAAAATTGCCATTTTCGGCTCTATTTACTTTGATTTCACTCTAGCATCTACAAATATGGACTAATCAAGACAAAACTAGAACAGAATGTTGGTGACGATTAGATATTGCCTTTGTGTAATTTTCAGCTTGAACCATAAGAAATTCAGGCCTGTGGAGCGACTCAAGACCTCCAGGTCTTTCTAGTTTTGAAATATGATGCTGCAAAATATTCAACTTATCCTGTGATTGATAAGGGATATATATCTATAAAGTTGTTATCGGAAACGATGGCGTATACAAATAGGTGTGAAAAGAAAGATGTGTCAAAATCAGTCAAACTTAAAATCATTGTTTATGGACTAACATAAATGTCCTATCTACACCTAAATTAAAGCTGTAGCTACACTATTTTTGAATGTGAAAGGACTCCATTGTTATGAAAGTGTGCTCTGCATGAGGGGGGTAAGTGTTTCTTTTGTCAAATTTACTAACTAAAGTTGCAGAAACTACATACAACTAGGGTTAAAATTCTGCGGATTTTATTTCTGCGGTGCTGTCCAAGACTGCAGAAAAAGCAGAAATAAAGTCCCCGCAGAAATAAAGTGCTATACGGTATGACAAATAGAACCTACATTGAACAATCTCTGACACAGATATCTTAATTATACCCCCCACAACGAAGTTATGGGGGGGTATACTGGAATCAGGTTGTCCGTCTGTCCGTCCGTCCGTCTGTCCGTCCGTCCGTCCGTCCGTGGACATAATCTTGTGTCCTCTTCTCCTCCCACAGTTTTTGACCAATTTTTTATACGCCCGTCGAAGACGGGACGTATTATGGGATCACCCGTGATGTCCGGCGTCCGGGCGTCCGGCGGCGTCCACTTTTTTGTCCGGAGCATAACTCTGTCACCTTAAGTCAGATTGACTTTAAACTTGGCAGTTATATTCTTCTCATCATTACGGAGTGCAGTGCACAAGAACCATAACTCTACCTGGCTTATTTTTTGAGTTATTGCCCTTTGTTGTTTTTCATACTTGAATCTTGTCCGGAGTATATCTCTAAAAGTATAATAGCTAGGATCATGAAACTTCATGGGTGTATAGATCTCACGAAGGGGGAGTGCAGTGCACAAGAACCATAACTCTACCTGGCTTGTTTTTTGAGTTATTGCCCTTTGTTGTTTTTCATACTAGAATCTTGTCCGGAGTATATCTCTAAAAGTATAATAGCTAGGATCATGAAACTTCATGGGTGCATAGATCTCACAAAGGGGGAGTGCAGTGCACAAGAACCATAACTCTACCTGGCTTATTTTTTGAGTTATTGCCCTTTGTTGTTTTTCATACTTGAATCTTGTCCGGAGTATATCTCTAAAAGTATAATAGCTAGGATCATGAAACTTCATGGGTGTATAGATCTCACGAAGGGGGAGTGCAGTGCACAAGAACCATAACTCTACCTGGCTTGTTTTTTGAGTTATTGCCCTTTGTTGTTTTTCATACTAGAATCTTGTCCGGAGTATATCTCTAAAAGTATAATAGCTAGGATCATGAAACTTCATGGGTGCATAGATCTCACAAAGGGGGAGTGCAGTGCACAAGAACCATAACTCTACCTGGCTTATTTTTTGAGTTATTGCCCTTTGTTGTTTTTCTTACTTGAATCTTGTCCGGAGTATATCTCTAAAAGGATAATAGCTAGGATCATGAAACTTCGTGGGTGTATAGATCTCACAAACGGGGAGTGCAGTGCACAAGAACCATAACTCTACCTGGCTTAGTTTTTGAGTTATTGCCCTTTGTTGTTTTTCATACTTGAATCTTGTCAGGAGTATATCTCTAAAAGTATAATAGCTAGGATCATGAAACTTCATGGGTGTATAGATCTCATCAAAGAAGAGTGCAGTGCAAAAGAACCATAATTCTAGCTGGTCTATTTTTTGAGTTATTGCCCTCTGTCATTTTTCATACTTCCTTTTTGTCCAGGGCATATCTCGAAAAGTATAATATCTAAGACCATGAAACTTTTACCAATCTGCTCCCCCTGTCGACATAAAGCAGTGTTACGGGCGTATCTTGTGACAGTTTGACACCTTGTCTGAAATGTTATCAGGATGTTTCTTATCATATGAAGTTGTGCACCTGCAATTTTCATCTTGATCCAGTCATTAGTTTCAGAGTTATGCCACTTTGAACTTTTTAGGGGGGGGGGGGGGGGGGGGGGAATAGTCAAAATTTACAATTTGGTTTCTGTGTTCTAACTCAAGAACCGTTTGACCTAGGATCAAGAAAATTTACACAGTTGTTGCCCATGACCCAAGGAGGTGCCCTATTGTTTTGGGGTCACCAAGGTCAAAGGTCAAGGTCACAGTTGGACTTTGTTTAAAATCTGTTTCCATGCTCTAAGTCAAGAACCTTTTGCCGATAGCCCTTTTTCAGTGACAAGGCCCTTATGGGGGGGTATTCGTCCGCTTTGCGACAGTTCTAGTTTACACTGATAATCTATATCAAATTAACAATATCCTTGATTGATAGTATTTTTCTTTTCTTTGATTTCCCTTAATGTTTATAATGCTGATACATTCCTATATCAACAGAAAGACTGTTCCATTTTGAGCACTGCTCCAGCCAAGAAAATGTTTGTTGATAAGATATATGACTTGTGCACAATATGGCAATGAAAATATTGAGGCAAAAGGAGAAAATGCGGATCTTTTTCAGCATTTTCTTCTTTTGCCTCAATTTTTATTGACATCAAAACAAAGGGGGGACGTTAACACAAAAGATAACAAACTTACTATCTCACAGAAAGCCACCCAGAAAACATGTAGTAAGTGGGCACTGGACAGAGAAAAAATTTACTGTTGTGACCAAAGCTTTGGCAGGCAGTATAGACTAAGATCAGCCTGCACAGACATGCAGTCTGATCTAAGCCTACACTGCCTGCTTTCTACTCCATTATTGTTGAAAAAACTTAAGCTTATCTTATTGCAATGTCTTTTAAATTGGTAGTATCTTTGAAACGAAATTTCAAATAAACAGTGAAATGGTTACGATACTATTTTACAGAAAGCCATCCTGGAGACAGGGAGTGAGTGGGCAGAGAACAAGAAGGTGGTGGATATTAGTCAAAAAGACATCAGACATGCTGTAAGTGTTAATATTGTTACTTTCTAATTGGCCAGACTCAAACTGTATTGATGCAGATTTTTTCGTAACACAGAATTTACCAATGTTGGTGACAAACACCTCAGCACATTAACCTTTTCCCACATGGAGCTGCTTTTTGATGCCCCACAAGAAAACAAAGCAATGGGAAAATATTTGGGAAAATGAAGAAATTGCTTGAGACAAGCAATTTCTTCATTTACCACACTGTTTTCTACCAAAAAAAGACCCAAAAATGTTAAATTTTATTCATTTGAAATTGTTGTCTGCAACATCTTTGAATTTTAATCAAAATCTTAAATTCTATTAACTTGAAATTGCCATCTGCAACATCGTTGAATTTGGACCAATCTAAAATATTTTCATGATTTGGTAATAGTTAAATTTTCATATCTGCAGGTACCCAAAGGATTTCCATATTTCTCTGTGGATTTTGGTAATGAAGGAGGATTCGCCCATGTGATAGAAGATGAAAGGACATTTCCAGCTTATTTTGGAAAGGTAGGTTCATTTTATGTATCATAATTCAACCCTTTACAAAAAAACAAAATATCAAATGGGTGGTCCAATTTGAAAGCTTGTGCAGATGACAAAATGAATATTTATGGTCATTGATTTTGACAACAATGTAGCACTGAAAATATTGAGACAAAAGGAGAAAATGCCGATTGACTGAAAAATGTAAAATTCCCTTCACTTGAAATTGATGTCTGCAACATCTTTGAATTTGTACCAGTCTGAAATTTTGTCGTCTGGTAATGGGTTAACTGTTACATGCGGCCCATTTAACTAATATAAATTGGTTCATACTAGTAAGAGAATGATGCAGACAAAACCTAATTAATCTTTTTTCCAAGCAATGTCTGGTTTTGGCTAGCCTTTGTTTGGAAAATAGATGAAAATGATGATAAACAACAGATTCTCCATTATGCAAGTCAATGTTTTTTATTTAACCCTCTTCCAAAGGACAAAACTTTAGGGTGGTCTAAATTCAAAGGGGTTGCAGAGGACAAAATAAATGGTATCTAAAGGAGAAAATATGCATGTTATAGCACAGAAAATATTGAGGCAAAAGGAGAAAATGCTGGTCATCAGCACTTTCTTCTTTTGCCTCAATGTTTTCCCAAGCATTTCCTGTTAGGGATGTCAAAACCTGGTGATGATTGGGAAAGGGTTAACCTCTTCGCTGCCCCGTGACGGCCTGAGCCGTCATGCGAAAATGTCGCTATACTGGGCCGTCATGAGGGGAGAACAATGTTTTTTTTCAAAGTTTAATAACAAAAAATGTTATTTCCAAAATGAATAAAAATATATTCGCTGAATATTATTTTCAATTATCTTTCAGAAAATATAAGGTTTTATACAGAGTGTCCCAAAAAAAACGGAACCCATTTTTGAAAGTACATTTCTCATGTATCAAGTAATATTTCTCCACCAAATTTACATATGCAATAGCAACGACAGTTTTCTATTAGCAGTTCAAATTTGATTGAAAAATAATGATTAGTTTTGAAAATATTGACATTCAAATGAATATACCCGGAAAACCATTTTAACACGATATCGATCTTTTCGTTTTGCAGCGCGCGCCTACACTCATTGAGTAAATTGACGCTATACAATTGGTTAATATATTCAAAACAATACAAAAATGATTTTGAAACATTGTATTCATAAAAGTGCATTTTCATTTCATCTTTTTTGCTAATAAATAAACTGTTAATGCTGCGAGCTGCCATGTAACTAAAATGAATACAAACGAAATATCCAAGTGCATCACAGACTCATGAATAATAATCATAGGCACTTATTTTATTTCTGACCAACATGCTGGTCACCGCTAAATTGAAAAGTATTACGGGTTTCATTGGACCTGACACTGACCTTTGTACAAAAATAACAGAAAATTCACCAAAAAGAATGAAATCATAGTCCACAGAAATGTATACTATGCAAGAAAATTAAGACTGGACTAATTTTAGGAAACATATCAAGCTTGTAATTTATGAAAATAAAAGTTAAAACTGCGCCATGTGAAATGAATCACATGATAATTTGAAATTAATTCAAACAACCACCCTAGATGGACTCAATTTGAACGTACAGAATGTGTACATATTAAATTTTGAGAAAATCGGTACATACATGTACTACAGTACAGAATTCAACAGCTGACCGTTAGTGCGCTTTCACGAAGAAACAAGACGCAAAAATCGATATCATGTCAGATCGGGTTTTTGTGTCATTATTAATTTGCTTATAACTTTTGAACCGATGTATATTTTTAAGTGAAATTTGGAACACAAATGCAAAAATGATGTATCTTCAGTACTGCAAATTCAAAAATTAGTTTTTTTGCTTACGCTTTTAAATATTTGACTTTGAATTAGGGTTCCGTTTTTTTTGGGACACTCTGTATAGTTTTATTAAATAGTTTTTCAGTTATAAGTTGATTTCTTACACTACCGTCAATTTCTTGGAAAATAGCTTGGCAAATAGGAACCAATTTTCCAATATTTGTCTGGCAGCGAAGGGGTTAAAGCCTGTACAAATTTTCTATTTAGATACGCCATGAATTTGTATTCAGGCTTCTGTAATGGAATTCAAACAGAGCAAGTAAAACTAAAAATTTGTTGTATTGCAAAGGCTTTACCATTTCCCAAACAGCGAAAATAGACTGTTCCAATTAAAAGCTGCTACAGAGGACAAAATTGGTGTAAATACATATGAAATTTGTGTTTATTATAGCTCAGAAAATTTTGAGACAAAAGGAGAAAATGCTGATTATCAGCATTTTCTCCTTTTGTCTCAATCTTTTCCCAAGCCTTTTCTATTAAGGATGTCCCAGGTCTTGTTTGGGAAAGGGTTAAATAAAAGAGATTTTCTTTTTTTCAGGAAATCATAGGAGGCATGATAGACGCAGACCACTCATTATGGAGAAAACCTCACAAGGAAAACTTTGATGCTCAACGGAAAAAAGTGCTACGGTTCTCAGAAATGTGGAAACCCTATGATTGGACACAGAACTTGTCTAAAAGTACACAAAGTGATAGCAGTAGTGATTCAGACTGATTAACCCTTTCCCAAATGACAAAATTTAAGGTGGTTCAATTTAAAAGCTGCTGCAGACAACAAAATGCATATTTGAAGACAGAATTTGAATAGCAGAAGCAAAGAAAATATTGAGGCAAAAGGAGAAACTGCTGATTATCAGCAGTTTCTTCTTTTGTCTCAATGTTTTCCAAAGCTATTTCTATTAGGGACATCAAAACGAGGTCTTGTTTGGGAAAGGGTTAATAGCTTATCAAAGTTGTTGAATTGTTTTACTGTTTGGCCTAGACTTAACCCTTTCCCAACTGATAAAAATTCAGATTGTTCTGGTTGGAAAGCAGCTGCAGAAGAGTCTGAGAAGACACAATTGGTGTTGACACCTGTGATTTGTGTACTATAATATATTACAGGAAATATTGAGGCAATAGAGAAAAAAATATGTTTATCAGCATTTTCTTCTTTTGTCTCAATGTTTCCCAAATTAAGCTGTTTGTATCAGGGACATCAAAACAAGGTCTTGTTTGGGAAAGGGTTTACTGGTTAACTGTCAAAAGACCTGCAAGTGTAAGCTAAAGTTCAAGAAGATACAGTTAGAGCTAGAAAGGTGCTGTTTTAACCCTTTCCCAAATGGCAAAAATATTTAATGTTCAAAACATGTTCGAAAGCTGATGCAGGCGACAAAATGGAAATTAATGAAGAAAGGATTTGTGTACAATACATTACAGAAAATATTGATACAAAAGGAGAAAATGCTGATAATCAGTATTTTCTTCTATTGCCTCAATATTTTCCCAAGCATTCTTTTAGAGTTTTTGAGAATGGGGGGAAAATGCTAGTTACCAGCACATTGTTGTTTTCCTTAAATGTTATGTCCAGCGATGTTAAAATTTAGGATTGAAATTATGTTTAACCGGTAATACCACACAATGACTCTTTTTGACTCCCCAAAAGATAAAAGCTTTGGAAAAAATTGAGGAACATGAAGAAATTGCTTGTGACAAGCAATTTCTTCATTTCCCACAATGTTTTCTACCAAAGAAGGTCCAAAAATATTTTGAATTAACTGAACTTGAAATTGTCGTCTGCGACATCTTTGAATTTGGACCGTCAAAAAGTTGTTGTTTGGTAATGGGTTAAAAACAGTTGAAGTCTTTTTATGCCCCCTGTATCAAAAGATTAGGGGCATATTGTTTTACTTGTGTCTGTATGTCTGTCTGTCTGTCCGAAGCCCTAACATTTGTCATTTTAGGGGTATTAGTGTTTCACAAGCACAGCTTGTTTATTGTATTTATTGAAAAGAATTTGTAACAAATAATAAATATTTCAACAATAATAACTCATTTGTCAATTGAGCTTGTAGTTTTCTTTCCATACTGTAAAATGACTGGCTTTCCTTTATATTGGTATCCATGGACAAGTTGAAGTGCTTCTCTTGCGGTTGATATCTCTGAAAAATGTACAAAGCTTCACTCTTTAACTCATAACCACACAGTGACTTTTTTGACGCCCCTCAATTAAAATGATTAAGAAAACATTGTGGAAAATGAAGAAATTGCTTGTAACAAGCAATTTCTTCATTTTCCACAATGTTTTCCAACCCAAAATGAAAAGACTTTTACAATTTCAACCTGCAATTGTGTTGTTAGGTAAAAGGTCAATTCTTGTATCAATTCAGCTTGTAGTTTTCTTTCCATACTGTATAATAACTGGCTTTCCTTTATATTGGTATCCATGGACAAGTTGTACTGCTTCTCTTGCAGTTGATATTTCTGAAAAATATTTAGCGATTCACTAGTTCACAGGAACAATTGACATATGGCAACTTTTAATTGAAATAGCCATTTAACAATCAAACAATTTATTCAGTAATCGTGTAATATCATGCAGAATCGAGAGGGATTAAAAGTTGAAAAAACTTGCTTCCCAATCGATGTAAAATAAATACGTTCAAAGGAACGTCTAAAGAAAGAACAAGAAGAATATGTAGCTTGTCCTAGCCCTTCCTTATCTGCATAAATTTTTACTCCTATTTGAAAACTGTTGCAGACGAAATATGGGGTGATTATGACATCATTTCGTATAAGAACAGAAAATATTGAGGCACAAGGAGAAAATGTGGGTAATCAGCATTTTTTTCTTTTGCCTCAATGCTTTTCCAAGCCTTTTCTGTTCAGGTCATCAAAACCAGGGTTGTTTTTTTAATAAAGATAAACATGGAGACATGGAGAGGGAGACTTCGCTCTAGACTGGGCAGCCAGGCCCCACCCTCGGAGGAGGACTAATCCACAGCCTGGATAAACTAAACATGATGATGATGATGATGATGATGATGATGATGATGATGATGAAACAAGAAGTATTTTTGAGTGATAGTTTCTTTGATAAAAGTGTTCATTGTTAAAATTACCGTTCCATGTTAAAAATACCAAACTCCAAATCAAAATGCCTGCCTTCAAACTGGATATGATTAGCAATTCATCTGGGTTTTTTTTTTTTTTTTTTTTTTTTGCTTTCATTCTGATTTCAAAAAAAAAAAAAAAAAAATTCAGACCTAAGTGGGCGAGCAGCTGGAGGCTCGGTAAGGGTGTTGTGGTAGTACTGGTTTGAGAAACAACAGGAATCCATGGGTAGGTGCTCCAGCCGCCGCGATATGACCCTGGTAGTTGAAAACGGCGTAAAACCCCAATAAACTCAAACTCAAATTCTGATTTCAGCGAGATCTTAAAATTTTGTTGAACATTTAGTTTTTTGTTTGGAAAAGAGTAGAAATAAATAAAAGGAAATAAAGTATTCATTCTTACCAGGGAAAGTCACAAATGCTTGTCCTTTCATTCGCCCTGTCAGTAATTTAAACACAATTTTCTCGGTGTTGTTGTGTTGAAAGTTTATAAACAAGGCAGCTAACTCTTCCTCTGTCAGTTTGGGAGAGAGGTTCTTCACATACAATACCTACATGAAAATGAAACTTTATTAACCTTTTCCCAAACAAGACCTGGTTTTGACGTCCCTCATGGAAAAGACTAGGGAAACATTGAGGCAAAAGAAGAAACTGCTGATAATCTGCAGTTTCTCCTTTTGTCTCAATATTTTCTATCACTATGCCATAATTTACACAAATCCTATCTTGAATAACAACCATTTTGTCATTTGTGGCAGTTTTTGAAGTAGATCACCCTAAAATTTTGCCGTTTGGGAAAGTGTTTACAGAGAAAAAAGCAATCTGTGTCTTAATTTGACTGTAACAAAGTTGTTGCAAAACATGTAATTCAATACGCTCTTGCTACAGGTACTAAATAGTGCATTTTTAACAATAATCATATTATTTGACTTCACTTATAGAGAAAATATCATGATTGGGTTTTTTTGTCCTTTTTACTATTTTGTAATGTTGTTTTTTTATGCCATTCAAAACTTTTCAATAATATTAAAATTGTTATCAGTAAAGCTTTTATTTGAACGAGTGACTTACGAGTCTGAAATTTTGTTTGTTATGGAAAGGATTAAGTACCCATTACAAGTATGAGATCACTTACATTTGAAGGTTCTCCTGCTTCGTAATTTTCAAATCTGGGTAACTTTTTCACCTCCTCTGGTGAGAGTCTATGTTGTATGATTGCCTCCCTTGGTATGCCGTCCACAGTGTCAATAGTTCTGATTTCTTCTTCAGTACATGATGCTGATGTGGTTTCCCGAGATAATTTATTTTCCATCTGATTCAACAATAGTTCATAATTTGTTTGCATGTCACTACCTGTATCAGGGTATGTTTTAGTTGTGATTTGATCATTGCTGCCGAAAGATGTAGGGTTTTCTGGTTTAAGATGTTCACCATTATTTTTGTTGCCAATAAGAACACAAAAGCTGGAGGACTTTTTATCTTTAGTTTTTGAGGTACCATGTCTATTCTGTTTGCATGCTTTACTTGTTTCTGGATCACATTGAGAAACATAACCTTCTGGCCTTTCAGCACATGACGGTATAGAAGCAAGGTCATCAAGGTCACTCTTTGAGTTGTCATAGTTACAAGAATTGTCAATCTCATTATGTCCACAATCTTCGCTAGCACAGCACTCTAACGTACAGTCCGCTTTATACATGTCACGTTTATGTTTTCTACGGCTCTTTTTCTTGCTGGAGTGTTTTGTTGTTTCTGAGTTTGAAACTGAGGCTAGGATTTCCGGTAACTGTGACATCACATGAGTGCTGGTACCCACTGGGGAATCCCTCTCTTGTATCAGAACTTTGTGTAGAAATGCATTGGACTGGCTCCCTGCTGATATTGTCTTCTCTAAATCCATATCATGCCTGTGTAAGAGAAAACAGATAGATTTACATATGATTTTAAGGAAAGTATGATCTATCAGATATTGGTATGATTTTATATAAGGCTGTAAAAAAAGTCTTTCTTTAACCCTTTCACTGCCAAATATTTATTTCGGACGCGTTTCTCACTGCTGAATTAATTCGAAGAAATTTCCAAGAATCGATACCCTGTACACAAAAACATGCATAACTTTTGACTCATTTGATGGATTCCTTTCAAATTTTCAGCACATACAGACAAATTAAGCACCTATATGTGACCAAAATTTAAAGGTTATTTATGAAATGACAATATTTTTTTCTTCTTTATGTTGTGGGTACTCATATAAATTGCCCCCATAAATTTGTCGACTGAAGTCGCCTATGGCAGGGACCCCCTGTAGTCAACAAAAGTCGCCTATGGCAGTGAAAGGGCTTAGGCAGTGAAAGGGTTAAAAGCCTAAGATCACTAATTGAATACAGTTTATTGTGGTTTAAATCATACAGCAAGATTAATGTATCTTACCATTTGTCTCAAATTTCACTTTGACCCATTCCCACATAATGATGCTTTTTGTCGCCACACAAGATTGACTCTTTGGGAAACATTGCGGAAAATGAAGAAATTGCTTGTGACAAGCAATTTCTTCATTTCCCACAATATTTTCTAACCAAAATACCAAAAAATGTACTATTTTGGTTCTTTGAAATTATCGTCTGCGTCATTTTTGAATTTGGACCAGCCTAAAAGTTTGCTGTCTAGTAATTGGATTAAACCGGATAAGTTGTACATACCTTGATAACTTTTTAACATTAGAGAAAGTATCTGGTTTCTCCAGTCCAGCTTTCTTTTCTCCTATTTTTCTGTCTATCTCCAGCAGTCTATTCTTCTCGTGTTCTGCATTGGTGAATTTTCCCTTTTTTGCTGCCTACAATAATTAGAAAAACTTGTTTTACCCATTAACAGAGAGCAAAA
This sequence comes from Fragum sueziense, assembly GCA_963680895.1. Lineage (NCBI taxonomy): Eukaryota > Metazoa > Mollusca > Bivalvia > Cardiida > Cardiidae > Fragum > Fragum sueziense. The sequence continues at coordinate 16,172,447 of OY804596.1, forward strand.
TTTTAGACTGGTCCAAATTCATAGATGCTGCAAAAGACAATTACAAAATGAAAAGAATGAAAGTTTACATTTTTTTGGTCTCTCTAGGTAGAAAACATTGTGGGAAATGAAGAAATTTCTTGTCACAAGCAATTTCTTTCAATTTCCACTTTGTTTTCCAAAATTCATTATCTTCTAGGGAATCAAAAAGAGTCATTGTGTGGGAATGGGTTAACCATTTCCTGATTATCGTGTAGTATAATGGTTTTTAGCTCAACTATTACACACAGTTCAAATCTTTGTTGTCTGAAATCAATTTATATACTTTTTTCAAAAGCTCATTCCCTTTCTTTAAAAAAATATTTTGATTTGAAATTTATTGCAAACAAGTTGACAATATTGATGTAAATATGATATAGAAAACAACATTGAAGGGCAGAGTGATTTGAAATCCTGACTTATTTCCTTAACCCTTTCCCAAACAAGACCTGGTTTTGACGTCCCTATTAGAAAAGGCTTGGGAAAACATTGAAACAAAAGAAGAAACTGCTGATAACCAGCAGTTTCTCCTTTTGTCTCAATATTTTCTATATCATATTTTACACAAATCCTATCTTAAAAACCATCCATTTTGTCATTTATAGCAGTTTTTGAAGTGGGACACCCCAAAATTTTGTCATTTGAGAAAGGGTTAAATCAGGGCCCAACATTAACTTTTTTGGTTACCAGACAGTCGGGCTTGTTGCTGCCAGATGCTGCTAGCCCTGACCAAATAAGCACTGGTCCTGACCAAATATTTGGATAATTGGGAAAAGGTGTTAACCACAAATTTTATTCTTTCATAAGTTAAAAGACAAGTTTTAAAGCACAAATGAAAGAAAATTTGAAGGGTCCATGTTCTTGTTGTGTCACATATCCGGTGTTTTCATTATGGTAATAGTGACTGAGATTTAAAATGAGGCTGATCAGTCGGTCTTGCATCTTAGGGATCTAACTAGCCCGGACCAAGCAGCAGGCAGTTAATTTCTGTCGGGCACAGGTTAATGTTGAACCCTGTAAATACTTATACTATCTGTTTAAAAATAACATGAATTGGATTGTGCTCTGAAAATATGTTTGAGATGAGAGCATTTGAATGGAAACCAGTTCTATTTAATAAATAATAACCCATTACTAGATTGCAAAATTCTAGACTGGTCCAAATTCAAAGACAATGCAGACAACAATTTCAGGTGAATGAATTTTAAAATTTATTTGTCTTTCACTGTAGAAAATATTGTGGAAAATGAAGAAATTGCTTGTCACAAGCAATTTCTTTATTTTCCACAATGTTTTCCAAAGCCTTTATCTTCTGAGAGGCGTCATTGTGTGGGTATGCCTTAAAGTAGAAGACCCATAATGAAAAACACCACTTTCTAGCCATACGAAGTGCATCAAATTACACTCACTTGTAAATACACATCACACAAGTTGATTCACCGTGCCGGATTTCAAGATTATGCTTCAAGAAGAAAATAATTTACAAATATCATTTTACTCTATATTCATATGCAGGGGAGGTATTTTGAACATTTTTGTCAAATATGTTCATAAGTATGCATGAATTCAAAATTCTAAACGGTACAAAATGCTTATGTTTATACATGTAATTGGAATGGAAATGTAACACAATTTAGGAATTACTGGCATTTTTCAAATTTCGCTGCTGGCTCTTTGGTGCTGATTATGGGTCTTCTACCTTAAGTAAGGAAAAAGAACAGGATTTGAACAGGTTCTTACCGTTGGCCCCTCTTCGGTCTGCAATTTCAACAGCATTTCCTCCGTCGTCAATCCACATGACCTTAGCTCCTCGATATATCCGTCTGTCTTCTCTAAAACTTTGTAGTCATCAAGAGTTATCATTCCTGAAGTATCCTTCGATACGGGATTGTATTCTGCTCCATGGGAAAACTCTTTTTTCTGATGAATGTATCTGAAGTGCAAAGGAACAGTTCATAGCTAGCATAATCCTATTCCACACATTGACACTCTTTAATGCCCTTAACCCTTTCCCAAATGACAAAATTTTAGGGTGGTCCAAATTAAAAGATGTTGCAGACGACAATTTCATGTTGCTGAATTTTTAGATTTTTTCCTTTCTTGGCCAGAAAATATTGTGGAAAATGAAGAAATTGCTTGTCACAAGCAATTTCTTCACTTTCCACAATATTTTCGCAAGCATTTTCTTGTGGGGGAGTCAAAAGGCGTCAATGTGGTGTAATGGGTTAAAGAAAAGGGCTCTAGAAGACATTATGGGAAATGAAAAAATTGCTTCATTTTCCACAATATTTTCTAATCCAAAATGGATTTCTTTTTTCAAATTTCATCAACCTGAAATTGTTGTCTGCAACAGCATTCAAAACTAAATTTTCCAAAATTTTGTCTGCTGGTAAAGGGGCAAAATGCTTGCAATCATCATTTTCTTAGTTTGTCTCACTGCTTCACAAAGCCTAGGATACCTTAACCCTTTCCCAAACGACAAAAATTTGGGGTAGTCCAATTTGAAAGAAGTTGCAGATGACATTTCAATGTGAAGAAATTTCGTAATTTTATAGCTTTTCGGGTAGAAAACATTGTGGGAAATGAAGAAATTGCTTGTCACAAGCAATTTCTTCATTTTCCACAATGTTTTCCAAAGCCATTATATTGTGGGGAGTCAAAAGGTGTCACTGTGTGGTAATGGGTTAATTGGGGATCTTAGGGGAAATACTGTACCCTTTCTCAAACAGCCATTATTTAGACTATTCATGTTGAAGCTACAGCAGACAACAAAATTGGTACTGAAAATATTCAAGGTAAACAAAAGCCTGCACACATTACAACACAATCACTCTTTTTGACTCCCCACAAGATAATGACTTTGGTAAACATTGTGGAAAACAAAGAAATTGCTTGTGACAAGCAATTTCTTCATTTCCCACAATGTTTTCTACCCAAAACCACCAAAAAATATACAATAGATCTAATATTCACTTGAAATTGTCGTCTGCAACATTTTTCAATTGAGAATAGTATAAAATATTGCTGTCTTGTAATGGGTTAACCCTTTCCCAAACAAGACCTGGTTTTGACGTCCTAGTGGAATAGGCTTGGGAAAACATTGCGACAAAAGAAGAAACTGCTGATGACCAACAGTTTCTCCTTTTGTCTCAATATTTTCTATGCCATATTTTACTCAAATTCTATCTTTAATAACGTCTATTTTATCATTTGTGGCAGTTTTTAAAGTGGATCACCCTAAAATTTTGGCATTTGGGAAAGGGTTAATTAAAGGAGGAAAAGAAAACTTAAAGGCTGGTCTACAGCAGTTTCTTCATTTACCGTAATCATTCAACAAGCCTTTTCTATGAGGAATGTCAAATCCAGGTCGTGTTTGGGAAAGTGTAAACGCATTACCACACATTGACTCTTTTTTGACACCCTGCAAGATAAAGGATTGGGAAAACATTGTGGAAATTGAAGAAATTGCATGTGACAAGCAATTTCTTCATTTCCCACAATGTTTCCTTACAAAAATTTAAAAAAAAAAAAACGTAAAATTTCATTTCATTTTAATTGTCATCTGCAATATCTTAGAATTTGGACAACATTTTTTTTGTTTGTTTGGGAAAGGATACGTCCATAAGGACATGACCTTCACCTTTCACTTACCTCTGTAAGGGTATTTTGCTGTCCAATTGTTTGCGTAACAAATCCTGCAGATGTCGCTGTCCAGCAGTTTCAATTTCTTCCATAGGTCCATCAATACGGGTTGAGGCCGTCCTTTTACCAGGTTCCATTCTAACAACTTCATGGCTCCGAAAACGCTTTGGGTTACCACTGAAAAAAGCAAAAAGTTGTGTCTTAAGCCTTTCTCGAACAACAAAATATTAGGGTGGTCCAATTTGAAAGCTGCTACGGATGACAAAATAGATCTTGGTAAAGAAAGAATTTGTGTAGAATATAGCACAGAAAATATTGAGGCAAGAGGAGAAAATACTGATTAACAGCATTTTCTTCTTTTGCCTAAATGTTTTTCCATGCCATTTATATTGGGGACATCAAAATCTGGTCTTCTTTGTGAAAAGGTGAACCCATTTCTATATAATGATGTCGAACAAGTTGACCGATTACCAGACAACTTAATTTTAGACTGGTAAAAATTAAAATGTATTGCAGGTCTCTACGACAAATCCGGGTGAATGAAATTTTGCATACTTTGCTCTTTCTGGGTAGAAAATACTGAGGGAAATAAAGAAATTGCTTGTTACAAGCAATTTCTTCATTTCCCACGATGTTTTCCAAAGTCTTTGTCTTGTGGGGCTTCAGAAATCAAATGAATGGATTGAATATAATGTAAATAAGCAAAACTGACATTGGGTAATGGGTAATAAGTCAAAGGCAATAAATACTCGAAGTACTTTGGAAGAGTAAATTCTATGACGAGCCGTTTCTATCGGGCACCGCTTGACCTTCCCTGCCGATCCGTTCCACTCGAAATTCAGAAATTTGACAACCAAAATGACTGCCTGGAGAGCTGCTGGTTTAACGTAAGGCTTAACTTTAATTCCACCAAACTGCACAATTCAACTGATGCCCGATATACCTACTGTCAGAAAAATAAACACCATGATAAACTAACAACGCCAGCATAATTTAGTGGGTGGGGTAAGACAAAAAAATAAAACTCGCCGATTTTTACCCTAGAAAATATGTCAAACGGTAAGTATTTCAAGAAATTCAACATTATATTTAGTAAATAATACAAATGGACAATCCAAATTGTATTGTTTAGTACTAGAGCAACGTCGGGTTATTTCGACCATCGGGAGTTATCGACCATTTACTGTTTTGATTACCATTTCCTTCATATGATCTCATTAGATTTCATTATAACTTAAAAAATCCGACACAGTGGATCTTTACCAAGTAGTATGTCTACATTTCTACCCAAAATCAGGCGTTCTTCAAGAAATTTTAACCATTCATTGCAAGAGGCACATGAACGTTATTGACAAAATGGCCGTCTTATCCGATGAGTTTAGAGCTATGTTCATTGAAAAAATGGATTTTTATGATAAAGCGCTTTGTATTTTTCCATTTCATTTATCAAAACAAGTGCCAAATTGAATTTCTTACCTCTCTAACTTTGTCTGATGACCGTATAAGCTGTCTGACCTTAGATACATGGGTGGTCGGTAACTGCCACAAACATTTATGGAGTGCGGGAGTTACCGACCAAAGAAGTGCCCTTCTTCCTGTAACTATGTTTAGAGGTCGGTAACACACACAATTGAAAGGCATTTTTCTGAGTATGACTGACAGTCTACGATGTTAGAACAAAAGTCAACCCATTTCATCTTCCACGTGGTTTGAACCTCCAGTGGTCGATAATACCCCACACTCTTCTGATCAGTCATTGTTGTTCAGTTTATTACTAAACGACCTCCCTAGAAGTAATCAATCATTTGTAAAAGCAATGACCTCTGCATAGAGATGGCGGATCTTACACCCGTACATCAACTTTCAAACTATAAATAACATTTTGGGTAAGTGGTCGATAACTGCCACACTGGTCGATAACAGACTGCTCAAGGTCATCTTATAAAAACGTTGGTACTTTATTACATTTCAAAGATATATGGTCGGTAACACACGCAATCGAAAGCCAATATTTGAATCTTGGTGACAGTCAACGATGTTAGGAGGACAGTCAGCCGGTTTCACCTGTAACCTGATTTGAACCTTAAGTGGTCGATAATACCCGTCGTTGCTCTAACTATTGTCAAATTTGCATACCATGACGTGATACATGCATGTCAATATTGGCAGTTACTGGCGGCAGTGGAATGAGTGGATCCAGCAGTGATAGAAATGACCCTATGATTTACAAGCCAACATTATATGAAAACTTTCTGAAACAGCAATCTACCTGAAGTCTGATTTTTTCATGCACAAATTCAGTCAAAATGTGTAATGATACTTACAGGAAAATTAACTCCCCTGTTTGTAAATTCGAACGCTCCTTGGTCCTCACAGACATCCTGGATCCCCGTAATCCGAGTTTTCTCTGATGAAATTCACTCTTTGATATGTTGATGTCGCTCATTTACATCAGAGTGCACTACTATTCAAAAACAACGGAAAGTTTGACACAAGTTGTGGCGCTTTGTTCACCATCTGATCTTAAACAATAGCCTTAAAACACCTTATGATACTGATCAATGAACTATTTATTGTCATGCCTGGTGAAAAATTTAAGACCAAAATGTATTTCTAAAAGATTTATAGGCATTGTTTTGCAACAACCCTCACCTGAACAGCTGTTGATTACAATGACCTACTTTCTGTTGTTTTTGAGTGGCAGGTAGTGCCCTCTGTTGTAAATGAGCGACATCAACATATCAAAGAGCAAATTTCATCAGAGAAAACTCGGATTAGATCCCCCGCAGCAGGGTTCGACACTAAGGGGAGTCCGTGAGTCCGAAACTGCCTAAAAATTCGTGGGACTCCCGGATTTTCAACCTAGGGAGTCCGACTGACTCCTTAAAAATTGTGTTGAAATATTATAAGCAAAACGATAAAAAGCTGTTCGCTCAAAATAACAGGATCTATTGTACTGCATTTATTCTTTAGTACATTTATTCCATGCAGACATGAAAATGACATCGTCACAGATAAAAGGCAACATGCATGCAACATAAAATATTTGCTTCTTTTCGGACTCCTTTACTTTTGACTGGACTCCCCAAGTTCTTTTGATGGGAGTCCGTTGGACTCCTTGGTTGGGAAAGTTAGTGTCTAACCCTGCCGCAGACATGCATTCATGGAGTTGTACCTCATACAAACATATTATTTCGAGAAATGTAAATGGTTTAGATTTTTATATGTTGATTTCAGATACATCCACTATTCTAGAGCATGTGCTCGAGCTGTGAGAGAAGCTCTGAAACCAGAACTTAAAGCTGATGCATTAAAGAGAAGTGAAGAAACTATCATTAAAGCAGTCAAATGGGAAAATGGAAAGCCAGCAGGTAAGGATTTCTGGAGAGAGACTCCAAAACAAGGCCATGTCTAAATTATGTCTTGACATACATGTCCTAATAGGTAAAATATTAACTTTTAAGTCAAAAGTCAAAAGAAAATGCTTATAATCAATGCTAAACAGTTTTATACTTTCTCTGTTATATTGTATTTCAATCTTATCTTTATCAATTATCCGTTTTTTGTCTGCACTCTACAGCTGAGCAGCTTTCACATTGGAACAGTGGATATTTTTGATGATCAGGCAAAGATTAAAATGGAATCAATTCTTTTAATAGTTCGCCTCAATGTTAGGAAATGCCTTTACCCAAGGATCTGTTGTCTCCAATTTCAAAGAGTACATTCAGTTATACATGGCTAATAACTGACACTGTATGATGATTTTTTAAGTAAATCATAAGGAATAAGAGATAACAATATCAAGTTTTCCTACCATAATGATAAACGACCCTAAAGTTACTAATTATTATGTTAAATAATCTTAACAAGTCCTGTTACATGCAATGAAATGTAGGATTAACTTTTGAGTTATTTCTAAATAATTAACAGTTTTTCAATGCCTCTTTCTCAGGAAAGGGCTATGATTAAGGTAAAATACCTGTTGAAGCATGATTTTGAATAGAAACAGAACAGTTAGTGATGCTTTGTTTATTTGAGCATGCATTTCAAAACAAAAAAAAAACTGCTGGTAAATTGCTTTTAATGCCTGGCATGCATTGAAAATTCGGATGAATTATTTTGATTCCTGTCTTGCTTCAAATAGAATATGGACGACATTGATTATATCCGACGTGTATCAATTGATAATTATGTTGGCTTAAAACCCTTTCCATGGAAATCTATAAGTTTTGCATGTAGAGGCTGAGCCCATTAATTTTGGATCAATCTTTCTTATTGATTAATAAAAGATAGGTTGCAGACCCTTAATTTTTGCTTTCTGTGGTTGCATGATAAGCTGTGTAAATGTGTTTTAAATTGTTCCAGTTCAGTAGATAGATGTTTGAGATTTGCTTTCAGTGTTTATTTTTGATTTTGGGGGAAGGGGATCAGGGCCCATAGCCTAGGTGGGGGAAATTTTCGTGTGAACGCCCTTAAAGGGGAAATTTCAATACATGTACATGTTTATACTCTCAAATACAGTGTTATAAATGCATTTAACTTGCTTGTATATCATATTGGGACATTCAAACAATCATTTGAATTGTTAGAGATGCCTAGAATCTAAATATGATTTGGATTTTTCTTTGCAACAAAAAAATCTTGTTCCAGGAGGGGAAAATTTATCTGAAATGGGGGAAAAAAGTATATTCCTCAGAGAGGGGGAAGGGGCCCAATAACGACCGTTTTTAGCTCGACTTTTCGAAGAAAATGAGAGCTTATACTGTCACCCGGGTGTTGGCGTCGGCGTTGCAACAAAGGTTAAAGTTTTTTCAAACATCAATAACTTCCATACTATCAAAGGGATTCAACCCAAACTTGGAATACTTATTCACCATCACACCCTCTACCTTACTACCAGGGCCCATGACCCTGGCTCCACTATATTTGGAGTTATGCCCCCTTTATACTAAGCAACTTAGAAAGTCAAGCGCGCTGTCTTCCGGCAGCTCTTGTTTTAGGAAAAAATCACTGGCTTTTGCAGTTGTTGACTCCTGAAACTATTGACTATTTCCTTACTTTGGAGTACATTATTAATGAGTGGTAGATATTCAATTTTATGGTATATTACAATAATGAAACATCTGGTCATTTTATTGTTAGTGTAAAACTTCCTATAATTAGTGTAAAACTTCTTATAATAATTCAATAGCCTTAAAGGTGTGCTTTTTAGCAAAGAAATGCGAGTTTAAATCTGTATAGATCTTATGAGGGTATTAAATGGAATCTAATCTTCATCAGAATAGATTTCCTATGGTACCTCTACCATAGTCCCTGTAACTACCAACTCAGATCGGTGATTGGTGTTTTAACCCTTTTCCAAACGACAAAAAATTGGGGTGATCCAATTTGAGAGCTGCTGCAGACGACAATATGGATGTTAATTAAGGTTGGATTCGTGCACAATTTAGCTCTGAAAATATTGAGGCAAAAGGAGAAAATACTGATTATCAGCATTTTCTTCTTTTGCCTCAATGTTTTCCCAAACTATTTCTATCAGGGACGTCAAAACCAGTTCTTGTTTGGGAAAGGGTTATACTACTTGGCTGATTAAAAATCAGTAGAGAAAAGAAGGAAATGGTTGGTGACCATTCTCTCTTTCCCTCTATGTAATGTTATTCATTAAATGTGTACACTGAATGGCCAAGTAATCCTGTAGACTTTTTTAAAAAAAAACTAGAACTGTCACAGGATGTGACCTGATACCCCCGCATAAAATTTCAATACAAAAAAGGGCAATAAGTGTACAAAGTTTAAAGTTGCTAGCATTTATGGTTTAGAAAATATGGTCCAAACAAAAATATAGGGGTACAAACAACGAAGGGCAATAACTCAAAAAGTGGGCATAGCATAGTAATGGCTATTGTACATGACTCTTCCCCACAATGAGAACTATAAGTGTACCAAGTTTGAAGTTGCTAGCACTTATGGTTTAGAAGATATGGTCCGGACAAAAATGCAAGGGTACAAACAACAAAGGGCAACAACTCAAAAAGTGGGCATGGCAAAGTAACGAATCTTTTACATGACACTTCCCCCACAATGAGATCTATAAGTGTACCAAGTTTGAAGATGCTAGCTTGTATTGCTAGCTCTTGTGGTTTAGAAGATGTTTCGGACAAAAATGCAAGGGTACAAACAACAGAGGGCAATAACTGAAAAAGTGGGCGTGGCAAAGTAACGATTCTTGTTGAGACCTTTTTGAGACTTCCCCACAATAAGATCTATAAGTGTGCCAAGTTTAAAGTTGGTAGCATATATGGTTTAGAAGATATGCTCTGGAGAAGTATTTTGTCCACGGACAGACATACAGACAGACATACAGACAGGTTGATTCCAGTATACCCCCTAAAACATTCGTTTTGCGGGGGTATAATAAACTAAATAAAGTTATCTTTATCATTTCAGGGGAACTCAAAAAGGCTGCCGCATAACATCAGTAGATAACATTAGAGACTTTGTACATAGATTTATACCAGCAGCTTCATGGACCCATCTTGACTTGAAGAACGATGTCAAAGTTTCACAGTGTGCTTGGCTACACATAAGAGGATGAAATGCAAAATATCATTCATTGTTTCTTAAACCCTATATTGTTGGTACTCATTGGAATCGTACCCACAACATATGGTTTGAATTAGAAATAACAAACTGGTTTTCCTTTTGCCCCTCTTATCTGTTGCTGTATGTGTGATCATCTAGATTTTTCTTTTCCCTTACATTGTTAAAGATGGGTTTACTGAAATGAAAATAAATTAATGAATTTCTAAATTTGTGTTGCGTTTATAGTGAAGCGTTTATAGTGAAGTGCTTGTTTATAGTGAAGTGCTCATGCATGGCGACTGGCAAGCTATGAGATCACTCACTGTCTTCCGTCTGTCAATCAAAAATATGTCTATTCCCTAATTTCCAAACAGTGTCACCTTATGACAACCCACTTGATATGGGTATGGAAAACCTTGGTGGTAATGGAGATAAGGCTGATCAGCCTAATCTCCTTTTCTTTCAAGATTTTGAATGCTATAGTCTGGAGATTGCTAGATAAGTCAACCTTGGTTTTGTTCTTTCAATTTTGACCAACCTTAGGTTTTGTTGTTGGGAAGCGATTAAACCTATACCAAACCAGACCTGGTTTTGATGTCCCTAAAAGAATTGGCTTGGTAAAACATTGAGGCAAAAAAAAAGAAATTCTGATTATCAGCATTTTCTCCTTTTCTATGCTATATTGTACACAAATCCAATATTCATTTACACATAATTTGTCATCTGCAATATCTTTCAAATTGGAACACTCCAAAATATCACTGGGAAATTATTGTAACGCCTGAACAGTTCAAAATCTTGCTGTTTGGGAAATGATTACGTTGTAAGCACCGTAGAATTCTGAAAATTGTCTATTTTGACACATGTGAACATCTCAGACAAGATCAATCCAAAGTATATTTTGGTGCAGAGTTAATTAACCCTTGCCTAAAAGATAAAATTTAATGTTGGTCCAAATTGAAAGTTGCTGAAGACAACAAGAAGAATGCATGTATTCAAAAAGATGTGATCCATGTATAATATATAATAAAGTACAGAACATATTGAGGGAAAAGGACAAAAATGCTGAAGATCAGGGTTTTCTTCTTTTCCTTTAACATATTCCCGAGCTGTTGACATCAAGTCTGAGGACACAAAGCCATGTCTTGTTTGGGAAAGAGTCAATCGACTGGACTTTTATTATGCCCCGGTATCGAGAGATTGGGGGCATATTGTTTTACTCGTGTCCGTCTGTCTGTCTGTCTGTCTATCTGTCCGAAAGCTTAACATTCAGGTCCGTAGGAAGCAATTATTCCATATTGGGTGGGCTAAAGCCCTTTTTCCAATTTGGCCAACTTTGGAGGGGGGGGGCCTTCTGTTCCTACAGGCTTGACATTGGCCTTTTCTCCAAAAGTATGCGACACAATGTTCTCCCCAGCCCAATAAGCTGTATCGGCCCCACTACAGCTTTATGTAAATCGGGGCAATGCCCCTACAGCTTCAAAAATACCCCACAGCTTAATTTCTTTAAAATGGTCACCAATTAAAGGGATTTTTGTGCATTTTGTGTAAAAAACTTATAAACAAAACATTTCTATAACTGTTTAAGTCAAAAAGGGTTATAAGAACATTATGAGAAACGAAGAAATTGCTCAAAATGAGCAATTTCTACTTTTCCCATTATGTTTTTATTCACGATCTTTTGCATAAAAATTGTGATTCAAGGCTTACCGATATTTATATAATTTCATTTTGCCACTACAGCTTCAAATTATTCTGTGGAGAACCCTGCCGGACATACAAAGCTCAAATATGGTATGTAACTATCTTTCAATGATATCTTTCTGTGCCGTGCAATATCACCTTCCTCAAGGTCATCCTTTACACGAAAACTATGGGTGCGTTCAGGGTTCTCCCATCGGTAGCCATCGGTGCCGTTGGTAACCACCGGTAACCGTCGGCAAACCGATGGATATTTTGTTGGTAACCAATTATCCCGAGAGTAGACAAGTCGGGTAGCATCGGTAGCCTCGTTTTCATAACAGTAAGATGGCGGATAACAATCCATCTACGGCGATCCTAATCATATATTTTCTTCAATAGCAAGCGAAATTCATTCTAACCGTTCTTGATAGAATTTATTATTAGCTCACCTGAGCACGAAGTGCTCAAGGTGAGCTATTGTGGTCACTCAATGTCCGTCGTCCGTCCGTCCGTCCGTCTGTCTGTCCGTCTGTCCGTCCGTCCGTCTGTCAACAATTTGGTGTTTACACTCTAGCATCGACAAAAGTTGGCCAATCTTGATCAAACTTGGTCAAAGTAAGTATGGGCATAAGTTCTCGAATGAGTTCAATTATGGGCCTGATCGGACCAGAATGTGCTGAGTTATCTGCCCTTGAATGTCAAAAAATGCTGTTTTTGATTTTGTTTACACTCTAGAATCTACAATTATTGATCAATCAAGACAAAACTTGGGTATAATGTTGGAGACCATAAGATCTCGGATGAGTTCGATTTTCAGTCTGATCTGACCAGAAAGACGAGAGTTATGTGCCCTTTAATTTGACAAAATTGCCGTTTTCGACTGTTTTCGACCTTGTTTACACTCTAGAATCTACAATTATTGATCAATCAAGACAAAACTGGGACACATTGTTGGGGACCATAAGATCTCGGTTGAGTTTGATTTTCAGTCTGATCTGACCAGAAAGACTAGAGTTATGTGCCCTTGAATTTGACAAAATTGCCGTTTTCGGCTGTTTTCGACCTTGTTTACACTCTAGAATCTACAATTATTGATCAATCAAGACAAAACTTGGACACATTGTTGGGGACCATAAGATCTCGGTTGAGTTTGATTTTCAGTCTGATCTGATTAGAAAGACTAGAGTTATGTGCTCTTGAATTTGATAAAATTGCCGTTTTCGGCCGTTTTTGACCTTGTTTACACTCTAGAATCTACAATTATATATCAATCGAGACAAAACTTAGACACAATGTTGGAGACCATAAGATTTCAAATGAGTTTGATTTTTGGTTTGATTGAACTAGAAAGTCGAGAGTTATGTGCCCTTGAATTTGACAAAATTGCTGTTCTTGACTGTTTTCTACCCTGTTTACACTCTAGAATCTACAATTATTGATCAACCAAGACAAAACTTGGACACATTGTTTGGGACTATATAATTTCAGATGAGTTTGATTTTCAGTCAAATCTGTTTAGAAAGCCGAGAGTTATGTGCCCTTTAATTTGACAAAGTTGCTGTTTTCGACCTTGTTTACACTCTAGAATCTACAAATATTGACCAATCAAGACAAAACTTAGAAACAATGTTGGAGACCATAAAGTCTCTAATAAGGTTGATTTTTGGTCTGATTGAACCAGAAAGTCAAGAGTTATGTGCCCTTGAATTTGACAAAATTGCTGTTCTTGACTGTTTTCTACCCTGTTTACACTCTAGAATCTACAATTATTGATCAACCAAGACAATACTTTGGCACTATGCTGCTGATTGTAAGACCTTGCATGAGCTGAATTTTCTGCAATCAAATGAGAAAGTGGTCAGTCATGCATGTGCCCTTAAATCTGACAAAATTGCTGTTTCGAATGAACAATCAAGACGAAATTTGGATTATGATGTTAATTACGATAAGTTCTTGGATAAATGAATTATAGAATAATCAGAATAGTTATCTGCCGTTCAAACTTTTACTCTAAAAACTTCAAATAGTGACTAATCAAGACAAAACTTGACAAAATGTTATTGACCATAAGTTTGTTTTCAGTCTTAAATACAAAACAGTGGCTCATATCATTTTGGTTCAGGTGAGCGATATAGGACCATCATGGTCCTCTTGTAATAGTTGAAGCTACAGTTATTTTATTTAGCCATTTATTTCTGAAAATATATTTTATTCATAATTTTTGAAAACGAACGATCACTCTGCGCGGAGTATACGCTCTTGGTAATTGATTATCCGCCTTTTTTACCGATCGGTACAATTTTCGTTCAGAGTTTGTTGGTTGCCGACGGTGCCATCGGCTACCGATGGTACCATCGGTAGCCGACGGTAAATACACTCGGTTACCGATGGGAGAACCCTGAACGCACCCAATGTTAAGAAAAATGGCCATTTCAGGGGCATTTGTGTTTCACAAACACATCTTGTTAAATCAAGGCGTTGAACCGAGCCGCTGCCCCATGGACACAACTCAAGTCTTTCATTTGGAAAGCTGTCACAGACGGCAAAATGGATGTTGATAAAGACATATTTAGGGAACAAAATAGAGCTCCAAGAAAATATTGAGACAAAGGGAGAACATGCTGATTATCAGCATTTTCCTCTTCTGTTTCAAGGCTTTCACAAGCATTTTATATTACATCTTGTTTGGGAAAGGGTAAAAGGGGGCATGTGTTTTAACAAACATCTCTTGCCAAATCATAATTAAAATAATGGTCATCAACATTATACAACTTTCATTTTGATGGCCTGGGTCAATTTGGAGAAAATACTTTATCAACCCTTTCCCAAACAAGACCTGGTTTTGATGTCCCTTTTTGAAAACGCTTGGGGAAAATGGGAATCAATATTTTTCGCCTATAATTCACGCAAATCATATCTTTATCAGCATCTATTTTGTTGTCAGCAGCAGCTTTCAAGTTTGACCGCCCTGAAATTTTGTAGTTTGGGAAAGGGTTGATAAAACAGCAACTTTTAAGAACTTTTAAGATCACCAATTCAAACCAGGAATGAGGATGCAGACTTAAGATTTAATTGTCACCAAAAGAGGAAAATCGCCCTTCCCACTCACTCACTCACTATCCTGTTTTGATTATCCAGGCCATTTATTAGTCCTCTACGGAGGGTGGGGCCTGGCTGCCCAGTCGCGATCGTAGCCTCCCTCTCCACATCTGGCGGTCGAAGGGGTTAATGTTGGTCAGTCCTACGGCTTCCCGATCTCTTTTTACCAACTCTTCCCATGTTAGTTTGGGTCTGCCGCGTCCTCTGCGTTCTTCTATGTTTATGGATCGAACTGTTGACACACATCCATTACTCCGCTCCACATGGCCAAACCATCTAAGCCTGTTTGCCCTGAGGATTTCTGTTAAGTTCCTGATACGTAGCCGGGAGATTAGGGTCTCTAGTGTCACGCTGTCTTCGGGCTTTGTTCCACAGACCCACCTTATCATGGCCTTGTCGTTACGTATCAGCTTCTTTTGAGTGCTAGATGTAACTGCCCATGTCTCAGACCCATAGAGCAGTACTGGCCGTATATAGCTTGAGTATAGTCTACCTCTGGTTGTGATTGGAATGCTCCTGCAGGTTAAGATTGGTAGGAGTTCCCTGAACTTTTTCCAGGCAGACTTACATCTTGTGGTTGCTGCTAGCTCACATCCACCGTCCGCTGATAATGTGTCCCCTAAGTAACAGAAGCTTGGTAAGACTTCAAGTTTGTCCTGTCCAATGGTTACTTCGGTTATGATACTGCTGACATTTGGAGTGAGGCTTCCAAGGCATCGACGACATTTGAAATTAGGGTCTGGTTTCAGGGTTCCTTTGATACCACTGCACTTTTTGTGTACCCACTGGGAGCAGCTGCTACACTGTATTGAGTTTTGGCCTGTGCCACTCAAGCATACTGCACATGGGTACTTTCCTGTCTTCTTCACAGATACCTGGCTTGGGGAGGAGATCATGAGCTTGGTCTTATTCATATTTACCCTGAGGCCTTTGTCTTCCATACCTGTCTTCCAGTCTTTAATTCTCTCTATGAGAGCTTCCAGGGAAGTATCCACGATGGCTAGGTCGTCTGCGTAGAGTACCTCCCATGGGCAGCTGGTACGGAAATGTTGTGACAAAGCTTCCAGGACAATTATAAATAACAGCGGACTCAGTACGGACCCTTGGTGTACACCGACATTGACCTCAAATTCCTCGCTGTAGGTTGCGCCAACTCGAGCACGGCTTCTAGCGTTGCAGTACATGGACTGTATTACCTTGATTAGCCATTCCTGTACACCCAACTTGCGCAGGGCCCACCAAATAACTTTCCGGGGGACTCTATCAAATGCTTTCTCCAGGTCTATGAAGGCCATATACAGTGGTCTGTTTGCGGCGATGTACTTCTCCTGGAGTTGTCTTATGATGAAGATAGCGTCCATTGTGCCTTTGCCGGGCATGAAGCCAAATTGCATCTCATCGATGTCTACTTGTTGTCTGATCAGCTGTTCAATGACGCGTTCCAGGATTTTCATCACTTGGTCGATGAGTTTCAGTCCTCTGTAGTTGCCCCTGTTTAAAGCATCACCCTTTCCCTTGTACAAGCTAACTATGTAGCTCTCTTCCCAGTCTGATGGTATCTGGCCTTCCTGTATGATAGTTTGGAAGAGGTCACGTATTTGTGCAGCACCAGTTGCTCCAGTGGGCTTTATCATCTCAGCAACGATTCCTAAAGGCCCAGCTGCTTTGCCAAGTGCCATCTTCCTTACTGCCTTTTCAACCATTTCTGTTGTGATCTGTATACTGGGTCCCTCAACAGGGGGTACTTCCTCGAGATCATCTGGGTTCCAAGGGAATTCAACATTTAGCAGTTTTTCATAATGCTGCTTCCAGGCTATCTTTCTGGATTCATCGTCTAGGCATAGCTCCTCCTCATCGTTTCTAATAGGTTTTTCCCCACAGACGTCTTGGTTGTCTCTGCGCAACTGTTTCGCGAGCTTGTATATGTCGCCTGTCTTGGGGTTGATGTTGTTAAGAGCTTCCAGTTCAGCATCTTTTTTGGCTGTGTAGATAGCCTGTTTGGCAGCGCGTTTGGCTGCGTTGTATTCTTCCCTGCTACCACCAGACTTCCATGCCTTGAAGCATTGACGTTTCTCTTTGACTGCTTCGTCAACCGTGTTGTTCCACCACCAGGTCTCTCTGTGCCATTGGTGGTTTCTGGAGAGTCCACAGACCTTGTTTGCTGCCTCATGTAGGCTGTCCTTCAGTCCGAGCCACTTTTCTTCCACACTGCTCCCTGTGGTGATCTTTATCTTTGCAGCAAAGCTGGCAGCGAATTCCTCACGTTTGGATGGATCCTTTAGTTTCCATATTTTCACTCTTGGGGTAAACTTGTGCTTGGTTTTCTTTGCTGCCTGAGTTTTGAGATCACAAACTATCATCCTGTGTTGTGGGGCACACTCTTCGTTGATGATTACTTTCACATTTGAGACATACTTTCTGAAGGACCGTCGGTAGAGGATGTAGTCGATTTGTGTGTTTGTGCTTCCTGATTGATATGTAATCAGATGCCTGTTACGCTTCTCGAACAGTGAGTTGCCGACCACCAAGTCATTTGCTGCTGCGAATTCCAGTATCCTTTCTCCCTCTGGGTTACGTTGGCCAAAAGCGTGGCCCCCATGCCATTCTTTGTACCCTTCAGGATCCTTGCCTATGTGGCCATTCCAGTCGCCGCACACAAATAATGTTTCAGATGCTGGTATGTTGGCAACTAGGCTTTGTAGCTGTTCGTAGAACCTGTCCTTTGCCTCTTCACTGAGGCCAACCTGGGGGGGCATATATGCTTATGACTGCAAACACTGACTTGCCAACCACAATCCTGACCATCATGATTCTGTCAGAGACCCTCTTGACTTCGAAGACTTTCTCAACCCATCTCTCTGCTAGCAGTATTCCAACACCTCCTGTCCCTTCATTGTTTCCTGACCAGTAGAACTTGCACTGAGAGTCTTTTCCGGTGATTTTCCTTGTGCCCTCATTTCTCCATCTGGTCTCCTGGAGGCAGAGAAGATCTGTTTTCCTGCGTGTCATTGTTTCGACCACTTCGTTTGCTTTGCCTCTCATCGTTCCAATATTGAGCGATCCAATACGGAAATTTGTGGGACGTTCGTAGGATTCGCCTTTACGGCCGGACCCAGAAGACCCACGTGCCCGGAGGTTTTCTGAGCCCGAGACACTACCAGTTGCATTGGTAGAGCTGGCACTGTCTAACTTGTATCTCTCTTGACTAGACATTTTTTAAATAGGCGGTTTTACAGCCGGATGCCTTTCCTTGGCTAACTTGGACACTTATGGCAGTCCTAGTGCTCCACCGTTCCCCACTGACTTGGGCTGTTGTGCTTGGATAGTACTCCAACCACTGCTGTCACACCGATTTCCTTGTGTATGTCAAGGCTCGCTGCATCAGCTACTGTCACCCTGGCTGTGACAGGCTAAGTTACATAGCATTTTCCATTTGACCCATTGGCTGGGGGTCTGTTCATGAGGCACCAGGGCATGTCCACACGCCGGTGGGCCTGCATGCCGCATGTCTAGGGGCAGACCTCCTCCGAGTCCCCTGTAGTTTAGCCTGAGGCCGCAAGGTGCTCAGTTGACATGTGTTGCCACGGGGAGGCACTACAATAGGGCTTGGCTGTGAAGAGGCTATGTACTGGCAGGGGAGACTTACCCAATCTGCTCCCTTTTCGCGAGGCTAGCCAGCGGCAGAGGCTGAAAGCGGAAGGTGACAAGCACACAACACACAGAAAGAAAAAGGATACTCTTAGATCTGCCTTACTGGAAGGGCAGCTAGCAGCTAATATGCTTTCTTACATTTGTATCCCACCTATGGGATAATATTTGAAAACAAGAGCCGTCAGAGACGGACAATGCTCCCCGAATAAGGCATTGTCACAATAAATGTATGCAATGCAGAGCTAACATAAAGCTAGCAAATGTTAAGCCCCCTTTTTGCATGACATAATTTTTATAACCAAATTTCACATAGTTTATTGTCAAGGGCAGCTGATTTACTACTCAAATATGAAATTTCATCAAATTCTGACCATTAGACTAGGAGAAATTAGAGAAAAACTATATTTTACCTTAAGTCCCCTTTTCCCATGACGAGGCCTCAAATCCAAAAACCGGGAAAAGTACATCGGCATTATGTCATAGGGAGTTCACATGGTAAGTTTCAATTGATTTGGCCCAAGGGTTATGGAGAAATCACTTCGGACGGACGGACGGAATGACGGACGGACAGGACGGACGGACAGACAAAGCGGCGACTATATGCTCTCCCTTCGGGGAGCATATGTAAGAGAGCAGCAGGAGGCTCGTACAAGGTATATGGTTTACTATACTCTCTTATGAACAGAGCACATTATCTCTACATTCCATTTCGATAGAATGAGCTCTGTTCTCGCGGGGTCATTTCACGTCTAATCTTGGGGCCTTGGCGGGATTTCAGTATCCAATCGTTGGTGATACACAACAAAACAATTCAAAAAGCTGATACAAACTTTCATTGGCTGACGCTTCAAATTACCGGCTTCAGCCTAAAATAGAAGCGACGTAATGTATACGTAATCAAACCAGATCAAACTGAATGATTTTGATTCGACAATTCAAATGTTACCGGCTTCAGCCAAAAATAGAAGCGACGTAATGTATACGTAATGATCATGTAAGTTAAAACTGAATGATTTTGATTCGATAATTCAAATGGTGTGCTATAATTAGATTATGACGACCAAATAGGCTGTTGGCGTACCGAAAACTGCAGAGGTCATATTTGATGGTTTAATCAATAGAGCTCGGCAATGGAGAGTAGGTTTACTAAGGCACGATTCAGACTGACAGTACCTGACTGTACTGAATAGTTTGTTCAGACCAATAACAAAACTATCACTCACTTTCTTGCCCATCAATATTAGTTAGACTGGCTTAAAGGGATTTATTTAAATAAGAACATGCTAGGCTGTGGAAAATGCAAATGCCACAAAAATTACAAACCAGAAATAACATATGAATTTACCAAGCTGAATGGGTAGATCATTTATGTCCATTGTTAGCACTCGTCTAGCTTTATTAAATATTAAAATCGAGTCAATGAATAAAGTTGGTCCCATTTTTAGCTCCACTGGCCTTTCAGGCCAGCGGGCTATTGTCATAGCGGTGTGTCCGTCGTGCGTCCGTCCGTCCGTGCGTCCGTAAACTTTTTCTTTAAAAATCTTCTCCTCAGAAACTACTGGATGGATTTCAACTAAACTTCACAGGAATGATCCTTGGGTGACCCTCCCTCAGATTCCTACAAAGAGTTTGGATTGAACCAGAATGACTTGAGTTATCTGCCCTTGAACGTCAAAAAAAGCTGGTTTTGACCTTATTTTTACTCTAAAATCTACAAATATTAACCAATCAAGACAAAACTTGGACAGAATATATATAAGCATGATATCCTGCCTTGGCTCAATTTTCAGCTTGATCAGATTTTTACATCGTGAGTTATGTGCCCTTGAATTTGACAAAATTTCCATTTTCGACTTTGTTTTCACTCTTATCCGAGTCTTCTCTGATGTTAATACGCTCTTTGATATTTTGATTTTTCGCTATTTACATCAGAGAGCGTTGCTCTTTGAAAACAGCGGAAAGTTCGGTAACGTTACAAGTAACTTGAAGCTTTGTTTTTGCGTATCATATCGAATCACTCGGTAAAACACTGTAGGGTATAGATCAATAAATCATTTTTTGTCATACCTGACCAAAAATTTCATTTCAAATCGACCTGCTGGATGAGTATAACCTTTGATTTTGAATGGAAGGTCAAGGTAAACAAAGGCTGCTCAGGTGAGGGTTGTTGCAAAACATTGCCTATTAATCTTTTAGAAATACTTTTTGGTCGTAATTTTTTCAGCAGCCATAACAATAAATGGTTCATTTATCGATATCATCAGGGGTTTTAACGATAGCGTTTAAGATCGGACGATGAACGATGCGCAATAATTTGTTGCGAACTTCTTGATTTTTTCAAAGAGCAACGCTCTCTGATGTAAATAGCGAAAAATCAAAATATCAAAGAGCGTATTTACATCAGAGAAGACTCGGATTATTTTCACTCTAACAGCCATAGTAGTTAACCAATCAAGATGATATTTGGACAGAATCTTGTTGACAACAAAATCTTGCTTTTGTGTAATTTTCAGGATGATTGCATAGCTACAGTCTGAGTTATGTACCCTAGAAATTGACAAAATTTCAGTTTTCAACACTTTTTTCACTTTTGTGGCCACATATCGATGGCTCAGCGCGAAAGGGTTGTAACTTGGTTTTGCAAAATTTTACAGGAGAGACAAAAAACTGATTATTTTTTAGATTTATTAGTTTTATTAGCTTAAAATGGAGTAATATGATCATGAACTGTTAATAAATAATAATATATGAGTAGATTTGAAAAAAAGAGTCTTTGAAAGAATATTTTGATAAAAGCTTGAGTTACAACCGTATTCCCTCCCAAAATTGATTTTCAGTTGAAAAAAATTCAGCGTGAAACAGTTGTAACTAAAGTTACAACTGTTTCACGCTAATTAATTATTCTAACTTTAAATGAAAAAAATTCTTCAGACAATGTAAATTTAATTTTGCTGCAGATAATAGTTTTCTTAAAGTAAACTGTAATATGTTCTCATTCTTGGAGACTAAAATCATCATAATTTACACTTTATCAACAGTATAAACTATCACTTTTTAAAGAATGGTTAATATAAAATATTCCTTTTTGACATGACTGAAAGACTATGGTCAGCAAAGTCTGATGGAAGCCTACACTCATCAATTGTTGTTTTAACATTCTTTTCCTGTAAAATCCCTGATTTTCAGCTTGACTGTTCGTAGAATAGGGAGCTATTATGGTCACCTGAGCATTGGCAATGGCGTCAGCAAAATGCTTTTGTTAAGGTTTTATATACATGCAACTTTTCATATCACTGTCTCTACCAATGCTATTGCTTTGATACTTTGCACATGCTTCTGTGACCATAATATCATCATCTAGACAAAGATTCCTTACTCTTACAATTAACTTAGTGGAATATTTAACCTTTCAGACTAAGAAATTTTTTGTCAAGTTTTATACGTAGAACTGTCACATGATTGATATTTTTTCTGTTTGAGTTACTGCTTTCAAACTTTGCACATGCTGCTTTGACCATGATAGCATCTTCTAGACAAAGACTCATTACTCTGGCCATTAATTTTGTGGAATTTTAACCTTTCTGGACATAGAATTTTTCCACTTTCCAGCACTTGATAGTCGCGCTTTGCTGTCCTCAGACAATCTGTTCTTGTTATGTCGCTTGTGATTTTATTCTTATGGTAAAAAATAAAGGAAATTCTTTTTTATCATATTCTTCTTAATCTTTCTCAATCTTAGAAAGCCAAATGCTATTCAAATCTATCAACAATCACAAGCTCAAAGGTTATGCTGTGCGGTAAATGGTAAAATAATATTTCCTGGAATAAATGGGTGACAATTTCTAAAGTTATAACTTTTAGATCTATGTCAAAATGATACTCAGTCAGTCAACTTCTTTTTTTTCTTGAGTGTTTAATTCATTGCCGTAAATCAACTTCTTGTATAAGTTTTTTTTCAAATGTTTCACAAGTTCATTAAAAATAATGATTAAAATGTTCAACATTAGCAACTTAAACAGAAACAAGCAATTGAACAAAACAAATTCTAGTCATATTTGATAGAGGTAAATTCACCAATGTCCCACAAAATTGGGGGATTACTTGCACAAGAGACCCTTATCTAAACTGATGACATTGTTACAAGGAGATGGCTTTGATGACAAACATAATCTCATGATGAAAAAAACCTTCTTGTTACTACAGAACAATTTAATTTTCAACTGTCTTCAGTAAATGGAATTCCAAGCTATCAAATTTAGCTAAATCTTGAATAAACACACACAACTTCAATTTGTCTCTGAGCTTACTTAATTTACCATATTTATAAGTATTTTATTGAAAGCTTATTTGCGAGAATTATAACATGCATTATTGTTGAGCTGAACTGATTGTCATACAGATTTGACTATCAAAAATATTGGACATCATTACCTGTCCAGATGAAGGATTTGGAAATGAACAAAATATTACCTAACAAAGGTCAATTTTGCTTCTTCTTTATTTTAAACTAAAAAAGCATTTTCCATGGTTGACATAGATCAGACTCGTGAGTAATTGCTACCATTGTACAAGACGATAGAGGTTCTATCAGCCTGAATGAAAAGAAAGCTGCAATAGGGCGGATATTGTTTGGATTAGAAATACGTAGGCTGGTTGATGAGTTTTTAAGTTTGTCTGGAAGGCATCTAGTAGAACTAATATGAAAATAATTCTCTTTTCCTAAAGATCACTTTGTTAAAGTCTAAACACACTTAATGGTGCAATGTCTCAGAGAATCCCTTTAATTCAGCTTACCATATGACAAAAAGAAGCCAAGGAAAGCATGATCATATTCACAGGAGAGAGGACTATGTGGGTTTTGTCATGTCAATAGATCCAACAGTGATATCGAAACAACATACCAACTATTAGTCTAGGGAAGGTGTGCCACTGGAAGACCATAAGCATCATGGGAAAAACTAGTTTGAAGAGATGCAAGAGAATGGTGATTGTCAATTCCCAACATCCATGACAGGAAGAGATGGGGTGAAATCTGCCAGACATGTAGCCAGCCAGGCACCATCCCGAGGTCCCATTGACTTTGAAACAATCCCACTTGCATGTAAATGAATAGTGATGATGATGATGATGAAGCAAGACACAATAAGCAGAAGAAGTATGCAAAGAATCAAAGGATCCTGAAATGCATGATGAATATACAGAAGTCTTTCTTTGATTAGTCTGTAACCAAATACTTCCATATTACTGCCACAAAGCTAAATCTGACCAAAGCTGGACAGTTTGCAGTATGATTGTCCACTAATTTTATGATTATCTATCCCATGCTAGTCAGACATATAACTGGAAGGAAGTTTTTTGTCATGAAAATCAAAACCAGTAGTTATCAAACAAGAGGGCCAAGATGGCCCTGTATCCCTCACCTTAGAGATCATGAAGATAATAACTTTTGTCTCATCTCACACTCACAACTTCTGGACAACTTTGATTACAGAAAACAATTTAAACAATGTTGGTAGTAGAGAGTTATACCACCATGGGAACTGCAAAATTTACCTTAAGGATCTGTGACATACAGAATTGGAGAAGATTGTATCATTACGAGGGAATTCTACCGACAAATTTTCAAAGTCCTAGGCCAAACGGTTTAGGAGAAAAAAATTGTACAAGGTTTCCTTCTTTGTCTCTATACGAAATTCGATACCCACAACATTGGGCCAATTTTCCTTGTATCACAATAATTTGAGGTATTTTTGTAGAGGTCATTGAGATGATTCTACACACAAAATTTCAAAGTTCTAAGCCAAACGGTTCTGTAGAAGAACATTGTACAAGACTTCCTTGCCAATTTTCATTGTATCACAATACTTTGATGTATTTGGTAGTGGGCCTTGATATGATTCTACAAACAAAATTTCAAAGCTCTAAGCCAAATGATTCAGGGGTAGAAGATTAAACGAGATATCCTTTTTTATCTCTAAATGAAATTTGATGCCCACAACATAGGGCCAATTTCCTTGTACAACTGTATCACAATAATTTGAAATATTTTGGTAAAGGGCATTGAAGATTCTACACACACAATTTTAAAGCTCTATGCCAAACGGTTCAGGTGAAAAAGATTTATAAGATTTCATTCTTTGTCTCTATACGAAATTTGATACCCACAACATAGGGTCAATTTTCCTTGTATCATAATAATTAGAAGTGTTTTGGTAGAGGGCCTTAAGACAACTATACACACAAAATTCCAAAGTTCTAGGCCAAACGGCTCAGGAGAAAAAGATTGTACAAGATTTCATTCTTTGTCTCTAGTCTATATGAAATCCGATACCCACAACATAGGGCCAATTTTCCTTGTATCGCAATAATTTGAAGTAATTTGGTAGAGGGCCTTAAGATGATTCTACACACAAAATTTCAAAGCTCTAGGCCAAACGGTTGAGGAAAAAAAATGCACTATACATGTACCTTTTGACACTGGTCATTATGTATTTATCATTCATTGTTTACTTCTGCTAGATTTATTTACATTAAAACCTCAATTATTTTCTGGAATTGTTCAATAATCTTCAAAAGGCAAGTTAATTCTTTCAAACATCAATGATGGATACACTAAAATAAATTTCCAGATCTTGGAATTATTGATTTTGTATGATTAAGTGATTTAAAGGTTCAGCGTGAAAGGGTTGTAACTTGAGTTACAACCCTTTCACGCTAATGTCAATTTACATTTTGAGTTACAACCTTAGGACAAATATTCAAATAAAACAACTTCTAGAAATATTTGAGGCTTGTCCTTTTAACACATCATGTATCAGTAACTAATGATTCATTTTATGCAAAAAAGTGGATTTTGAAAAAAATCATAGTTACAACCGTTTCGCGCCGAGCCATCGATATATAGATTAATACTGACAAAATTTGGACAGACCATAAGATCTTGCTCGAGTTTAATATTCAGCTTGATTATTGTGGTGTTCAAGACATAAATTATCAAGTAAAAATCATATTTTTAGACCAGAATGTCTTTATTTTCATGACCACTAAGTTACATGCACAATCGCAACTTCTTGAACTAATTATCATAAAGAAAAACAACTCTTACTGAACTTTAAATTGCTCATATCAAAAGTTACTTCCCTTAGTTTACCACAATTATTAACTCACATATTGAATTATGTGCCCTTGAATTTGGCATAATGACAGTTTTCAACTTTATCATCACTCTAAAAATCCCCAAAATATTAGTCAATCATTTACCTTCTTTTCGCTTTGACCACATAATTGCTTCTCTTTACTTAGTTTCTGCTCTAAGAATCACAAGAATTTAAAGTGACATTTCAGAATTTTTTGTCATAAATTTTACTTTTATTTTTATCTGAAAGAGCATATTTCCTTATGAAAATTCTGAAAATTTCGAGCCAAAATATTGCGCCGTTTACGAGAAATTTATATTCTTGTGTTAAAATTTAACAAATTGTTGTGGACAACAGTTCAGATTTATATGCAATTTATCGATTATGTCTCAACTTTAAATGCGTGTTTCTCGCTTATTGGCAACAACTTCAAATAACCAATAGTATCTATACTCATTAGAATAACCAATCTTGGCATCAAGACATACTTTAAAAAAATGAAATCGGAATGAAATGTCCCTTTAAAGATATATCAGTTTAAGCATTTAGATAAATTTTTTATAGTAAACCACAAGAAATTCAGGCCTGTGGAGCGACTCAAGACCTTCAGGTCTTTCTAGTTTAGCTCACCTGAGCACGATAGTGCTCATGGTGAGGTATTGTGATACCGCTGTGTCCGTCGTCCGTCGTCCGTCGTCCGTCAACCTTTGGCTTGTGTGCACTCTAGAGGCCACATTTTTTGCCCAATCAACCTGAAATTTGCTGGGAATGATTGTCTTGATGAAATCTCGGACAAGTTCGAAATTGGGTCATCTGGGGTCAAAAACTAGGTCACGGGGTCAAATCTTAGAAAAACCTTGTGTGCACTCTAGAGGCCACATTTTTTGCCCAATCAATCTGAAATTTGCTCAGAATGATTGTCTTGATAATATCTTGGACAAGTTTGAAATTGGGTCATCTGGGGTCAAAAACTAGGTCATGGGGTCAAATCTTAGAAAAACCTTGTGTGCACTCTAGAGGCCACATTTTATGCCCAATCAACCTGAAATTTGCTCAGAATGATTGTCTTGATGAAATCTCAGACAAGTTCGAAATTGGGTCATCTGGGGTCAAAAACTAGGTCACGGGGTCAAATCTTAGAAAAACCTTGTGTGCACTCTAGAGGCCACATTTTTTGACCAATCAACCTGAAATTTGCTCAGAATGATTGTCTTGATAAAATTTCGAACAAGTTTGAAATTGGGTCATCTGGGGTCAAAAACTAGGTCACGGGGTCAAATCTTAGAAAAACCTTATGTGCACTCTAGAGGCCACATTTTTTGCCCAATCAACCTGAAAATTGATCAGAATAATGGTCTTGATAAAATCTCGGACAAGTTCGAAATTGGGTTATCTGGGGTCAAAAACTAGGTCACGGGGTCAAATCTTAGAAAAACCTTGAGTGCACTCTAGAGGCCACATTTTTTGCCCAATCAACCTGGAATTTGCTCAGAATGATTGTTTTGTTGAAATCTTGGACAACTTTGAAATTGGGTCATCTGGGGTCAAAAACTAGGTCACAGGGTCAAATCTTAGAAAAACCTTGTGTGCACTCTAGAGGCCACATTTTTTGCCCAATCAACCTGAAAATTGATCAGAATGATTGTCTTGATCAATTCTCGAACAAGATCGAAATTGGGTCATCTGGGGTCATAAACTAGGTCATGAGGTAAAATCTTTGTAAAACTTTGTGTGCACTCTAGAGGCCACATTTTTGCCCAATCATGCGGCAATCAACCTGAAAATTGATCAGAATGATTGTCTTGATCAATTCTAGGTCACGAGGTCAAATCTTAGTTAAACCTTGTGTGCACCCTAGAGGTCACATTTTTGTCCAATCAACCTGAAAATTGGTATACAAAAAGTTATATTATATCAGGTGAGCGCTTCAGGGCCAATGGCCCTCTTGTATTGTCATTGTTATTGTTTTTTAACGGTTACATTTGCCCAACCTTAAAACAGCAATTATGTCAGAGGTACATCATCAGTCTGTGCTCAGCGAGATTCAACACACCATACAACCAGCTGCGTCGAGAGTCAGCGAAGACAGATTCGACATCTGATGTCATGTGCATGGTAGGTCAAATTAATTTACTTTTATAAATAGATGAAAGGATCTATGGTATTCTATAGTTGATAAATGTGTGTAAGAGTTCAGTGCTTCTACAAAATAAACCTTTTCATGTATCCCTTGCAAACAAGGTTAAAGTCATTAATTCGGAGAGGTTTCCTACAAAAAGTTACGAAATTTGACTTCGTGCTCAAATATTTCGCATATCTTTCAGTTGAACTTTTACATGAATAAAGTTTAATCATTCAACGATATATCTTCCAAATTTGAAGCCATATTTCCAAATAATCGCTGACTCTCGTCTGTCTTCGACATAGCCGGTTATACGCCTTGTGTGCAATGGAAATACCCGGGGGGGGGGGGGGGGGGGGGGGGGGAGGGGGGTCTTGTTGACCTTGACCATGTCTCGTTTTGAAGTTAAGATAGAATCTGTAAACACGCTTGTGAAGGATGATCGTTCTATAGCAAATGAAAGATGGCTATTTCCCGTGATTGAGGTTTTTATGCATTCCAAATTGTTTTTCCATGTAGAAATATGACTTCCCAAATAGTTCGGAAGCATAAAAAGTCTAGCATGAGCCCTTAACAGTTTTTACCTTCCTAAGTAATAGAAAGGGCTTGGGAAAACATTGAGACAAAGAGGAAACTGCTGATGACCAGTTTCCAAATTGGACCACCCTAAAATTTGTTGCTTAACTTCATTTTGCGAAAGGGTTTAAATGAAAGATGGGTCATAATAGATGGAAAGTTGGGCAAGTCTGGTGGACTATGATCCGACAGACCTTCATTTGCCATAAATTGAGTAACTTGAATAACAGAAACAACATGAATCCATGGTTAGATATTCCAGCCTGCACAAAATTTATGGGGCACTGTTAAGAGACATTAAACACCAATCCATCTAGTCCTATTTATAAGCCCTGGCATATTTTTTCATATCTGTTGTGATGCCAGTACAGTCCATCCATAAAATAATCTGCATTGAAGGGTCAATAGTAAAGGTTGTTGCAGCTTAACACCGAAAACAAGATTGAAATAATAAGAATTTGAGGTAAAGTTTAAAACGACAGGCTCAAAATTGAAGAAAAAACCCTAAAAGAAACAAAGTCTAGAAGCCTGGGGTCGAACTTATTTGGGACGAAAGACACGGATGATTTCTGAAAAGAGCTAAAATTTACCATGGAATTCCTGTCTTCTCATATGAATCTGAACTTTCCCGAAAGGGTCGTCCGTTAACAGATCCACCAGGCATAGTTGTGATTTTTTTTACTAATTGGAAAATCGTCTAGGACGAATTTAGTCGGTACTAATTTACTCCGACACCGGTTAATAGAAAGGCATATTTCGTTGTAGTAAATTTTGGAAGTCCTATTTTTGTGCGTAATAATGTTCTAATCAGGTGTCACTCCTGTATAATTCTGACTAAAAATAAAGTGTAAATTGGACCAACGTTGGTTTTGCATAGTCTGGTTCCCGTACCTGAAATCTACTACGGATTTAAGTACGGTAATAGCTAATATCTGACGGTCACTCAGACGGCCTGGACAGGTGACGCTTTCCATACACGAGCCGTTTCATTGGTCTATCGATTATATCGATTGACCAATCAAAGGACAGAATGCAGTACCTGTTCCCAGTCGTAAATACAGTTATTTACACGAATGGGTACCAGTCTAGGTTTTGCACAGCTCATCCTAAATGTTTCTTTGGATTATATGAACTAACAAGTAATAAAGAACATTCTATTTCTCTAATTATAAACCAAGAAAACAGGACCACGGCCCATCTCTCATTATGTAAATTTTCCCCGAAATATAACTACCCTCATAATACTAACTATCCGACAAGAGATACTAGACGGTATGGTGACACTCCACAACGATAAATGCTTCCAGATCGTAGAACACAAAATGAGTTCCAGTCAAAATTGATTTCCTCCTTTTCTTGCTATGATTCTGTGTCTGTAGAATAGCCAGGTGTACGAAATATTGTTCTGCACACTGACAGCAATCAGTGCACTACCAGAATGTGTTTTGATGTTTCATTTCATGATCTATATTTTATTGGGTCGTGACCTTTCATTGTGGGTATGCCAAATGCAGCTTAATTCCAATAGAGATAGAACACTATCATGGCTGTGTCCAAGGTTGCGTAGCTGAGGATTGTGTGCACTCTTGAAACCTCGAATGATCTATCAGGCAGAGTGAGTAAAGGGTCCCACCGAAACTTCTGAGAGAAGATCCATGCTGCCAAATGGGTGTATGTACTATATATCAAATATGGTCCATTTCGTTGAGGAATGATACAGTATATCAGAATAAGACAAAGGTCACGGCCTGACAACATGTTGTTCCAGCGGAAGTGAGCTTGTGCGCATCTGTGATCTATATCAGTGCTCTGACATTCAGCAATCAGCAGAACTCCATTTCGAGCTTTTTCTTCTTCTCTGCAATCAGAGACATCGTGAGAAAAGAAGGACTTTAATTTTTTACCAGAATTCACTAAATGGAATACGACACAGAAGAACTTCCCGTAGGGAAATATCTCCAGAAAAAGCATTCGACCGATTTAAAAAAAAAGTACATGTTGTATTTGCGATATTGATAATCCAATAGCGATTGATTTTGTGCTAAAAATAGACATGGTAAGTCGTTATGTTTTGACAAACTGTTAGTGTTGTTATAAAATCTCGTAACTACGGCTTGATTCTAGCTGTAGTTACGAGACTGTATAACAACACCTTCTGAAATACTATTGTTTGTCCGAAATTACACTCAGAAAATTGATTAAAATCTTGGAAAATTTAAGCGTTTTACTCCGCTGTGGATAGAGCTGATAAAAAATCCGCTGCGGAATCCAAACATGTTGTAGGACATGCATTGTGCTTTGCAACCGACATGAAACGGATCGATCCAAACAAATGCATCTGTGTATGTCACTTATGTATTATCTTACTTAGACCATGTGTGTGTATACGTAGTAAAACGATATAAAAAGTGTACATGAGGTCTCAAAATGCAAAGCATTCTTGTAGTGCAATAACTCTAAGAATCCTATATACCAACCTCCATATCTTATGTATGATCACTAGTTCTACGATAAAATGCTTATTTCAATTTAACTACTGTCCGTTTACATGCGTGTTAATGTTCATGCATCGAGATGATCATTTTATTGCTTTTTGTTGACCCTGGCATCGTGTTTAACTATTGAACCCGTAACACTAAAGTCTTTGCTGAATATGAAAATTGAAATAGCACGACCAAACACGGGCACCGCTATATGTAACGTGTATCAGTCTTTTGTGTTGTCTTATTGACCAAATTGTCTAGTTTGACCCCAATATTTCCCAATCATGGGCAAATGTTCGTTCGTTCGTTCATGTGTATTTCCCCCAATCACTTCGAGGCTTTATCTTCGGGTATCTTGTCCCTAGACATATTTTGGTCCTGTAGTCATAAAAGAACTACATAGAACATACTAAGTATAATATATTTACAATAATAAACAATACAGTTTAAATAAGTTTTTTAGCTCACCTGAGCACAAAGTGCTCAAGGTGAGCTATTGTGGTCGCTTTTTGTCCGTCGTCCGTCCGTCCGTCCATCTGTCCGTCCGTCCGTCCGTCCGTCCGTCCGTTCACAATTTCTTTCAACATCTTCTCCTCCCAAACCATTGGGCCAATTTTTACCAAACTTGGCAGGAATGTTGCTTGAGTGACCCTTCTCAAAACTTGTTCGCGGATTTTTGATTCGTTAAAAAATGTGGCTGTGGCAGGGAGAAAGGGGCTTATTAGACTTCAAGAAATCATAAGAAAATTCTTTAAAAATCAACTTTTGGGCCAATTTGAACCAGACCTTGCATGAATGTGCCTTGAGTCATTCTTTTCAAAATTTGTTCACATTTTTTTTCATTTGCGAAAAAATGTGGCCGTGGCAGGGAGAAAGGGGCTTATTAGACTTAGAGAAATCATAAGAAAATTCTTTAAAAATCAACCATTGGGCCAATTTGAACCAGACTTTGCAGGAATGTGCCTTGAGTTATTCTTTTTAAAATTTGTTCACATTTTTTTTCATTTGTCAAAAATTGTGGCCGTGGCAGGGAAAAAGGGGCTTATCAGACTTGGAGAAATCATAAAAATATTCTTTAAAAATCAACCATTGGGCCAATTTGAACCATACTTGGCAGGAATGTGCCTTAAGTCATTCTTTTCAAAATTTGTTCACAATTTTTTACATTTGAAAAAAAAAATGTGGCCGTGGCAGGGAGAAAGGGGCTTATTAGACATAGAGAAATCATAAGAAAATTCTTTAAAAATCAACTATTGGGCCAATTTGAAGCAGACTTTGTAAGAATGTTCTTTGAGTCATTCTTTTCAAAATTTGTTCACATTTTTTTTTCATTTGTAAAAAATTTTGGCCTTGGCAGGGAGAAAGGGGCTTATCAGACTTGGAGAAATCATAAGAAAATTCTTTAAAAATCAACCAATGGGCCAATTTGAAGCAGTCTTTGCAGGGATGTTCTTTGAGTCTCTCTTTTCAAAAGTTGTTCACATTTTTTTCATTTGTAAAAAATTGTGACTGTGGCAGGGAGAAAGGGGCTTATTAGACTTAGAGAAACCATAAGAAAATTCTTTAAAAATCAACCATTGGGCCAAATTGAAGCAGACTTTGCAGGAATGTTCTTTGAGTCTTTCTTTTCAAAATTTATTCACAATTATTTACATTTGTCAAAAAATGTTGGCGTGGCAAGGAGGAAGGGGCTTATCGGACTTAAAGAAATCATAAGAAAATTCTTTAAAAATCAACCATTGTGCCCAATTGAACCATACTTTACTGGACTGTTCCTTGAGTTACACTTTTCAAAATGTGTTCACAAATTTTTCCATTGGTCAAAAAATGTGGGCATGGCAGGGAGGAAGGGCTTATCAGACTTAGAGAAATCATAAGAAAATTCTTTAAAAATCAACCATTGGGCCAATTTTCTATTTCCCTTATCTGTTGCTCTCAGGCTGGCCCCATGTTTATCTTATGTAAACAAATAATGGATTAGCCTTAGCTTATCAGATGGTAATCTTTCACTATATTCTATCAATCACGGACAAAATCTTGTTAATTGAGCCTATCATAAATGATCAATCTCTAACAGATCAGTATGCTTTGAAAATTAGCCCTATTTTGTATATTGCGAAATCATGAAATAATTGTTGAAAATAAACTAACTCAACAATTCTGCTAATTCATACCCAACCTTACAGGATCGATTGGAACAAAATAATTACTTAATTGTTTCCAAACAGAAAGTCCTTATAAGTTTCATGCCTTTGAATTTGACAAAATTGCCATTATCACTCTTGTCATCTTGATTCAGGTGAGCGATTTAGGACCATCATGGTCCTCTTGTTTTAAAGACATGCTTGATATGTTGCTATTAATATTGGCCATATCAGAATGATAAGGAAATAAAATATTTACATTTATTATACCTCACGTGACCTTATCATTCAATAATTACAAACCTAATATTTTTTCATATTACCCGCTCAGATAATATTAACCGGTTAATATTTTTTCATATTACCCGCTGAGCGTACTATAAATAGAATTTCTGGGTTTTTATGACGTAACAGTGACGTCACAATGTTTCAAAACACGATATTTGCTGAATCATAGCTAGTTTAACACAAATAGGCTTATATATTAAATGACATGGCTTGTTACGCAAAAAGGGACCATCTGGAAAATTTTAAAAAGTATGGATCCTAGTCAGTCTGTGCGGACTGCACATGCTGATCAGAATCGACACTTTTCATTCTAAGCTTATTTTCTGAAACTGACTCTTACTTTATGTTTATTTTTCCAAATGCAAAAACAGTTTACCTCTGTTTAGCCTGATCTCTTTCTCATCTAGATCATGGAATTAACCAGGCAAAAGTGATGGCAGGCCTGCCTTTGCGTGCATGTAACAAATACGAATGGATAAGGCATTCGGTTGATTTTAACACTTTTTTATTAACGACGAAGGACTTAGATCTAGATCTATAAAGTTAGATAAATTGTAGATTAAAAGTTTTGATGTTGTTTCTTTTTCGGTATAATAAAATGAATATCGCATGCCTCTCAGGGCAATAGTACCTATCGTCTACCCTCGAGCCAGTAATATTGACCTCGGCTGAAGCCTCGGTCAATATTACCGGTCTCGGGTAGACAATATGTACTATTGCCCTGAGAGGCATGTGATATTTATATACTATTAAATTTGCTATATAACTAAGTATTTACGCTTAGTAACTCTTATATTGATTGCTTATTTTTGAGATTCATAACATTATGTCTTTTGTTAATCCGATTAATACAGCTTTAATAATACATGTATTTCGGGTTTGTTTTTTTTTTTTTTTTTTTTTTTTTTTAGAATATGGGTAAAAGAATGAAGTATGTATCCTATTAAACAAATATTAATATGTAACTTGTAACGAGAGACAATAAAATACCATTTCTGGCAGGCAGTGTGAATGAGATGGAACACTCCTATATCATGTTACCATTATAAATCTATTGTAAATCTAATTCATGACATGTACTTTATAAATCAGAATGAGACTTAGAGAGAAGAGAAAGACGAATAAAGACAAGAGGCGCACTATGTTCTCTCCTACTCTTCCTCTCCCCCTCCTCTTTTTTTTTTTTTTTTTTTTTTTTTTTTTTTTTCCTGACTTGATGTTATGTTACCCTGTCTATATTGCTTATGTATTAAGCTCTTTTGGTGTGCATGTCGTAGCACAGCTTCATAGTAAGATGTTCTACTTGTTTCAGCAGAATGTGATTCTTGTGTATCTTTTTGTCTTTGCAGAATGTGCAATCAAGAATCCATTTTGCTAGATCTCCTCTATCTCTTATGTTATCGCCCCAGGAAGACTGTCCTAAGTTCTTAGAGAGGATTGATTTTAATTCCGTGATCTTTTCTGATCTTATTTCACTTAGGTACGGGCATCTGATTCGAGTATGTGGATAACATTTTCTTTCTCTAAGTGGCACATTGGGCAACATGGTTCCTCATCATCAGCATTAAATTTCTTCTATATAATAAGTATGTGCCTGTAAGCATCCTTACTTTGATGTTTCCTCTTTTTACATCCGTGGCACAGTTTTCAATCGTATCCCAGATTGGATGCACCTTGCCTATTTCTAGTACTATGGTTTTATTGCAGAGAGCCATACTGCTTTTGTCTTCTATATCTGATTTAAGTTATTTGTTTGTCCATACTTGGTACACCGCTTTTTTGACTGTTCTTTTCCATTCCATCCTTGTAGGCTGTTGTATCCATTGTCATTTTTTGTCAATAAAGATTCACTTATAACATACATTAGTGTGAGCCGATTCTCTTTCCATGGATTTGCGTTCGACCACTTTAACCCGTTCTCACACATTGACGCTTTTGACCTCCCAACAGGAAATCCTTTGGAAAACATGGTGGAAAATGAAGAAATTGCTTTTGGCAAACAATTTCTTCATTTCCACAATGTTTTTCAAAAGCAATTATCTTGTAGAGTGTCAAAAAGTTCGCTGTGTTGTAATAATTTGGGGGAAAATCAGAAAAAAAAACACTTCTATTGATTATGTTCGGTTCGAGAAAGAACAAATGGAAGGTAAGGTTAAATAAAAAACAAGTTGGGAAAGACAAAATGGCGTCCGATTTGTTTGGGTTAGAAAATTCTCGTTTTAAAATGTTATTTTTGATCGCTAGAAGCATCGATCACCTTGTATGAAACTAAATAACTCTTTACCCTCTTGTTTTACAGAAAAGCAAACGACGAATTCATCAATGAGAATTACCAGAAAGCTCTAGAGGTGAGAAGCCCATTTTTGGGCATGTTTCTGGAAAGTTCCCTCTTTCGTTTTCCATCCATACACTTAAAGCACCCCCCAGTGATAATAGAATACACTATGGTTCATTAATCTTAAACGGCCATTGCATAGCATGTGTGGATTGGATTCCTTAAAAGATTTGTTATTCGTCATCAGGAGCGTTCATACCCATTTGATTTTCTGAACTTTTTGGTCTGCGTCTTGTAGGCTGCCAACCCCTAAACTCGTGGTACAAACAATTTGGTTTTGTAACAAATTAATACATGTGTCAGGGGTTTTCCTACCCTTTCTGTGCCTCCTGAAAACGGAGGCATTCCCAAAGCAAACGGCTGTGTTCCCAAAGCAAAATTTCTTCCATTTTTCCCAATCTATTTAAAATGTTAAATTTATGATTGAAAAATGAGCGTTTCTCTTACATTTTTAACCCAAAATGAGCTAGTTTGCACTTTTAAAATTTCCCAATTAGGCCAGACTCCGTTTCCCAAAATGGCTAGGAAAACCCCTGTGTGTTATGTGGTCTTAAATATACGAAATTCCTATTACCTTATCAAATTTCCTTTCTATAAAGTTAAGTTGTTTTGCTGAAAACATTTAATATTGAATGAAATTAATCCTTGTTTACAAGTGGAGTGGAAGCAGGGGTCTCGTTTGCCAAAATTTGGGGCCGTTATTGGGCCCCATTCCCAATGGCAAAAAGTATCTTTTTTTGCCAATTCTCTTGTGAAAATTCCCAATGAGGACCCAGAATGCCCCTTGTTAAAACCTCATAGATCTTCATTTACAAACATTTTGAAGATAGTTTTAGAGTAGATTCTTAAACAAGAGTATGTGCAAATGCATTTTACATCACTACAGTGTAATTTGCAGCTGAAACTGAGTGACAGTATGAATACAAACTTGTTTAAGTTTTTCCCAATTTAGGTCAAAAAGTCGCTATTTTTCCCAATTTCACTGGTCCCTGGCCCCAAACAAAGATTGGTAGAAAGACCCCTGGGAAGCGGCTGTCTTAAAACAGAGACGTCATTATCTTGTGGTAACCTAAAAAGTTTATGTAAAGTGGCCAATTCGTACCAAGAGAATGAGTTGGGTTTGAAGAAACAGGGGTAAAAGTTTTCAGGCATATGCCTGAAGTTCAGGTTTTTGGGTATTCCAAAATGCCCCATTTTCTCGATTTTTACTATATAAATAAGACTTTTCCAGGTTTTCAGGTTTTTCAAAATTTTCAACTTTTACCCCTGAAGAAACCAGGGTTCAACACTAAAGCACGTCGTCCGACAGACATTCACTGCCTGTTGCTTCGTCCGGGCTAGTAAGACCCCCAAGATGCTAGCCCGACTGGTCGTCTTACTTCAAATCTAAAATTCACTTTAACCGTACTTGAAACGGAGGATACATTCATTTGAGATTTTTAAACTTGACTTTTTCGCTTATTTAGAGGTTTCCTTTCTGGTTTGTGCATTTGTTTGCAATATCCGCTAACGATACGCATGGGTAAGGAAGAGAAATTTGCATTAATGGGCGGACCTTATTATCACCTGACGTCTTGAGTAGGTGATCGGGCAAATTAATCAGAGAAGAAAATTCCGAAACTTACGATTGTGATCAAAACGATCGAATACGCTTCAAATTCAGTTATTTTCTGAAAGTTAAACGGATTTCCTACAAAAACAGAATACGTTTTATATTTATTCCTGTGTGCAAAATGCCTTCATTGATCATTTTTCTAACCTGATTTGACTTGTTTCAAAATAGACTATTCCACGCACTTGTCAGATATTGGAAAATTACTGCCCGAGTAATTGATCAATTAACTTCATTTAGAGAATCCCTCTAGGGCAAATGTAATTTACTCATGATCTTTGAAACGCAAAGTGCATCTTTCCTGAGAATCAAGCGTTTACTGGACTCTCGTCTCTTGTTGTTGATTTTGGTTCTACTTTCGTTTTGAAGGAAACTTTCGTAAACAACCGATAGTCGAAAGAACTATCATGATATTTACCGATTTTTAAAAGTTATATCGACCTATCGCTATATTAAGGTAAAATATCGCGAAACAGCCTAAGCCATAAGTCGAAATATCGTTTCACCACCATTTCTCCCGAGATGGAAACTTTTGGTCAGGGCTAGTGCATATCTGGTCCGGGCTCATAGCATCTTGCAGCAGCAAGCCCGGCGGTCTTGTAGCCCAAAAAGTTAATGTTGAACCCTGGAAACTAATATAATTGAATTTTCTTAAGAATTATTTGATACAGTTTTCGATTTTGGGTTTGTCTAAGTCATTTTTAAAAAGAACAAAAAAGCCTAAAGGGAGTGTACGAAAATGAATTTGTGAGATTGGATTTACACGTGACATAGATTCGGACATAATTTGACTTGATTTAGAGAAAAGTATGCAAATTACTTTGACTTGAACGGAAAAACATAGATTTGATTTCATATTTATGTGCAGGGTTCAAATTTCGCACTCGCTTACTCGCTAAACGCGAGTGAATTTCCCGGAATGCGAGTTGAGAAAATCAGCACTTGCTTTTTCCAGCGAGTCTGATTTTCTGACTGACCTATGTTTGGTGAAAATGAAAGTACAAAAGATCTAAAACAAAAAAAGAAAATTCGAAAACAAGTAAGGGGAGTTTTTAGTTAGCCTGTCCCCGAAATTCAATTTATTTTTATACCCCCCACCTACGAAGTAGAGGGGGGTATATTGGTTTCACCATGTCTGTCTGTCTGTCCGTCCATCCGTCCGTCCGTCCGTCCGTCCATCCGTCCGTCCGTCCGTAGACTTTTTCGTTTCCGTGCTCTAACTCGAGAACCGGTTGACCTAGGATCATGAAACTTTACACAGTTGTTGCCCATGACCCAAGGAGGTGCCCTATTGTTTTTGGGTCACGAAGGTCAAAGGTCAAGGTCACAATCGGACTTTGTTTAAAATCCGTTTCCGTGCTCTAAGTCAAGAACCGGTTGACCTAGGATCATGAAACTTTACACAGTTGTTGCCCATGACCCAAGGAGGTGCCCTATTGTTTTTGGGTCACGAAGGTCAAAGGTCAAGGTCACAATCAGACTTTGTTTAAAATCCGTTTCCGTGCTCTAAGTCAAGAACCGGTTGACCTAGGATCATGAAACTTTACACAGTTGTTGCCCATGACCCAAGGAGGTGCCCTATTGTTTTTGGGTCACGAAGGTCAAAGGTCAAGGTCACAATCGGACTTTGTTTAAAATCCGTTTCCGTGCTCTAAGTCAAGAACCGGTTGACCTAGGATCATGAAACTTTACACAGTTGTTGCCCATGACCCAAGGAGGTGCCCTATTGTTTTTGGGTCACGAAGGTCAAAGGTCAAGGTCACAATCGGACTTTGTTTAAAATCCGTTTCCGTGCTCTAAGTCAAGAACCGGTCGACCTAGAATCATGAAAATTTACACAGTTGTTGCCCATGACCCAAGGTGGTGCCCTATTGTTTTTGGGTCACAAAGGTCAAAGGTCAAGGTCAAGATCTGACTTTGTATAAAATCTGTTTCCGTGCTCTTAAGTCAACAACCGGTTGACCTATAGCACTTTTTCAGTGACAAGGCGCTAGTGGGGGGTATTTGTCCGCTTTGCGACAGTTCTAGTTTGTTCTAGAAATTGGGTTTGAATTGTGAAAGAAAGTCAAGGCTTCGTGGCTGGCGGCTTAGTTGCAATAATGTAACCGAAACCTTTTTGACTTTTGATCTGGGTTTTTAGCTCCACTGGCCTTCAGGCCAGCGGGCTATTGTCATGGCGCTGTGTCCGTCGTGCGTGCGTCCGTCCGTGCGTCCGTCCGTCCGTCCGGTCGTCAACTTTTTCTTTAAAAATCTTCTCCTCAGAAACCACATGATGGATTTCAATCAAACTTCACAGGAATGATCCCTAGGTGGTCCTCTATCAGATTCCTAAATTTCATTCTGATTGAACTAGAAAGTCTGGAGTTATCTGCCCTTGAATTAAAAAATGGCTGTTTTGACTTTGTTTTCACTCTAGCCACTACAAATATTTATCAATCAAGACAAAACTTGGTCAGAATGTTGGTGCTGATAAGATCTTGCCTGAGTGCAATTTTCAGCTTGATCTGAATATTATGTCTTGAGTTATGTACCCTTGAAATTGGCAAAATTACCATTTTTGACCTTATTTTTACTCAAACAACCATAAATATCCACCAATCAACACGAAACTTTCATGTAATCTTACTGGCTATAAGATCTTGCATGTTTGTAATTTTTAGCTTCATAGGAATCTTAAATCATGATTT
Organism: Fragum sueziense; assembly: GCA_963680895.1. NCBI lineage: Eukaryota > Metazoa > Mollusca > Bivalvia > Cardiida > Cardiidae > Fragum > Fragum sueziense. The sequence goes on from OY804596.1 coordinate 16,212,505, forward strand.
TTCTGCCCTTGAATTTGACAAAATTGCTGTTTTCGACTTTGATTTTACACTCTTTACATCCACAAATATTGAACAATCAAGTCAAAACTTAAACAAGATGTAGGTGAAGTTAAGATCTTGCTTTAGTGTGATTCTTAGCTAGATAGGAATTAAAAATCCTCAGTTATATGCCTTTCAATTTGACAAAATTGCTAATTGTGACTTTTTTCTCACTCTAACAGCCAAACTCACTCTATTAAAGACAAAGCTTGGTAACCAATTGATCTTATACCAGTGTGTTTTCAGTTTTCTAGTTACTTTGTAATTGCTTTAAGAGCAACAAGTTTTGAAAAATTTAGTAAAAACTTGATATGACAAGAAATTCAGGTTTCATCAGCCATTTGCATTAATTTTGGAATATGGTATTTCCCCAATTCTATTTTTAGCTCAAAATCTATTTTTAGAAATATGAAATATTTTGGAGTAATCAATGGTCTGTCAATTTAGATCTGTTTGGAAGATGGAAAATTTTAATTGCTAGTATCATCCAAAGCTGGAATGTTCTACCATTTCCTTTTACCCTTTCTCAAATGGCAAACATATAGTTTTACTTTCTTTGCTTCAAGAACAAAACATTTTGAACAATCTAGTTTTGTAACTTTCTTTTTGCTCTATGAAACACAAGCATTGAACAATCTAATCTAATCTTGGATTAAATATTACATGAAACTCAGACCTGTGGAGCGACTCAAGACCTTCAGGTCTTCTAGTTGTTACAATGCCTTCCTATTCATTACAATGGAGCAGGTGCTGGAACGATTCATTCCAGCAAGTTTAGCATAGTCAAACTTCAAAATGAAGCTATGGAATGTAGTAAGAAAGTTACCTGACAATAGGTTAACCATTTTTAGCTCCACTGGCCGAAGGCCAGCGGGGCTTATGTCATGGCCCTGTGTCCGTCGTCCGTGCGTGCGTCCGTGCGTAAACTTTTTCTTTAAACATCTTCTTCTCCAAAACTATTGGACCAATTTCAACCAAACTTCACACGAATCATCCTTGCATGAATCTCTCCCAAATTCCTTCAAAAGAATAAAATCTATGCAGAACTTGAATTTTAATTAATTTAATTGAATTAAATTTTCAAAAAATCTTTAAAAATTCTTCTTTTCAAAAACTACTGGACCAATTTCAACCAAACTTCACAGAAATCTTCCTTGCATGAATCTCTACCAAATTCCTTCAAAAGAATAAAATCCGCGCAGAAGTTGAATTTTAATTAATTTAATTGATTTAAATTTTCGAAAAATCTTTAAAAATTCTTCTTCTCCAAAACTACTGGACCAATTTCAACCAAACTTCACAGAAATCTTCCTTGCATGAATCTCTACCAAATTCCTTCAAAAGAATAAAATCTATGCAGAACTTGAATTTTGATTAATTCAATTGAATTAAATTTTCGAAAAATCTTTAAAATTTCTTCTTCTCCAAAACTACTGGACCAATTTCAACCAAACTTCACAGAAATCTTCCTTGCATGCATCTCTACCAAATTCCTTCAAAAGAATAAAATCTATGCAGAACTTGAATTTTGATTAATTTAATTGAATTAAATTTTTGAAAAATCTTTAAAATTTCTTCTCCAAAACTACTGGACCAATTTCAACCAAATTTCACAGAAATCTTCCTTGCATGAATCTCTACCAAATTCCTTCAAAAGAATAAAGTCCAAGCAGAACTTGAATTTTAAATAATTTAATTGATTTAAATTTTCGAAAAATCTTTAAAAAAATTCTTCTCCAAAACAACTGAACCAATTTCAACCAAACTTTACAGAAATGTTCCTTGCATTAATCTCTTCTTAATTCTTTACAGAAAAATAAATTCTATGTAGAATTTAAATTTTAATTGATTTAATTAAATCAAATTTTCGAAAAATCTTTAAAAATTCTTCTTCTCCAAAACTACTGGATCAATTTCAACCAAATTTTACAGAAATGTTCCTTGCATTAATCTCTTCTAAATTCCTTAAAAAAAATTCTATGTCATATTATATATAGAACTTAAATTTTGATTAATTGAATTAAATTTTCGAAAAATCTTCTTTTGCCAAACTACTGGACCAATTTTAACCAAACTTCACACGAATCTTCCTTGCATTTATCTCCTCTAAATTCCTTAAAAAAATAATTTCTGTGAAGAACTTTAATTTCAATAAATTTAAATTTTAATAAATTTTTAATAAATCCTTTTGTCTCAATATTTTCTAGGCCATATTTTACACAAATTCTATCTTTAATAACATCCATTTTGTCATTTGTGGCAGTTTTTGAAGTGGATGACCCTAAAATTTTGTCGTTTGGGAAAGGGTTAAATTGAATTTTCGAAAAATTGTTAGACAATCTTCTCCAAAACTACAGGACCAATTTCAACTGAACTTCACAAGAATCTTCCTTGCATGAATCTCTTCCAAATTTCTTCACGATCGGATGAAAAGCATGGCCGTTGTGGGCTAGGATTTTTTTCGCTATAATTATGAAACAGTGTAATTTCAAGAAAATTTTAAAAACATTTCTGCTCCTTAATCACTGATTTGATTTCATTCTGGTGTAGCATGAATCTTCTTTGAATAGACCTCTATTGTATTCCTTGAAGAAGTTAGTAGTCTAAATGTCTAAAAGCCAGTGGAGCGATACAGGGCCATCTTGGCCCTCTTGTTCTGTCAATCCAGCATAGTTTTATGTTGAAATTATTTTCAAATAAAGTTCAATTCAATTTTGGAGCGGAGTACCCACCCATCTTACTCTACTGAGACTTGAATTTTCCATGGAAGAAAGATTGATGAAAATTCTTGTTGATAATTTTTAACTGAATTTGTGTCATGGGATATCTTTTTATGGGATTAACATCTGATTGTTAGTAACTGTAATTTCAAAATTTTATGCAAGAAAATGTGTTTTCCACTTTTTTGTCATGCACCAAAGAAGGGATAGGGTGGACTCGTAGCCACAAACCAATGCCTATCATCAAATTTGTGGCTACGATATTGCAGCTTGGGAGGGGGCTTACCCCCCCTCATGTTGGCCAAAATGCTGAATTGTCCTTATTTTACACTGTAAATTTAGGGAAAATTCCATTTAGCCCCCCCCCCCCCCCCCCCCCCCAATATTCAGACACAGGGGCTTCAGCAACCCCAATATGAAATTGCTTCCTACGGGCGTGTATTACCAAACAGAAACATATTCATCTTGTCTAAACTTTAGACAAAGTCAAAGATGTTGCAGACAACATCATGGCCCTGTGTCAGTCGTCAGTCCGTGCATAAACTTTTTCTTTAAACATCTTCTTCTCCAAAACTACTGGACCAATTTCAATCAAACTTCACAGGAATCTTCCTTGGTATGAACCTCTTCTAAATTCCTTCAAAAAAAAATCTATGCAGAACTTGAATTTAAATTAATTTAATTAAATTAAATTTTTGAAAAATCTTTAAAAATCTTCTTCTCAAAAACTATTGGTCAAATTTCAACTAAACTACACAGGAATCTTCCTTACATGAACCTCTTCTAAATACCTTCAAAAAAATAGATTATGTGCAGAACTTGAATTTTAATTAAATAAATTAAATTAAATTTTCAAAAAATCTTTAAAAACCCTTTTCTCCAAAACTATAGGACCAATTTTAACCAAACTTCACAGGAATCTTCCTTGCATAAAGCTCTTCCAAATTCCTTCAAAAAAATAAATTCCATGCAGGACTTGAATTGTAATTAAATAAATTAAATTCATTTTTTAGCTCCACTGGCCGAAGGCCAGCGGGCTATTGTCATGGCGTTGTGTCTGTCGTGCGTCCGTGCGTGCGTCCGTGCGTCCGTGCGTGCGTCCGTTAACCTTTTCTTTAAACATCTTCTCCTCTTATACCAGTGGGCCAATTTTGACCAAACTTGGCAGGAATGTTTCTTGGGTGACCCTTTTCAAAACTTGTTCGCGAATTTTTGATTTGTCAAAAAATGTGGGCGTGGTAGGGAGAAAGGGGCTTATCAGACTTAGAGAAATCATAAGAAAATTATTTAAAAATCAACCATTGGGCCAATTTGAACCAAACCTGGCAGGAATGTGCCTTGAGTCATTCTTTTCAAAATTTGTTCACAAATTTTTACATTTGTCAAAAAATGTGGCCGTGGCAGGGAGAAAGGGGCTTATCAGACTTAAAGAAATCATAAGAAAATTCTTTAAAAATCAACCATTGGGCTAATTTGAACCAAAGCTGGCAGGAATGTGCCTTGAGTCATTCTTTTCAAAATTTGTTCACAAATTTTTACATTTGTCAAAAAATGTGGCCGTGGCGGGGAGAAAGGGGCTCATCAGACTTAAAGAAATCATAAGAAAATTCTTTAAAAATCAACCATTGGGTCAATTTGAGCCAAACCTGGCAGGAATGTGCCTTGAGTCATTCTTTTCAAAATCTGTTCACAAATTTTTACATTTGTCAAAAAATGTGGCCGTGGCAGGGAGAAAGGGGCTTATCAGACTTAAAGAAATCATAAGAAAATTCTTTAAAAATCAACCATTGGGCCAATTTGAGCCAAACCTGGCAGGAATGTGCCTTGAGTCATTCTTTTCAAAATCTGTTCACAATTTTTGACATTTGTCAAAAAAATGTGTCCGTGGCAGCGAGAAAGGGGCTTATCAGACTTAAAGAAATCATAAGAAAATTCTTTAAAAATCAACCATTGGGCCAATTTGAACTAAACCTGGCAGGAATGTTCTTTGAGTCTCTCTTTTCAAAATTTATTCACAATTTTTGACATTTGTCAAAAAATGTGGCCGTGGCAGGGAGGAAAGGGCTTATCAGACTTAAAGAAATCATAAGAAAATTCTTAAAAAATCAACCAGTGTGTCCAATTGGACCAAACTTTGCAGGAATGTGCCTTTAGTCGTTCTTTTTAAAATTTGTTCACAAATTTTTATATTTGTCAAAAAATGTGGCCATGGCAGGGAGAAAGGGGCTTATCATACTTAGTGAAATCATAAGAAAATTCTTTAAAAATCAACCATAAGGCCAATTTGAACCAGACTTTGCAAAAATGCTCTTTGAGTCTCTCTTCAAAATTTATTCACAAATATCAAGATTTGGCTGCCGCTGTGTAAGGCTTACAAGAAATCATGGGATAATTCTTCCACTTTAACCAGTGGAGCGATTCAGGCCCTCCTGGGCCTCTTGTTTGGAAAATCTTTAAAAGTCTTCTTCTCCAAAACTATTGGACCAATTTCAACCAAACTTCACAGGTATCTTCCTTGCATGCATATAAATAAATTCCGTATAAAACAGAATTTTTTAATAAATTAATTGAATTAAATTTTCAAAAAAAATAAAAATCTTCTCCTCCAAAACTGTTGGACCAATAATAACCATACTTCATAGGAATCTTCCTTGCATAAATCTCTTTCAAATTTCTTCATAGAAATAAATTCCGTGCGGAACTGGAATTTTAATTAAATTAATTGAATTAAATTTTCGAAAAACCTTCAAATATGTTCTTCTCCAAAATGCCTGATTGGATTTCATTTTAATTTAGCCTAAATGTTCAATGTACAGTTCTTCATTAGATTCTTCATGTTTTTTTATATCAGATGAAAAACTAGACTTCTATTGTATTCCTTCAAGAATTTCGTAGTCTTAGAGTGTTAAGTCTAAAAGCCAGTGGAGTGTTACAGGGCCATCATGGCCCTCTTGTTTTTAGCTCACCTGAGCAACATGCTCAAGGTGAGCTTTTGTGATCACCCTGTGTCCGGCGTGCGTCGTGCGTCGGTCGTCGGAAGTCGTCAACAATTGCTTTAAACATCTTCTCCTCCTCAACCACTGGGTCAATTCTTTCCAAACTTGGCAGAAATGTTCCTTGGGTGACCCTTTTCAAAACTTGTTCGTGAATTTTTGATTCGTCAAAAAATGTGGGCGTGGCAGGGCGGGGCTTATCAGACTTAAAGAAATCATTAGGAAATTCTTCAAAAATCTTCTCCTCCTCAACCAAAGGGCCAATTCTTTCCAAACTTGGCAGAAATGTTCCTTGGGTGACCCTTTTTAAAACTTGTTCATGAATTTTTGATTTGTCAAAAATTGTGGGCGTGGCAGGGCGGGGCTTATCAGACTTAAAGAAATCATTGGGGAATTCTTCAAAAATCTTCTCCTCCTCAGCCACTGGGCCAATTCTTTCCAGACTTGGCAGAAATGTTCCTTGAGTGACCCTTTTCAAAACTTGTTCGTGAATTTTTGATTCGTCAAAAATAGTGGGCATGGCAGGGCAGGGCTTATCGAACTTAGAGAAATCATGTGAAAAATCTTTAAAAATCAATTATCAGGCCAATTTGAATCAAGCTTGGCAGAAATATCCCTTGAGTGACTGTTTTCAACACATGCTCATGAATTTTTGATTCGGTGAAAATTGTGGGCGGGCCAGGGCGGGGCTTATCAGACTTCGAGAAATCGTAAGATAGTTATTCAAAAATCTTCTTCTCCTTAACCATTGGGCCGATTCTTACCAAACTTGAAGGGAATGTTTATTGGGTGACCCTTTTCAAAACTTGTTCATGAATTTTTGATTTGTCAAAAATTGTGGGCGTGGCAGGGCGGGGCTTATCAGACTAAAAGAAATCTTTAGGTAATTCTTCAAAAGTCTTCTCCTCCTCAACCACTTGGCCAATTCTTTCCAAACTTGGCAGATGTGTCTATTGGGTGACCCTTTTCAAAACTTGTTCTTGAATTTTTGATTCGTCAAAAATTGTGGGCATGGCAGGGCGGGGCTTATCGGACTTAGAGAAATCATGTGAAAAATCTTTAAAAATCAATTATCAGGCCAATTTGAATCAAGCTTGGCAAAAATGTCCCTTGAATGACTGTTTTCAACACATGCTCATGAATATTTGATTCGTCAAAAATTGTGGGCGTGGCAGGGCGGGGCTTATCAGACTTCGAGAAATCGTAAGATAATTATTCAAAAATCTTCTCCTCCTTAACCACTGGGCTAATTATTACCAAACTTGAAAGGAATGTCCCTTGGATGACCCTTTTCAAAACTTGTTCATGAATTTTTGATTTGTCAAAAATTGTGGGCGTGGCAGGGCGGGGCTTATCGGACTAGGAGAAATCATGTGAAACATCTAAAAAAATCAATGGGGGGTATGATCACTTTCTGTGATATTCTAGTTTACAATAATTTAATGTGACATAATACTGACATATATATTTGTTTACAACAAAATTTATATTGTACACAATCAAATACACGAAGAACTCAGGTGAGCGATATCAGTGCCTTTCAGGCACTCTTGTTTGTTGATGTTGGTGTTGTGCTTTCAGAGTAGAAAATATAAGGGGAAATGAAGACAATTGCTTGTCACAAGCAATTTTTTTCATTTTCCGCAATGTTTTTCAAAGCCCTTATCTTGTTAAACCTGAAAAGGTGTCAAATAGGATAATTGCAGTTACTTTGGCATGGATGTATCACAAAATGCATCTATTTATCTTCAGCTCTACACAGAAGCCCTAGATGCAGACAAAACAAGGGATGATATTTTCTGTAACAGAGCTCAGGCTTACATTAAGTTAGAGCAATACAAAGGTAAGAAACGCTGGGTTCTCTATCCCTTTCCCAAACGACAAATTTTTTGGGTAATCCACTTCAAAAACTGCCACAAACGACAAAATTGATGTTATTAAAGACAGGATTTGTGTAAAATATGACAAAGAAAATATTGAGACAAAAGGAGACACTGCTGGTTATCAGCAGTTTCTTCTTTTGTTTCAATGTTTTCCCAAGCATTTTCTATTAGGGACGTCAAAACCAGGTCTTGTTTGGGAAAGGGGTTAAATTGAAACTGCGGCGGACAAGTATCATTAACTATTTCCCAAACCGTTTCTGTTATGTTTTCACTTGTAAGCCCTTTATGATAGGGACGTTGAAACCAGTCTTATTTGGGAAAGGGTTAAAATGTAAAATATTAAATATTGCTAACTTTATGTTGTGGGTATAATTGGAATTTTCTCCAACCAATTCAAATGAGCAGTGATTGGGAAAGAATTCTTTTCAATGGGACAAAGTCGCTACGTCTTGGAAAACCAATGTGACATTTTGAAAATTGATGCAACAATTATAGGATAAGATTACTCCATTCTTAACTACAGCAAAATTCAATGGGACAAGGACCCACTGATTGTCTAAAATATTGGGACACTCAAGTGAGATTTCAATGTGACTATGGGCACATGGTGCAGGTCAGTTACTGAGTGAGTACCCAGGAACATACGTTTTACATGCCTAGGGATAAAAATAATTAATCTTGAACGTCTTTAATCTGTTTGTCTGTTGCTTTGACGATTCATAGATTTATTTGTGTATTTCAGAAGCTGTAGAGGACTGTCAAGATGCCATCACAATAAATCCAAAAAATGTAAAAGCATATTTACGGAAAGGGTTTGTAAATGTATCTTTTCCTACATTCAAGAAGTATTTTGGCATAATTTTGCAAAATTGTTACACAAAGTTTTTCATACTGGATGCATAAAATATACCCTGATATCAGCCAGGCTTTGTTTAACCCATTACCAGATGGCAAAATTTTGGACTGTTCAAATTTGAAAAGTGTTGCAGTTGACAATTTCAAGTTGATGAAATTTCAGAATCTTTCTATTTGTGACGAGCAATTTCTTCATTTTCCACAATGTTTTCCATGGCCTTTCCTTGCTAGGGAGTCCAAAGGCGTCCAGTGTGCAAAGATGGGTTAATGATCTTTCAGATAGGCTTTGATCTTTTTAACCGTTACTTGAACAGAAGTTTAAGGGGGTCTGCCTCAAATTTTAAAGCTGCTGCATAAAATTACTGTCATTTGAAATGTATGTTGAAAAAGATAAGATTTGTGAATTATAAAAAAATGTAACACTTAAAATACTGAGGCAATACTGAGGCAAAAAGAGAAACTGCTGGACGTCAAAACCAGGTTTTGTTTAGGAAAGGGTTTTATTAAGTGTGTGTTAATACAATTGCTCACTATCAGAAAATACTGACATACTATCATTAGGTTTTTGACAGGACATTTTTTGACTAAAACAGAAAGGTTTTGAACTTTATGAGTGTAAATTATTGTTGAAAGAGGAAAATGAATGTGTCTAGGTTTATTTTACAAGCATGTATTATTTTATTTTCATTTGCAGAATAGCATTATTTAATTTGGAAGATTTCAAGTCAGCCAAGGAGGCTTTATTAGATGGACAGAAATTGGATGGTAAGATTTCTAAAACAGCAAAATTTAAGGCTTCTCCAATTTGAAAGCAGCTGGTTGTAACAGCTTTGATGATAAAATAAAAGTTAAAAATAAATGCAGGAATTCTGTGTGCAGTTCTGTAGAAAACTTTTTCTTCTGCACATCTCTTCAAATTTTTCACCTGAAGTAGTTACATTGAGATGAGCACTATAAACCCTTAACCATACAACAGCATTTCAGGCATGAAGTCCAATTTGAAAGCTGCGTCAGACAAAACATTTTTTTTAAAGATAATATTTGAGTATGATAAAACAGAGTAAATATTGAGGCAAACGTAGAAAAGGCTGATCATCACTCATCAGTATTTTTATGCTCCCCGAAAAAATTTCGGGGGAGCATATAGTCGCCACGCTGTCCGTCCGTCCGTCCGTGTGTCCGTCCGTGTGTCCGTCCGTCCGTCCGTCCGTCCGTCCACAGCCATATCTCAGCAACCCTTGGACCAAATTCAATGAAACTTCACATGTGAACTCCCTGGGTCAATACCTAGGGACCTTTTTCTCCGTTTGTAAATTTAAGGCTGCGTCATGGAAAAAGGGGCCTTAGTGTAAAAATTAGTTTTTCTCTTATTTCTCTTCATCTAATGGGCAGAATTTAATGAAATTTTGGGCTCATGTAATAAATAGGATGTTCTAGACCATATTCTATAAATAATGTGTGTACAAAAAAGCTGTCATGGGAAAAGGGGGCTTAATGTATGATAGTTTTTATTTTGTGACAAACACTTATTCGGGGAGCATAATCCGTCTGTGACGGCTCTTGTCTGCTTTTGTCTCAATGTTTACAACACCGTCCTGTATTATTAGGTACAACAAAACCAGCCCTTGCTTTGGGCGATCGCGGCCATAGTGCATCTACCTATCACTAGAGAGGTCCCGGGTTCGATCCTGGGCCGTGACAAATATCCTGTCAGACAAAAATGCCACTCACCAATGGTTTGATATTAACCTATGTGGGCAAGCAGCTGGAAGCTTGGTTAGGTGTTGTGGTAGTACTGGTATGAGAAACAACAGGAATTTATGGTTAGTTGCTCCAGCCGCCACGATATGACCATAGCAGTTGAAAAAGGCATACACCCCAATAAACCAAACTTGTTTTGGGAATGGGTTAAACGAGAACTGTCCCTATTTCTTAATTGTAGGTGAAGAGAAGAACTTTGGTCTGTGGATAAGAAAATGTGATGCTGAATTGGACTGTAAGTAACCATGGTGTATAATCACGTGATACGATATTTTCAGAAAATCTTCAATAATTTTGTAAATACTGGACCGATTTGAATTCGGTTTGAAGCAGAGAGTATGGACCGACGTCACACATTAGATGGACGTTGTTGATTTTTTTGAAAAATCAACTGATAAAAAAGTTATTGAAGATAAACCAAAAATTTGGTTTATCTTCAATAACTTTTTTATCAGTTGATTTTTCAGAAATCCAAAACATCCAGCTTATTCCTGGCATTTTCCCACCTTCTCTGCTTCAAAATGAATTCAAATTTGTCAAGTATTAAAAAAAATATTGAAGATTATCAGAAATTCTGAGTCGCGTGATTATACACCATGGTAACTATAACCCATTACCAAACAATAAATTCTAGACTGTTCCAAATTCAAAGATGTTAAAGACAACAATTTCAACTTGGACAACTTCATTTTTTGGCCTTTTGTGGTAGAAAACATTGTGGGAAATGAAGAAATAGCTTTTCACACACATTTTCTTTATTTTCCACAATGTTTTCCAAGGACTTCATCTTGTTGTGTATCAAAAGGCGTCATTGTGTGGGAATGGGTTAAACCTTTTCAAAAATAATGGTATGTATACCATAGTTTTTATGCTTCCGGTGTTAACAAAGTTTCAAAAGCATTCACAGAAGAGAAGAAAATGCTCCTGTGATGCAACTTGCAGATTTTCTATTTTCAATTCTTTGTCACATAAAATATTTCCTAACAGATTGAGACAAAGATCAAACTAACTTGCCCATCTGTCTTTTTGGTTGTTTGTCAGAATTAATCCATTGCCACACAGTGACACTTTTGATGCCCTACTAAGTCATTAGAAAACATTGTGGAAAATGTAGAAACTGCTTGTCACAAATATATTCTTCATTTCTAACAATATTTTGTACACAGAACAACCAAAAAATATAAGATCCCATTTACTTAAAATTGTCATTAGCAACATCTTTGAAATTTGACAAGACTAAGATTTCTTTTTTGCTGTCTGCTGTTTGGTTAAATAAAAATGTAATGTTTACCAGGACACAGTGATTCTAAGGTGACATAAAAGCTCTTTTATACTAAACTCAGATAGATTTATTGAAAGATTTTTTTTTAATTTTTTTATAAAAAGTGTAAATGTAAATCAGAGCAATAGATAAGAGTGGGTGAAGGCATTCTAAATTTGTTATTTCACATCCAAACCCTTTGTTGGGGGTACTCATTTGAATGGTCTCAACGAGACAATTCCAATGAGTACCCACAACATGGGGTTTGATGAGCAATGAATAAAATATCACTTTTAGAAAAAGCTATTACTCCCCAGTGTTCTCCCCAGCCCAATAAGCTGTATCGGCCCCACTACAGCTTCAAAAGTACCCCACAGCTTAATTTCATCAAAATGGTCACCAAAAAGAAAGTTTTGACGTGTGTCATGCCAAAAACTTATAAATAATGCATTCTTATGAATTAAAATGTAATAATTCTGTATAAAAACATTATGGGAAAAGAAGAAATTGCTCAAATTGAGCAATTTCTTCTTTTCCCATTATGTTTTTATTTATATTTATTTGCATGAACACAATGTGTTTCAAGGTTTGCCCATACTTATAATTTGCCACTACAGCTTCCAATTATTCTGCGGAGAACCCTTCTCCCTCTTATCTTTACTCTGTAAAGTATTTTGTGTTCACAGTGACCAGTCAGACAAATGGTAGTGTTGGAGTATCGTCATTATCATCATCAAATGTAAGTCCATTTCCTTATGTAGTAGCAGGTTAAATCTTTATCAAATACATCGACATGGATTGTTAAGGTAGTTCACCCCTAATTAGATTCATGCAATGTCAGGACTTTTTGTGCAACATAAACATTCAAATCATTACATAATATCCAAACCCATTCAGGGAACTTCGTAAATGTTTAGCAGTAGAACATTCCACCACCAATTGTTAATGACATCGCCCAAATGATTTGGATGTCACATGAATTTTGGGAGTGGGGGGGACTAGCTTTCAGATTTCCTGATGTCCACTTTAACCTTTTCCCAAATGAATCTGGCTTTATGCTCCTATTAGAAAAGTCTTCTGAAAACATGCATGCAGGCAAAATACAAAAATGATGAATTCCAGTATTTTCTCCTTTTGCCAAGTTATTTTTGTACTATACTATACACATAATGCTTTATTTATAATTTATCCATTTAGACATCCGCAGCTAGAGCTTTTGAACTGGAACAATTAAATTTATAGCTATTTTGGAAAAGGTTAAATGGATAAAAACACATGTACTTTCTTCATATTAACCAGAAACAATTAAAAAATGGTCTCTGAAAATACAATTTTCATCATATTAATCATATATATAAAATAAATGTCATGTTTTCATCCATTCCCACATAGTGACGACTTTTGACACTCTAAGATAATGGCCTGAAAAAATCATTGTGGGAAATGAAGAAATTTTTTAGCTCGACTTTTCGAAGAAAATGAGAGCTTATACTGTCACCCGGGCGTCGGTGTTGGCATCGGCGTTGCAACAAAGGTTAAAGTTTTTTCAAACATCAATATTTTCCATACTGTCAAAGGGATTCAACCCAAACTTGGAATACTTATTCACCATCACACCCTCTACCTTACAAGTTACTACCAGGGCCCATGACCCTGGCTCCACTATATTTGGAGTTATGCCCCCTTTATACTAAGCAACTTAGAAAGTCGAGCGCGCTGTCTTCGGACAGCTCTTGTTTTGACAAGCAATATCTTCATTTCCCACAATGTTTTCTACCATGAAAGACAAAACATTTAAAATTTCGTTCCCTCGAAATTGTTGTCTGCAATTTCTTTCAAATTGGAACAGACCAAAATTTTGCCATTTGCTATTCTGGTAATGGGTTAAATGAAGAATCAATTATGAGGACATTAGCGTTTAGCAAAGACATCTTTTAAGAATATACGTGGGTTGTCCCAGAAAAAGTGGGACAATGTTTGTAATTAATACAATAGTCAACATACATTGATATAAATTTGTCAACATTTAATACAATATATTTTTGACTTGTGCGTGAATTTTTGAGTGAATATCTCGAAAATCAACAAAAATATGCGGAAAATTATGTTGTTAGTGTAGGTGTGGCGGCGCACGGTAACGTAACGTCATGTATAACGTCATGTTTATAACGTCACTCTTTTCAAAGAACTGTCCTTTACGTTCTGTACACTTTCTGCGACACTCTATCTACTTTTTATATAAGTTCTAAAACTAATGCCGTTTTATTTTTCTAATCTTATTTCAAAATTTCTAATCGAAACTCTAATTCCATCCACAGTTTTAAATATAGTCCAATGTAAATTCAAATCCAAAGCCAGAAAATGCGAAATATCAGGACTTTAAGCCAAATCAGGCGTTTTAATATCATCTTCATTCAAAAGTCAAGTTACATCTTACACACACTATTCAAGGGCGATCCCATCCATTTTCAAAAAGGGACAAGGTGCTCCGAAATGGCAGTTTGCAATGGGAAGTGGGTGTACGACTAAGGTATGCGTATTAACTTATGAAACACAACCATTTTGTAACCATCTTTTAGGCTAAATTTCAGGAGAGATAACGCCCAAGGGTCCCCAACCTGGATAAGCACGTGTTATTTTTCTGTAGACTTTCGACAATTGATGCTGAGCAGCCTTATATACTGCTTCCCGGTTATCCAGAAAGCTCACATACTTTTTGACGTCGGTCGACGTCGAGAACATTTAGATTTAAACTCGTAGCTGTAGATTTACTCTTCCTAGTTCAAGCTCTTATTTCCATCGTTGCAAGCATCAGTCCACCAAAATAATGCTTGTGTCGCTTGAACATAAGTGTAGGAGTTCAACTATACCACTATTCTGCATATGTCACCTCTTATTTTCGTTTATGAAGTTACTATTCCTCGCTCGACGCAATATTTTTGCGCCGCGGATTTCGCCGACGTCGCAAATTTAAATGAAGGTGTAGTCAAACATTTTTACAAAGCATCAACATTAATGATGTCATCTACATGAAAATGTCAGCAAATTATCACAGCATCATGTACTACACGAAGGTGTCACTTTGATGTCATTATAATCGCGAACACCAGATCATCTATCGAATTTGCGAACGTTTGTCACATTAAAATGTGACGTGCTCCGGGTACCCTTATCAGGCACTCCTTTTCATTCAATATTTCGTAGAAATATCATTGTTTTGGTATTGGTTGTATATCAAACAGTGTTAAAATGTTTAAATTACATACTGTGTAAATTTGAAATCAATCGGACGTCACATTTAGAAATTATTTCAAAAGTCTCACTTTTTCTGGGACAACCCTCGTAAATATGCTTATAGTTTTGCACCAAGCTTTGATTCTCTTAATTCAGGAATCATCAGTGAAGAGTAGCTCAACTACCACCACAACCAGCCACAAAACTGAACAAAATACCAATAAACAGACTGCTCCCTCCATTCCCATGCCAACTAAAGAGAAATCCAAGTAAGTTTGGAAATTTGGAAAATTTAGACTGTTCCAATATTAAAAGCTGCTGTAGAAGAACAAAGTGTGTTGATAAAGATCAAATATGTGTATCATATAACACGGAAAATATGCTGATCATTAGCATTTTCTTCATTTGCCTCAACTTTTCCCAAGCATTTTCTATCAGGGACTTCTTTTGGCCCATTGTTTTCCCAAGCATTTTCAATTTAGGGACTGCAAAGGGTTAAGACCATTTTGTCTGCTAAGTGTGCTTCTACAAATTTGCATGTTTATACCTTATAAAGTAAAAAAAAAAAAAACTACAACAACACATAATTTGATAATCTTTTCCAAACATTTAGGAAATTATGCAATAACTTTCTTATTTTCATGTCCATTTTCAAGCGGTTTGTTTCTATTTTAGATATGACTGGTATCAGACCCAGACTCATGTTGTGGTTTCTATCATGCTGAAAAACGTGAAACAAGAAGATGCTGTGATCCACATTCAAGAACAATCGGTAAGGCTGTAAAAGGACTTACTAAACACAACCACTTGAATCCTTTCCAAAAAGGGAAATTTTGGACTATTCCTTTTTGAAATATGTTGCAGACAACAAAATGAAAGCTTATACCAATGTTTTTTGGGTACAGTATAGCTCAGAAAATATTGAGGCAAAAGGAGAAATTGCTGTATTTTCTTCTTTTGTCTCAATTTTTTCCAAAAACATTCCTACAAGGGACGTCAAAGCAAGGTCTGGTTTTGGAAAGGGATAATTGATAAAAGATTATTCAAGCATCTAGACTAGATCAACCAAACTTGGCAGAAATGTTCCTTGGGTGGTCCCTTATAAAAATTGCTAAAAGAATTGAAATCCATGAAAAACTCTGGTTGCCGTGGCATCGGAAAATGGGAAATTTCACAAAAGCTCAACAATTTCTTTAAACGACATCTCCTCCTAAACTACTGGGTCAAAATCAACCAAACTTGGCAGAAATGTTCCTTGGGTGGTCTTTTATAAAAGTTGCTAAAAGAATTGAAATCCATGAAAAACTCTGGTTGCCGTGGCATCGGAAAATGGGAAATTTCACAAAAGCTCAACAATTTCTTTAAACGACATCTCCTCCTAAACTACTAGGTCAAAATCAACCAAACTTGGCAGAAATGTTCCTTGGGTGGTCCCTTATAAAAATTGCTAAAAGAATCGAAATCCATGAAAAACTCTGGTTGCCGTGGCATCGGAAAATGGGAAATTTCACAAAAGCTCAACAATTTCTTTAAACGACATCTCCTCCTAAACTACTGGGTCAAGATCAACCAAACTTGGCAGAAATGTTCCTTGGGTGGTCCCTTATAAAAATTGCTAAAAGAATTGGAATCCATGAAAAACTCTGGTTTCCGTGGCATCAGAAAATGGGAAATTTCACAAAAGCTCAACAATTTCTTTAAACGACATTTCCTCCTTCACTTCTGGGTCAAAATCAACCAAACTTGGCAGAAATGTTCCTTGGGTGGTCCCTTATAAAAATTGCTAAAAGAATTGAAATCCTTGAAAAACTCTGGTTGCCGTGGCATCAGAAAATGGGAAATTTCACAAAAGCTCAACAATTTCTTTAAACGACATCTCCTCATTAACTTCTGGGTCAAAATCAACCAAACTTGGCAGAAATGTTCCTTGGGTGGTCCCTTATAAAATTGCGAAAAGAATTGAAATCCATGAAAAACTCTGGTTGCCATGGCATCGGAAAATGGGAAATTTCACAAAAATTCAACAATTTCTTTAAACGACATCTTCTCCTTAACTTCTGGGTTAAAATCAACCAAACTTGGCAGAAATGTTCCTTAGGTGGTCCCTCATAGAAATTGCTAAAAGAATTGAAATCAATGGAAAACTATGGTTGCCGTGGCATCGGAAAATGGGAATTTTCACAAAAGCTCAACAACTTCTTTTAACGACATCTCCTCCTTAGCTTCTCGGTCAAAATCAACCAAACTTGGCAGTAATGTTCATTGGGTGGTCCCTTATGAAAATTGCTAAAAGAATTGAAATCTATGAAAAACTCTGGTTGCTGTGGCATCAGAAAATGGGAAATGTCATAAAAGCTGATAAATTTCTGTAAACAACATGTCCTCTGAAACTACATGGCCAAATTCTTCCCTGGGACAACAATGTGTAACATATGCAAAGTTATTTGGCATTATTAAAACATAACTCAGGTGAGCGATTTAGGGCCCTCAGGGTCCTCTTGTTAGAAAAATTTTACTAATGAAATAGATTAAGGTTTGTTCAGCATTTTCCAACTATTATAAGATTTCAGTTTCAGCTCCCCAAAATGTGTGAAATCACAATGACAGGTGTAAATATAACAATAAGTGGCCTTTGGGCATAGGCTCCTTTGTATAGGTGTGAACAGGTAAAAGGTGTGACTTGCAGGTGCATCTTATTTTGTTTTAGATCATTTAAATACATCCAAAATAATCAAAAAGTAATCATAAAATAATCATGATTAATGCCATTTTTTCATCAGTAATTGATTAAATTATTAATAAAATAATCAGAAAAAAGATAATTAATCGATTAATTCATGATTATTGGCATTTGTTAATCGATTAATAATCGATTAAATTACTGATTATGATTACCCCATGTCTGCATCTAGTATCAGCATATGTAAGATGTTTGATCAAACAAAAAAAAAAATCAGCCGATCTATAGAATCATCACAATTTAAAAAATGATCAGCACTAATTATCTTGTTTTGTTTGAGGGGTAGAACAATTATGAATACCAAGACGCATGAATGAAGGATTCTTTATTGACAGAAATGTGAAAATTATTTTGCAAAATATTGTCATATTTTGTGTAACATTAGATGAGGATCTGTGTTTTGACCATGGATCATGTCAAGAATTAATTTTGATACACTGCCGTTATATTGATATTGTCTGTTCATCTGTCTGTCAGAATTGTACATGCACATCTTGTTAATTGTACAATTTATACATTCATGGACTGATGTATTGAAATTTTCACTCGATATTCCTATTCACTTGACTTTGAGCATTTTGTTGATGTTTTACCATTTTAGATTGCGTCGCAGAAAAGGGGGCTTAATCTAGAAAAGCCAGTGTAGTTGGAATTATATGGAATGGGGATTATATGGAACTTGCCTTTGGAACATGCTCAATCAAATTTTAACTATTCTTGCTTTAGATGTTATTGACAAATAAAAATACTTAAAAGCATGAATTTTAAAAATGATTAGACTTTGCTCATATTAAAGGGAGGTAATATTACAAAAGTTCCAAAAACGGTCAAAGGTACCATTTTCTTCACTGAAAGTATTAAAGAAGTGAAATGATGTTTCATTTAATATTAGATTAATCCAGATAAGGGTATAAAGTTAATATTGATACCATTTAGGTCTCAAGTATTTAAATTATGTATGCTGATTTTAAACTTTTTTAAGAATTACAACATATATAATTAACAAAATTACAGTTTGAGATAGCTGTGCTGTTGAAAAACTTGCTACTGAAGCTACTTACAGAGTACCTTGTTACTGAATTAGCTTTAGGGAAAGTCCCCAGAATTGGGTCAGAAATTGGCTCTTGTGGTTAAACAGGTCAGTGCTAGTTAGGGCTCACTGATAGGGCTGTGATGCATGTCAGAGCTGGTGAGTGACTAGGATGTATTTTCAAAGCAAAGATCTGCAAGTAATGTCACAGGACATGTACTCAATGGGGCTTATTCAATGATAGCACTTTTGTTTCAGAACACGGTTTTAACTTATCAAATAAAAATTTAATTCAAGTACCAGTTTCATTGAAACATTTAGGACACATTAAAAGCTAGCCCGGGATGAAAGTCTCGGAATAGCTGTTGTCATGCCCTCAAATGTCAGCGTCTGCAAAAACTATCTGCCCATATCTAGAGATACAGCCTTGATATTACATACATGGATACCTCTAGCAAAGACCTTTCAATCTGCACCACGATTCTTGACCTTGTGACCTTGACTTTAGAGTTTGACATAGTATTTGACCTAGATTTTGACCATTTCCATTGAAAACGTGAATTTGATCCTTATCTTATGTCGTTACACAGATGCAGCATTGATATTTCATATATAGGCCGACTTCGATTGGCAATATTTCGCGCCATCGCTCGGAACATAGCTCCAAGCGAACACCGATAGTGCGAGCTATTCACGTCATTTCCGCAGCTATAGCTCCAATCGAACGGCAATGGTCCGAGCTATAGTCCGACCACCGGAAAAAGTGTGGTCCGGCCATCCGGGCAATTACGTCATTCGGAACACCTCGGATAACAGCGAACCAATCAGTGTCGAGGTAAACAAAGATTTTGATTGGCTGACTCAGAACGAGGAGGAATTCAATTGATGGAACAGCGCTGGTTCCCAATAATGGTTCCCGTCCTCGCGAGCTATAGTGCCAATCGAAGTCAGCCATTGATACCTCATGCAAAGACCTTTCATTTGTGACTTTGACCTGGTGGCATTGACCTTTGAGTTTGACCTTTCAAAAATTTTAACATGGCGTTTATCTTATGTATTGTTGGAGATGTGGTCTTTTTATTCCACACATAAGTACCTCCTGTCAAGACTTTATTTAGGTTGGAATCTTGTCAACAGCAAATATCCTTTCTGACATTTGTCACCAACAAGTGGCTGGATAGTCTTAATCCTTTCCCAAACAAGACCTGGGGCCTGTTTCATCAAAACATTTAAGACATATTTTTGACTTACCGGTGTCTTAAATCTCGCTTTAAACAACAACCGCATAATGCATGTTTTGATAGATTGGCGATATGTGTTTCTTGTCCTAAACTTGTCGTAAGTCATTTGTAAGACAAAAATACGTCTTAAATGTTTTGATGAAACCGGACCCTGGTTTTGACATCCCTAGAAATCGAAATGGCTAAGGAAAACATTGAAACAAAAGAAGAAACTGCTGATAACCAGCAGTTTCTCCTTTTGTCTCAATATTTTCTATGCCATATTTTACACAAATTCTATCTTTAATAACATCCATTCTGTCATTTGTGGCACTTTTTGAAATGAATCACCCGAAAATTTTGCCGTTTGGGAAAGGGTTAAACCTATATGGGCAAGCAGCTTGAGACTTGATAAGGAATTTTAAGTTGTACTATTGAGAGAAATGACAGGTATCTGTAGTTTTTGTGCTCCAGGTGCTGCATTATGACCATATCAGTTGTCATAGGTACGAGGGGTGATCAAAAAGTTCCCGGAAAAATGTTCTAATTTCTTTATCTATGGTCCTATTTTCGCCAAATTTGAACTATACAAGGATCAGTCATTTTCTGGTTTGGACGCAAATTAAAATCAATGACATGCTTTATAATACGACATTATCGTTGCCACGGCAACGTCTATGACGTCGACCCGGCCCAAAATCATACTATTTTTGTGAAATAAGCGTTTACATAAAGTATTATCATTCGCGCGTTCTTTAGCGTACGTCGTCTAAACTTCGCATATTTAATGCTCGATTAGAAGGCACTATATAACTGACGACAAATGCAAATGAGACGTGATTTTTTATTGTGGCAGCCATTTTATAGAGTGCGAGTAGCAAAAATGAGTAGAGAGCAGAGAACAGCGGCCAAACTGTGTGCGGTAATTAAAATTTCGATAAATAAAACTATTGAAATGTTGCGTAATGTCTATGGTGATGCTGCAATGAAAATATCAGTTGTATATGATTGGTGCCAACGCTTTCAGAGTGGCCGAAAAGACACAACAGACGATGCGCAGAGATTTGGGTGTCCGACGTCGGTAACGTCATCATTCGTCGAACAGATTAAGACGTTGTAAGATTTAGACCGGCGAGTCACCATCCGCGAGTTACAAGACAAAGTTGAGATTAGCTATCGTATTGTGTTTAATATAATCAATCAAAACTTGAATATGCGTCGCCTTTGTGCACGATTGATTCCAAACATGTTAAATATACGTGATTTCATGCGGGCGATGCGAAAGAAAAGGTCCAATCCAGAGAAACTGGTCCTTTTCCACCAAGACAATGCTCCCAGCCACCATGCAGCATCAAACCAGAAAGTCATCCAAGACCTGGGCTTTGAGATGCTTGAACATCCGCCTTATAGCCCCGACCTGGCCCCCTGCAAATTCTACCTTTTTTCTGCAATGAAGAAAAATCTTAGGTGTCAGAACGTCGGAGAGCTGTCTCAACTAGCACAGGCCGTGCAACGATCCATTGCTGATCTACCAGAAATAGTTAGCAAAAGTTATTCCGGTCCTGGGCTACTAGATGGAGAAAATGTATTTCTTTTAATATGGATACTTCGAAAAAGATTATGCGGACATATTATTTGTAAGTACAGTGTTTGTTAAACCGGGCATGTGAAGAAAACGTTGTTTGAGTTGACGTCGTCAGAAGCTGGGCCGGGTTGACGTCAGTGACGTTGCCGTGGGAACGATAAAATCTCTTTTTATTGCATGTCATAAAATATAAAATACATGCATATTAGAAAATTGATCATGCTTTTTATAGTTCAAATTTGGTGAAAATCGGACTATCAATAAAGAAATCAGAACATTTTTCCGGGAACTTTTTGATCACCCCTCGTATTAAACCCCCTTCAATTAGTCAGTTAACTTTGGACTTTGGAGGGGGGTGTTATAAATAAGGGCAGAGGCTTAAGGATGAGAATCATGTATGACCAAGTTCTTAAGACCTAGGAAACGTGATTCTTATCATAAACATTTTGTAGTGTGACAAAAATATATATGGGTCAGAAATTTGCTCTGGTGGTTAAACAGGTTGGCTCACCACTACGGCTCTGATTCTTGTCATTTCTTAAAGGGAGGTAAGTTAAGAAAATAAAAAAAATGTCAAAGATGATGTTTTCTTGACTTAAATTCTCTATAAAATGAAAAGATTTTTCAATTCATATTAGATTAATTCAAGAAATGGTTTAGAAAGAGTATTTAGATAATGACGGTTTCAAGTATTTAAATTATCTTTGTTGATAGTAATTTTTTTGAAAAATTACAACATATATATGAAACATAACCCTGTGAAAGTTGTAAGCTGTGCTGTTGAAAAACTTGCTACTGAAGCTACTTACAGAGTACCTTGTTACTCATTTAGCTTTAGGGAACTGGTTCAGAAATTAGTTAATGTAGTTAAATAGGTCAGTGCTAGTCTGGGCTCACTGTTAGGGCTGTGATGCATGTCAGAGCTGGTGAGTGACTAGGATGTATTTTCAAAGCAAAGATCTGCAAGTAATGTCACAGGACATGTACTCAATGGGGCTTATACAATTATAGCACTTTTTATTGCATTTCATCTCAATGTGTTGTTTTAACCCTTTTTCAAAGCAACAAAAATAAGACTGGTGCAAATTGAAATATGTTATATACTGAGAGGCAAAAGAAGGTATACACTTTTCATTTGTCATCATCTCTCTTAATTTTCATCATATTGACTCATAATTTTGTACAATTCACTTCTACCCATAAACAAATAATACAGTGTTGATAAATTTCACATGAAATTACATGATTATCCATACTCTTGTTACATGCTAATTTTGTAAACTCTGCATGTGCGACTTAGTGAAGCATCAAATACTGCTAGTAATCCATATTTGAATTCTTTATTCTTTATCACAACAAATCACAAGCCTAAATTTTCTCTAACCTTATAACACAATTCTTGATGGCTAGTAGAAATCAATCAATATGCCACTTTTATCATTAAGGCCCTTTTTTCTATGACGCAGCATAACATGAAAGAAACATGAAACTACAAAGTCTTAGTCATGTGACTAGGAACACTCTGTGTAAATATGATCAAAATTTGTCAATAAATTTAGAAGGAACTACAGATAATTTGTTTACATCAAGTCACCTTTTGCCATGACGCATCATTATACGGAAAAGCACTATCAATTTATGCATGGTCCTGGGTGACTAGGCACTTTCTGGGAAAATTCCATCCAAATCCCTGCATAAATGTAGGGGTTGTGTCAATGTGAATGCGTGTATTAATTAATTGATTAAGTCCCCTTTTCCGATGGCACTGTGTGATATGAAAAAAACTTTTGCAATGGAAAGAAGGACAGACAGATGGATAGGTGGAGAAGGTCACATCAATAAACGACCACCTCGATGGTGTTTAAAAATCGTTCATCGTCTATAAATTGTTTTCCCACAAAACGTAGAAGAACAAGGATGTATACTTATTTTGCCTCTCAGTATAGATTGGAACGAATAGTCAGACAGCAAATTATTGTATTAAACCATTCCCAAACATTGAGCCCCTACACGAAAAAGTCACTGGAAAACATTGCAGGGCGTCAACTTCTGTCCTATATCCTATATTTGTCCTATATTTTGATGGCTGTCCTATATTGTCCTATATTTAAAAGGTGTCCTATATAGTCATCACCAATACTATATTTTCATGGGATAATATAGTGTTGAAAAGAAATTGAAGAAATAAAGATAGTAATAGACTTAAAACAGATGCAGATTAAAGTAATGTGTGTTGAAGTATCTGTAAAATGATTTAGTACCATATTTAGATCATAGAAACTACATGTATGTTTTTCTGTTAACCAATGTAAAGCAATTTCTAGATGAATACCTGTATCAGCAACATTAATTTTGATTCAAAATATAAGCTGATGATTTTTAGCTCCACTGGCCTTCAGGCCAGCGGGCTATTGTCATGGCGCTGTGTCCGTCGTGCGTCAGTCCGTCCGTCCGTCCGGTCGTCAACTTTTTCTTTAAAAATCTTCTCCTCAGAAACTACTGGACGGATTTCAATCAAACTTCACAGGAATGGTCCTTGGGTGGTCCTCTATCAGATTCCTACAATTAATGCTGATTGAATAAGAAAGTCTGGAGTTATCTGCCCTTGAATTAAAAAATGGCTGTTTTGACTTTGTTTTCACTCTAGCACTTACAAATATCAACCAATCAAGACAAAAATTGGTCAAATTGTTGGTGACAATAAGATCTTGACTGAGTGCAATTTTCAGCTCGATCTAAATTTTATATCATGAGTTATGTGCCCTTGAAATTGACAAAATTGTCATTTTCGGCTCAATTTTTACTTTGTTTCACTCTAGCAATTACAAATATTTACCAATCAAGACAAAAATTTAATAGAAAGTTGATGACAATAAGATCTTGCCTCAGTACAATTTTCAGCTTGATCTGAATTTTATATCATGAGTTATGTGCCCTTGAAATTGACAAAATTGTTATTTTCGGCTTTATTTTGACTTTGTTTTCACTCTAGCAACTACAAATATTGACCTATCAAGACAGGACATTGACACAATATTGGTGAACATAAGTGCTTGCCAAAGTGTAATTTTCAACTTAATCTGAAATTTACATCAAGAGTTATGTCCACTTGAAATTGACAAAATTACCATTTTTGACCTTATTTTTACTCAAACAGCCATAAATATCTCCCAGTCAATATGAAACTTTCATATAATCTTACCGGCCAAAAGATCTTGCATGGATGTAATTTTCAGCATTATCTGAATCTTAAATCCTGTTTTATGTGCCCTAGAATTTGACAAAATTGCTATTTTCGACTTTGTTTTTACTCTTTGTATATCTACAAATATTAAACAAGCACTTCAAAACTTAAATATGATGTAGACAAAGTTAAGATCTTGCATTAGTGTGATTCTTAGCTTGATAGGAAGATAAATCCTCAGTTATATGCCTTTCAATTTGAAAAAAAGAATGTTAATTGTGACTTTGTTTTCACTATCTAATCAACACTTGGATTAAATACATCATACTATAATTTGAGCAATGTTTGTCTGTTTGTCTGTTTGTTCCCCTACTCCTCCCAGGTCCTTGGGCCAATCTTCACCAAACTTGGAGGGAAGGTGGAGGGCGGCCCCGGATATTAGCTTGAGGGGTTCATTTTTTGAAAGGTCAAGGTCATCGAGGTCAAAGGTCAAATTTATCGTTTTTACGGGTTACGGGACGGGATTGCTTAGTTACGGGACGGGATTGCTTACGGGTTACGGGACGGGATTAGGTGGAGTGCAGCCCCGGATAGGTCAAGGTCATCGAGGTCAAAGGTCAGCCCCGGATAGGTCAAGGTCATCGAGGTCAAAGGTCAAATTTCGAGACGGGTAAAATTGCTAGTGTATTAAAAGAATCTCAGGCCTGTGGAGCGATTCAAGACCTTCAGGTCTTCTAGTTAGTTTACCTAAGCATGAATTGCTAAGTTTGAGGCATTGTATTGGATCACCAACTGTCTGTCCAGTCTATGTCTGTACACACTTTCAAAAAACTTTCAATCACAAACCATGACTAGCGTAAAAATGTTGCATGACACAACATCTTTTGGATTCCTATTAGTATATTGAAATCCATGAATTGAAATTTAGCAAAGTATAAATGGTGTCCAGATTTGATGAAGAGAGAAATTTGATACCACTTATTATCTTCTACAATTTGATATAGAGCTTTGAAACTTTGTAAGTATAGTTATCATAAAGAATTGGGGATACTAACAGAATTAAGGCGCAATTCAAATTATCACTTTGCATTGAGAATTAGTGGTTATGTTGAGAATTCTCTGATTCTAAAAAGAAAACAAATAGAGAAATCATTGACACTCTTCCTCTCCAAAATCCAATGCAAATGGCTTTCAAATTTTGGTTGTAACATGAACTCGTAGGTTCTTACCAAAATACTTCAAATTATTACTAAAGCATATATCATGAAAATTACCCGTATGTTATGTGAATTTTATGAACAGGGCAATTTTCTCTCCTTAAGGCAAAGAGCTGTGAAATTTGTCTAGCATTGTCTCATGCAACTCCAGGAAACTTCAAATTCATTTATGCTTTGATTAAAATCCTATGTTGTGGGTTCCCAGATTTAAGAGAGATAAAGAGGATAATCTTCCAAACCATAAGGCATACTCTCACTCTATCCTGGGTTTCATATTTAACATGAAGGGGTAGAGTTATTGTCCACATTTGTGATATCCCTTGCAGCTAGCTTGCTGTAGGTATTGCTGTCCTTTCACATTCTCCTGTCTTTCTTTTGAGGGTTGATGTCCAGTAAGTTCCTTTCTCTGCAGTCTCTTTCCCATAGTTGCTTTCACATCATCTTGGGCCATCCTGGTCTCCAAATGCCAGTGACCTGAATGAGGAAATCTGTTTTAATTGCCCAATTGGATCTCTCCACATCTCCATACCATGCTTCCTTTCCTGTAAGCTCCTTTCCAGGTCTTAGAGGCCAAGCTACTAGTGGAGCTTGCTTGATATATGATGAGTCAAAAAAGAAAGTGTGCACAGAGAATAACTGGAGTTTCTATCGTAATTTTGAATATTGATGTTATAATATTGGTATCAAATTAAAGATAATTCAATTGCCTATAAGCAGGTGTCTTTTTAAATTGTGTGATATGGATTTTTTCTTGTGTTTTCTTAGGATAGTTGAGATGGGGGGTAAATTTCGAAATTCACTGAACTTGCTGACGAACGTGAAGAGATTAAATAATGCAATTTTCTTGGGATTTCTGCTTCAATTTCTATTGTGACATGTCTTCAATGAATGACGGCAAACATCTGTGGTCTCACTGATCGAGCATAACGTTTCATATCATCTTTTGGAATTTCGTTGCGTTCATATTGCAAGACGTATTCCACGTCCTGCTATCTTTTTAACTGGACCCTTAACTTTTCGAAACTCGGGCGGTTGAGATGCTCGGCCCTACACCACACTCATGACTAATTTTTACACGTCCCTTGCCGATGACGATGTGCCTAATGCAGGCGTAACGTAAGATTAAGGCATCATGATAATGTGACAAACATATGGCCTCAAAGCTCTTTTAAGCTGTCTATCTGCCTTCGTCGATTTCAAATATTGTTAACATATGCTTGCTTTACTGGTTCGCCATAAATGAAGTGGTTTTGAAACGTTGACGTAAGGACGTCGACGTCATGTAACGATCTTGTCTAGTCATTGCTGCATTTGGGATATAAGACCGAAGCCTATCAAAAATGTATGCTTTGTGTTGGAAACATGATTGCAAACGCCTAATTTCAGAACGATAACATTTAAACGACAACGACACATTTTACGCCGGTTCAAGACACTAGCAAACCTAACGTGTAAAATCTGCTGTGTTTCCTAAGACGTATCATCTTGGGCTATTCAGAATTTTGATATTTTAAGTTTGATTTAGCTTTTATACACTTTAAATACAGATTTTAGATAATAAAGTTTATTATGAAATGTTTGCTTTGATAACCACATGCAAAAAGGTGCTAACTGCGTTTTGCAATATGCTAGACAATTTAATCATCCAAAGTTGCTGCCCATGTCAATAGACATAAGAAAGTTGATAGCTTAACTCTGTGTAGAAGTTTGGTGAAGTTTATTGCAGTGGTTACTTAGATATATAAAGTAGAAGTATGCACACTTTCTTTTTTGACTCAGTATATATGGTATTGGAGTGTGGTGATTTGTTACAGATCTGTCGGATTATCACTGGATCATTACGCTGCAGATATTGCTATTTTGGATTTGATAGGGAGCTTGTCTCACTTTGCATAAATTGTCAAGCTCCAGACAGGGTTTGAAGATAGTTTGCCTGGTGTTTGGTAATTGAGGTAGGGTTATGTGAGGATTGGCATCAGGCCTTTAAACTTCTTCCATGCAGCTTTGACTCTAGTTATGATAGCTTAGTCACACCCAATGATTGCAGAAAGCCTGTTTCCAAGATAGCAGAATGATGCAACTACCTTTAACTTCTCTTGTCCAACCTACACTTCAGCCTGGGGTCTTTCGTCAAACTGGCACATCTGAAGTTTGAACCTTCTTTGAGCTTGTTCATACCTCAGCATTTCTACTGGGCCTGCCTTCAGCAACCACTGCATAAGATGTTACTGCAGGTGCAGCATACAGGGCATGGAAACTTTCCCAAACTGCCCATAACATCCAACCCAGGGCTGTGAAATTGTGTGTGTATAACTCATTGTCTACAGGATGCCTCAAATTATCACTATGCATTGAAAATTTGTCCTATAATGTAGGGTCCTGGCATTCTCTGATTTTGCAAAGATTACATCACCAAAATATCTTTTTTTTTGCAATGAAATTAGCCATGTTTCATAGCTTTTAAGGTTTCACAGAGAAATAGAGAGGGAAACGATAGACAAATTCACATTATTCCCTTTCCTAGAAACATGTTTGCCAACGTCCATTGGTCATTACCAGACTCCTTACAGATTTAAATGTTTGTGTTTAGCATGTCTCAAAGCCCACCTAAAAGATAGATGTTATTACATGCACACCATTTCATGTTAAAATCTTGCAGCTGTACAATAAAGAAACAAAATAGACAAGGTATTTTGAGTTGCTTTTGGAGGGTTGAGGCCATGAGTAATGTCCTATATTTGTCCTATATTTTTGCTCCAAAATGTCCTATATTACTATATTTTTAGCTCCACTGGCCGTCAGGCCAGCGAGCTATTGTCATGGCGGTGTGTCCGTCGTGCGTCCGTCCGTCCGTGCGTCCGTCCGTAAACTTTTTCTTTAAAAATCTTCTTCTCAGAAACTACTGAATGGATTTCAATCAAACTTCACAGGAATGGTCATTGGGTGACCCTCTCTCAGATTCCTTCAAAGAATTTGGATTGACTCAGAATAACCGGAGTTATCTGCCCTTGAATGACAAAAATAGCTGGTTTTGACTTTATTTTTACTCTAAAATCTACAAATATTGAACGATCAAAACAAAACTTTGATAGAATGATGGTCACTATATAATCTTGCCTGGGTATAATTTTCAGCTTGATTCGAATTTTACATCATGAGTTATGTGCCCTTGAAATTGACAAAATTGCCATTTTCGGCTCTATTTTGACTTTGTTTTCACTCTAGCAACTACAAATAGTGACCAATCAAGACAAAACTTGGATAGAATGATGCAGAAAATGAGATCTTGACTTGGTGTAATTTTCAGCTTGATTTGAATTTTAAATCATGAGTTATGTGCCCTTGAAATTGACAAAATTGACATTTTCGGCCCTATTTTGACTTTGTTTTCACTCTAGCAACTACAATTATTGACTAATTAAGACAAAACTTGTACAGAATCTTGATGACGATAAGATCTTGCCTGGGTGTAATTTTCAGCTTGATCTGAATTTTGTATCATGAGTTATGTGCTCTTGAAATTGACAAAATTGCCATTTTCGGCTCTATTTTGACATTGTTTTCACTCTAGCAACTACAAATTTTGACTAATCAAGACAAAACAAGAACAGAATGTTGGTGACTATAAGATCTTGCCTTGGCATAATTTTCAGCTTGATCTGAGTTTTTTTATCATGAGTTATGTGCCCTTGAAATTGACAAAATTGCTATTTTCGGCTTAATTTTCACTTTTACAACCATTAACTAGTATCAACTAATCAATACAGAACTTTCACAGAATCTTACTGACCATGCGATCTTACTTGCTTGTAATTTTCAGCTTGGTAATGCATTTGCTTGTTTGCGCAACCTGAACCTTTGAAATTGCATTCAACAAGACAAACAGTCAGGCCTGTGGAGCGCTTCCAGACCGCCAGGGCTGTCTAGTTTTCAAAATTTTGAGTTGACGCCCTGGTAAATGAAGGAATTGATTATGACTTATGACGTGCAATTTCTTCATTTCCCACAATGTTTTTTACACAAAAACATCAAAAATGTAAGATTCAATGCACATTTGAATCTTAAACTGTCTAAAATTTTGCTGTATGGTAACAGGTTAATAGTCAGACAGAAAATGATTGCATTGGTGAAGATTTAGGGAAGAAAGAAGCTGGTATGATCAGCACTTTCTTTTGACTTACATTTCCCCCTAACTTCGTATGTTAAAGGATGTTGTGCATCATGTGTTACTCAATGGTTAGTATACCTGATACCCAGGACAGCATGTGGATAAGTGATCTTAGTAGTAATATGACTGAAAAACAGGTAGAGTAAGAGGGGGTAACTAATTGCTTTTCAAACTTCAATAGTTCATTGTTTATGTTTATCAAATCCTATGTTGTGTGTACTCATTGGAATTGTCTCATTGAAACCATTCAAATGAGTACACACAACATAGGGTTTGGTTTGATGTAACAAATCTAGAATACCTTAAGGCTTTACCCCTTCTTATCTGTTGCCCTGCAAAGCACTACAATACCCACTAGAAACACATCAACAATCATATTCCCTAACTTTTTAATGACTGGCGATTCATGATTCTTCTCCAAAACGTTTTGTAAGACATCGGTATGTCAAAAATATGTCTTAACCCTTCCCAAACAAGACCTGATTTTGACGTCCCTAATAGAAAAGACTTGGGAAAACATTGAGACAAAAGAAGAAAATGCTGATAATCAGCATTTTCTTCTTTTGCCTAATGTTTTCTGTGCTGTAATATTAACAATTTCAACCTCAGGTACCATCTGTTTTGCTGTCTGCAGCAGCTTTCAAATTCGGGCACCCTAAAAAATTTTGTTTTGGGAAAGGGTTAAATGTTTTGATGAAACTGGCCTCAGGTATGTTTTGATAACAAGTGTTGTCTGTATTATCATTTCAGTTAAATGCTACAGTGAAGCTGCCATCAGGATCAGACTACTGTCTTGATCTAGATCTATCTCATCCAATCAATCCGGCCCAGTCTAGTTACAAAGTTATGAAAACCAAGGTAAGACTTTGTAGTACATGTATATTGTAAAAGGCTTGTTCTTTGTAGTGGTACACCTAGTTGAAGCCAGCCAGTTTTGGCTCATGAGACACTTTCTTCTGAAATTAGAATGCACAGTCCCTTCCGATTTCCCACTCATTATGCTGGGTGTCAGACAGAGATGAGTCTATGTTAGCCATTAGTTTAACCCTTTCCCAAACAAGACTTGGTTTTGACGTCCTTAATAGAATAGGCTTGGGAAAACATTGAAACAATAGAAGAAACTGCTGATAACCAGGAGTTTCTCCTTTTGTCTCAATATTTTCTATGTCATATTTTACACAAATCCTATCTTTAATAACATCCATTTTGTCATTTGTGGAAGTTTTTGAAGTGGATCACCCTAAAATTTTTCCGTTTGGGAAAGGGTTAACTAGTCGGCTCACCCACTGATCTCTTCAGTTCTAACTCGGTAGGCTGGCTCCTACTAGGATTCAAACCTTCCGCCTCCTGCTTCCTAGGCAGACACCCTAACCATTAAGCCACAGAAGCGGTGTTGTAATATCCCTTTCCCAGACTGTAAAAGTTTAGAACGTTTCTATTTGGCGGCTTCAGGTGACAAAATGGATGTTAATTAAGATGTGATTTAGAACCAGTACAGCACACAAAATGCTGATCTTAAAGGAGAAAATGCTAATTTGCACTTTAAGCCATGGTCGTTAAGCTTTTTTGGTCTGGTAATACATGTATTAGGGTTTTTAGCTCCACTGGCCTTCAGGCCAGCGGGCTATTGTCATGGCGCTGTGTCCGTCGTGCGTGCGTCTGTCTGTACGTCCGTGCGTCCGTGCGTCCGGTCGTCAACTTTTTCTTTAAAAATCTTCTCCTCAGAAACTACTGGATGGATTTCAATCAAACTTCACAGGAATGATCCTTAGGTGGTCCTCTATCAGATTCCTTCAATTAATGCAGATTGAACCAGAAGGTCCGGAGTTATCTGCCCTTGAATTAAAAATGGCTGTGTTGACTTTGTTTTCACTCTAGCACTTACAAATATCGACCAATCAGGACAAAACTTGGTCAGAATGTTGGTGACAATAAGATCTTGACACAGTGCAATTTTCAGCTTGATCTGAATTTTATATCATGAGTTATGTGCCCTTGAAATTGACAAAATTGTCATTTTCGGCTCAATTTTTACTTTGTTTCACTCTAGCAATTACAAATATTTACCAATCAAGACAAAAAATTAATAGAATGTTGAAGACAATAAGATCTTGCCTCGGTATAATTTTCAGCTTGATCTGAATTTTATACCATGAGTTATGTGCCCTTGAAATTGGCAAAATTATCATTTTCGGCTTT
The DNA here is from genome assembly GCA_963680895.1 of Fragum sueziense. Taxonomy (NCBI): domain Eukaryota; kingdom Metazoa; phylum Mollusca; class Bivalvia; order Cardiida; family Cardiidae; genus Fragum; species Fragum sueziense. The sequence goes on from OY804596.1 coordinate 16,244,594, forward strand.
TTTTTAGCTCACCTGAGCACAAAGTGCTCAAGGTGAGCTATTGTGGTTGCTTTTTGTCCGTCGTCCGTCCGTCCGTCCGTCTGTCCGTCTGGTCGTCTGTCCGTCCACAATTTCTTCAAACATCTTCTCCTCCTAAACCATTGGTCCAATTTTAACCAAACTTGGCAGGAATGATCCTTATGTGACCTTTTTCAAAACTTGTTCGTGAATTTTTGATTCGTCAAAAAATGTGGGCGTGGCAGGGCGGGGCTTATCAGATTTTAGAGAAATCCTAAGAAAATTCTTTAAAAATCAACCATTGGGCCAATTTGAATCAAACTTGGCAGAAATGTGCCTTGAGTCATCCTTTTCAAAATTTATCCACAAATTTTTACATTTGTCAATAAGTGTGGCCGTGGCAGGGAGGAAGGGGCTTATCAGACTTAAAGAAATCATAAGAAAATTCTTTAAAAATCAACCATTGGGCCCAATTGAACCAGACTTTGCAGGAATGAGCCTTTAGTCACTCTATTCAAAATTTATCCACAATTTTTAGCTCACCTGAGCACAAGCTCAAGTGAGCTATTGTGATCACCTTTTGTCCGGCGTCCGTCCGTCGTCCGTCGTTCGTCGTCCGTCGTCCGTCGTCCGTCAACAATTTCTTTAAATGACATCTTCTCCTAAACTACATGGCCAATTTCAACCAAACTTGGCAGGAATGTTCCTTAGGTGACCCCCTTTCAGAATTGCTAAAAGAATTGAAATCCATGAAAAACTCTGGTTGCCATGGCAACAGAAAAGGAGAAATTTGACTGAATCTCAGTACTATCTTTGAACGACATCTCCTCCTAAACTACCTAGCCAATTTCAACCAAACTTGGCAGGAATGTTCCTTAGGTGACCCCCTTTTAGAATTGCTAAAAGAATTGAAATCCATAAAATACTGTGGTTGCCATGGCAACAGAAAAGGAGAAATTTGACTGAATCTCAGTACTATCTTTGAACGACATCTCCTCCTAAACTACCAGGCCAATTTCAACCAAACTTGGCAGGAATGTTCCTTAGGTGACCCCCTTTCAGAATTGCTAAAAGAATTGAAATCCATAAAAAACTCTGGTTGCCATGGCAACAGAAAAGGAGAAATTTGACTGAATCTCAATACTATCTTTGAACGACATCTCCTCCAAAACTACTCGGCCAATTTCAACTAAACTTGACAGGAATGTTCATTAGGTGACCCCCTTTCAGAATTGCTAAAAGAATTTAAATCCATAAAATACTCTGGTTGCCATGGCAACAGAAAAGGAGAAATTTGACTGAATCTCAATACTATCTTTGAACGACATCTCCTCCTAAATTACCAAGCCAATTTCAACCAAACTTGGCAGGAATGTTCCTTAGATGACCCCCTTTCAGAATTGCTAAAAGAATTGAAATCCATAAAAAACTCTGGTTGCCATGGCAACAGAAAAGGAGAAATTTGACTGAATCTCAATACTATCTTTGAACGACATCTCCTCCTAAACTACCAGGCCAATTTCAACTAAACTTGGCAAAAATATTCCTTAGGAGGTCCTCTTTAAGAATCGCAAAAAGAATTGAAATTGACTGAAAACTATGGTTGCCATGGCACCAGAAAAGGAGAAATTTGACTAATTCTCAATAATTTCTTTAAACAACATCTCCTCCTAAACTACTTGGCCAATTTCAACCAAATTTGGCAGAAATATTTCTGAGGAGGTTCCTTTTAAAAATTGCTAACAGAATTGAAATCTTTAAAAAGCTCTGGTGGCCATGGCAACAGAAAAGGAGATTTTCCACCAAATCCCAATGACATCGTTGAATGATATCTCCTAAACTATTAGGCTAATTTCCACCAAACTAGGCAGAAATATTCCTTAGGAGGTCACATTTCAAAAATTGCTAACAGAATTGCAATTTATAAAAAAACAAAAACAATTCTGGTTGCCATGACAACAGAAAAAGAGAAATTACACGAAATCTGTCAGAAGCAATTTCTCAATAACCGCAGAGCCAAATTTGACAAAACTTAATATTTGCATTGCTTATGATATTGCTAAGAGGTACTTTTTTTTTGCTTTTCAATATAAAACCTTGTCACACAAAAAGGGGACTTCTAGTAAAGATCTGCTTATCAGGCGCATAGCATCTAGATTTATGCATGGATTTAAAAAAATATATGGGTAAATGTGTTATTTATCATGAGTAGATGACGTTCTATTTGAAATATATATTTAGGTAGGTTCAAGGTCATAGATCTAGGTCAATTTGTAAATTTCTGTTTGTTTGTCAGTCTGTATGTTTTATTTTAATTCCATCTGTCCAAAGCAATTTCTCCATAACCAAATAGCCGAAATGGATGAAACACCATATTTGAGTTACATATGATATTGCACTAAGGTAGTTTTCTGGGTTTTCTATGGTTTGAAATCGCATAGCGGCGTTCATATGATCTTTGACCCTTTATTGCATTACCTGTAAGAAATCTGATCTGTTATAAAACCCCATCTCAGGTGAGCGACCTAGGGCCAACGGCCCTCTTGTTTACATTTGTCAAAAAATGTAGCCGTGGCAGGGAGGAAGGGGCTTATCGGACTTAGAGAAATCATAAAAAAATTCTTTAAAAATCAACCATTGGGCCCAATTAAAGCAGACTTTGCAGGAATGTGTCTTGAGTCACTCTTTTCAAGTTTATTCACAAATTTTTACATTTGTCAAAAAATGTGGCCCTGGCAGGGAGGAGGGGGCTTATCGGACTTAATGAAATCATAAGAAAATTCTTTAAAAATCAACCATTGGGCCCAAATGAACCAAACTTTGCAGGAATGTTCCTTAAGTCGCTCTTTTCAAAATTTGTTCCCAAATTCTTACAATTGATAAAAAATGTGGCCATGGCAGGAAGGAAGGGGCTTATCGGACTTAGAGAAATCATAAGAAAATTCTTTAAAAATCAACAATTTGGCTAATTTGAACCAGACTTTACAGGAATGTTCCTTGAGTTACTCTTTTCAATGTTTGTTCACAATTTTTTATATTTGTCAAAAACTGTGGCCGTGGCAGGGAGGAAAGGGCTTATTGAAATCAGAAGAATATTCTTTAAAAACCAACCATTGGGCTAATTTGAACCAAACCTGCCTGAAAAGTTCCTTGAGTTATAATTGAGAGATAATTGCTTTTTTAAAAAGCAACATTTTCTTTCAATATTCATCAAACCCTATGTTGTTGGTGATCATTTCAATCATCTGCTTGAAAAGATTAATACATTCTATAAAGGGTTTGGATATGAATAATAAAAAAATAAAGGCTTTCCTATTTCTCTTATCTATTTCTCTTATCTGTTGCTCTGGTCCCATGTTTATCTTATATAAACAGATAAGAAGGGATTAACCTAGCTTATCAGATGGAGATCTTTCTTCATTACAAACTTTACAGGGTCGATTGGAACAAAATTATTACTTAATTGTTTCCAAACAGATCAGTCCTTAGAAGTTTCATGTCTTTGAATTTGACAAAATTGCCATTATCACTCTTGTCATATTGATTCAGGTGAGCGATTTAGGACCATCATGGTCCTCTTGTTTTACCTTGTTTTCACTCTAGCAACTACAAATATTGATCTATCAAGAAAGGACATTGACACAATATTTGTGAACATAAGTTCTTGCCAGAGTGTAATTTTCAGCTTAATCTGAATTTTACATCATGAGTTATGTCCCCTTGAAATTGACAAAATTACCATTTTTGACCTTATTTTTACTCAAACAGCCATAAATATCTCCCAATCAATATGAAACTTTCACATAATCTTACCGGCCAAAAGATCTTGCATGGATTGGATATAATTTTCAGCATCATCTGAATCTTAAATCCTGTTTTATGTGCCCTAGAATTTGTCTAAATTGCTATTTTCGACTTTGTTTTTTACTCTCTAGATATCTACAAATATTGAACAAGCACTTCAAAACTTACACATGATGTAGACGAAGTTAAGATCTTGCATTAGTGTGATTCTTAGCTTGATAGGAAGATAAATCCTCAGTTATATGCCTTTCAATTTGAAAAAAAATGCTAACTGTGACTTTGTTTTCACTATCTAATCAACACTTGGATTAAATATTAAAAGAATCTCAGGCCTGTGGAGCGATTCAAGACCTTCAGGTCTTCTAGCTTATTTGCTATTGTCTAATTGGTATGAGCAGCCTGTGGCTCGAATAGGATGTTGTGTTTGTACTGTTGCAAGAAATACTAGAAGCACATGGTCAGATGCACCAGCCACTGAGATATAACTTGAAAACTTCCGAACAAGGTTGATTGATTGGGATTCAATGCGCCTTTCAACTGCTATGGTCATACCACTTTGACTGGAGCACCAAACCATGGATTCCTGTTGTTTCACATACCAGTTTTACCAAATCATCTTTGCCAAGCCTCCAGCTGCTTGCATGGTTTTATATAACCTATGTGGACTAGCAGCAGGAGGCATGGTTAGGATTTTGTGGATGATACTGGTATGAGAAATGACAGGAATCCATTGTAAGGTGCTCCATCCACCCCGATATGACCATAGCTGTTAAAAACGGTATTAAACCTCATTTAATCAATCCAACCGCCTGCCCACCTAGGTTGACGATTATCAAATGTTGAACATGGTGTTGAACTCCATTCAATTAATTATTACTTTGTTTTCAAGATTGAGGTGAAGTTAAAGAAGACTGAGGGATTACAATGGAAGAAGTTGGAAGGAGAGGAACCAACCAACGTGAAACAGATCAGTGTAGATCCAGGTTTGTGGGCAAATGTATTCTTTTGTGTGTGGGTCACAAGGGAAAAAAACCTGCAAAACATCAATATAGAATTAAGGCTTAACCAGGTGCCCTAGAATCCTGACCAAAAATATCAAAAGCTTCTTTACCCATTCCTTTATAGTGATGATTTTTGGCACCCCACATGATAAAGGTTTTGGAAAATATTGTGGAAAATGCCTTTCTTTAACAAGCAATTTCTTCGTTTTCTATGATGTTTTCCTAAGAATCCATCTGGTGGGACGTCAATCATCTGTATGATTGGCAAGAAAATCAATTCAACCTTTCAACAGGGAAATAAGCCACATTATGCTAAATTAAATTAAGCACGCAGAATAAGACTAAAGGCTAATATTTTCTGCAATATTCTACCCTGCATGCAAAAGAGACCTAACCCAGAAGAGCAATTTTATCCAGATTCTAAATAGAAAAATCCATTCTACCTTACAGCGGTCCTATATCCCACATTAAATTATTGCACTATAAGCTGGGATAAACTGGTCACTGATATCTCTTGTCATGCTAAATTAAAACTAGCATGCATTGCAGAATGAGATCAGACTGTGCAGGCTGATCTTATTCTGCAATGCATGCCACAGAGATCCAACCAAAATAATCTTTTGTCAGCATATCAGGAGATCAGAAGGGTCATTTACAAAAATCTATTTTACCTTTCAGCGGGCCCATACCCTACATCAAGTCATTATACCAGAAACTGGGATAAGCTGGCCCACGATATCTCCGAGGAGGAGAAGAATGAGAAACAAGAAGGAGATGCGGCACTAAACGAGCTCTTCCAGAAAATATATAAAGATGGATCTGATGAGCAGAAAAAAGCCATGATGAAATCCTTTGTAAGTAATGGACAATCATTATTTACCCTTTCCCAAACAGTTTTGTAAATATGACCGCGTCGCTGAATATATTTTACATAGTTTCACTCCGCTGCATGATTATCGATTTATGTCATTTACTGTGTGAATCTTGTATTCTGTCATCTAAAGTGTACAAACGGTATAACAACATGATAAAAGCCAATTTCTGTGGATCATGAGGGATTTAGGCCTGGGGATTCTAATGTCCCTTTAACACGGTGGGTAACCCACGTGACTTTTGGGAAGCGTTCACACCAAAAAAATCGTCTGCTTCAAGGCATGTTTTGTTTGATTTCTCAGCTTATACGCCACAGATTTTGACGAGATAAAGTGCACTGTACGTGCATTTGAGAGGGTCATTCCTGTTTGTAACTCACTCTTCACCGAATTCCGTGGTTTCTTCAAACATTCAAGCGAAATTTTTTTTCGGTGCACATGAACGCTTCCCACTTTCGTTTTGCACTTAAAAACACTTTGGCTCAAATGTTTGAAGAAACCAATGTATTTGGAGCAGAGTGAGTAAGAGCCGGGAATAGCCCTCTCAAATGCACGTTCTATGCACTTTATCTCATCAAAATCAATAGAGTATAAGTTGAGAAATAAAACAAAACACTCCTTGAAGCGGGTGATTTTTCTGTGTGGACGCTTTCCAAAAGTCACATGGGTTACCCACCGTGTTTAAGTATCCAAACCTATTTTGGCGATGTTGTAAAATTAATATTCTGCAATGGAATGTTCCACTGCCGATTGTTTATGATGTTGCCTGAATAACTCCAATGACACGTGAATCTCATGAAGGGTGTACCACCTTAACATTGACAATACACTTGATTGACTTATTTAGCATGTCTTCTATTGCAGTATGAATCTGGTGGGACAGTATTAAGTACAAACTGGGATGAGATTGGTAAACAAAAGACGGAAGTTAAACCACCTGATGGTATGGAGTTTAAGAAGTGGGACTCTTGATGAATTGTTGATACGATAGAAACTTACTCTGTGATTGAATAATTGAACTTTGTGAATCTGAGGCAAAGATGGAAATGTATTTAAAAACTAGTTTTAAAAAATGCAAATTTAAATATAATTAAGTGATTCCCACATAATGACAATTTTTGATTCCCAACCAGATAAAGGTGTTGAGAAACATGGAAAATGAAGAAATTGCTTGTGACAAGCGATTCGTCGTTGTAAATGCAAAACCTCGTATCACGATTTTGGAAGATTTTAAAGGGGAAGGAAAAAAGTGTACTAACTTTCCCAAAATTGAAGCATTTACTTGAAATTTGGACACATTGTTCAAGAATAATATTTCATTAAAACTGATTAGTAGAAATATCTCAAAACCTGCAAAAAATGTCTTAAGCTTTGCGCACAAGATTCTACTTTGTAAATAGCAAAAATCAATATACGAGGTTTTACATTTACACCGACAAATTTCTTCATTTTCCACAATGTTTTCTATTCCAAAACGCAAAGAAATGTAAAATTTCGTTCACTAGAAATTTCTGTGTGCATAATTTTGAATTTAGATCGGTCTAAAATTTGCAGTTTGGTAATGGGTTAACACAATCTGAAGTCTATGATTGAACAAATGAACTTATGTGAATTTATGTGGGCCTGATTCCTTCGTAAGTCTGAGGCAAATATGGAAATGTATTTGAAAACTAGAAGTAAAAGTTACAAATTTAAGAAATGCATGTGTATTATTTAGACTGGAATGAGGAAATTGTATTTTCTTCTAGTTGGTTCTTTGTGTGTTCTAAGGCATTGTTTTGGGTGAGTCTTTCTAAATTATATTTTTATCATGCAGACAGTTTTTAAATGAAAATTTGCATAATAATTAAATTTAGCTGTGTTGGAAAAGATCTTAAATTGTATTTCAATCTAGATGTCATTACAAGCCATTTAATTGTATCTATTGTTCTATTTGTTTCTTTATTTAAAAGTGCAAGGAAAAATCGTGTTGGTTGAAATGACTATCTGAAATGATGAAACATAAACTAGCCAGCAAGTGGGACAAGGAGATTTATAGCATGTGAGGGTAACATGTTCTCAGACCAGCCTGTGACTAAGTATGGTCTTCTCAGGGTCTATGGTTCTCTCCAAGAGCTGCAACATGTAATGATAAAGGTCGGCATTTATCTCGATCCGACCGCGGGTATAACAAGGATGATCAGGGTCCATGTTGTTCTCAAATGCTAAAGGGCCCTATTTCCAATTACAATGTATTAAGTCTGTGATAACTTAAGATTCCTGAAAGCATGTCAGACCAAAGTGAATACAAAAATAATGGTTCAAATGTCATTTATGCACTGAAGTATGATTAAATCAGGTCGCATTTAAATTTCAATGCAAGTAATAAAGTTACTAAAACATGTCTTGCCTGATGTTTTTCGTTTCCATACATGGGGTGACAGTCTAATAGTGTCCAAATTGAAAGTTGTTGCAGGTGACAAAATCAATGTCGCTGAAGTATAGGAAATGTTTGTTCAAGCATGGAAAGCATTAGGAGTAAATATTGTATTTCAATACATTATATTTTCATTTCTCTCAATGCTTTCCAAAACCCTTTCCTTTAACCCTTTCCCAAACAAGAGCTGGTTTTGACGCCCCTAATAGATATATGGCTAGAGAAAACATTGGGACAAAAGAAGAAACTGCTAATAACCAGCAGTTTCTCCTTTTGTCTCAATATTTTCTATGCTATTTTTTACACAAATCCAATGGTTTTCAATCTTAATTTTGTCGTCTGCAGCAGCTTTCAAACTGGAGCACCTTGAAATTTTGTCATTTGGGAAAGGTTTAAAAACTCCTTACCCTTACCATCGATTCCCATCGATTCCCGTCATTGCTTTCTCCACCAGTATTACCACAGTGTCATTTCCGAGATTCAAGCTGCTTGCCCACAGGTTTACCATCATCCCATTACCAAACGATAAAGTTTTAGGGCGGTCCAAATTGAAAGATCCTGCTGACTACAATTTCAATGGAATGGAATTTTTAATTTCTAGTCTTTTTTAGCTCCACTGGCCGACAGGCCAGCGGGCTATTGTCATGGCGGTGTGTCCGTCTTGCGTCCGTCCGTAAACTTTTTCTTTAAAAATCTTCTCCTCAGAAACTACCAGGTGGATTTCAATCAAACTTCACAGGAATGATCCTTGGGTGACCTTCTCTCAGATTCCTTCAAAGCATTAGGATTGACTAACAATAACCTGAGTTATCTGCCCTTGAATGTCAAAAATAGCTGGTTTTGACTTTAGTTTTACTCTAAAATCTACAAATATCTAACAATCAAGACAAAACTTTGACAGAATGGTGGTGACTATAAGATCTTGCCTTGGTATAAATTTCAGCTTGATCTGAGTATTACATCATGAGTTATGTGCACTTGAAATTGACAAAATTGCCATTTTTGGCTCTATTTTGACTTTGTGTCCACTCTAGCAACTACAAATATTGACTAATCAAGACAAAACTAGGACTTTACTTTCACTCTAGCAACTACAAACATTGATCAATCAAGACAAAACTTGGACAGAATGATGTTGACGATAAGATCTTGCCTTGGTATAATTTTCAGTTTAATCTGAATTTTACATCATGAGTAAATTGCCATTTCCAGCTTTATTTTCACTTTTACACCATTAGTATTAACAATTACTGACCATACGATCTTACTTGTTTGTAATTTTCAGCTTGGTCATGCATTTGCTTCTTTGTGTAGCCCAAACCTTTGAAATTGCATTCAACAAGACAAACAATCAGGCCTGTGGAGCGCTTCCAGACCGCCAGGGCTGTCTAGTTGTATGGAAAACATTGTTGAAAATGAAGAAATTGCTTGTGACAAGCAATCTTCATTTTCCACGATGTTTTCCTTGGCCATTATTTTGTGGAGAGTCAAAAAGAGTCATTGTGTGGTAATGGGATAATTATTCAACCATTGGTGGGAGACAAATATCGGAAAGGATTTTTGATGCAGCCGAGAATCAAACCAGTGACCTCCTGAGTGCGTGGACGACACAGTTACAACTATCTTCAATAATTCTTTTTATGTTAATACATTAATACATGACCGATTTGAATGTGATTCGATGCAGAGAATGTGTATTTGTTGGATGTGAAGGTTTTTTCAAGCAGGATCCGATCAAACAATTTCCCTGTCAGAAAACCACATTTTATGGCGTTTTTGTGTCTTCTCTGCTATAGACCATTTTCAAATCGGTCGCGTCCGGCCACTACGGACTGTAACGGGCGCTGTTCCTGGACAAGTCGACAACCTACATAAGATGGATAAACTCTCCTAAACATGCAGGCAATCACCATTATCTCCTTTTCCCACAATTTTGTCTGAGTGTAATCAAGGGCGGATCTAGGGGTGGGGTCATGACCCCCCCCCCTGGAATTGGCCGAAAATTGAATTTTGACTATATAACTTCTTATCAAATGCCATTATTTGGGCTTTGACACCCCCCCCCCCCCCTGGAAAAAATCCTGGATCCGCCCCTGACTGTAATCATGCGCACAAAACATATACTTATTACGCCCATGTAGTCGTCTACAGAAGCTTTCCATTTTTGGGGAAATAATGAACGTTCTAGTATTAATAAATGCCTTTCTCTAGTAGGCAGTGGCGGATCCAGGGGGTTCAAACGAATACCCCTCATGAAGCCTTATTATTTCATTTTCATGCCGAAATTCATTCTGGCAAAATTGTATAAGAATAGGAAAACGAACCCCCTTATTTGTATATTCGAACCCCCTCACAGAAATCCTGGATCCGCCACTGAGAAGGACATTCGTACAAGGATTGAAACAGACAAAAACAGAAATTACAATAATTGGTGTATTTATTTTTCCTCCGTTATAAGGTCTCGAAGAAATCTTTCATACAGTTTTGATATAAATAAACCCCAAGCCATCTCTTAAAAATCATGACAATGTTTTTTTTCACCTAATTGTGTCCATAGGGGTCTGTAATTTGACTCCTATCACCTAATGAACATTTTTAGTACTAAAAAGGTTCATTAGGTGCTAGTAGTCAAATTGCAGACCCCTATGATTGTGTCCACCAAAAAATCACAGTATGAGCTAAACAAAATCACAGAAAAGCATCGGTAAAACAAACAAAAATGCCATCTAAGTTAAACATAAATGATATTAACATAAATGCGTGTTTATCATTTACACAACAATTCACTATAAAGTCCTACATTGCACTTCTCAAAAATTGAAATAGAAATGGTTTTATAGGCTCTGATTCACGGGTGGTAAACAGAGAAACTAGCTCCAAAAAGAGTCAACGGTATTTTGTTTCCTCGTGACATCCGGCCTCTACCGAGGTAGTTGCATAGAGCAAAAAATCTGTAAACAAAGGTAGGTCACGAACACATTTTTCTACAATTATTTCTTTTACAACGAGTTTTTGAAAAATCCGGCGATGCTGTAATATGAAGAAATGATCGAAGTTTGTTGTGCACGAGAATATTCGGTGTTATTAAGCAGAGTTTGAATACAATTGTTGAAAAACATTTCAAAATCGAAAGTAAAACCTTTTTTACTTTCGATTTTGAAATGTTTTTCAATGATTGTATTAAAACCCTGCTACTAATACCGTATACTCCCGTGCACAACAAACTTCGACCATTTCTTCATATTACAGCATCGCCGGATTTCTCAAAAACTCGCTTTAAAAGAAATAATTTTAGAAAATGTGTTCGTGACCTACAAATTTTCGCTCTATGCAACTACCTCTTTTTGGAGCTAGTTTCTTTGTTTACCACCCGTGTGATTATAACGTCACAATAGCAGCGCTGTCATGTATGTTAGTGTTTAGGCCTGACCAATTTTACATTACCACAATTCAGCCAGGTTTTCACGACATAGATCTGAATCTATTTGAACATTTTCCCGTCTTTTTTCACAAAAAATGTCCATTGTTTAAACCATTGAACTTTTCGTGTCGTGTTTCCTATCTCTGATCTGTATTTGCTCGATCATATCGTGTGGGTATGTACCTATCTGACCGATCTGGAGTTACACGCACCTGCGGATGTCTAACGACTCGAACATTTTGTGACCGCCTGGATCGAGGTGGCGAGGGGCCGCTAGCCGTTCGTCTGCTGCTGCCGCTTACGCTTCCGGCTCGTGTAGCGGAAGAACTGACTACTTCCTCATCCGGGGAACTTCCATCCTCGTTCGATAAATCCAGTATGGCCTCGGTTAGATTTGCGTTTGTAGCGTTAAGCCGGGAAGCAATGCGCAGTAAATAAGACGAAGCGGCGCCGGGTTCCAGTAATTCTGTATTATCGTGATCCATGTCCTCGGTCTCGTCCACATCTCGCTCGTGATCTCGATCACGGCGAGACAACATCTCGCGAAGCTCACGTGTTCTGTAACGATTCAGTCTATCAGCACGCTCAGCCAATCGATCAGCTGAGAGCCTACCACGTGATCGTGACGTGGACGAGACCTGATGGTCGGTACCACTGGGTTCTACATGCGTCACCATTAGATCGTCACAATCTTCAGGACGAGGTGCTTCCGCTTCTTCTCGCCGTCTTCTGTCTTCCATATCTAACACTACTAATTGATGCACGGGGACTTGATTCTTCAGCGTAAGATCCTGTTTTTCTGTGACCTCTCCTAGACAACTCATTTCAGACAGAAAAGATGGTTCGTTGTCGATTTTAAACTCGGGCGCAACGAAAAGCTCATCGTCATTTGCATCAGCGTGTTGCGAAAACTCTTCTTCGTTTTCTTTGATTTCATTATGAACTGTGAACAGTTTGGTGATATCGTTCGCTGGTCTCGCAGTTTGGAAGGAATCATAAAGCTTTTGAAGCTTAGATCCCTGTGTACAAACTTCTACGAATCGAGAATTTATTAGCGACTTCTGCTGCTTAATTTTATCGTGCAATATTGATATGAGACCCTCTTGTCGCCTTTCAAGTAATAGTCTATATTCTATAAACGCGTCTTTGATTGTCCCTCTTAATTGCCGTTCTAGAAGGTCAAGCTGTTTTGAAGAATTGGCAAGTGCTTCGGACCTTGACTTCATACCTTGTAACAGTTGTTTACTTCGGTTTTCAATATTATTGAAGTCGTCTGCGTTATCTGTAAGCGCCTGTGAGACGTCGACGATCTGGTGACTAGCTTCTTTATGATCGAGAACTGTACAATCCCGACAGACTGGTACCACGCAAGTTTTACAGAAGAAATTTAATGGCTGACGTTCATGTTTCGAGCAGACGTTTGTTGATTTAACGGCGACTTGTGACAGAAAGTCTATCATCTGAATGATTCTATGATCATTAGGTAGTGAGTCTATTTCTCCGCGACTTAGAAATATTTCCACACGACATGTTGGACACTTGAGAACCCCTTCATATGTATCGTCCGCCCACGTATATGCTCGTCTCGTGTTCTGTTGGTTGTGGTCAAATACCTACAATTAGTGAAGTAATGGTTTCGTAAGTTTTTGGATCATTCAAATACACTAAATATATCAAATAAAAACAATAATAAATTTCCAGACAAAGCTATTTCCCAAAACATTATTTCATTGATTCAACGTGATCAAAATTTATCAAAGAATATCCTACATTTTCCTACAAACAAGTTTTAACCAAGTTACCGTACTACTGATGAATGTTGAATATAATCTTTCAACAAGTTAGTTGATAGCAAAGGTCCCTATTCTACAATTCCAAACACTACATTGAAATGACGTCCCTAATAGAAAAGGCTTGATAACCAGCAGTTTCTCCTTTTGTCTCAATATTTTCTTAGCTATATTGTACAGAAATCCTTTCTTTTTCAATGTACATTTTGTCGACTGCACCACCTTTCAAATTGGACCATCCTAATTTTTTGTCGTTTGGGAAAGGTTTAATTAATTGGTGTGCTTTACGCACCTGTTTGAGACATGGTAGACAAAATGTGTGGTTACAAGGCAATGATTTAGGCGTGTGTTCAGTCTGGTCAAACTTGTCTTGACAAATATGGCAACGTAAAAACTGCTCCTCAAACGCAGCTTCGTCTACCACTAGGTTTCGTTTGTTGTTGGCATTTGTTTCCATCGTTTCATCGGAACTGGTTGCCATGGTTACTTCTGAAAGAGAAAGATATGAGAATGAAGTATGGCTTACAAACAACAAGTGCTCGGCGAGATACCTGACTTTGTGTGGGAGAATTTTTGCGGAAGTCATTTTGAAATATTCAGTGTGATTTTTTGGACACTAAAGATAGCCCTCGTTATAAGAGTGGGTATAGAAAAAAACTATAGATGCTTTGAAGCGTATCCCATTTCGAATATACATCTAGCAGATAGGCCTATATGTATGTGAAATTAAAGGCCTACCACTTTTTCCGAAGTAGTCTTAGGCATAATTAAATATTAAAGCACCGGGTGAGTAATATGTCATAGGACTAGGCCTACGCAACATTTGATGTCGGATACGGTCTTTGGATATCAAACTCATGATAAAACTCTTTTTTTATGTTGTTCATAAGTGGTAATCCAGAACCTCGATTGATGATTTTCTAACGATAATTTGAAATATTACGGTGTAGGGCTACGGTATGTCACAACTTGGTCAAATGTTCCTTTGACAAAGTTTTTTTCATAAAGAAATGTATGCATATTCAGACAAAGAATCGTAGAAAAGTAGGCTAGACAATAACGTCAACCGATAAATAATTTGTCTCTTTCAAATGACAAATAAAAACTTGAATTGGGTCACTTTCAAAATCGATATGTGGTCGATTACATGGATAGTATTTTACGCAGTTGATTTTAAACATCAATGTGACATCGATTATCGTAAACCACGTGGTTCAAACTTTGTTTATGTTTACATTAATGCCTTGACTACCCGCCATCTTGGAGGCGTGGTTTATGCAAATTGTAGGCGTTTCTGTTTATACATGAGTTTAGCGAACAGCTGATTTTGATGACTAAATATTGGTTATCAAATTAGTATGATATGCTTTGATGATACATTTTCATTTATTTATTATTCTTTAGTAACCATGGTGGATAAAAAAGATGTTATAGATCTAGGATAGGCTACTACACTCATTCCCAAACATTTTAAAACATCTCGTTGTGGGTGGTTTCAAAAAAAAAAAAAAGAGGATAAAGTGTGACATTGGGTGTCAAGAATTAAAATTATTATTTGCTGACGTTTTCTCTAGAAATGTTTTGCTAATATGTCAAAATTTCAGAAAATATACATGGGAAGGTGAAGGACAAAGACAATTTCCTTTTTAATTTTGAATTTGTTCAAATCCATTGACTCATTTTTTAAGGATATCTGATTATTTCTAGACATCTTAAGGCTTGAAAAAGTTACATAATTGAAATATTATTTGTCTTTAAAGTTTAAAGCATAGGTAAAGCTACAATCTGATACAAAAATTTGCTACTTCTGCGAGATGTATCAAATTTTATGACAATTTGAAGTAGAATTTTGCTCTGGTTTTTCATTTATCACTTATAAAAGTTTCTGTAAAAGACGCAATATGTAAGGAAAATAGCTGTAGTTCTATGTAATGTGACAATGAACACATAGCTATAGATAAGCCAAAAGCCGTTTTTCTACAAGTAGCCACAAGTAGTTTACATGGCATCAAAGAAACTAGAAAGTCTGTTTCACTGGGGACAAAAATATGAACAAAATTGTCTTAAGGGGGAATGCTCCAGTTTCCTAAATTTTTTCCCAATAATAGAATTTATTTATATTTTGTATGTTGAAATTACATGTTATTACCAATTGAAAAATAAAATAAAAAATGGATGGTCAGCGATCTTGTTTGAATTTTATAGGCATTCGTATCACATACCCCTACAGCGAAAAAATGCACGATTTCTTGCACCTGTCCAAGGTCACTAAAATGCTAATAAAATGCTGTGTGTTCATCGTTTAGTCCCGAAAACGGATTTAAAGTAACGTCTTACATTTAATAAGAACAGAAAACCCAAAATATGTGCTATTATAAACATGTAAATGTATAAAACACCATGCTCACGAGTTCGGTTTGATCAGCGAAGCTGCAGTGTTTTATGTCAAAAATTGCATATTTTTGGAAATATTTCAAGTTCTACATAATAGAATTTGATAAAACTCTATCATTGTATTAAGCAACATGCCCTGGTAATAATTCAAAAAGAAAATGTGTAGGTCAGCACACTTATTAGCGAATTACAACAATTTTTATCAGCAACACCTGAATAAAGTGACGCAAAACAGTGGTAACTGCATACACACTTACGATTGTCTTGCTCAAAATAATCGATTTCCATCTTGAGGAAATCAGTTTCGCATGATAAATACACTTTTAGCGTCGAAAATGGTAAATTATGATGTGTTATATTATTGAAAATATGGTAGCGAAACATGTTGGTACGAAACATTTAATTTACTACAGTAATGACCGAGTGTTCCGAAAAACTGGAGCATTCCCCCTTAAGCCTTCTTCTTTTTAAAAGCTGATAAAATGTACATGAATTTTGTATGTATCATTGACAAGGCCTTGTAGATTAATAAATTCTGGTATGTTTCCATGGTCTGAAACAACCAACTGGCACATATTTCTAAGGTACACCTACATTATAAAAGTAAGATGCCGAAATAAATGGTAGAACAATTCAATTTGATTCTTAATCAGTTTGAATGTAAAGAATATTGTCCAAAGACTCAATTAAAGGTGTATAAAAATTGAAATAGGAAAAGATTCTGAAAAAAAGTCACCAGATACAAATGCAGCTGAAACCGTTTCACTGGGGACATAAAATTGTTAGGCTCAAGATAAATAAGACTAGTTTGTTATTGTTCATAGTTCATTTTTTCTATAATTTCAAACATGGCAATTGCATTTTAGATTTAATATCAATATATAAGTACAATTTTGCTGTCATAAATTTAGAAAATGATGTCTTTGATATTTTACCTACACCACAGGGATATCAAGAAAAAGTTCTTGTAAAATATTAGAAAATAACCTATCTTCACAACAAGTAATCAGAAGTAACCAGGCAACAACCTAAACTTAAGATATTTTAACTGTTAGACTGATATACTGTCATGCAGCAAAATTGCGTTTCACTGGGGACATTTGTTTTCAGATGACAGATACCAAATGCACATCCTCCTCTCATTTATTCTATTGCTGGTGATCTTTTTGGCACAAACTCTCTTGGAAAATATAAAAGAATGCACACTTGAAAAAGATGGGGAACAATTATAAGCACCCAAACACAAAATGTTTCACTGGGGACAATTTGGGGTACCTACAGATATAGCTCTAGCAGATCAAAGTGGAAAGACATGCAACAATAGTTTTATGCTTATTTTAATCTTATAATATCAAAATCATCAAATTAACTTAATTAACAGGTTACAATTCTACAGAAATCAAATAAGACCAGAATACATTGAGAATCAAGTAAATTTTGACTAAATTTTCGTCATCATGTTGTATGTTATAAACCCAAATTGTATAGTCTTAAAAAGGTAAAATGCATCTGAAACCTTTAAGAAGATAAAGATTATAAGTCAAAGTTTCATTTAAATACTAATTTTCCATCACCAAATACCTACACTTTATGTAATAACAGTCCTAATAATGATGTTATCAGAAAATGTCACACAAAAATCGTTTCACTAGGGACAATTTTAGCATCATTTTTTGTCATAAAATTTTTATTTATCAAGATATGTTCATGAAATTTTGTAGATATCTTAACACTAAGGCAACGCTTATTTATGGACAACAAGCTCATCAAAAGCTTTTAAAATATTTTCTGTAGCTCACTTTGAAAAAAAAATCCTCTTTTTTTTTAAACCACCCTTGTACATCCTTTTTTAAATCAATTCTGATGCCTGCGACGTCCGTTGAAAGGTGAACCAATTTGGGTCACCATGCTCAATACGATCAAACATTTAAGACATCAAACAAACGCATGGTAATTAGGCCTAACGTTGAGATATAAGAAACACTTAAAAACGAACACAATACATTTGCAGCCTGTATTTGAAGGCCTATCAATTTAGTGAGGATGAATCAATAGTGTTTAATAGCCTAGGTAAAAGATCAAATGCGATTTATTACAGGACATTACCCTTGAACACATAATTGTCTTGAGATCGAGAATTTGTTTTTTTTTTAAACGTAGAAGAAAAGGGAGACATTTAGTGCCTATAAATTACTGCATATTGCCAGACATCAATGGAGCATCGATAGACTGACCAAATGATAGACAGTTATCAATAAATGAAAGATGAAATAAATCTAATTTGCACCGGATATTTTTCACTAGATATATTAAAGAATATTCATGTAAGATAAGCAGTGTAGTCCTTGGGCCAGATATGGTTGGAGTTACCACTAAAATGGACAAAGGGACACCTATATATCTTGAAAGACCTATCCAAAGGAAGAACAAAAATGCAATGATATCCACTCTGCAGAGTAGCTATACCTCAGAATGTGCATTTGAAATTTGATAGGGTTTGGGTAGTTGAAAATCAGTGCAAGGTTTTGAAATGTTTAAAATAATGTGGCTTTACTGCTTTCTATACTAAGCATACACTGCATATATAAACCAGATGCATAGAAATACAATTCATGTTGAATAATTTGTCCTACACAGCATGTATATTGAAAAAATCACAACAGGTATATCCATAAAGGGAGGTAATAAGCCGAGCAAATTACATGCTTTTCAATATGGAGTATGGCATTATTGTCATAAGCCAAAAATGAAAACCCTCCGTATTTTCTTGAACCTGTTAATGAATTCTGACTGTTGTTCCATTTCAAAGCAAAATTTAACAACCTTCTTGTTTCCATGGCAACTGTCTTCTTATAGAAGTTTCAGCATTAGCTTCAACTAATCGCAAAAAAACACATTTTAAAACTATTATAGTAATAAAACATACATTTTAGTTTTGAAGTGTTATTTTGTTAAGACATCTCTTACACAAAACTAATTAGTATGCTTATGAATATTAATAAGAACTTTAATAACAAGATCGTGAAACACAAATGCCCAAGGAATGGCAATGTTAAGTTTTTATGCTAAGTTTTCGAGGTAAGGATTGATAAGGGTTAAGGAATGACCTTGAGGAAGGTCATATTGATATTGCAAGAACAGATAAATATCATTGTTCAAAAGAAGGTTACATACAAAATTATAGCTTTGTATGTCAAATATTTTGAAGAAAAGGCCAGTTTTAAGTTTTCATACAGACAGATGGACGGAGGGACAGACAGAAAAGAGTAAAACAATATGCTCCTGCGTGTTTAGATTGCTGAAATGAGACATTTCTAGTTGCAATGTAAATGTGATGTGTGTTTTATACCGTAATTCAAAAGGTAAAATAACACAAATATTTAATTATTACTTCCTTGGCAAATTATGGACAATTATGGGTAAACTGCATGTAGATCTAAAAGGAGACAAGAAAGAGACGGGGGACTCAGTACACAGTGTTTTTTGACAGCATTTGGGGCTAAGGATAAATTCCTGTTGTAAGCCCTTTAAAGTTTAAGTTTTTTAAAAGTAGGTCAAACTCAAAGGTCAGGGTAACTAGGTCAAAGGTTATGGTCCCAAATAAATAGGCGTGGTGGGAGTCCTCATCCGGAAGGTTTCAAACCAAGGCCAAAGAAGTTCAAGACTTAACCATCTGCATGCAAAGTCGCATAACTATCACCATTCCACTTCTGTTTGTTTCTTACCCCTCTCAATACCATGCTGAATGACACTGGACTTTGATATGACATCCAAGGCAAGAAGATCAACCATCTTTTCTACATGGATGACCTAAAGACCTTTGCCAAGAACGATCACCAGCAAAAACAACTGCTCGTGAAAGTAAAGGTCTTTAGTGATGACATATGTATGCAATTTGAACTGGACAAGTGTCTAAAAGCAATTTGAACTGGACAAGTGTCTAAAAGCCACCTTCAAAAAAGGAAAACTAACATCAACATCTGACATACAGCTAGAAAGAGACAACATCATCAAGAAACTAGACCAAGACTCTAAATACAAATACCTTGTGTTAATGAAGGTGACGGAATTCAACATGCAGCAATGAGGGAAAAGATCAGAAAAGAGTATTACAGAAGAGTTAAGGCTTGCCATCAAGTGTGAGCTAAAAGCTGCAGATAAGAATGAAGCCATAAACACCCTGGCAGTCCCAGTTGTCACATACAATTTCAATATCATAAACTGACAAATGCAAGAAAAAAGGAAAACTTGACACAAAGACCAGACAGTTACTAACAACAGAAAGGATGCACCACCCAAAGGTTGACGTTGAAAGATTGTACCTACCACGAAAGATCGGTGGTAGGGGCCCCTCATAGATTGAGATGGCATAAACACGTATTTGGAGACAACACAAGACAATCTGCTACATCTGATCCGGGAACATGAACGTAACAAGAAACTTTACTCAATCTCAGAGCAAGCCAGAAAATTCATTCAAGAACTGAACTTTGCACAAACGACAAGAAATGGAGAAGAATCCGTCACAGAGTATGCCAAAAGAACAAGACGGACAAAGGCAAATGCCCAAAAGGGGATGACACAAACATGGAAAGCCAAACCAATGCATGGGCAATACCCGTAAGGTTTGACAAACCAGATGTTGACCAAGATCAGACACATAAGTGGCTCTCTAGTGCAGGTCTCAATGCAGAAACAGAGGGAATGGTGATAGCAGCACAAGATCAGAGTTTGGCTACAAGAGCATATCACAACAAGATCATCAAAGATGGTACAGATCCAAAGTATAGACTATGCAACCAATATGATGAAATTGTCTCGGGCTGTCCAACATTAGTGCCAACGTAGTACATTCAAAGACATGACAAGGCAGCAGGGTACATTCATTGGAAAATCTGCAAGCAATTTGGACTCCCAGCAAACAAAAAAGTGTATGAACATCAACAAAAAAACTGTCGTAGGGGGACATGTCAGTGATTAAGGGTACAGAGATCAAGGCTAACAGACCAGACATCATCACCAAGAATAAATGGGACAAGACGTTCATCATGATTGACATGACGGTTCCTTCTATCCTTCTAAAAGAAATATCTCCGTCCAGGCACTTCAGAAACTATTAAAATACAAAGACCCTGAGATAGAAGTAGCCAGAATGTGGGGTATGGAGACGACAACTGTATAAGTCGTTGTAGGTGCACTTGGTCTCATTAAGAAGGGACTTGACAAAATATTCAAACAAATCCCTAGTGCACCAGTTATCGAGGAACGGCAGAAGATCATACTCCTCGGAAGCGCACATATCATCCAAAGAACGCTGTATAATAATAATGAAAACACTATAATTGCAAAATTTATACCTACTGTCATAGATCTAGCCATCCCCTAAAGAATCTGCTATACATGTATACGACCTACAACCTTAATTTTAAACGATGTCAATAAACTTTCAATATACATGTATTGCAGTTGCCCTTTTTGTTAATCCATGTGTTTTGAATCTACTTTGAATTCTAAAAGTATCAAACGAGATCATTTGAACCATCTAATCAGTTCTGTTCATCATCATAATCATTCAATCATTAGTTTAAATTGTGCAAAGAAAGTGTAAAAATATTTAACAATTATTTATGATAATGTATTCAGTTTACTGTATCAGTGTTTTCCTAAACTTTAGGGATATTATTTTCTATTTGATGTTGGATTTAGTGTGTATTATTTTACGTTCAAAAGGGTTGTTTAGTCCTTATATTTAAGCAGATTTACAGTAAGATGCAAAATTACGGATGCTAAAAAATGATTGAATCTTGCATGAAAATGAGTGAATATGCCAAACGAATGAACATTAACTGTTACTAGATAACATAACAGATGCTGATCTTAGAAGCAAGAGCAAATGCCAAGTTTGAAAGCAATAGTTATGACAGAAACAAACTTATTTGTGACAGATGTTTGAAAGATGCTCATTAAAGTTTGATGAAGAATTTCTAGGCAACAAAAAGGTAAAAATTGCTCGACATTAAATGCTAGAGCAATAGATATCTGTCTTAAGGTTGGTACCATGGTCATAGAGGTATGTGCAAAGTTTTAGAGTAATGGGGTTAGTAAAACAGAGATATGACACTTTTACCAAACAAAAACCTAATTCGCAAAAAGGGTCACAGTTTTAAGTAGTGCCATTAATATTCGCGAATATGCAAATAAAGTAATTTGCATAAAATTTATGGTAAATTATTGAGCAAGTCATAAACTTTCATTCGATACCATTCTTACATCTGTAGGTCAATATTCAACCAAGACATGACCAAAAACGTTTTGAAATGACTGAACAATTTTATAGGGTTAAGTGTTTAGATAAGGTTTATGACCCAAAGCCCCTGCGGCCAAATTAAGTGCCAAATTAAGAGCAAACATCGCTCAAAATATTTGATATATTAATTTTCTTTAAGATTTAATATGTTTACGTAATTCCCCTGCACAAAAATGCCTCGTTTCGGAAAGTATTTACCAAATTTCCGTAGAAAATCGCAATTTTAGGAAAATTCATGAATATGCAAATGAGCTAATTTGCATAACATAACTAAAATGAAAGAATAAGTCATAAGCTTTCATTTGATATCATTCTGACAACTATGTGCAAATATTCAATGAAGATATGGCCGAATTCATTTTCAAAATTAACATAAGTAATTTGATGGGGCTAAGGGTTTAGATAAGGGTTACGGCAAAAAGCCCCAACCGCCAGAGTGTAAACAAGGCTCAAAATGTTTCTAATAAAATGTTCTTTAAGAAAAATCATGTTTTCAAAATTCCCCCTGAAAAGAAACGCCTTGTTTTGGAAAGTATTTATCAAAATTTTCGCCAAAAAAAGGAATTTTTAAGGGAAATCATTAATATTCATGAATATGCAAATGAGATAATTTAAATAAAATAACTACAAACAAAAGAGCGAGTCATAAGCTTTCATTTGATACCATTTTGACACCTGTAGGTCAATATTCAATGGAAATATGACCAAATAAGTGTTATAAATTTGAATGCAAAAAATGATAGGGTTAAGGGTTTAAGATAAGGGTTACAGCCAAAAGCCCCGACGGCCAGAGTGCAAACAACGCTCAAAATGTTTCTAAGATAATGTTCTTTATGAAAAACCATGTCTTCTTGCATTAGAAATAAATGATAATTATAGAAAAATACTTTTTCGAATATTTCGGCCAGTTCTTATACTTGATTGCACATAAAGCATATTTTGAAGAGGAGTAATGACGTCATATATAATTACATAATTTAAAAAATCATGATTCATAAGTAGTGAAATACATGCTCATACATATGGATTCAAATAAATAGATTTAAACATTCATTTGATATTTTTTATTAATTTTTCCCTTTCCCTTACCCCAAACCAGATTGTCATTCACGTCGTGAAGGGTACCT
Source organism: Fragum sueziense (assembly GCA_963680895.1). Taxonomy (NCBI): domain Eukaryota; kingdom Metazoa; phylum Mollusca; class Bivalvia; order Cardiida; family Cardiidae; genus Fragum; species Fragum sueziense. The sequence goes on from OY804596.1 coordinate 16,267,723, forward strand.
TTATAAAGGTAAGGGTAAAACATATTTAGCTACTCTTCATGTGGGATATCATCACTGAAAAACATCCGTCAGATGTATATCTACAAATATATATAGGTGTCCTTTTGTCCTTTTTTCTGGTAATACTTACCCCATTTTCCTGGTCCTGGCCCAAGGACTAGTGTAACTGTGGTCTATTGGCAAATGGAACCCAGTTAATTTGTAACAAAGGCGTACATATACATTCATGACTTTCTTACAAAGTGAATTCACATTTTGGTATTCACAGAAGCGAAAATGTACACAGGTTAGAACAATCAACATGTGAATACAGAATTCATATTTCGAAACATTTTAAAATTAATTTCAAACCTGCATAATCCAATCTGGTATAAAGCAATGCTCATTGATAACCCTAGTTAAATTGTAACTGTGAAGTAAAGTTTTATATACAGGCATACAAAAGACATTGCACATAGAACAAAGATGGCAACTCTCCAAACTTGGATGACAAATTTCTTTATTGGATTTAGAATGTTTAAGTCGCGTTACCCATTCTTACGTTTGAAGTTTAGTTAAAACATTTTAATAGGTTTAAAACCAAGTCTTTGTCTTATTCATGATTCAAAATTAACCTTATACCAGACAACAATATAGCATGTGCTACAGGTGCTTCAGACCTCAAATAATTTTTAAGTCTTAGTTATCCAGCCAAGTTTTTGTTTAACCCTTTCCCAAACAAGACCTGGTTTTGACGACCCTAATCGAAATGGCTTGTGAAAATATTGAAACAAAAGAAGAAACTGCCGATAACCGGCAGTTTCTCCTTTTGTCTCAATATTTTCTATGCCATATTTAACATAATACTCTATCTTTAATAACATCCATTTTGTCATTTTTGACACTTTTTGAAGTGGACCTCTCTAAAGGGGGGCAACATTTCTTAAACGTATTCAAATAATTATTTCACGCATTAAAGCTGGAAATTCGGGATTATGTGATACAACGAGTTAAACGAAATCGTAAACAAAATGATAATGAAAAATGCGTTTAGCCTACATGCGAACATTCACGAAACATACAAACATGCAAGAAGTCTCATTCTCGTCCAATCAGTATCAATGCAGAGCAGGCAGTTCATCTGTTTCGCATTAAGATAGCGCGATGTGTGGATTTGGTTAATAAATAAATAATATATAATAAATAAAAAAGAGAGAGCGAAAGATGGTTAGAAAGATTGTATTATAAGATAGATGAATTAAAGATTGATAACAAAGAAAACCCCGAGTGGACAAAATGGGAAATAAAGGCTTTATCCATATAGTGGGAAGAAAACTTCACAGAGTGGATGAACTGTGTAGGCATTAATGAATTTCAAATTAATGATATTTCATTTAAAAAATCTCATACCTGGTTTATGGTTGTCAAATCGTTGAAAACACCTTAATCAATTAAGAAAAAATATTGTTCTCGATTGGTTCTGAAAGTTTTAACCAAACTAAGTTCCCCCATGTGATACACAATATTTAAATACCCCATAGAGGTTTATTTTTACCCAATATTTACATCGTCATCACGTCAACATAACCCAATACACAAATATTAACTTTTGCCTTTCTTAAAAAGATCAATATTCAAAAGACATGTAGTTCCAATTATCACACTGTAGCCTAATCAAAAGTCTGATAGCAGCACATTTTTTTAAAGGAACTGAGCCTAGACAAAGTTCAATCTACAAGATCAATCTTGATTCTGTTTTATGTCCTCGATTACTTTTGGAAGTTTTAAAAGACATTTTCTTGTAACATACGTTACCTTCTGACGGGGTAAAAGAGTTAATTTACATATGAACAGCTTATCCAGAGATAGGAAGTATAATTAGGATATCCATATGAATATGTATATATTCAAATCAATGACTTAGCCACGCCTCCTTTAGGTTAGATAGTTATAGAAATTATGCTTGGGCAAAACTCAGAAAAGGCATTTTTACAAGACACTGGTATTTATAGAATTCAGTATAAACTAATTAGACTATTTAGTCACAATATTACATCAGTTGCTCTTGACAGTACTTAATATTCTGTGACTTTAAATCGTTGAAAATTTGCCTACCATTATTCGTTTAATTAATATTTCATGAATTCGAAGTTTAGCCCCACCCTCTTCATGAATATTAATCAGAAACGATGTTCTTCTGGGTCGAGATCGATAAACTATTGAAATCGTTTATTTGAAGTTCAAAAGATAAGCTTTTATTTGGCTATCGATGAGTCATGTATACAAACACTAGTACATTAAACTAAATTTGTCATCAAAATAGAAACTGGTTATTTACGCCAATGTGACACCAAACTGTCGATAGAGGAGTGTTTACAAGAACGCAGCGTGGATTCTGGTCAGACTGCTTTACGTGTGGGCTCAGGACTTTTCAAAATGAAATATTTCACTAATATTTCACTATAATATTTCAAACCCTATGTTGTGGGTACTCATTAGAATCGTTTCGTCGATACGATTCAAATCAGTACCCACGACATAGGGTTTGGATTTGAAATAATTTTTTTCATCCCCTCTTAGCCTATCTATTGCTCTGTACGCGGCCTGATCAGATTCTACAATGAACTCAAATTTCAAACGGGTTTCTAATAGGATCCACGTTTCCATGTCCAGATTTAAGATTCAACAAAGGGTTTTTCTGGGACAATCAAGCAGTAGGCCTATAGCCTACAATTGTGCCATAGGCCTACTTGGACTCTAGCCCGGCCGTAGTCACAGGGGTCTGTAATTTGACCATTGACACCTTCTAGTCATTACTTTTATCAAGGGATTTTTCTACGTTCACTCAGATCGTCACCCCCTCTATCACAAAATACGGCAGAACTTTTTCAAATTAACAGATAATCTGTCCAATCTTTCGTTAACTAATAGCCAACATATTTTTCTTCAAAGAAAACGCAATTGTTTGGGGATGGGTAACGAAGTCTGATCGCTACAATGGCTCAAAATTGAAATTTGTATGGAGTTTTTGCTCCATTTACATTATGGTGTTCAGTCGATTTCAAGAGTTATCGTCACATTCAACAATTAATCAGTCATAATTATGAGAAAGATCATATATCCATATCGTCGCTTTTCTTACAATTTATCCCATTACCATACAATGACTCTTTTTGACTGCCCATAACATAATGGCTTCGGAAACATTGTGGAAAATGAAGAAATTGCTTGTGACAAGCAGTTTCTTAATTTCTAACAACGTTTTCTACCCGAAAAGACCAAACTTTCTCAAATTCATTCACTTTAAATTGTCGTCTGCAACATCTTTGAATATGGATCAGTCTAAATGTTTGTCGTCTGGTAATGGGTTAACCCAGTTACTGCAGTTAATTAAGGTAGGCCTAAGTTTGGAGAGGCTGAGCGGCCATGTGACTTACAAATTTTGTGTTTATTCTGCGGCACTAAATGCCCATGCTACAATTTTCATCAAATTTTTAAAGCGAAATATTCCCCTTTTTGTGATGGTGAATGTCAAATGAAGTTTTTTATTGTTCTAAATGTAAACATATGCCTGAAAATTTTAGATTTTTTTAAAATATACATGTAGATATTTTTGTCATAATTAGGCTAAAACAGGGTGGGTGGGGTAAGATAAAGTCAAATATCTTTTATATTTGCGTGGAAATGTGTGATGATTTTTTTGTGTAAAAATAGCGCTTGGTATTGCCCTCAAAATATACAAAAACAAAAAATATTCATTGGGCATTTTTTTTTTTTTTTTTTTTTTTTTTTTTTTTTTTTTCAAATTGTAAAAAAGTTGCAAAATTTTCTCAAAAAATGTGATTTTGCAACTTTTCATATATTTTTCCAGAAAATGGTTTTGAAATATTTCTGTCAATCGTTTCATCACATTTGTGCATATATAACATTTGAAATTATCAATTCAGAATAACTTGCTATATGACTTTAAAACACAAAGGACAATTCTGCGAAAATTGTCATTACTAGTCAAGGGCAAATAACTCTGACACGAAAACGAGTCAGGAAACTTACCCTGATTTTTTTACGTTTTGTTCAGAAAATGTTACTTTACAACATATCGATGGCTCAGCGCGAAACGGTCGTAAATGCCTATAAACATATAGGCAGTTACAACCGTTTCGCACTGAGCCATCGATATGTACAAATAAAAAAAATCATTAGGTTGATAAAAAGTAACCCCCGAGTCCAAACTTGCCTTAAAACAAGCTGTAGGTACGAGGAAGGGGTGACTCAACAATAATTATTTGCTGCCTAGAGTATCATCAGTATGCCTCTAGACTTGGAATCTCATGTACTTTGTCAAAGCACGGGTGGATCTAGAGGTGGGGGTCCGGACCCCCTGAAATTTGATGCCCCACCCCCATATGAAAATTATGAAGAAATCAAATATTGACTTAAAAATCTAAAGCAAATTCAAATTTGTTTGTTTTCTTCCCACGGTTAACGCTGGTAGATCTACCGTTCGCAATCACGACTAACATTCACTTATAATGTTAGCTACAGGCCTATAAAACATGTATAGTTGTCATTTTAGCTTGGACACCCCCCGCACCCGGAAAAAATCCTGTATAACTATAGGCCTATAACACATGTATAGTTGTCATTTTGAGCTTGGACACCGCCCCCCCCCCCCCCGCCAGGAAAAAATCCTGTATCCGCCCTTGCATAGGTTATAACCATGACCAATGCTCCGATCCTGTTCCGAACATTAAGACTGCATTTTAGTCAAAATTAAAAGCAATCGACCTTAAGCACTGAAAAACGTAACTTATCATAATGACAATAGCACACGAACTGAAAGGCTTTGACAATTCATTAACCAAATAGGCGTATTTGATTATTATCTTTCATTGTAAAAATCCAACGCATTGAAAATCAAATCCAAACTTCAAAATGAGCACAATCTCACCTTAAAAAGATAGATCTATCTATATTCCTTTCTGTATAAATTATTAAAATACATGGGAATAAGTTTGTTTACCTTTTTCATTTTATGTCCAATGTATAAAACACGCCATATTTTCCCACAAGTTCAAACCATTCACTTGTAAGTATCGATTTAGTACATGTTTAACCCTTTCCCAGACTACAAAATTATGGAATGATCCAAATTCAAAGGTGTAAAACTACAACATACTCCAGAATTAAAGCGAATTTAAAACATTCAGAGAAAAGGAGAAAATGCTGATAATCAGCATTTTCTTCTGTTCTCTCAATGTTTTCTAAAACTACATTTGAAAATGAAATAAAAATCAGGACCTGTTTTGGTAAGGGTATAAAACAAGGGGAAGTATTGTGTACGAACCCCGGCGTGTCCGTACTTGTCCCCGCCCGTCCGGGTTTTATCAATACCGGCTATACGCTATACAGATACATGCTGTGCATAAATTTTATCGAAGTAGAAAACAAATACGTTAGACTGGTCTTAAGCAATTGCAGACGACAAACATAGTGGTTAGTTATACATGTATAATTTGTATTTTACAGTAGGCTACGGAAATCTTGGAGAGAAAAGGAGAAAACTTTTAATTTTATCAAAACGATGTGTACAGGCTGTGTATACTTTTTATCGAAGAAGAAGACTGGTCATGATCGAAAGACATTGCAGGCCCGTAGGAATATGGGGCTTAGACCCCTAGGCCCCCCCCCCCCAACGTTTGCCGTACTGCCGAATTTTCCTTATCTTACACTGCAAATTTAGGGAAAATCCAATTTATCCCCCTCAATATTCAGACACGGGGGCTTCAGTCCACCCACTATGAAATTGCGTCATACGTGCCTGCATTGCAGACGACAAATTTCACATGCCAAAAGGAAATTGTATTTTACAGTACAAGAACGTTAAGAGAAAAGAAAAAAATACCATGTCCCCGTCGGATCGCGTTGTAATCGTAGCGAACTTCTATACTTGAGATATGACGAAATCGAAAATCAAATGTAGGGTACGCATTTATTAATTTTAGCATGCTAATCGTAGAGAGAAAAAGAGAAATTGTACACAATGTACTTAGGTCCCTATCTAATCTTTTTTTTTTCTGATATAACTATTTGTCTATCAAATAGGGACAATGGACATTACAGTTCAGATATAAAAAACCTAAAAGAACATTTAGAAAGAAAGAAAATGGTAATAAATAAATAAATTTGATCACAAACAGTAGTTTTTATTCTAGAAAACCGATTAAAGTTGCTTTATTAAAAGATGTTGTAACTTGGATTGTAACATCTTCGCAAGCCAAGGGTTACTACCTCCACTTTGTTCCTTACGAACGTAAGGAACAAAGTGGAGGTAGTAACCCTTGGCTTGCGAAGATGGGATTGTAAACCTTAACTCAAACCCTATCCCTTTATACAATACAATTAAGCCCGGATCTGGAAAAAAAAGTCATTTTAGCCCAGGATGGATCAAGATCAGCGTATACAAGCAGTCTGATCTACATTCAAGTTATTTTCTGATGTATTCTTTATTATCTGTTGTAACTGTGAGAACACAGTTGTGGTCTTGATTGGGGTCAACTGAGGGACAGTCTGATCTGGAAACATGTTATTCTCAAATGCTTTCAGGGATTTTTTCCAGATTCTGAATCAAGTAAAGTACAAATCAATTCATAGAAATACAAAGTATAATGTTTCACTTTTAGGTATTCAATCTATCATAACTTCATGCTACTTCGGCGTCATTCGTGGCAACGGAGATTGACCACGGAATCCACATTTTTAAAATTCGGATACCCGAGTCGTCAATTTCCGTTGTCACAGAGAACGGCGAAGGTGGCGACGCAATCGTACGATGTATTTGGTATAATATGTTATGATGGGTGGAATGATTTTAAAGTGATCGGATGTCAGAAAACTGAAATGTCTGTCTGTTCAAGACTTGTTCTACAAGCAGCTTTAATGTAGAAAACCCGTAATGTCGCCAGTTTTAGATACATAAAACATTATTTTTTTCGAGCAGAGGCGTCACGTATCCGAACCTATTCGGGCGCGGTCGTAAACATTCAGCGGTGGAGAGTCCCACCGCCGAATATTTTCGATCTCACCCGAATAATTCCGAAATCGCGCTAATCTCATTAGGAGAGGACTTCCTTAAAGTGATCGGATGTCAGAAAACTAAAATGTATGTCTGTTCGTCCAAGACATGTTCTTCAAGCAGCTTTTATCATACTTTATCCGTCCGCGTCGGCATTAGTTCCTTATTGTTTTGGAAACATGCCGTTCTCCAGCCTGTATTAGTCATGGGTCAGGGATTTTTATAACGCCTAATAGTATTAAAGGTTTAGAGATTTAGTAACCGGGTACATGTACCAATACTTCAACACAAAAACCTCCCGATTGGCAATTTTAAATAGTCCAATGTCACATATTGTTATAATGAAACACAATGGGTTCGTAAAGTATAAATGGGGATAAATAAACGATTTTAAAGGTACGTCATTTAAATCTTGATTTACCGGTCTTTAAATTAAAACATTTCTAACAAAAATACAATCGGTAAAGCCGAAAGCGCATATCTTCTTAATCTATGTGTTCTTCGTTAGAGGTTATCTGGTAAAAGTTGAGGGGTGGAATTTCAGTGTAAGTAGGCCTTAAATTCTTTACGGTCATATTTAGTTACTTTTTCCCTTTGAAATCAAAGATAGGCTAATTATCGCCTTCTTTTGAATTAGACTTGGTATAGATGTATGCATGATAATATGTGAACAATACTTTTGCTGTGGTCTACTCATGATCATCCTAGATCGCGTCACATTTCATCGTACTGTTTTATTCCACAGGTCCGTGTCAGCATGGAGTCAAAAAGTCTAATACGGGACAGTTACATCGGTGGAATCGGGAATGCTTCATTCATACCAGATAATGCGGGGTACCATCCCAATCAGCTGGTAACAAATGAAGAGGAACCAGCTTCCGAACGTGACGTCATAAAGAAACAGCCAATCTCTGCTGCATGGAACAGTTTTGAATCGAAGAAAGCGGGAAACCAGACGGATGAAGACAAAATAATCCAACTTACATGTAGTGATGATGTAAAAGTGACGAATATAAACAAAACAGAGGAGTATAACGTGGGCTATGTCGGTCTAAGTATTCTTCCATGGGAGGAATTTGTGTTCAATCCGAGGGTGTTCAACGAACTATTTTACGTCGAGAGTAATAACCGGATAACATATGATCCGGAGGAAGTCAACACGTTTTTCCATGGGAAGAATGTAATGCCTCCTTCAGTTGGGGATATTTCTGAAAATGGAAAATCATGGTATGAGTATAAATAGTTACCAGATGACAAAAATTTAGACTGGTCTAAATTCAAAGATATTTGAAACGACAATATAGAGTGAATGAAATTTTACATCTTTTTGCCATTCTGTGTAGAAAACGTTGTGGAAACTGAAGAAATCCCTTGTTACAAGCAATTTCTTCAATTTCCACGATGTTGTCCAGAGCCTTTATCCTGAATGGTGTCCAAAGGCGTCATTGTGTGGTTATGATTAAAGTTTCATTATATTTGTTCCTAATATCTCGGTTTCCTGCATTAGATGGTGCTGTAGTGCATAGCATTTGAAATTACTTGTTATTAATTATTACTTTTACCATATTGTTGTCGTTTCACATTTTTATTCATAAAAGCGACATTGGTCGTTCTACTATATGATATATCTGGCCCTGGTTTCTCGAAAAAACTTTCGTAAGTATATACTCATGAGAACATGCTCAACTTCAATTGAATAGCCTAATCTCCAACGTTGAAGGGTATTCGATTGAAGTTCACGTGGATTTCGTGCGATTTGAGCACGGTGCTCAGATTTGAGTCTGAGAACGTACTTAAGTTTTTTTTTTCAAGAAACTGGGGCTAGGCCTGGTTCTCTAGCGTTTTAGTATTCAAATGGCTTCGCGCAAACTATTGTAGAACTTAGCGTATCAAACCCTGGCTTTTCGCTTAGCCTGCGAAACTGCTTACTTTACAGGAATATTGTCGTTGACAACATCGCAGATTTGAAGAAAGTTCGGACCTGGTTGACAGAACGATGTTCGATATTTGGTGTAACTTTGCTGTATAAAGAAAAACGTTTTGGAAAGCCCGAGAGAGGTAACTTTTGTATGATGCAACTATGCTGAAATCTCCAATAAAAGTTAAAGATACTTTGCTATTCCAAAACGCAAAATAGGGCCTACATGAACATTATTGTATTACTACAATGTTCTTTGAAATGAGACAAATTTGTTCCTCCGAAAGTACCTTATCATGTATTTTGACTTGTTCGTGTGTAAATGAAAATTCGAAAAATGTAATTCTTATGGGTTTCACTCACATAACAATGCATACCTGAATCATTTCTTGAAAGCACATGCTGTGTTATTCATACTTTGAGTTCGTTACTTGACTTAATGCAATCCTCATTATTACGAGAATAAGAATAAGTAGGCCTATTTTGGCTACTAGATCTATGTCACCAGCATACGATTCCGCGTCTTTATCGCGTCCGCATTAGGTTAAAAATTATACAGCACCGGTTCCCTGTTTTAGACGTGCTCTGGTCGTGATATGGACGTGGAATAGTGCACGTGACTAGGTCTCAAGCTATTGTTATTAAACCAATTAGGGTAGTTGTGCGATCATTGGCATAAGAACTTCATGTTAAAACTGAACAAATTACATTTTTACTTCTCACAGCGCCTTGTCTTGTGATGATGGACCCCAATAAAGGCACCATCGGAGACAAACTCTACACTTCCATAACACGGGCAATGGATAGTTTACATAATAGACGACGGTTTTGTATAGAGGTAAAGATTGTTTCGTCAGTCACGTTTGGAAACTCGGGCTGACTTCGTGTTTGACTATAGAACTATAGCTGACGCTATAATTGCGAACCAGCGCTCATCTATCGATTAGATTCACCCCCGGTCTGTGTCAGCCAATCAAGATTTTTGTTTACCTCGACACCGATTGGTCCGCTGTTAATCCAAGACGTTTCAAATGAGGTAATGGCTGGGATGGCTAGACCACAGTTTTTCCTGTGGTCAGGATACTCTTGCGGAAATGACGTCAAATAACTCACACTATTGGTGTTCGATTGGAGCGATTGCTAAAATAGCTCTAGTCTGGCTTACCTGCCCCTAATACTGCGTTATTGGGTAAGGCACACATCATTCATGGATGCGCCCACTGGGCTGATATTTTACCAAAGGTAAAGAACAAAGTTCTTTATTTTTGTGAACAGGGAAGGGTCATTAGAAGAGTAGATAGGTTTTGGTATATTATTAAGGTTCAGGTAAATTCGGTATCTACACAAAATTCAAAGTTATTTTTTGCATTTATTCTTAACATGTATATGCCATATTATATATCAAATTAAAGCTCTGCATGAGAAGAAGATGTTAAGCAACTTAATTCTGGTCTACCTTGTAAAGCATAATCAAAACATTGCGAAAAAGGACGACTTCCAGGAAAACCGAGAACATAGTTATCCTTGAATGAAGTTGGCTAGTTTTTCACACAAACATACACCATGGTCTAAACTTGGTAGTACTACTACTTACATGAAGTTACTTTCTACAAAAAAACGTGCATTTACGAAATAAACGTTGGACATTTCTTCATTTTTCTTATGAAAATCAAGGTGGAACTATTTTTTTGAAACACCATGTATGGTTAAAATATTTGGCCATATTCTCAAGCAGTCAAAGTAAGTTTTCTAATAAAATTGTTATTTTTCTTTATATGATGAACTGAAATAAATCAGTGATGGTTCCTACAGTGAAGACATAAGTCACATGATAATAATTACCTTTCCCCATTTTTCTATTGACACACCACTTACATTTTTCATATTGATTCCAAAAGTGTAAACATATTTTCAAGGTATCTTGTTATAAGAATTGTATTATAAGTTAGCATAACATTCCCTTTGTTGTAATGTTGTATTGCTCGGTAATTGCAAGGATAATTATCAAAAAAAAAAAAAGCATGATACATATCTGGACGCTACTAATTTGTAATGGTCGTAGCTTTACACCATACATTTCTTAAATTATGCTACAATATAATTTCGTTTGATATATCGTTTAAAATATTCTTTGTGTAGAGACGGAATGCATATTGTATTTAGTATGCATGCACGTTTTGTCTTTGCGAAATAAAATAGTTTTCGAAAAAATTTCAATACATGAAGAGAGTCCATTTCCGGTGCAAATTATTTCATATTTATGCATGGCATAGTCCAAATTCTTTGAAAATCGAAGAATAGTAATACGTACACCACCTTTCAAACATCAATTCTAATGTGTCTGACAACTCACCATTCATTAAATATGTTTTTACGCAGATCTGTTCGATGTATTGCCTTTTTGTTTACAAAATCGAGGATGCTGGTTCCCGGCACAACCAAATAACGCTGAAAATAGTTCCGAATTTTGCGAAACTTTTTTGTTGATTTACCGATCGAATTTTTATAGATATTTGTAAATATAATAAATAGGATAATTACAACTAAAAATCTTGATAATAGTCACGAAAAATAACTTTTATCAAAGATACGAATATGCGCGTATGAAGCCACTGTTTACAAGATGGACCCTTCTTCGGCCGGAAACGATTGAGTGACATTTAAATCGACGATTATATGAAGGTGAAGACGCGATCGATGTAATGCATCGTACTTGAAGATGAACAATGAACCGAATTTAAAGGTACTTTTCATTTTTTTTTTCGCTGCCTATCTTTTTATGCCCCCAAAACACTACTGAATAGGAGTCGATGGATTTTGCAAATGGCGTCCGATGAAAAAGCATGGGCGGGAATGGTCTTTGGGGAATATCATGAAAACTGCTGTGATATATTGACATATCAAGGTAGTACTACCTGGACTAGAATGTGCACATTATATTGGCATATCTCAAATAAGAAAATTTGTTGTCTAGAAAAAGTTGCTGGTTTTGGGAGAAACGCCAAATTTTCGACTTGTCTTGTTGATTTTGGTGCTCAACTTTGTTCTTTCTGTCACATGAACTATGCCTATGGCATGTTTTAATCATGATGTAACAGAACATAAAACAAATTTTTACTGAAAAACTTGTCTAACTTGGAGCCAGCAATGGCGCAAATTCACTGTCAAACTGTTTAGCGGACCCTTAACTCTAGCAATAAAAGTTTTACATGACCGCAACGCTAACCCGAATAAAACGGTTTTAAATTATGTACATGAAAACTATATCAACGCATTTTGGATCCATTTCTTATCAGTAGTCCGATTAGCTCAGTGGTTAGAGCGTCTGCCTTGATTTCTAGAGGTCCCTGGTTCGAATCCCAAGAGTGATACACATTTTAGCCACACCCTTTTCTTTTTACATTTTTCATACCAAATGGTTCTACAGATTTCAAAGACGTAATATATAATAAAAACTCTTTTACCAATTATGTTTTAATTGCATGTTAGTGATTTCTAGAATAGTTTGGTTTGAGAAATTGTATTAAAACAAAGAGTAGACGAAAAACATTTGCCCAACGTGGGATTCGATTCCTGGACCTCTGGAGTCAAAGTCAGACGCTCTACCACTGAGCTAATCGGACTACTGGTAAATATGCTTCCAAATTGCCTTCATATAGTTTTCATGTACATAATTTAAAACCGTATTATTGCGGGTTAGCGTTGAGGTCATGTAAAACTTTTATTGCTAGTATTAAAAATATACCAAAACCTATCTACTCTTCTAATGACCCTTCCCTGCTCACAAAATTAAAGAACTTTGCTTTTTATCTTTGTAATTAAATGATACCACTGGAGGCGGCCATGTTTAGTGAGTGCCTGACGTACTAAAATACATAGTACGACAGGTAACCAGACTAAAATAGCTCAAGCTATAGTCCCAACCGAAGTCAGACTCGGTAACCAAAACTTATTTAAGGATTGCAACCCATCTTGAACTACAAAACATTTCGTGCATATTCGGACGTTATCCCGAAGAACGACATATTTGATAAAAACTATTTCCTTTATAGAGAAATTGCACGAGCTTTTGGGGCCCGATTATGAAGGTTTACTGTTCCATGTCAAGTGTGACATTAGTAAACTTGGCATATTGATACAATAAGTAATGTACAAAGCCAAGATCTGAAAAAATGTCTTTTAAATTAGGGACATAAGGCTTTTGAACCCAACATGGTTCAAGATCTGCCTGCGTATACACGCAGTCTAGTCATGAAACATGTTGGTCTCCAATGGCTTATTCGTTACATGTAGCAACTGTGAGACAGCAGCACAGATCCCAGTCAGACTGCTGCACAGGCCGATCGTGAAGCATAGCTGTCTCAAATGCTGCAAGGGGCCGTTTTCATTCAGATCCTGGCTCCAATGATAACACCTTTATGATAATCAAAGTTTCGTATCCCTGTATTTGTTGGAACCATTTCAATAAACTGATTATATTCCAGATAAATATTAATGGTTGTGTAGAGAGATGGTGTAAGCGTGTCTTGATGACAGATTGTAAGGTAGTCGGTGGTAAACTAGTCATAACGAACGGTGAGGAGTATCTAGCTATGAACGATATAGAAGATAAAATATGCTGTGTGGTCTGCTTTCCAATCTGGCTACTACAAACCGGAATTTATAAGGTACTGACGTTTGGAAATCAAGTGCGTGGTTACTTCGACAACCCCTAACCACATATCAGGAGTCCTCTTTCATAAGAGTTCATTATCTTTATATATTTCTTGCAAAGTTTCATTTGCCAATTAGGGCACCTACTTGTATTATTGTAGGACCATGATTAAATACGACAAATAAACACGGTATTTATCAGTTAAATAGGCCTACTTATGTTTATATTTTCCTTGTTATGATTTTATTGATTCGTTGATTGCTTTCATGAAAAAGAAAGAAGATGAATGTGTAAATCTTGCAATTGTCCTATTTTTCAGTTACATAGGAAGGTAGTGTACGATGATTATAAAGTCACGTTTGATGCGGACGATCTGTTTCTTCATGGAGCATTCCAGGATGCTAGATGTCAAAGACGACAAATCTTTACAGGTATCTTAGATCTCATTTCGCAAATTTTAATTTAAGGTAGTCCTCCGCTATTTAGACTTCGGAATTATTCGGGCGACGTCGTAAGCATTCGGCGGTGGAACATTCCACCGCTGAATTCTTACGACGTAACCCGAATAGGTTCTGATACGTAGGGGAGACCGGGGCTAGTCCGCCCTCGGGGCATGTTCGGCCAGTGCCTCTGTAGAGCCTCTCGACAGAGATAGAGAGCCCGGAACTAGATTGTAATGTCTCTTATGACGAAAGCTGTTCGCAGAAAGTTTTTGGTCGCATTGAATAGAAAAACATGGAAATTAGAACACAATTCTTATTTTTTGACACTGTCAGTAAATTTTCCACATTTGTGAAAATTTTCATTTATAGTAAGATGCGTCATGATTCAGATTTCTTTTTTTGCATACTTATGAAGACAATTAAGTCCTTTTTCAGATTAAAACTAAAGATGACGATTTCATGTCATCTAAAAGAAGATGTAACGTGATGTTTCCATGAGGTCTGTCTGGGGCTAGTCCGACTATTGGGGTCGGGGCAAGTTCGGCCACGACCAATCTTGCACATGAATGAAAAGAATGACCACGGTTAGAAATGTCATTTCCAGTCGAATCTAAATATATCAATCGCAAAGACCTAGCTCTAACTAAAGTGTAAGAAATGGAAAATTTCAAAACCACTGGCCGAACTTGCCCCGGCCCCCTGCTCGTTATCCCAAATGCCCCTTTCTCACCATGTTTGGCAGTTAAAACAACACCTTTTTTTCAATCTATACCTTCATTTGACAATCGTTTACAGATTCCTAGAAATTTAAACTGTCTAAAATTCCTTTAAAATGAATTATAGCTCTGAGCATACCTAGCCCCCAAAATCGGCCGAACTTGCCCCGTGCATGGGGCAAGTCCGCCCACTACGATCAAAACTCTAAAACTTGAAATATTCTTACTTGAAAAGAAACGTATAAAAATGATAGACGCAGTTAGAAAGGCTATCACTTGTAGAACTTATATATATAATATATATAAATTACACCCAAATAGCTCCCATAGAATTCAAAATATGAGCAATCGAAAAAAGGGGGCGAACTAGCCCCGGTCTCCCCTAACGAATGCTAACGACTCCACGCGAAAAATCTGATTTGTGTGTGAGTCTCATTAGTGATGGGCTACCTTAAAACAAAGCATATTTCGTCTTCAGCCAAAACGAGTTTCGCATTCTTACGGTGATCAAATTTTGAAATTCAAGTTATAGGCTACTTTAGAAAAAATACGACATAATGCTAACTACATTGTCAAATGAAGAAAATATGTACTATTTGTGGAAGTAGGAGAACAAGTATCAATATGATAAATTGTTCGAAATGATATAATTTTCTGTTTTAATGACAAAAAACAACAAATTTCTTCGTTTGGCATGCACTAATTTGCTATTCTCTCGTTTTTTGTTATAAAGACACAAATGACAACCCACGATATTTATGAATTGCTTTCATTACAGTTGCTCAAAACCAAGACCAATCAGTATTTAGAACGAGAAGCGCCGGTCAGACAGACATGAAAACTCTACAAGATCTGGGCAGTTTCAAGTTTGTCTGTGTTAAACGGTACAACAGACCTGATGGAAACGAACCGCTGGACGAGTCTTATATAGATAGAGTTGCTGAACACAATACAACCACGTTTGGCGAACTGGTCGAGAAGAGAAAAGAAAAAGTACTGATTAAAGAAAAGAAACTTAAGTCGAAAGAAAAGGGTAAACGAGAAAAATATGACAATGAACATGAATCTGATCATGACAAGGTAGAATCTGTGTCTGGCATGACAAAAGAAACTGATAATGTAAGTCAGTCAGAGACGTTTGTAAAGGAACCTGTCTTTCAGAACGATTCAGAAGAAGAGGAGGGCGACCAGTCATATGATAACGAGCCTAGTCTCAGTATTCCTGTTGTGGCGAGTATTCTCTGTGATAATGATGATGACAGTTATAAAGGAACTCCTGGCACAGATCGATCAGGCGGTGGTTCCTTATTCAGCCCTGGTGCTCATCATAATCTAGTCCCAAAGGATGACTTTACTCATGTCAGCAAGTCATTTGAAACTAGCCAAAAAGGTGCCCTATCTGACGATGTGATGACTTTCAAAACTGATGATACAAATCAAGATTCAGAAACTGAGTCAGATACGGAAAGTAGTGTTAGCTTCGCTTCAAATACAAAGACTGAGAAAGATGATTTGTTGAATGAAATGCTAAAAATAGAGAAAACTCTCCCAGTTATAAGAAAGGAAAGTTTACATGGCGCAAAAGATGTGAAAGATCTCACAGTTGAAGAAAAAACAAACAGTCTGAAAAAGAGGAAAAGTAAGGATAAACCGGGTGTTAAAAAGGCTTTAAAAGATCTCATGAAAACAACAAAAGGAAAACACGAACCCCTACCATCGACGGAAGATAAACGCTTCAGAGAAGCTTCAAGTAAAATTAAACAAGAAAAGCTGACAAATAGCATTGACAAATCTATTCAGAAACTCGATGAAAACAAGTCGGAGATGAATGCCGCTAAATCAGCAAAGTCGAAAACTAGTGAACAGAACGAAACAGAGGACGAGGATTTCAAAGAGGTTCCATTAAAACCACTAGATACAGCCAAATCACGTGTTAATAAAGAGACTAAAACATCTAAACAATCCAAGTCAGATGACATATCTACCTCGGAAGATGAAGTGGTGGAATTTGTAGCACCTAAAGAAGATGATACTGAAAATAAAGATACTAAAAGAATGAAAGAAGCTTCAAACTACAATCCTACGTCGGTTTCAGAAGTAGCATCATTGCAAAACAGTGGAAGAGATTCTAAAGTGGAAACCATTGTATCCGCATTAACACCCTCCATCGAAGATCGCAGAAATCTGCGATCTTCGCCGGAGGGTGGTAATGAGGATAAGATAGAGACCCTTAAAGACAATCCTATTTCAGACGACTCTTCTACAGACGGAGATGAAGTGGAAATTATCTATCAGGCGCCAAACAAGTCCGATAGAAATAGAAATAAAAATGCTGCTTTATTTCTGCATCAAGATGTGGACGATTTTGGGTTCATCGAAAAGGTTGGCAAAAAGTCATATTCCACCAATGCCCCGATGCAAAATATGGAAGATACCAGTTATACTTTTTCCAATCAGGAAAATTCTGATAATGTAACGGATGGTGAAAAGTTTCAACTTGGGACGACTGCATCAAGAAATGCTGATAGTCCACATAGAAATGAAATGTTCCAGAAAACAAACAAAGCGAGCAGGTCAAGGAATAAATCTAAGGCATCAAACGAAGAGCGCGTTGTTCGTCCAGTTGTCGCTAAATCGCTCGATATTGACATGGAAGTAACAGACTTTGATCAAGACTTTGAAGAAACTAATATTCCAGTCGTAGTTAAATCTGTTGATACTAGTGTTACTACGAAGACTGGCTCTGGACCAGGTGGATCTAAGAAGTCGAGACGTGGTCTGAGGCAGTCGTCAACGAGAAAATATCTCGGTGCTGCAGTTCCGCCAAAACACAGTAAAGGGAAATAATCGCGTATATCTATATAGATGAGACAATTTTTCTTACCCACCCACACCTGTTTTGAAAAAGAAGCAGATTGAGAAATTTTTAATTTGATTGATGAAAATATGCTTATTTACATTTTTAACTGGGGAATCTGTCAAATTGAATCGTGGTCCTTTTTCTTCAACTTTTATTTCGGTGACTTCAGCTGCTCAATTAAATGAATATAGATCTAATACTCGCGACCAACTTATATGATATTTTCTTTATTTGAATTAAGTCACTCAAAACGATATGTTCAGGTTTAGTGATTTCAGGGAATCCCTGGTTTCACAATCTTACTGTAACAGAAGATAAAATCACTTGTAAATGACGATAGTAGATCTTAATTTATTGAAGAACATCGGAATTGAATCTTTCCCATGCTCGTGTTATTCCCTGGATTTTCGAAGTAACGAATAAAGTAGTCTAGGAGCCAGCTTTTACAAAGGGGGTTAAATAAAAAGTTCTTGCAACCGGTGCCCTATAAAAATTGGAGTGGTATTTTTCAATACTTAAGGGTCCCACGCTTTGGTTAAGGGTGGATGACATGCTTAAAAGTGGTAGGATTTTTTTTGAATCAAGGTCAAAGGTCATTCGGTGCACTTTTCATACATACCTCCTAAAATACCCCATAACTTACTCATTTATTAAGCTAAAACAATTATTGTGGTATCAAAATAAAGCTGATAAATTGCACTTTGACTTACATGAATAATAAACAGCTTTTTGATTTTGTAATTTTGTGAATATTCATAAATATAGCAAAAATTGGCTAAAAATCACCAAAATAAGTTTTGTCTACAAGTAAAAAAAAGTTTTTAAAATACAAAAAGTATGTTTGTGTGGTTGAAGTCATACTTAAAAATTGCCCAGAAACCTGTTCTTGAGTTATATGTATTTCTTCACAGAAGTAGTCTTTAGCTTAGGCTTGTTGTCATAGCTAAAAGTGGGTGGGGTAAATTTTCCAAAAAATTACAAAATATGCAAACATTGATGTAACAAAAAATCTTACACATAAATGTGATGTTTTAGTAGAAATTATGCTTTTGAAATCATATTTGCAGTGATTTGTAAAGCTTTTAATGCATATTTCTGGAAATTAATGGAATTTTAAGAGCCAAAATAACAATTCAATAAAACAGCATGTGGGATGGATACAAATTATATCAACACCATAATGTCAAAGCAATGACTCTTAAAACGAATATTTATCAAGTATCTATGTACTAGAAATCGGCTGCTGAAAATATTCCCCAGACCCGTGCCAGATTTTTTAGGAATCAGAACAAAATGGGACGGTCAGAGTTTGCATTGTTGGGTAGTGCATTGCTTTTATAGCGCTGGAACCAAATAGCTCATGCACAAAATTTTGCGGTTCTATCATGTTATTTTATATATGATGAATAACACATCATTTGAAACACAGTTTACAGTTTAAGCGAATAAAACAATATCTCTGGTATTACATACTTATTAGGGATACAGATACGTCTTTTTTTCAAAATCATCTTTCTGTTTTGTCTAAAATGGCCAACTAAATTCAAGTTGACCCCCCATGATTGTGTATATGTCGAAAATTTAATATAGATGAAAATAAGACCACAAATTAGTCATTTTGATGCCCCTATCGATAGATCGATGGCATAATGTTTTACTGTTGTCGGTCTGTCTGTCCGTCCGTCCAGCCAGCCATCTGTCCGTCCGTCAGTTTGAAACTTAACATGAAAACTTAACATTGGCCTTTTCTCCAAAAATATTCCACATGCAAATATCAAATTTGGTACGTAACCTTCAAGATATTTATCTGTTCCATGCAATATGAACTTCCTCAAGGTTATTCATTAACCCTTATCAACCCTTAACATGAAATCTTAACATTAAAACTAATTAACGTGAAAACTTAACATTGGCCTTTTCTCCAAAAGTATTTCACACACAAAGCTCAAATTTGGTATGTAACCTTCTTTTAATAATATCTATCTATTCCATGCAATATGACCTTCCTCAAGCTCATCCATTAACCCTTATCAACCATTTACTTAAAAGCTTATCATGAAAACTTATCATTGGCCTTTTCGTGCTTCACAAATACATCTTGTTTCAGGATTGCGCTGAATTATGTATGAATTCTTGAGAGATAGCCAGTGATGTGCATTTTAGAAAGTAAGACCAATATAAAGAGTTTAATTTGTCAAAAGATGACCGAAATGTCTTCTACATGATAGTTGCGTAAAGCAGAAGTCGTGCATAAACTCATTGTTTTGTTCATTTTATGTATCTTGTATACTTTACTAAATACAATGTTCTTATATTCATCACTATCCTCATCATCATCACCATCATCATCAACAGCAACAACAACAAAAATAACAAGACACATGAAGCAATAACCAGACTTTTAATATCCATAGCTACCCTATACTAAACACTTCAATACACTTAACTCAGGCCATATATACTTATTATTAACACTGTCTAATGCACCAAGATACGTCTATTTATACACAGTTCTGTCTCACAAACACATGCATCAGTGCATAAAAGATCTTCTCTTTGACACTTACACCTTCGCGTGTGGCAGTCAGTTTAACACGAGCATTTTGTGATGTCAATCAAAGCTAGAGGTGCAGGATCTTTACGCATTCTTATAGGAACTAAATTGTTGTTGACATTAACATTGGCATTTTCTCCAAAAGTATTCAACATAGAAAGCTCATTTGGTTTGTATGAGGGCTGTAAATAAAGTATCCGGAATTATGTCATAACTTTTTCATGTACTAACTGTTAGGATATTTTCAAAACTTAAAATTTAGGAAATTATGCTTTTGATCCAGCAACAAAATCTAAGTTTTTTTTGCATTAAGGTGCATTCTTCAGTTGTTATGGCAACGTAGGGTCATATTGAGCGGCGCAACTTAGGTCTGAGATGGATACGTCAGGAACGTCTGTCTTACACATTTAATATTTACATAGATCTTTTCTATATATTTGCCACTGCACGATATCCGCATTTCTCACATATGAATTTATTCCTCAAAGAAGCGTCGGAAGTGTAGTTGAGAAATTCTAAAGATAGTTTCTGGGAAACAATTGGCAAGTCATTGAAGATTTCGCCGACGTCCAGATCTATTGGGGTCAGAAGCATCATGGGTAAAATCATTTATAAATGCATTATACCACTCATAAATGCTTGTTTTTTCTCGTTGAAGTATTGCTGTACGTGTTCATAATCATAAAGATCGTCTCTGATTTTAATTTTCCAATTTACACTCAAATCATTATCGAATACCATTGCCCTAGCACCATATTTGCTATATAAGCTAAGCGATGTATTCACCTACGGTTGTTTACGGAAATTGACTCCAAATGTCAGCTGACGATGTAACGTTTGCCAAGAAAAATGTCCGCTCAAAGGTAACAATCATTTTTGACAACTGTTGAAGTGAAAAATACAAAATATGATCGCTTTAAAAGCGATTGATAAGTCATATTTTTGCAAATTATCCAAAGTTTTCCCGCTCAACTTGACCCTATGTTTCCATAGCAACTGTCGAATGCGCCCTTATCCAAACAGCAGCGTTTTTGTTTCAGGATCAAATGTATAATTCTTCAAAGCATATGTGTTTAAAATTTCATCTCGGTTGGTTTAAAAGTCAAAAAGTCATGCTACTGCAAACGACAAAATAGATGATTTAAAAGATTTGATTTGTGTACAATATAGCATAGAAAACATTGAGGCAAAAGAAAATGCTGATAATCAGAATTTTCTCCTTTTGTATTAATTTTGCCCAAGCCTTTCTCCTAGGGACGTCAAAACGAGGTCTTGTTTGGGGAAAGGTTAATGATTTCTTTGATATAGATTACATAGATACTTACAAATGATAGATGCACAATTGATTACAACAAAAGTTATTACCAGGAATAGTTTTAGCCATGTAATAAGTAAATCATTGTCCAGATTTTTGTTAGGTATATTTTAAGGGGTTAGAACTATAACAACCGTAGGTCCAAAGATTTCCCCTATTTTTATACCAAAAGTTTCTCTGTGTCTACTCAAATATGTATTAGTCGTGAATCAATAAACAAAGTTATGTTATCATGATGGGATTGTGAAGGATGGATCAACAACTGTGGTATCTTTATTTTCTACTATTTACTTGTAACATAATGTCACATGCAATGAGTGATTTGCATAATAAAAGATATTGGGTTCAATTTCTTGTACAATTAAAGCTTATTGGGTCACAAAATTAATTAAAAGACCAGATACTATGTTGTCCCTTTGAAGGCATGTACATAAACGATATACGGTACTAACATGTTCATGGTTACTCTTGGAGACCTTCATAACCACACATCATAACAGCCAGATTCCAGACTGATGATAGTGATATGTATTCACAATATGCAATGTTCTGTTCCTTATTACATTTTATGTATACATGTTCGAATGTTCGCTACCAGGTGTAAGCATTGTAATGACGGCAGTTTGGTAATTATCTTTAAAGAGACCCATGCTAGGTTGTCGGGCATACAAACATATGAAATATGTTCACGAAATATTGTATGGAATGGTCGACCTGGATAGCTAGATCATTTCTGCACAAGGAAATTTCAAATAAAGTTCATTAAGTTCTTCTAAATTAAGTCTGTTCTTCTAAATCAAGTGTAAATAATTAACTTACCCGCACTTATATTTATAGTAACATTCATGTGTCACTGAACCTTGATAGTGAAAAATTTAGTTCCAGCGCTAAAATTGCTTTCCTTTAGGCTCTATAAAAGCAATGCACTACACAACAAAGCAAATTCTGGCTGTCCCCATGTCGTTCTGATTCCTGAAAATCTGGCATGGGTCTAATGTCATATGCCCGTAAGATAGAAAGAAAAATATGTTCAGCTGTCGATTATGCTAATTTGAGTCTTGCTTTAAATAAAAAGATTTTGTTGATGTTTGATAAATATTCGTTTTAAGAGTCATTGCTTTGACATTAGTGTGTTGATATAATCTGTATCCATCTCACATGCTGTTTTATTGAATTGTTATTTTGGCTTTTAAAATTCTAATTAATTTCCAGGAATATGCATTAAAAGCTTTACAAATCACTGCAAATATGATTTCAAAAGCATAATTTCTACTAAAACATCACATTTATGTATAATTTTTTGTTACATCAATGTTTGGATATTTTGTAATTTTTGGGAAAATTTACCCCACCCACTTTTAGCTATGACTACAAGCCTAAGCTAAAGACTAATTCTGTGAAGAAATACATATAACTCAAGAACAGGTTCCTGGGCAATTTTTAATTATGACTTCAACCACACAAACATACCTTTTGTATTTTAAAAACTTTTTTTTCACTTGTAGGCAAAACTTATTTTGGTGATTTTTAGCCAATTTATGCTATATTTATGAATATTCACAAAAATACAAAATCAAAAAGCTTTTTATTATTCATGTAAGTCAAAGTGCAATTTATCAGCTTTATTTTGATACCAAAATTATTGTTTTATCTCAGTAAATGAGTAAGTTATGGGGTATTTTAGGAGGTATGTATGAAAAGTGCACCGAATGACCTTTGACCTTGATTTTAAAAAAAATCCTACCACTTTTAAGCATGTCATCCACCCTTAACCAAAGCACGGGACCCTAATATATTGAAAAATACCACTCCAATTTTTATAGGGCACCGGTTGCAAGAAAAGTTCCATACCAGGACCTGGCTCCTAGACTAAAGTGATAGAGAGAGGTCTACTTGACGAATTCAAATCTAAGACTACAATCACTTTCATCCTTTCCGAAACAAAAGGCATGCCCAATGTTTATCTCCTTTCGTGGAAAAGTTGTTGGTGTCGTTTTGGTCATTGAAGAAGGAAGTGCAGCATTAACCCCTTTCCCAATAATGTCGCTTTTGACGCCCCCCAAAAGTAATGGCTTTGAAAAACGTTGGAAATGAGGAAATTGCTTGTGACAAAAAAAATCTTCATTTTCCACAACGTTTTCTTCTAAGAAAGACCAGGAAATGCGATAGTTCAGTCACTTAAAATTGTCGTCTTCAACACATTTGGGATAAGACCAGTCCAAAATTTTGCCGTCCGGCAATGGATTAATCAATTTCTGTATTATTGCAAAGGTGTCCTGTCATTTTTCAAGACAATGCCTGAATTTAATCCCATGGAGTACAGAAAATCAATGAAACTCGCAGCTCAACACGCACCCAACAATTTCACATACTATTAAAAATTTGAACGACACGACAGGACGTTGGCTTATAAAGCATTGTGGGAGAAGGAAAACTTCAGATCAACAGCATTTCGACGGTGTTTTGCTGCTTTAATCAAGCTGTACAAGCTATAGTTACGAGATTTTGCTATAACACCGACATTTTTTTGTTTTCCGGCAAAATTTTCTTTGCTATGATATACGTTGTTGTCATACCGGTGTTGTCCTATGGACGGCACGTGTCTTGTATATATTTAAAGCCGCGTTCCCATTGCCGACCAAATCAACTCGATCGTCTAAATTTCCCGATCAAACCCGATGAAACTCGATCAAAGGTATTTACACGACTTCTTCTTTATTTCTTGTCAATTATTATCCGATCATTTTGCCGACCACGCTCGATCGTCCCGATCACTCTTGTCGACCAATCGACCAGTACTCGATGGCTTGGTCGAGCTTGATCGAGTTGATTTGGTCGGCAGTGAGAACGAGCCATAATTAACAATTTAACATAAATATTGGTCGATGTGACAAAGACCATTGCCGCTACTTTCCTAAAATCTCGTAACTACAGCTCGTTTACAACTTTATTTACGATGTTTTGGGAGAGAAAAAGCAGCGATAATCATTGTTGATTAAAAAAAAAACAAATCGTCGCTCTTTAACAAAAACCTCGTAAGTGCAGCTTATTTTAAGCTGCAGTTACGACGTTTTTGTTGAATAGCGACGAAATAACGAATACCGTAATTGTCCTAGTCACCTTATTTATTGTTTGAATGTTAATTACGTAAAAAGAATTCGGGTATGATTATCGTTATCTTGAACCTTGACAATGACACTCTTTCCATAACTATATCTAAAATAAATGAGACAGGATCTGGGAAAAGGACACTTGAAGCATTTTAGAAAATAGAGTTTCCAGATCAGCCTGTGGTTGGATGCTGTATAATTTAAGTATCCATTCTGGTGACTTACAGTTGCTATTGATAATGAACAAGCTATTGCAGAACAACATCGATCTTGATCAGACTGTGTGTATACAATACAATACAAAGAGTTTATTGCACCAAACAAATACGTGTGTTTATAGCAAATTACAAAGAATACATTATATTCGCGACAAGCGAAAGACAAGAGTTTACAGAAGAACAACACAAGAATGAATTGTATACACAATGTATACGCAGGCTGATCTAGATCCATGTTGTTATCAAATGCCATTGGGGACCTTTTTCCAGATTGTGCCTCAAATATCTTCCTATTGTTCAGGTTTGTTGACTTGATCGAATTTTTTATTTATGACAATTAGATCAATTAAGTTATCATATTAATGGAAATGATTGCATTTTCTGTAAGACGAATTCTTAAATGAAGAATATTGATCTGTGTGATTTCATTCGAGGACTCAATCTGATTAAAAGCCGATGTGTTTATTTTGGAAGTAAGATCTGACATGCACCATTTAGGGTCATCTTCAATGACCTTTTCTTCTGTCCAATCAAATAATCGCTTTCAGAATTTTGAAAGCGATGGAAATCTATAACTTCTCCATGATGTTCTCATTTTAGTGTAGAACCACATGTTGCAGGCCTGTAGGAACAGGTGGGGCTAAGGGGGGGCTTAGCCCCCTCACCCCCCCCTCCAAAAAAAAAAAAAGTTGACCAAAAATGCCATATTTTCTTTATTTTCAACTAAGAATTTAGGGGAAATCCAATTTAGCGCCCCCCAACAATCAGACACATGGGCTTAAGCCCATCCAATATGAAATTGCTTCCTGTAGGCCCGTGTTGCACGTGTTTGTCATGGGGAATCATGAATAAAGGGGCCCATACATGATCAATATTATTGACAATATTATTGTCAATATTTGGTATTGACAATAATATTGACCGTGAATGGGCAATATTGAAGGATTGTCAATACTATTGACGAATATCTGCGATCGCTGAAATATTTTCTTCAATATTTTTATTAACGTTATGTAACCTATGGTTGATTGTTCTCTAAATTAATATTGTCAATAATATTGATCGTGTATGGGTGGCTAGAAAAATATTGTCAATATTATGACTCAATAATATTGTCAATGATATTGATCGTGTATGGGCCGCTTAACAAGAGATTTGATTGGTTAGACAAAACATAATCAATATTGGATTTTCCAGGGTCACTGAAGATGATCCATAACTGGTGTCTTTCAGATTTTTCTTAAAGTTAACATTGCGTTTTAATCAGATTGTTCGAAGACACTTAAAATAAGAAGTTTTCGAAAGATTTCGCATCTAGATTAACGTTCGAAAACAGTATGCAAGGGTACATAACTTTCACAGTTTCGTCCAATTGCACTCCATTATCAAAGTAGGATTTTGAATCCAAACAATGACATATTCAATATGTTCCCAAACGAAAATGGACTGTTCCTATTAGAAAGATGATGTAGACGACAAAAAATAGAAAATTAATACAATCAGGAATTGTGTGCAAGGTTCACAATATGAAGGATAAGAGTTGTGTGTGCTTACCAATGTAACACAAAGAATATCAAAGCAAACAGGAAAATTGCGGTTACTAGAATTCACTTCTTTTCCCTCAATATTTTCCCAGTTTTTCTTGTTTGTGAAAGTGTTAACCCTTTTCCAAATTTAAAAAATCGAGGGTGATTCAATTCAAAAGCTGCTGACAAGGAATTGGATGCTGAAAACACAGGATTTGTGCGGGATTTGATGCAGAAAATAATTGAGGCAAAAGGTGAAATTGTCTCAATGTTTCCCAATTCTTTTTAATAAGGACGTCAAAATCAGGTCTTGTGTGGGAATGGTTAAGGGTTAAACGGCGGTATGTTATACTGGGTGCATAACCTTGCAACGTTTTTTGCCCGACTTGCACTCCTTTATCAACGCAGGATTTTGAACCAAAACAGTGACATATCTAATGAACTTGGGATTTCTCGCATAGGCGTAACAACCCGTATGCAAGAACGCAATTGCGTACACGTCGTATTTTTTCCAAAAAAATATGGATTTTTGTTTTCATTTCCCTTTAAATAAACACCTGAATAGCCATTTGAATACATACCAATTTGGGCAAATACCCACCAGGAGTCACGAATGACCATGGTCATTCGTGGCTCCAGGTGGGCATTTGGTATGTATTTCTTAAAGGGACATTTCAATCCAATTTCAATTTTTTAAAGTATGTCTTGATGCCAAGTTTTGTTATTCTAATGAGTATAAACACTATTGTTTTTTTGAACTTGTTGCCAATAAGCGAGAAACACGCATTTAAAGTTGAGACATAATCGATAAATTGCATATAAATCCGAACTGTTGTCCACAACAATTTGTTCAATTTTAACACAAAAATATAAATTTCTCGTATATGGCGCAATATTTTGGCTCAAAATTTTCAGAATTTTCATAAGGAAATATGCTCTTTCAGATAAAAATAAAAGTAAAAGTTATGACAAAAAATTCTGAAATGTCACTTTAAGCATCTACATTAAATTTGCATATATCTTCTGGGAGATGCCATCAAGACCCACCTCAGCAGTATGGAGCCCGCCATCAAACCTCCCCTGATACATTAGGTATGCTTTTTTTCGCGTACAGTTTATTTTCGGCTAGCTACGCCAGTGTCTCGCATAACAAACACATCATGGTTACCATTTTCAACCATTTTTTAATAACACAATGAACTGAAACTAAAAAAGTATGATATTTACTTTTGCGGCATGTACATTGTATATTTTACTTTGGTGGTGAAGCACAAAATTCCTTTCTGCACTTGCTTTTCTTCCAGCTATACTTTCAAAAACACTTACTGTAAACCAATATCAAAAATATGGGATGATGGGGGGATATTAGGGGCGGGGGGACACAAGTCTCTGTCTGTCTTAGCAACAGACATTTGTTTTAAATAAATATTATACTTGGAAATGGATAATATGATAAAAGTCTAATAGTATTTTCTGAATGGCTTGTAATTTTATAAAAGCCGTTTCCAGCCAACTAGACTGGTCCAAATTCAAAGGTTTTGCAGATGATATTTGATTATGACTAAAACATGCGCGGATCCAGAGGGGGAGTCAAGGGGTCATGACCCCCCCCCCCCGGAATTTGGCGAAAAAAGGGGTTATGAAAAAGATTACTGGTTATGTCCCAATATAGCTGTGTCAGTTGTCCCTGTGAGCCACAACAAACTGTTGTTATATTTAGTCCTTCATGGTATGACATGTATCTGCATGCACGGATCCAGAGGGACCCCCTGACCCCCCCCCCGTAATTTTGCAAAAAAGGGGGTTGAAGGTTTGAAGACACCCCCCCCTGGGAAAATACCTGGATCCGCGCTTGTAAAAGAATCATGATTCTCTTCGAAAATAGGGAAGATGCACACATATTGGGGGAAAATGAGGAAAATGCTACCTAACAGAGACTAGAAGTCTTACAGATTTTTCGATGAATGCTCAAGATCGATTTGTTACGTACAGAGTTTTAGATTTGCCTAACAAGGCTAAATACACCCAAACACACTTTGAATTTTTAACCGTGACCTATGTATGCATGAGAGCAAACAAAAGGTCACGTGGTCGTTTTACTATATAATTCATTGAGCGAGTCGTTATTTTCACGCGAGAATTTTTCAATTATTCTGCCTTAGTACTAAGAATATTTTATACAGTCATTTACGTTAATTATTAGAGTTTTGAGTTACAGAAATATTTTTGCAACTTTGATTGAAAAAAAGAGATTTTTTGGCTTGTAATCATTCGTACCCTGTCTCCATCGCCCGTTACCACCATGCAAGTTCAGGATGAGCTACTGATTTTGAAAACCAAATAAAATCAATTTTGCAGAAGCATTTGAGCTCCTTAGTAGGCCTACTGTCCAAGTGTGAGCGGTTTGTGCTCTAGATTAGAGCCAGTAATGGACAGGTCACAGGATGTATTCCCAGCCTCGGAGCGTAGACAATAATTATAAATAAACTTATGGCTGAAATATTGTTGAGATTTGTTAAATTAAAAAAGAAATGAAAAGAAAATTGTTTTAAACCTTTACCAAACAAGAAATGTTAATGTTTTGACTGTCAAGGGCGGATCCAGGATTTTTTCAGGGGGGGGGGGGGTCTAGCCCATAAGATGGAAGATGGCTTTAAATTTGTGAATTGTGTAACGATACATGTATAGGCCTACTGTACTAACTTTGTATAGTCAAAATTCGATTTTCGGTCAATTCAAGGCGAGGTCCGGACCCCCTTCTAGATCCGCCCTTAACTGTGCTACAGAGATTGTTTCGAAAATCATTTCAAGAGACAAATTAATGAAATACTTTTAATCAGCAGTTTCCCCTTTTGCCTCAACGTTTTCTTTACTTCTATGTACACACGCAAGGGTGGATCCAGGATTTTTTCGGGGGGGGGGGGGGGGGGGTCCAAGCCCAATTGCCAGGGAGGCGGAGGTCCACGCCCAAATGATGACTTAAATATGTTAAATTATGACGCTTTGATTATAGTCAACATTCAATTTTCGGCTTATTCCAGGGGGCGGGCGAACATCCCGAACCCCCCCCCCCCCACTCTAGATCCGCCCTTGCACATACGAAATCCTACTTTCAAGATGCCCATTCTGTTGTTTGCAAGAGTTTCCAAATTGAATCAGGTGCCGTTTAGAAAAGGGTTTTAAAAGCCGCTGTCTAAATAATTTGTCGTTTGGGAAATGGGCTTTAAGCACGGTACGGAAACTACAGAGACAGAGCCATTGGCTCTGCCGCTTAAATCCTCTGGGGGGCTTCCGGCCATGTGTGGCTCTGTCTCTGGGGTCGTGATTTTTTGACAAAAACAGGTGAGTGTTCAACTTTGTTGTTCATTTATTTTCTTCTGGTGCTTAAAATCGAAAAACCGGGAATGTCATGCTCCCCTAAGACCATTTATCTGCCTGTTCTAATTCTGTGGGCTTCAAAGTCGGCAGGGTTTTCACAGGATCATTGTCGTCGTGGGTCGACCCTATGTGATTTTTTCTTGTTTACATCATGTATTCATGTACATTTCAACGGTAAATAGCCAATTGCTGCAGCCAAAACATGTGATATACTAATCGTGGGATAATCTCGATCAGACATTGCTTTCCCATGTAACAAAACCTTAGAAATGATTGGCAAACGTAAAGTTTGAGCAATTTCTATCGGTGGCTCTGTCTCTGGCGGCTGGCTCTGTCTCTGGCGGCTGGCTCCGCTTTGAACTGTCGGTTAATTTTAGTCTGTTTACAAAATACTTGTCCAAAGCATATCTCTGAAAGTATCGAAGCTATGATCATGAAATTTCATGGGTGGATATATCTCAATAAAGACAAGTTCTGTATCAAAGGAGCATAAATATTCCTTTCTTATTTTGTGAGTCACTGTCCTTTGTTTTCGACAAAAACACTTATCCGGACAAATGTAATGGCGGGGTATTATATCACATTAGGTGATACATAGAATTCTTATTTAGGACTGCTCCAATTCAAAATGATGTCCAGACATGCAAGGATGCAGATGGGCGCCCCCCTCTCATGAGAGAGACATGTATGTATCTGCGCATAGCTCCGAAGTATCAAATATTTAATAGTTAGACGTAACGTCAAAAGTTGCGGACCAACGTTGTAACACGCATATCGACCGTTTTCCGACGTTAACGTTACGCGAATGTGTAAAGAAAGTTATAACTTTCCCCAAAACATGAGAAATGACAAATTTTCAATGTTGGCGAAAAGAAAACATTTTCACAATAATACCAATACATGCATACATGAAAATAGCACCGTACAAAGTTAATTATCTCAACTATCAATAAATAAACAACAGAATTGTTTCGTAAGTATTGAAAAATCAAGCTCTAATGAATATTGAAAGTGAATATTTTACACCTGTAGGAGAAATGGAGCCGTTTCATACGCTAAATATAACTTGTCAAGTATGCATATTTTTGTTATTAAGATATTTCTACTTGCGCAAATGTAAAACAATAAAAATAAATAAACAAATAAAAATGAAAAAAATGTGAAAATACTTACTAAATAATCGTCTTCAAGTTTACTCGTTAGCAGACAAAAGATAGAATATTCTTTTAAATGGGGTCTACAACAAATGCATTATATGTAGGAAAAATGAAACTCCGAGACTAAATGCTGCAACATATTAGATGAAATCAATGAAATGCTTTACTTAAAAAATGTCTTCTATTATCTCAACGTTTTCTTATGCCTTGGTCAATGCTTTTCTTTCTTTTTTCTGTTACGGGTCTCAAATTTTAACCTTAAGTTGCGTAGACCACAAATAGCAAGATAGTCAAACAAACAACGATAAAACAAGTGGATCTAGAGTATCGATACATGATCGTAAAACGCCATGAATAGTTCTTCACAAATCAACATGACGTCAAATCGTCAAAAACGCGTTTTTGTGACATTTTTAAGACGCTACATCACACTCTATATCTTCACTAATTGAAGAGATATTGACAAATGCATTTATTTTTTCAAATTTTATCCGAGATGTATGTCGAAAATCAATTCAAATTCAAAATATTTTGATTTTCTTAGAAAAAAAAGCTATATATGAAAAAAATCACCCTTGCATTTGGGACCGTTTTAGTGAAAATGTGACATTTTTAAGGCGCTACAAACACAATAAAATAATGATTTTCTTCAACTCCAATCAAGACAAAAAATTAACTACCAAAACTAGAGCTCAGATATATGTCCCAAAATTTTTTTATATTAATTTCTAATCGCTATTGGAAAAATAAATTAGATTTAAAAATTAGACATACCGAAATATCAACATGACGTCAAATCGTCAAAAACGCGTTTTTATGACATTTTTAAGACGCTACATCACACTCTATATCTTCGCTAGTTGAAGAGATATTGACAAATGCATTTATTTTTTCAAATTTTATCCGAGATGTATGTCGAAAATCAATTCAAATTCAAAATATTTTGATTTTCTTAGAAAAAAAAGCTATATATGAAAAAATCACCCTTGCATTTGGGGCCGTTTTAGTGAAAATGTGACATTTTTAAGACGCTACAAACACAATAAAATAATGATTTTCTTCAACTCCAATCAAGACAAAAAATTAACTACAAAAACTAGAGCTCAGATGTATGTCCCAATTTTTTTTATATTGATTTCTAATCGCTATTGGAAAAATAAATTAGATTTTAAAATTAGACATACCGAAATATCAACATGACGTCAAATCGTCAAAAACGCGTTTTTGTGACATTTTTAAGACGCTACATCACACTCTATATCTTCGCTAGTTGAAGAGATATTGACAAATGCATCTATTTTTTCAAATTTCATCCGAGATGTATGTAGAAAATCAATTCAAATTCAAAATATTTTGATTTTCTTAGAAAAAAAGCTATTTATGAAAAAATCACCCTTGCATTTGGGACCGTTTTAGTGAAAATGTGACATTTTTAAGACGCTACAAACACAATAAAATAATGATTTTCTTCAACTCCAATCAAGACAAAAAATTAACTACAAAAACTAGAGCTCAGATGTATGTCCCAAATTTTTTTATATTGATTTCTAATCGCTATTGGAAAAACAAATTAGATTTAAAAATTAGACATACCGAAAAAATGACGTTTTTTTAACAGCGTGACGCTACTTATCTCTTTCTTTCCATTCCTCCATAGTTTGTTTACACCATCCAACTGCCGTAAAATTTACGCTATATCTTCTGTGACATCACTGACGTAATTTGCCAAAGTTTGTGCGCTTTAAAAAGTCTT
Organism: Fragum sueziense; assembly: GCA_963680895.1. Classification (NCBI taxonomy): domain Eukaryota; kingdom Metazoa; phylum Mollusca; class Bivalvia; order Cardiida; family Cardiidae; genus Fragum; species Fragum sueziense. The sequence continues at coordinate 16,300,379 of OY804596.1, forward strand.
ACTTCTTATTCTATTGGGATTCTCGCGAGTTTGTTTGGTAATTTCTGTTACACGTGACGACGTCATTTTCTGCGTCAGAGTTTATTTATTTTGTTTATCAAATTGTCTGTATTCAAACAATGTTGAAATTCGACATATATTAATAAATTACAATTCAAAATCTTTTATATGATACCAAATACATGTGTGTTTCTCAAATAAAAATAACAAATATGCGGTTTTAAACAGAAGTGCATAGCCAATTTTGGCTTGGTCCGCAACTTTTGACGTTACGTCTTATCATTTAATCTGTGAGAAAAAATATGAAAATGCTGGTTATGAGCAATTTTCTTTTCTCGCAAAGCAACAGAAAAATGTCTTGCTTGGGAAGGATTAAATGGAAAGATGTCGGATATATTGGTGCAAATAAAAAAAAAAAGAAAAAAAAAAAAACAAGGGCCAGTTTCATTTTTAAGACGTATTTTTTGTCTTTGTCTTACCGATGACTTACGACAAGTTTTGGACAAGAAACGCGTATCACCAATTTATCAAGACCTGGGGCCCGTATTATCAACGCTCGTGCGATTAATTTTTGCGTAGTTACTTGTAACAACAAACCTGATTGGTCCAATCTGATTTCTCGTGCACTCAGATGTTTTATTACACATTTTATACAAAAACTTTGTCGTAAGATCGTTGAAAATACGAGCCCCTGGATTATGCGATTGTTGTTTTAACCGATATTTAAGACATCGTTGAGTCAAAATTACTTCTTTTAAAAATGTTTTGATGAAACAGGCCCCTGACGTTCACACCGAAAAATCGTCTGCTTCAAGTCTGTTTTGTGTATTTTCTCAGCTAATACTCGACGGATTTTGACGAGATAAAGTGCACCGCACGCGCGTCATTAGGAGGGACATTCCCCGGTTCTAACTCACTCCGCATCAAATCCCATGGTTTCTCGAAACATTCAAAATGAATGTTTTTGGTTGCATTTTAATAAAACTATGGAATACTTTGCATAAAGAGGTTCAGGAATTACCCTCTCAAAGGCGCGTATGGTGCAATTGCTCGTCAAAATACGTAGAGTTTAAACTGAGATATAGAACAAAATATACTTGAAACAGACAATTTTTCGGTGTGGACCTTTCCCCAAATCACGTGGATTACCCATCGTGTAATTGTTTCTTTGTCAACACCCAGTTTGTCGCCTTAAGTACAGTACTACATAGAATCATGAGCCGTAACGAAAGGTTAGTGTATATTCCAACACATGTAAATTGGAAGAGAAGCATGTTTTCCACTGAATAAAAGCGAATAATGGCACATTTTGCGCGGTGGCCGTGAGAGTTCAGTAGCTGTCTCCAGATAGTACGATGTCTTTATCACAGGATGTTCGGTTCCGAGTCACATATTTACTTAAATCGAAATCCCTCTTCCCCCGTCAATTTAGACACGCTGATCTTTGATCATTCAAAGGACATTGTTTAATTGTAGCTTTGAAATTGAACAACGCTGAATGTTCGATGTTTTGCAAAGGGTTTAATCGGTGACTGAACCATTCGCCATACACAATATGATCTATTCAGTGTGTGAGTAAATTACTTCGACACGAATTTTGCGATAGATTAATTTTTTCACCAAGCACGCAGAGACAGAGCCAGCCGCCAGAGACTGAGCCAGCCGCCAGAGACAGAGCCACCGATAGAAATTGCTCAAACTTTACGTTTGCCAATCAAATCTAAGGTTTTGTTACATGGGAAAGCAATGTCTGATCGAGATTATCCCTCAATTAGTATATCACATGTTTTGGCTGCAGCAATTGGCTATTTACCGTTGAAATGTACATGAATACATGATGTAAACAAGAAAAAATCACATAGGGTCGACCCACGACGACAATGATCCTGTGAAAACCCTGCCGACTTTGAAGCCCACAGAATTAGAACAGGCAGATAAATGGTCTAAGGGGAGCATGACATTCCCGGTTTTTCGATTTTAAGCACCAGAAGAAAATAAATGAACAACAAAGTTGAACACTCCCCTGTTTTTGTCAAAAAATCACAACCCCAGAGACAGAGCCACACATGGCCGGAAGCCCCCCAGAGGATTTAAGCGGCAGAGCCAATGGCTCTGTCTCTGTAGTTTCCGTACCGTGTTAAGAGCAATGCTTTTATTATCAAATTGATCTACCATAATGAATTATCTATCTACATAAGCCTTTCGGTACTGAGATTGTCATCTTCACACTGAAAATGGCATGTTTCGTACATTTTTTTTGTCGGGGAAAGGGGGTTAAATACATGAAAATGACAGTTGAACCTGGCGGCTAGGTCCTCAAAAGATCCGTGGATACTACTGGTTTTCGGAGGGTCAAAAATGACTTAAAAGCCAGTAAAGACCATAATTGGAAGTCAGTCAATGATATCCCGTCGAGATTCACAGATGAATCATCACAAAACGGAGTGCGATTCCTGTTAAACTTCTTCTTTCCTCCGTTCATTTCCATTGCACGTTGGATGCTTTGCTCTCAATTGGGTCAGAGCCTCGATCTGGCATTAAAAAGTGTTACTATTTTTAGTAACAAATTGGAAGTGTGTTTGGGTGTATATTAGAATTTGGTAGCTGTTTGTAACGTTAACAAAATTAAATACATACAGACAGACGGATGAGCGAAAGTGACTCTAGAACAATTACTAGGCATATAGTCTGCACCTTTCCCAAATGGCAGAAATTCGAGACTGCTTTAACCCTTTCGCAAACGACAAAATTTGTAAATGGTCCAATTCGAAAGCTGTTGCAGACGACAAAATTTAGATAAAGATTGGACGCCACGGACGTCAAAACCAGGTCTTGTTTGGGAAAGGGTTAAAGCAAGTAAACAGCTGCTGAAGACAACAAAATGAAAGTTGAGAATGAAAGGATTTGTGTACAGTAGGCATGTATAATAGCCTAGAGATTATCAACATTTTCTTTTTTTATGCCACCGCATAGAAAGATCGGGGGCATGTTATTTTACCGTTGTCTGTCGGTCCGTCTGTTTGCTTGCCAATTCGTCGTCTGTCAGTCCGAAACCTAACTTGCATGTAACATTTGCCTTTTCTGTGACATTTGTGTTTCATAATCACATCTTGTTTCTCAATATTCTCGGGCCTCGTGTTTACTTTTTGGGGCGTCAAACCCAAGTCTTGTTTGGAATAGAGATAAATGTTGTATGCATGCATAGCATAAGTACGATTTTGTTCACATACATTTAGAATTGATAGAGAAACTATCAAAATGAACCTACGAGTTAAAGAGCGTCCGAGATAAAGCCACCACAAGGACATCTCGTTTTTCTGCAATAGACAATTTTACAAGCAAGTACAATATTCTGTACTCATGGGCCAATACACCAGAAAATATATTGCATAAAACAAAATTGCAAAGAAAATGGTAACGTTACTTATTCCTCTTTTCAATAAAATTCACCTAAAACATTTCTTATTTGCTTGATGTTGACATCATCTAAAACAAATTAAGGTAAAACATCAAATGGAACATCCTTACAATTGAATGATCGATTGGCTAATTGATTGATTTGTTGGTTTATTGGTTGGCTGGTTAATATGTTGATTAGCTGATCGATTGATTAATAAAGGTAAAATGATTAATCGATCGGTTAATAAATTGACTGATTGGTTAATTGATTGATTGGTTAATTGATTGGCTGATTGATTGGTTGATCGGAACCTTAATTGGTTGCTCAATTGGTTGGTGAATTGATTGATTGCTTGGTTGACTGACTGTCCGTCGATATGATTGATTGATTAATTGAAATCTTGTATATTAAGTAATTAATTGATTGATTGATTGGTATTTTTAATGCAAAAGCCTCCAGTCTACAATCGTGTTCTGAGTAAGGGAGGTAAATCACACACATTCTTGCAATGTTTATAGAGGTCGCTTTTTACGGTCACCTGCTATGACGTCAAAAGAAAACATACCCACATATCAATGAATGGCCGAACTCTGAAGGATACGAAAGAACTCTAATGCCATGGAAAATTCGTGGAATTTCTCAGAATTTAGACATTTCAAACTTACACGCTTCATGTACTTCCATTGATGGACGTATTTTTGGTTCAGCTAAGTGGATTTATTTGTATTTAGAGCAGTGAAACGCTGTCAACAGCAAAATATCACGATGGAATTTTTTACAAATGTTTTTACTACGACAAAATGGAGGGGTAATTTTATTTCATGGTCAAACTTGTGCATATTTTATGCCACGTTATGTCTTGTGTCGTTTATACAAGACGTCGACAGCGTGGAGCATGGAAAGAACACTTTACACAACATTGAAGAACAGTTTTGTAAAATTTCAATCGAATATAGAAACAAGAATGGAGATTATGGAAAAGACAATCTTAGAGAATTGGGTCGTTACGGTCATCTTTCAAAAGTAAACAGTGATGGCCCTTTAAAGGGTCAGCTGGTACATGTGAAGACTTTAGAGGATCAAAGTAATCTCGGATGTGGTGAAATAGACCCTTCCATAGTTCCTCAAAAAGGGAACTGGGTCGCTCTGGTTCAGAGAGGAAAGTGTAATTTCAATGAGAAGATATATTTTGCTGCCAAAGTTTCCAATGCATCCGCTGTGGTGGTTTACAGTCATTTGGAACACGAAAACTTAAAGGAAAGACAAATTATTGATACAAAAGGACAATATGATGGTAAGATGGATTTATTTTTGGTGGGCGGGGACTAAATGTCATGATAATGTCATAGACGCAATCCCAGTTAAAGTGGACAATTGACTATTTTTTTTTCGAAATTTTTCATTTTACCCTTCACTCATTCTGGACAAATTTTCTTCTTGGATCACATCTTCTGCGCAAATTTCTTTTGTTTTGTCAAGTGGGCTTACTTAGTTTTGGATTTATAGACTGTTAAAGGATGAAATGTGTGCATAAAAAACTACGTATTTTAAATAGACCCCTTTGTGAAATGTGTGTCTAATTTCATATTAAGTAATGCATAAAGAATAATAAATCCGATACATTTTGATGAGTATTTGTTTATAAAATGTGAATCAATTGACAATATGGGTGAAAATGGCGAATTGTACCTATGCGAATGAAAATTCAAAACGACCATCCTTGTACAATTCCTTTAATTTTAAACGTTGACTACTTCCAACTCTTCTAAAATACACCAAACAACCTTTAATTTTCTCTCGTATTGTTTTAAACAAAAGCATTGAGTTATTCCCTTAATCGATATACCGAAATGGACGGTCAATGATTTGTTACAAATCAACAATAGTTTAAAACTGGTCTGTCCCGAACGTAACTACAGCTTGTCCCGTACGTAATATGCTTTCTTTCCTTTAACATCACAGCCTCTGTGTTATTACCTTTTCAATCAAATCATAATATTATCAGGCAATATCCATTTGCCAGACACTTTGTCAAAAAAATTGTAATGAAATGAATAAAGGAAAATAAATACAACTCTATAAGCCATCTGGGTGTGTTGTTTTACAAATTAAGACTTCCTAGCCAAATTAGTTTCAATTTATAAAAGTTGAGATGTTCGTACTGTTTTGACACATGAGGTATGTGTAATAACTTCTTAATTAAGTGAAATGTTATCCAAAATTTGCTAGACATCCTTACCTCTGATGGATCCAATATACGCAAACGTACGGGATACTTTTTATAAAGGTAAGAAACGCTGAAATAGTCTATTTTAATGCATCAATCTAGTGTAATGTATATGGGTATGAATATATTCCTATATATATCAACAAAAACTGGCATATTTTGTGGAACTTTCTTCAATATTGTAAAAATAGTATCAATTAAGCGTAATCATAATACCATTACGTACGAGACTAGTAGGAGTACGTGTACAGTCTATTATGTGCATTAAAAGTCTATTTTGCTTAAACTGGAGTCCTTTAGGAACCCAAAACACATAAAATAAGCACAGGAAACGTTCCATTTCAGCAATTTAAAAACTGAAAACTAAAAATTGCCTCGAACGTTATGGACTCGTACGTCACTTTTTAATGTGTACCCAATTTTATTTGGCCTGCTGTATCAATGCTATTATAGTATTCGGCATAATTCTTTTTGTCATATTTGAAGACACTTCGAATAGTGATTTTACTTGAAGAATTAAACTATTTATAGTTACACATTTTTAACTAGAGTTACTTTAGTTCTTGCCTCGTACGTTACGGAGTTAAAATTACGGTAAATTGTTTAAGAATGATGTTGATTTTTTGAAAATATTGACAAAAGTATATCAAAATACGACTTCATTTTGATTATATGTATTTATACTAAAGTAGATTACGCTAGATTAATGTATTAAATGTAGATTTATGTCAGTGTTTCTTAGCTTTGAAGAAAGTGTCCCGTACGTTTTTGAATTTTGGAGACAACGACTCTAGGCTGTTCTACAAATTTTGGATTACATTTTTTATATAAATCTTGGTGTCGTTTTGGAGCTCTATGTTTTATGTACAAGATTGGGACATTTCTGTTAGGATAATCTATTGTTGAAATTGGCATTTTTGGTTTGAAAGTTAGAATTTATACCCGGAGACATCGGTTTTTCGTACCCCCTAGTTTGATTGTCGCATGATTTTCATATGAAATGGAGTTCTTACGAACGTAAATTATAGATACATTTTTTAGTTATAGGTGTTGGATGAAAATAAATGCGGAGGTCATTTATATAATGTTGACTATTTGCAGCTAGAACATATTGAAGGCCGGAGACATCAATTGTCCCATTTAACTGGGATTGCGTCCATAGCCCTAGTGTCGTTTATGTTCTGATGAGGCTGCGATTCTGCGACAACCGTGACAATCTAGCATAAAGAAATGTGAATGCCACAGAAAATCTTTCCTAGATGCAACATTTTTCGAATGGGAATAACAAACTGGAATTTAGATTGAAATGTAAAGATGTAAAATTTCATTCACTTGAAACCGTTGTCTGCAAAATCTTTGAATTTGGACAAGTCTAAATAAAATTCCATTTGCTAATTAATGGGTTAATTATAGGATATATAGGAGTGAGTTCATTCGTTTTACTGATTAAGGAATGTGTACTTTTATTCTTGTTCTATAGCACCAGGCAGTGTTTGAATATAAATGGCAACATGCAAATTGGTTGCTGTAGTCTAAATCTTGTCTTTAATTTAAATAATATGTGCTTTAATCTTTTGACATTTTACAGGGTTGGCGCTGCCGATCGCCATTGTCGCCAAATGCGACAAAAAAATAAAAGTGGCGCAAGAATTTTTCATTTGGCGAAAATGCCTTGCGCCAACAAAAATCAAGTGGCCTCAAAAAATATCAAATGGCCCCTACTCGCTGTAGTTACAGCTTTATCGAACGTTACTGACAATATATAATCTCGGCACGCGACACGACAAATAGCACTGTGACCATGTGTAACTGTTTATTACCTTTAATTGCCATCCATAGTTAGTCCAAACACATATGACGCGACAACTAATTGATAGGCAAAGCGACGGAAAATCGATAATTATAATCGGGTACCAGTGTCGTGTGCAATAGAGCATTACACGATATATAATTATGGGCGTGTACTTTCGATATTGTTTTAATTTGATTGACGGGTCGAGTTATCATGGTTATTGAATATCCCCTAGTTAATCCTTTACTTTACGACTTATTTCACGTGAAATGGAGTTTTTACCAATCTTGTTGCAAATAATTGTTCAGAATGCTGTAGTTATGGAAGTTGCGGAACTACGATGTTTCGGGTAGGTTAAATCGTGTAAATTTTTTGGAATAAACTAGACCTTTGTTTTATGCTTTTCATCCTGAGAATGTCCCAGCGAACTTCAAGGAATAATATTCAACAAAAGTTAGTCATGATTCCTGCCTAATTACAAATTTATTCGGGACCCTGAGACTGATAATCATATTTTCTCCTTCCCCAAACCTGTTTGTTTTATTGACAAAATAGGATTTTTCAAGCGAGCATGGGGGTGGGGCTGTTCACAGGGATTTTTAGCGATTTTGATGGTGTCTACTCTTTAATAGAGTAGACACCATCAAAATCGCTAAAAATCCCTGTGGGGCTGTTAGGGGGTTTGGAGGAACAGAATATAGAACAACTGATAAAATATTTGAAACTATTTGTTTTTCTTTATTCTTTATTCAATAGACAGCTCAACATTGATGAATATGCTTGCAACATGACTCTACATGTGTACAAGCATATTCTACAATCTAATTAACCCTTTCCCAAACGACAAAATTTTAGACTCTTCAAATTTCAAAGCTGCTGCAGGCGACAAAAATTATTATAATGATAATAGGATTTGTGTGAATAATAGCAAGGAAAATATTGAGGCAAAAGGAGAAAATGCTGATTATCAGCATTTTCTTCTTTTGCCTCAATGTTTTCCTAAGCCCTATTTCTCAGGGATGTCAAAACCAGGTGTTGTTTGGGAAAGGACTAATGGAAGTCTACTTACATTCAATGAGTTAAGTCTAAGACAAACAAAATGGAAAAAGAAGAAAATGATGGTTTTCATAATTCCTTTCTTTTGCCTCAATGTTTTCTGAAATGTATATTATTGGGCGAACAGCTTATTAGGAAAAGAGATGGGTGCAAAATGTCGAAAATTTTGTCAACTAGTACCTGCCCAGACACCTGAAATGTGGGCTGGCCCTAACTTTCAGCAGGTTGGCCCCAACTTTTTTCATTTGGCTAAAGTGATGGCCCCGACTTTTTGAGAGCCAGAGTGAACCCTGATTTTAACCATTTCCCAAAATTAATGAAACCTCACCTGGTTTTGATGTCACTTTTAGAATGGACTTTTGAAAACATTGAGGCAACAGAAGAAAATGCTGATAATTAGCATTTTCTCCTTTTGCCTCAGTATTGCTTTAAAGGGCGACGGTAACAGATGGTCTAATTGCAAAAAATGAATTTTTTTGAAAAAATATGCAAAACTTTTGTGTTGACCACCTCGGGATGGTTAATAATATGCGATTCAGACAGAGAATGAGCCGAAATTACAAGACAGATAGCTGAATTTAGGGAGAATCCAAACCTAAATTCAACCCCGTCTCAGATGGGGTTAGAATTATTTTTAAATTGTTGCGCATGTGCATACAGCGCGGACCATGATTCAAACGAGATTCATACTTGAATTTCAATATGACGTCATCATGTATGTTGTGACGTCATTTAAGAAAGTCGCATGTCCTACTGTTTTGACCTACTTTCGACATCGCTTCATGAATTTGGTATCAAATTGCGAAAAAATGAGTCGTTGCTTCAATAGTTTGTCGTAATCATTTAATCAGGTCATATAAAGCTTAAAAAGTGTACATTTTGTTTGTATTTGACAATTTTTGGGTCCAAATCTGGGAAATAGTAGCTTTATTATACACAAATTTTGTGTTAATTTGTCCTAATTTTGTTGTCTGCAGATTTTTTCGAATTAGACTGGTCATTTTTTTGCTGTTTGGGAAAGGGTTAATGTCATATATCTTACCAATTGCCATTACTGCAAATTGTCAGTGAATTTTCTACATAATGGGAAATCTGATTGTGTGGAAAAGAAACAAGTTTCTGAATCAATGGTGTGACTTCACGAATGCTTGGAACTCATGGTAAGGTGCAGTAACTGCCAAAGATGTGTGCAACTGAAAATTGTTGAATGCAATATCAAAAAAATTCTATCGACTTATCGGCCAATCAACCATTATTGCTCTTCATTTCATTGTTTTAGATATTTGATTTAACAAGTTCTGTTGTATGGGAAATGGTTTTGTCTTTGGAAATAGATAATTATTTAATCTATTATGTTACTTAAACATGTACTTTACTACTAATCTTACGACAACTGCTATGAATTGAGTTTTATTTATCATTTTCATGATGACAACTTTAAAAGATAATGAGATATAGTGACATTATCACAGTTTTGACAAGGATGTCATCATTGAATTATATAAAGATTTATAATCATTATTGTGACCAGACAAGATTATCTAGCCTTGTAGTAAACAAGTATTAACCCTTTCCCAAACGACAAAATTTTGGGGTGATCCGATTGGAAAGCTGCTCCAGACGGCAAAATTCATGTTAAAAATGAAAGGGTTTGCAGAGTTCTTCTCCGCAGAATAATTTTAAGCTGTAGTGGCAAATAAGTAAACACTGACAGCCAAAGTGTTTAAAAAAATAATTTTGTATAAAAACATAATGGGAAAAGAAGAAATTGCTCATATTGAGCAATTTCTTCTTTTCCCATAATGTTTTCATACAAAATTAATACATTTAAAACTATAAAAGTGCATTATTTATCAGTTATTGCCATGAAATGCCAAAAAATCTCTTTTATGGTGACCATTTTGAAGAAATTAAGCTGTGGGGTACTTTTGAAGCTGTAGGGGCCTACACTGACAGAAAGCTGTAGTGGGGCTGATACAGCTTATTGGGCTGGGGAGAACACTGGTTTGTGTACAAAAAGCAACAATACAGCACAGAAAATATTGAGGGGAAAGGAAAAACTGCTGGCTATCAGCAGTTTCTTCTTTTGTCTCAATGTTTTCCCAAGCCAATTCAATTAGGAAAGTCAAAATCAGGTCTTATGTGGGAAAGGGTTAATCATGATTTTGTAAGTTATAACCTTTATCTGTGCTATATTGAAGTCAATAAATCGAGCTTTAACATTTGCCAGGAGTGTCAATCAAGGTTGTGTCCGAGGAGCTAGTTCACAGCTCTAGTATTGTCTGTGTTAGCGGCTGCAGAGAACCTTGACCATCACTTTTGACCTTGTAGTATAACAACTGACATGACATATCAAGGTCACAAGGTCAGAGGTGATGATCTGTCATCAGACATGTTCTTTTATAGTTTCTGAAAAGTATAGAACTTCTAATCTTTTAAAGATGAAAGTTAAAGTTTCTGAAAAGTACATGTAAAGTTTGCATGTACTTTTCAGAAACTTTAACTTGGCTTATGTCTTATGATGGAGCTTTGGTATCTCACATAATTTATAGTCTATAGCTCCTGCCTGCTAAGACCTTTTTGGGATTATTTAATTTTATTTCTTTGCCTTGACCTGAAGTCAATGGACTACTAAAGTCTTCAGAGACTGAGTTATACCTTTTTGTGACACGCTTTTGTTAAGGCAAGCAATGTTGTCCACAGACAACTCTCTTTTAAAGAGTCAGCCTTAATAGCGCAGTGGTGAAAGCACTGCCGCCTGCGCTTTTAACCCAGAGGAGGTGTGTCCTTGGGCAAGTCACTTAATTGTCAACTTGATTGTCAACGCGTCAGTCTACCCAGCTGATTGGATTGGGTAGCGGTGAGGTAAACTTACTGCCTCTTCTCTTCCCCATGTAGATCTGTTTCAAGTTTCCCATGTAGATTATAGTATGTTTCAAGTTAGAATAAGTTAGTGCTTGTTCACTGTTTTTCACTGTAAATAGAGCACTAGATCTAGTTACATGTAGCATAGTTAAAAAAAAAAACAAAACACGGAAATTTGGTTCTCCAGACATTGGAGAGATTTACGCAAAGCAAAGCAAAGCAAAGCAGAGATGCTTGTGTTCTTATTGAATGAGTTTTAAGGATCACATCATTATATTTATTTAACAATTATGAAGAATAACATCATCCTATGTGAATGATCTCTTCAGTTCCAAACAAACTCTTTACAGCATAAAATTAACCCTTTTCCCAAACAAGACCTGGTTTTGACGTCCCTAAAAGAAAATGCTTTGGTAAACATTGAAGCAAAAGAAGAAAATGCTGATCACTAGCATTTTCTTCTTTTGGGTCAATATTTTATCTGCTACATTTATTATTATATGCAAATCTTATGTTTATCAACTTCCACTTTGGTGCATGTAGCAGCTTTTGAACTGGACCGGAGTGGCCCACCCTTATACTTTGCCGATTGTGAATGAAATCGTAATAGTATTTTGCAAGGTCGTTCACCATTGATGTATAAATCTTGTGTTTTGACCTCCCTACCAGGTAACCTGGTCAGATGAAAGTCTGTTCGGTAAGACGGTAATTATTTGAAAGATACATACTTTATTATTTTCGGGGTAATTTGCTATAATGCTATATATAAATAAATATACATGACTAAAATATGGTCTTTAATTTTTCTCTTTGCAAAAAATTGGTCGATGTAAAATGCAAAACCTTGTATGTCGATATTTGTGATTTTCAAAGTAAAATCTTGTGTGCCCAGTAAAGACAATTCTTGCAGGTTTAAAGATATTTTGCTGGTCACCGTCAGTATTAATATTATTTTTGAACAACATGTCCAAATTTCAAGTAAAGGTTCTTGGATTGAGGTTAGTTATCACACCTTTTTCTTTCCTGTTTAAAATTTTCCAAAAAAGAGATACGAGGTTTTGCATTAACAATGACGAATTGCTTGCTCTTACTGGTCTTTGGAAATTTTTCTATGGAAGTTTTTTCGGAGCTAACCAAGGAATGCTTTCCAAGGTTTCCCAGCTTTCTATGGAGACCTCATGGTTCCATGCTCTTGGGAAAAGTTTTTCTGAGTTGTCCTTGGAAAGCTTGGAAAAACCTTGGAACCAATACTCCAAGGTTTTTCTGTGCTCATTTTCATGGAAACCATAGAAAATGTACAGCCAGGTAATGTGGGGCTCATCCATTCATGGAGATATGAGATATTGTGAAAGGCCTTGAAAGTTTGTATTGATGTCCTTGTGAAGTATGCAGAAAAAAAGAATTTTAACTTTTCTCAAGGTCAAGTTTACTCTTTAATGTATCCTTTTAAGTTTTGAAGTTGATATGACTTCAATGTTTTAACTTGTCAATGAGTGATAATAAATGTCAGTAAAGCTTTGTAAATAATAAGTCGGATAATCCGGGGTTTTCCCTGGTACACAAATTTGTGCGTTTTGGGGCAGTTTTAACTCAAATGACCCTCTAAAAATTATCAGCAGGGACATGAAGAAACAATGTAACAATAGGCGTGACCCCTTAATTTGAAAACAAGGGGGACATAATGACCCCCTCTAGAAAAAGTCAAGGGAACAATCTGGTTAATCCTTTACCAAACAACCATAATTTTGATCCAGTACAAATTTGAAAGCAAGTGCAGATGTGGAGAACAGTCAGAACTAATGTATTACAGTTTAGAAAACACTGAAGAAAAAGGAGGAAATGCTGATGCATTATGTAATTAGAACTCTCTTCATTTCATTTTAATATGATGATTTTCCTTTTCCTAATATCAATATTTACTGATATTTCTTTGTAAGGTCCACCAAAAACCAGGGCTTGCGAACCCTTTCCCAAACAGTTAAATTTAAACTGTTAACTTTCAATTTTAATTTGCTGCAGACTGATGAGCCTAAGCCTCTTTATATCAGGACATCAAAACCAGATCTTGTTTGGGAAAGGGTTTACCCATTTCTAAACACTGACATTTTTTTACGCCTGCAAAAAATAGGCTTTAGAAAACATTTTTGGAAAATGAAGAAATTGCTTAAGAGAAACAATTTCTTCATTTCTCTTAAAATTCCCACAATATTTTCTTCTGAAAAAGGCCATAAAAATGTGAAATTCCATTCACTTGAAACTGTCGTCTTTATCATCTTTGAAATTGGAGCAGCCCAAAATTTTGTCGTCTGTTAATGGGTTAAGTCACATGATAGAAGATGTGTAGAAGACAGAAGATCGAAAACAAATCGAACATGTATTGAAAGTAGAAGTGGTTTATCTATCAAATAGCCCTTTTACCATGTCCCAAACAAGACCTGGTTTTGACATCCCAGGGAGAAATGGTTTTGAGAAAACATTGAGACAAAAGAAGAAACTGCTGATAACCAGCAGTTTCTCCTTTTGCTTCAATATTTTCTTGGCTATATTTTACGTAAATCTAACCTTGATTAGCATTTACTTTGTCGTCTGCAGCAGCTTTTGAATTGGAGCACCCAAAAATTTTGTCGTTTGGGAAAGGGTTAAAATGCAGGAAATTAGAATGGTGGCCTCTGATTTTGCACATTTCAGTGATTTTGTCTCAATCTGTCTTCCATCTTCAGCTCAAAATTCGTAAAAGACCAGGGGCCCGTTTTACTAACAAACTTACGAACATTTTAAAAACAACAACAAATCTGATTGGCTGAATAATTACTGTTATTATTTCGTATTCAGTCAGATGTGTTGTTACAAGGCTTTTGCAAAAATCTATCTTAGTAAAACGTGGCCTAGGTGTTTGATTGATCACTCAATTTGATTATCAGTGCTCTGCCATTGGTCAATTTAGCCATATTATGTAGCTTATCACTTTGTGACAATATACCAAGACAATTAACCCTTTCCCAATTAGCAAAATTTTAGGTAGATCCACTTCAAAAACTGCCTCAAATGACAAAATGGATGTTATTAAAGGTAGAATTTGTGTAAAATATGGCATAGAAAATATTGAGACAAAAGGAGAAACTGCTGGTTATCAGCAGTTTCTTCTTTTGTTTCAATGTTTTCCCAAGCCAATTCTGATAGGGATGTCAAAACCAGGTCTTGTTTGGGAAAGGGTTAAGTACATGAATGACAAGAAGTATAATAACTAACAAGTTTTGAGTTCCTGTTTTCCTTTAACCCTCTTAAAAGCCCTTCAATTAGACATACATTCATATAGATATTGTAAACTTTCGGTTCCTTGTTTCAGCATAATTGTAACCCTTTTCCAATTAAACCTTTCCCAAATGGCAGAAAATTTTATTTGTGGCTGAAAAATTCAAAATTTAATGTACTGACTTGAAAAAAGTTGCAGAAAACACTGTCAAGAGTATGAAATTTTAAAATTTTATGAAGTGCATGAAATTTTAAAATTTTATATGACTGTAAGAAATGAAGTGGAGACAAGTAATTTCTTCATTCTCCACAATGCTTTCTCCAACCCTCTTCTTCAGGGATGGGGTGTCAAAAAGGGTCAATGGTTGTCGATTGTGTTGATTCCGTGACGGTGTTTTCGTGTCTAACATGACGATTGTACAGTAATAAGAGTTAGTGTTAGAAAACTGTGAAAGCGTTAAAAAAACCTGAGAGAATAGGAGATAGTGATGCATGTATCATGATAATCAGTATTTTGTTTTATGCTAACTCATTATAACACCCCCCCACCCCCCCCCTAATATTCCTGCATGGTGTAACATTTTCTTCTGTAAATCTGACAGCATTGAGACATTTAAAATTTTGTGTTTGGGAAAGAGTTGAGTATGTTTGTGCTTGTCATGATCTCATCATTAAGCTCAATAAATTTGCTTCGTTTATTTCAGTGTCCAATGTCATATCCATCTACATTCAACGTGAGATGGGAAGAGATCTAGTGCGACGTCTCGAGGAAGGCAATCAGGTCAACATGACGATCGAGAAAACAAACGGACAGCCGTCATCCACGACCACCCTCGCCCCAAATCAACAGTTTGCGGCCAGTAACACTTCTGTGCTGTTTGTGTCGATATCTTTTATAGTGCTTATAATTATCTCCCTTGCCTGGCTGGTGTTTTACTACATACAGCGGTGCAGATATACAAATGCCAAAGAGAGACTTAGTGTAAGTATGACAGAGTTACAGAATAATAGCCCTGGGTTGATGGCTTTTCAAAATGCAATACCGCAGAGCTTTTCTTCCAAAAATTGGGAAGGGGCCCTGGTCAGTCATTTTGGGAAATTATAGCGTGATTTTGGTCAAATTGGGAAAAAAGACACAGGAGAATAAATGTACCAATGAAAATGTATCTTCTTAAACAACACTTTATAACCAGAATAACTGAATTATAGAAGATACACTGCTTCTTTGTGACTAGAATTGCCCATCTAGGGTAAAAAAATCTTTATTTTTTTCAAATTTTGTGAATTTTAGTTTTGAAAATTGGGAAATTCTTACTGTAAATTGGGAAAAAAGGAGCCTTTTTCCAATTGGGAAGCCACCGAATTTCGGCCTCTGTTATAGAAGGATGAAAAGCCCTGTACCGTATAGCACTTTATTTCTGCGGGGACTTTATTTCTGCTATTTTGTACGGTCGTGGACGGCACCGCAGAAATAAAATTCGCAGAATATAAATCCTGAATGTAGGTTGTTGTCATTCTGTAATTTTAGTCAATACATGGACAAGTTAAACTGTTACCACCCGATGGATAGAACAATATCATAACAATGGAATGCTTTCCTATTCAAAAATGGTGTAACTACGGCTTTAACTTAGGTGTAGATAAGACATTTTAGATCACCAATAAACAATGATTTAACGAGTTTGACTGATTGGTAACAGTTTGACACTGTCTTTCTTTTCACACCTATCTGTATACAGCATTGTTTCCCGAAACGCCTTTATAGATACTGGTAAATGAGAGTGAGTATCCCTTTACCCTAACGGAGTAATTAGAACATTTGGTAGGCATCGTCTTTCAAACCATGTCTGATACTGACTAAAACTGATTTGATAGCGCAGAAATAAAATCTTTGATTTTGCAAAATGAGAGACCGCAGAAATATGTTCCGCAGAAATTTAACCCGCCTGATTTCTGGAAAAAACGCAGAATTTGGACCCCACAGAAATAAAGTGCTATACGGTATTTCACAGAACAACAGACAAGTAGGGGTGAAGACATTCTAACTTCATTATTTCAATGCCAAACCCGATGTTGTGGGTACTCATTTGAATCGTCTCAACCCACAATTTAGGGTTTGATGAACAATAAAAGAAATATTGCATTTTGAAAAGCCATCACTCCCTCTTATCGTGAGACTTGATATCATTCATCGTTCATCAAACTCCTAGCTGTGGCTACTCATTCAAGTCGTCTCAATTGTCTCATCGACAGGATTCAAATGAGTACCCACAACATAGGGTTTGGATTTGAAATGAAAAATGAGAAGCGTCTATGAGTTGCAATGGGTTAAACAGTTGTAAGTCTGACAATTATGCTAGATTAAGGCCATGGAAGCTTCTGCCCTGCAATATCTATATTTTGTAGATGTGGTCAATGATTGTCAATATTGATCGTGGTTGTGGTAAATAATATATAGCCAGTAATTACATCTGCATCCCTGTCCCAGACGGCATACAAAACCTAATGTTATTATCCTACTTGTCATTCTGCCAAACTCTCAATTGTAGTCAAGGTTAACCCTTTGCCAGACATACGTACAATAATAATAACAGCCTCTCCAAATTAAAAAGTGACACAGATGGTGAAACCAGCTTTAACCCTTTCTCAAACAACAAATATTTAGGATGGTCCAATCCCAAAGATGTTGCAGACGACAAAATGGATTTGATAAGATTGGATTAATTATCACATATTTCTACTTTTCCTTCAATGTTTTCTGTGGCATAGAATGCAATTTTAATGCTTGTAAAGTTGCCACCAGATTGTATGGCGCGTGTTTACATTTTGTTAAATGTAAAACATTTATGTTATAAAACATGATTCGTTAGAAGTAGTGAGATAAACACTATGAAAATTTAGGTACATAGGTAGAGTGATCAATCAGCTGTAAAAGAGTCCTGAGTTTGAACCCTGAGATATCGGCAGATTTTTTTCAGAATTTAAAGCCACTTTTTACTTAATCAGCAATACCTAATGGGTCTGAAATTTCAACAGCAGCTTGCAGAGGGAACCACCTTGATACTCTTTTTATTTGGTAATGGATTAAACAATTTCATTTGAGAAGGGTTAATGTTATGCCTTGTTTCTTCAATGCAATGTCTCTAAAGTCTTTCAGTTTCTATCTTGAAGTAAAATTCAATTATTGTTTGAGAAAAAGTTATATTACCCCTTGTCATGGTAATGGAAAAATGTTCTTTACTTTGACTGTCAAATTTCAAATTTCTTTGTCAAATATGTTAAAGTAAATGATACCAAAATCATCTAATAGATCCTCGCAAGCAATACAATAGATGTATGTTGTATTGTAACAAAACCTAATGTTATTATCATACTTGTCACTGCGCCAGACTCTCATTCTCTATTCAAGGTTGATGTAAATAGGTAATGCCATCATAATAAAAATACTAAATACTAGTCTGTTGTGCAGCTAGCCCACTTGTTGGAACAAATATTGTTGTCAGAGCATCTTACAGAGTTAACCCACCCATTCCAATATGTATTTGTTGCCAGTACTAGACAAAGGCTTTTGAAAACATTTTGGAAAATGAAGGAATTGCTTATGAAGCAATATCTTCATTTCCCACAATATGTCCTTACCAAGAAGGACCAATATTAACATGTAAGATTCTAATTAAATAGTCAATAACATTGCTCTTTGTGAAGGAGTAAATGATTCCTTAATTATTGCCCTTGAATGAGAGCAATTTACTTGGGATTTGATTGCTATTTGATGCTCTGCATAACAAAACTGAACATACCGTAATTGATCAAATAAACACCTATATTCTAATTAATGCCAGTCCCCAGTCCCTCAGATGAAAATATGCATATTTCAAGCACAGCTTTTGTGAGAAAGGTTGAATCTAATTAATGCCCATCCAGATTCAAAACTTTATATTATAAACAAAGATCATTTCCAGAAGAACTGAATGAAAGATTTCAAGTCCCTCAATCTGTTTCCTGAATTAAGGTATTTCATCATCCCTAAAACGAATTTTGCAGTACTTTTAACAAAACTTTGCCAAATTTGACTGGCTTAACTTGAGTCAACAAATTGACACTTGATTGGCAAGTTGTGAATTAAAAAATCAGAATTCCTTTTATAAACGCCCTGCTGACTTGTATCAACCATGTTTCTAATATACGCCCAGCATTTATTAGAATAATTATGGTACATAATGTTATGGTGTAAAGGGGTATCAGACAGTATTTTCTCCTCACAATACAATGATACTGAAATGTTTTGGCAGCTTTCATCTCACAATTGTAGTTTTTTCTGCTGTTCTACATATTTTGGGAAGAAAGTGAGTGTATCTCTGTAAACAAAAATGTTGCCTTGGCATCCAGTGATGGGGGTATTAGCAAAGAAGTGCCAAACCATAAAGAAAATAAGGTCTTTAAATTCTTTTTGAAAACTAAAGAAGCTTTTCTACTCAGCCTGATGTAAATAATAGCATTGGTTGTATCACATGTACATGCAAGTTTCTATACCTTCTCTGCAAGTACTAATGCAACATCTGTAATAAAACAGTTTTTACTCTGTCTGGGCTTGTTTTTCTCTGTTTGTCCGAAAAACTTAATCAATGGACAATGGGCATATTTTGATACATGTACATGATTGCAAGGGCTTTCAACTTTCAGGTATTCAGTTATTTTGCAACAATACCTTTCCTGTGATATGCAGTTTTTGATTAACAAGTATGGTCAAAGTCATGTATCAAGGTCAACATTCTGAAACATCATATCAGGGCTACAGATAAGAGGGGGTGAAGACATTCTAACTTTGTTATTTCAATTCCAAACCCTATGTTGTGGGTACTCATTTGAACCGTCTCGACGAGACAATACCCACAACATAAGGTTTGATGAACAATAACGAAATTATTGCAGATTGAAAAATCATCTCCCTCTCTTATCTGGAACTCTGATCATATCATTGCTTTTCAACAAAAACCTTGTAACTGCAGCTTGTGTTAGGTTGCAGGAATGCAGTTACAAGGTTTCTGTTGTAAAGTAGCTGCATGATCAGATGATCTATTAACCCTTGCGGAGTTTCTGAAACAAGATCTGGTTTTGACATGTCTATTATGTAAAGCTTTGGAAAACATTGAGACAAAAGAAGAAAATGCTGATAATCAGCATTTTCTCCTTTTTGCCTTAAAGTGACATTTCAGAATTTTTTGTCATAAATTTTACTTTTATTTTCATCTGAGAGAGCATATTTCCTTATGAAAATTCTGAAAATATCAAGCCAAAATATTGCGCTGTTTACGAGAAATTTATATTTTTGTGTTAAAATTGAACAAATTGTTGTGGACAACAGTTTGGATTTATATGCAATTTATCGATTATGTCTCAACTTTAAATGCGTATTTCTCGCTTATTGCCAACAACTTAAAAAAACGAATAGTATTAATAATCATTAGAATAACCAATCTTGGCATCAAGACATAATTTAAAAAATTGAAATTGGAATGAAATGTACCTTTAATATTTTCTATACTGTAATGTACCAAAATTCTGTTTTCATTTACACCCATTTTGTTGTCGGCGACAGCTTTCAATGGGACCACGCAAAAATTTGTCGTTTGGAAAAGGGTTAACATTGTACTACATCATTCAAATTTCTAATACTTTTTTCTTTTCCAGAGAAGACTAGCAAATGCTGCGAAGAAAGCCATTGCAAAGATTCCACAGAGACCTGTCAAATACGGGGATAAGGTAGGTGTACCAGTATATTGTGGACATTTCTTTTGAAATATTTCCATTACAAGGAATTTTATACTTATCAAAAGTTTTGTAAGGCTAAATTAGAAATAAGGAACTATTCAAAACTCTCAAATCTTAACAATGACACTTTGATGCACTTTGGGCTTGGGAAAACATGGGAGCAAAAGAAGTAAATGGGGATAGAATTTGTAAAGAAAGACCAAACAATTATGCACAGTTGATAAGAAAGAGGGACTTGTCATTGAACCATGTAGAATAAACTGAGTTATTAACTCTTTTCCCAATTAGATAGGGTTTTGACTAAATGAAACAACTTGGGAAAATTTTGAGACTAAATGAGAAATTGCTAATAATCAGCATGTTCTCCTTTTGCATCAATATTTTCTGTACTATATTTTACAAAATTGTACCTCTGGCAACATCCATTTTGTTGTCTGCAGCATCTTTCAAATTGAAGCGTTTTCTGTTTTAGAAAGGGTTAGTTACCTGATGACAAATTTAGTCTAATAGAGACACATGACTTTTGTCTATCAGTCCTTGCCATGATGTAATCTTGTATATCAAAATGTATGTTTTCTCAAAATGTCAGAGCAACACAGTGGCGGATCCAGGATTTCTACGAGGGGGGTTCGGATTATATGCAAATAGGGGGGTTCGTTTTTCTAGTGTTGCACAATTTTGCCTGAAATTCTGCATGAAAATGAAATAATCAGGCTACAGAGGGGGGTTTGTTCGAACCCCCCGAACGCCCCCTGGATCTGCCACTGCAACAACTAAGTAGTGTTAAAATTTTAATTCCAAACCCTAACCTCTGTTGTGGATATTCATTTAAATTCTTAGACAATTTTAGTGGCTATCCACAACAACCTGCTTGATGGATGATGGGCTGAGGCTAGATGGTTCAGTTTGTAATGTTAGAGTCTGTCAATCCAGAGAGTTCAATTCCTGCACAACCAATATCCTTTTTGACATTTGAAAGCAATTGCTTGTCTTTCACCAATGGATGATTGCTTATCTTGCCCTTACAACTATTCAATTTGCTGTCCGATTTCATTTTCCACTTTTCTCACAATGTTTCAGGAGCTTGACGCAGATGCCGATCAATGTGCAGTGTGTATTGAACCGTACAAAATATCGGATGTCATCAGAATTCTACCATGCAAGTGAGTAAAACTTTTTATTCTTTCCCAGAGTCAAATGACAGGAATCCATGGTTAGATGCTTCAGCCACTGTGATATGGCCATAACAGTTGGTGTTTAACCCCAACAAATCAAATCCATTAATTTAACCCTTTCCCAAACAACAAATTTAGGGTGATTCAATTTGAAAGCTGCTGCAGACGACAAAAAAGATGACAATAAAGACATGATTTGTGTAAAATATGGCACAGAAAATATCGAGACAAAAGTAGAGACTGCTGATTATCAGCAGTTTCTTCTTTTGTTTCAATCTTTTCCCAAGCCTGTTCTATTAGTGACGTCAAAACCAGGTCTTGTTTGGGAAAGGATTATTAAAAAAGAGAGCTAAAAGGAAAATTTTAGTCATTTATACCCATTTTCTTCTTTCTCTCTGTCTTACTTTGATATATGGTGTACGTAGATTTTATCTGAAAATGTTGCAATTTGAATTACACGGAATTTCTGCTGTCATTAATTATTCACGCTATTCTCTCATGGAAAACCCATCTCTATGGAAATTGACATTTTCTCTGTGACATATCTAGAGCTACTGATAAAAGTGAATTTCGAGTTTTCAAAATTTAAAAAAATCATACATTGTTCACCAAACCATATGTTGTGGGTACTCATTTGAATCGTCTCTTCGAGACGATTCAAATGAGTACCCACAACATAGGGTTTGGATTTGAAATAAGAAATTTAAAAGGCCTTTATCCCGTCCTATCATTTAGTTGCCTTGCCTATGTATGGTAATGAACCCTATTACTCAGTGCATTTTCCTGAGATGGGTCTTTTTTCTCTCACAAATATGTGCATTAAATGAATATCTGGGTGTTTTTAACCCTTTTCCAAACAGGACCATAGTTTGATATTGTTAACAAGGATAATGTTCGAAAACATGGAAGGAGTTTATACTAATTACCAGCAATTTCTTCCTTGCCACCAATGTTTAAAGAAAACTTAGTATGCTATAAATTGTTCATTTTCTGCTTTTCATTTACACAATTTTTGTAGTCTTCAGCCAAAAATCTTGTAGTTTCGGAAAAGATTATAAGATTCTGTTAGTCATGAAATGTGCATTTGAAAAAGGTTAGTTGCACTGTTGCACTGATGCAAAAGAACACTTTATCAGTGTTATTACAAAACCTTGTAACTCCAGCTTAAATCAAACTGGAGTTACATGGTTTTGCGATTATTTATACCACTGACAACTTGCATAATTCCATTCTGAGGATATTTCAGGAGATCTTTCATAGAAAAACTATGAAATGACGCAAGCATCCCCAAATTTAAAATCCAGATATGCATACCCATAAGAATTGTCTCATTTAAAACCTTCCCCGAACAGCAAAAAGTTGTACTTTTCCAATTGTAATCAAAGCGCTGATCTGTTTAGGATACGGTTAATTATTCCTTAAGCAAGACCTAATTTTGATGTTCCAAACAGAAAAGTATAATGAAAA
Source organism: Fragum sueziense (assembly GCA_963680895.1). NCBI lineage: Eukaryota > Metazoa > Mollusca > Bivalvia > Cardiida > Cardiidae > Fragum > Fragum sueziense. The sequence continues at coordinate 16,323,385 of OY804596.1, forward strand.
AACTGAGATTAAAGAAGAAAATCTGATCTTTATCAACATCAATTTTGTTGTCTGCGGTCGCTTTATAGTGAGAAAATGACAATACATCCAGCAATAAAAAGATTGTTTTGTCTGAAATACATATCTGCAGGAATTACAATGGATGATTTCCAAGTAGTTCGTTTCTGTCATGCTGTTGGTTTGGGGCACAAAAAACAAATATGTCTTATTTCTTGGTGATGGAAATTTTTGAACACTTTCTCAAACACTATCCCTTGTTTTGGATTCCTACTTTGAAAAGCTTGGGAAAACATTGAGACAAAAGGAGTTAATGCTGATAACCAGCATTTTCTCCTTTTGCCATAATACTTCATGTGATATTGATAATTGTACTAAGTTCTGTGCTGTATCAATATCGTTTTTGTTTTCTTCAGAATCTTTTTGATAGTTTAAGTCTACATTTATACCATTTGGGAAAGGGTTAAATGCAGGACATTTTATGGGTTTTAGCATGGAAAGCACACTGAAAGTAAAAGAGGGAATGCTATATACAGTCTATTTATCTTTCCTTACCATTATTTCCAAGTATGTCCAAACTTAGCTAGTCAAATTCATGATATTTTGTCTGAAATAGGATTAACCCATTACCATACAGAGACACTTTTGGATGGTGCTTAATAAAGGCTTTTGAAAACATTGTGGAAAATGAAGAAATTGCTTGTGACAAGCAATTTCTTCATTTTCCACAATGTTTTCTACCCTTAAAGATATGAAAATGTAAAATTTCATTCTCTTGAAAGTGTTGTCATCAACACCTTAGAATTTCGATCAGTATAAAATTTGCAGTCTGGTAATAGGATTAAGCTAGCCTGCAGTATTGCACATGCTTCATCGTATCTTAATTCTCTCTGGGCTCGTTAATTACAGACATATGTAATCTAATTTCTCCGTTCTATCCCATGGCTGACAAGAACTTGTCTAAAATATTGATGAAACGTCCATATAAAGAACTCTCGCTAGACTTGATTATTCCTTTCCCAAATTCTCCCAGGTTGCATGATGCCCTGCGAAAAGTTCATTTAAGTTCAAGAACTGTTTTAAAACGTTCTAGAATGTTAAATGCCACTTCTAGAACTGTTCTAGAAGCGGCATTTAACGTTACATAAAAATTGTGGCTTTCATCTGCAACTCTTAGTCATCAGGGAAAGGGTTTCAATTTGCACTATTTGACGCCTTTCAAGATAAATATTGAAGAAAACATTGTGGAAAATGAAGAAATTGATTGTGACCGACAATTTCTCCATTTGTTACAATGTTTTGTTCTCTGGGAGTCTTAAAATTTTAAAGTTCGATCAAGTTTTTAATGTCGCCTGAAACTACTCTCAATTTGGACCAGTCTAAAATTGTACTGTCTGGTAATGGGATAATAATAGGTCCCTGTCTCCAAGCTATCAGTATTTATCTATCACTCATTTATCAGCCTCCTGAATTTCTGCCAACATTTTCTGTAATTATTTTAACCCTCTCCCAAACAACATATTTGAGGGTGGTCTTATTGTAAAGCTTCTGCAGACAATGTGATGGATGTGGATAAAGAATGCATTTTTGTACAATAATGCACAGAAAAAAATGAGGCAAAAGGAGAAAATGCTGGATATCAGCATTTCTGCTTTTGCCTCAATTTTCCCCCCAAATTCTTTCAGAAAAGGACGACAAAGCCAGGTCATGTTTGAAAAATGGTTAAGAGACTGAATGCTTTGAAAAGTGATGGTATGCTTTGAAAAGTTACAAAATTGATACCTTTTATATCCATAAAATCTAACGTAAAATAGTGAGCTGTCATTAATACTTCCAACTTACCCACCACCTCTATGTCAGCACATTGCAAGCATAATCTTTCAAGCAAAATTTTCATCACTCTAAAACAATAGGAAAATTCATTAGATTGCAAGCAAGTATCTATGTCAAGTTTCATGACTTGTCTTAAAGTCAAACCTTAATGGAGCATTAAGGAAATGTCTATAAACGGACTACTCTCCAAAGCCGAGGTCTATTGATTAACCCTCAAATATGACCTCTGCCGTTTTTGGTACACAAACAGCCTATTTGGTCGTCATAATCTAATTATAGCACATCATTTGAATTATCGAATCAAAATCATTCAGTTTTATCTTGTATGATCATTACGTATACATTACGCCGCTTCTATTTTTGGCAGAAGCCGGTAACATTTGAATTATCGAATCAAAATCAATCAGTTTTATCTTGTTTGATTACGTATACATTACGTCGCTTCTATTTTTGGCTGAAGCCGGTAATTTGAAGCGTCAGCCAATGAAATTTTGTATCAGCTTTTTAAATTGTTTTGTTGTGTAAAGCCAACGATTGGATACCGAAATCCCGCCAAGGCCCCGAGATTAGACGTGAAATGACCCCGCGGGAACAGAGCATCATTATATCATAATAGAATGAAGAGAGAATGTGCTCTGTTCTTAAGAGAGTATAAACGGACAGACAGACATAAAATGTTGAAAAAAATCTCCAACTCTGCTTTGTAGGTGGGGTCAGGAGTGTAGTAAGAAGGCCTTTTTAATGACTACAATATAATGTAATCTTGTGCATATTTTTAATTTTCGTTCATTTCTGACAAAAAATAACTGAAAATGTTGGTACCTTACCCATACATGCACCATGGCTAAAAAATTGTATGTATGTGCGTTTGTGGGTCAGATATGAACATCAGAAATATGGAATTTAGCCACTCCTAAGCCCTAAATGACCAAAGATTTTTTTGAAATCTGTTTAAAAGAAAACAGGCAAGCCTGGTCTGTCTACAGCATTTTGTTCCTTCCCACTCATCTGTACAGGATAGACTTGGCTATAACTGTTTACAAAGGGCATGGCTCTGACAATGCAATATTGTCGCTTTTCAATGAAAACTGGGTAACTGCAGCTGAACACAAGCTGCAGTTACGAGGTTTTCGTTGAAAAGCAGCGATATGTTCTCATTTCTTTCTATTAACATTTTTCCACATCAAAAAGTTTAAGCCTGCCTCAAATTCAAAATTGATGAAAATCCATGTTTTTGAGTGTTACAACGAAAATGTATACACTAGTGTTGAAAGCATTGTAAGAAAAGAAGAAAGTGCTGATAAATCAGCATTTTCTCCTTACAATTCTTTCTGAGGTTTTCTTGATTATTGCCCCTGCGAGAAGTTTATTGAAGTTCAAGAACTGTTCTAGAACGTTCCAGAATGTTAAATGACACTTCTAGAACTGTTCTAGAATTGTCATTTAACATTCTAGAACAGTTCTTGAACTTAAATAAAGTTTTCACATTGGTATATCCAAAAAAGAATGTTCAGAAAATGGTTGATGACTGAGACAAAGGCCCTCATATTTATATTTGGGCATTAAACTATTCACCTCCTATGGCCAATATCCTCTGTGACAATTAATTAACCAAATTTGTCAAGTGCTAAGTTCATTTGTGCAAAACTATGGTATAACTCATTACCAATTATGGTATAATTGATATACAGTCGACACTCATTATCTCGACATCGGATAAGTCGAAATTCCGCTTAAGTTGAAGTGAAAGTCATGTCCCATCATCAACATATGGATATCAAAATGAATTCAGAAATAAACACAGCCTTTGAAATTAAGTAGGAAAAGGATAGAAATTGCTCGTTTCGAGCAATTTCTTTCCTTTTCCTACTATATTTCAATCATGGACACATATGATGCCTATCAAATAGGGTTAAATATTGTTTTCATCGAAAATAATCAAAATCGGATTAGTCGAACTCTGGATATGTTGAGGTTTTTTGACCGCCCCTCTGACTTCGACACAACAAGTGTGGACTGTAATTGATATAGAATGAAACTTCTGTTTTTCATTCTAACCCATTACCAAACAGCAAAATTTTAAACTTGTCCAAATTGAAAGAAGTTACAGACAACATTTACCAATTGTTGATATTTTAAAATTTTATGACATTTTGTTTGTGGCTCATGATCAAGATATTATGTTTTATTTTCATATTTGATGATATTTATAATTTCAGACATGTTTTCCACAAGTCATGTGTTGATCCGTGGCTGTTAGATCAAAGAACCTGTCCTATGTGTAAGATGGACATATTACGCGCATTTGGAATGCAGGTGAGAAACTTTCCCTGTATCGGAAGATTGTGGGTATATTGTTACACGTGTGTCTGTCCGTATGTCTGTCTGCCTGTCCAAAATCTTTACATTGGCCATTTCGGGAACATTCGTGTTTCACAAACACATCTTTTTACCCATTCCCAAACATTGACACTTTTTGACGCTCCACAAAATAAAGGCTTTGAAAAACATTGTGGAAAATGAAGAAATTGCTTGTGGCAAACAATTTCTTCATTTCCCCATGTTATCTACCCAAAAGACCATACTCTTGAAATTGTTGTCTAAAACATCTTTGACTTTGGATGAGTCTTAAAGTTTTGCCATTTGGTAATGTGTCAAGCATTTTCAAAACAAGACTTGTGGTTTTGATGTTCTAATAGGATAGAAGCAAAAGAAGAGACAGATGACCAGCATTTTCTCCTTTTGCCTCAATATATTCTGAGTTTTATTGTACACAAATCCTATCTGTATCATGAACTTTTTCTGCTGTAATGAAAATGGAACAGTCCAATTTCACTGTCTCAAGTTTTTGTTGTTCAGGAAAGCTTAAACTCCGTAAAGCAATTTGAGATGAAAAATTTCTTTGAACTATTTAGACACAAAGTTGTTTGTGCCATTGTGTTGACATTTACCAGTGAGTCGGAGTGTCTAGTAAGATATTGATTTTGTTTATTTTGTTGACGGGTCTCTTTATTTACGTAATGATAGACCATCCTCAACTATTCTGGTAATGACAGAGCTATTCTCCTAGATTTATACAATCACTGTGTGCAACTGACGTTAACCCTTGTCATGCTATTGTACAACTTCTTAACCCATTTCCTCATAATGATGCCTTATGGTGCCCCAGAAGACAAAAGCTTGAGAAATCATTGTGAAAAATGAAGAAATTGCTTGTGACAAGCAATTTCTTCATTCTCCACAATGAGTAACCAGAAAGACAAACAAATTCAAATGTAATTTTGCCCTCTGTTAACCCATTACCACACAGTGACTCTTTTTGACTCCCCACAAGAAATTGGCCTGGGAAAACATTGTGGAAAATGAAGAAATTGCTTGTGACAAGCAATTTCTTCATTTCCCACAATATTTTCTACACAAAAATACCAAAGAATGAAAAAATTCTTTCACTTTAAGTTGTTGTCTGCAACATCTTTGAATTTGGACAAGTCAAAAGTTTTGCCGTTTGGAAATGGGTTAATGGGTTAAGAGATATTTTGGTGATGGCATGAAGTAATGACAAAGTTAAGACTGTCGTCTTCTATGCTGTCTGACTTTGGTCTTTACGTTCTGCCAGTTCCAAAACAACAATGGCTGTGTCTGTTCTCATAGAGTAAAATAAATGTCTAAATATAGTTTATTCTTTCTGCTTGTCCTTAAGCTCTTGGGAAACAGGAGTTAGGACAGTAGCATGATCCCAAAGGTTGTCTAGCCTGCAATTTGTTGTATTGTCATTCAAATATTGATTTGGATATCTGGGCACATATCGTTTATGTCATTGGTCTCTCTTGAGATCTCTAATTTAGGTAATGATGCCTGATTTTATAGCCGAGCCCGGATAGCTCAGTCGGTTACGTCGGAGTCTGTCAATCCAGGGGTCTCGAGTTCGAACCCCGGCTCGGCCAGTATCCATTCTGACATTTGACAAAAGTCATTTGTCTCTCACCAATGGGTGTGAATCATCTATGTGAGAGAGCAGCTGGAGGCTCGGTTTGGATATTGTGGTTGTACTGGTGCGAGAAATACCAGGAACCCACGGTTAGGTGCTCCAGCCGCCGCGATATGACCCTGGTAGTTGAAAACGGCGTAAAACCCCAATAAACTCAAACTGATTTTATAGATTTACATGGAAGGAAATGATGTATGTCAGAAAAAATGCAAAAGAATGTTTTTCCATTGAAAATTATTGCTGCAGTGTATTCAAGAAATAGCATGTCTAGCTGGGCTGGTAGTCTGTAGAATATTGATTATGATGTCTCTACACCTATCATTTATGTCATTGTTCTCTCTTGAGATCTGTTAATTAGGTAATGATGCCTGATTTCATAGACTTAGAGGACAGGGAGGAAATGAGATATGTATAGTTAGAAGGATTGAAGCAGGGCAATATTTTCTTCCTTAGTTGAAAATTTGTTCTTGGAAGACTACCCACAGTGTATTTAGTCAATATTATAACACTAACAGTTGTGTAGCAGGTAGTTGATAGACTATTGATTTTGTGGTAACATCCGTCAACCCAGTACTGCACAGTGTTGAATCCCTCACATGAAATGGGCTTGGAAAAAATGTGCAAAAATGAAGAAGTTGGTTGTGACAAGCAATTTCCTCATTTTCTAACCCAAAATGGATATAGTTTTGAAGTTACATTAACTTGAAATTGTCATCGGCAACATCTTTCAAATTGGAACAGTTACAAATTTTGCTGTCTGGTAGAGTCTTATGGGTTAATTATGTGATGATAGGTCTCCCCCCTCTCATTTGGGTATTGACCCCTTCCATATCACAAATTTGGAGGAGGAAAAATATATGTGGGAATAAATACAGAGAAATATCTTCTTCAATTGAAAATGGTGCTTGGGATATAAGATATGATAGCACCTATTATTCATGTGATGATAGGGCCCTCTCCTTTCATTTAGGTGATGAGTCTGATTTGATCGATTTAGAAGGGAGAATATGTCAAATGTGGGAAGAAATGCAGAAGAATATTTGTTAACCCTTTCTCAGACAAGCCCTGGTTTTGACCTCCTTTATAAATGTTAAAAGCTGAAGATAACAGTGAGGCCAAAGAAGAAATGATGGCATTCAGCATTTTTTTTTCCTTTTGGCTAAATATTTTTTGAGCTAAATTTGACTAAAAATCTTTATCAACACATTTTGTTTTCTGCAGCATTTTTCAAATTCAAACAGTCTAAATTTTCCAGTGTTTCAGAAAGGGTTAAATTTTGATATTTTTCAGAGGGAGTTGTGAGGAAATATATTTTTTCCTCTTACATGATTTTCAAGAACATTTTGTGTTTAGTTTGTTAAAATCCAGGCATAATTGTGTTGACAAGAATCATGTTTATAATCATTTAAACACCCTTTCTTGCTATATTTTAGCTCAACTGGAGTCAAGAAACAGTTCCTCAAGATCCTGACAGCGGCTTGCTGAATTCATCTCCAGCAATGGAAGAAGCCGAGCATTTATCCACTTCAGACGAACAAGGGGCAGTGGGTGGGGTAAAAATAGTGCTCTATCAACACCCCACGGTGCATTATGGGGAGGGTAGTGGTGGACAGTTTCGTGACCTACATTACAGTGAGTGTGGTGGTAGTGGTATGTTTCATGATTCAGAAGAAAGCAGTGATGGAAGCTTGCATCTCTGTTCTAGTCCGGTGGCTCAGTGTCACGTGGAATGTACGAGTCAGATTATTGTTGAAAACGCTTTAAAGGATTCCATGAAACATGCGGTGGACGCTTCATCTCTTGCCAGATCTGTGAGCCTTGAGGACAGTTTGCATATAACTGACGACGAAGAGTGCAATGAAAATCATTCGTTAATGACTGGAACGTTAAAAGGGGATGGTGTTGGCGTTAGTAGCGCATCAACTAAATCGTCTCGGCGTAAATCAAGTGGGGGGTCGAATAGTATAACACATAGCATTGAACAATCATCGGATCATGATAGTCTAAAGTGAACATATTTAAGGAAGTTATGGATGATTGGAAGTCAGGATATTTCAAATTTGAATTCATATATCCAGAGCTACAGATTAGAGGGATGATGGCTTTTCAAAAGGCAATATTTCTTTTATTGTTCATCAAACCCCATTTTGTGAGTACTCATTGGAATTATCTTGTTGAGACGATTCATTTGAGCACCCACAACATAGGGTTTGGAATTGGATTAACAAAGTTAAAATCTCGTCTCCCCCACTTATCTATAGCTCTGTATATCATTGATGGTTTGTCAAACCTTATATTGTTGGTAATCATCAGATTGTTCTCTGTCAGACGATTCCGATCAGTATCTATAATATATTGGGTTTAGATTAGAACCTTTTATTGTTGGTACTTGTGGGAATGATCTCAATTAGATGATTTGATTAGGTACCCACAACTTATGATTTGATTGTCATGACTTCCCCTTATCTTAAACTCTTAGATGATTAGAATAAATCCTTTTCTGCATACAAAATATATCCAAAGCAGGTAAGAATATGTGTGTAGCTCTTAATCAAAGCACAATTTTAACCAATTTCCGCATAATGATGCCTTTAGTTTTGATGTTCATCAAGACGAAGGCTTTGGAAAACATTTTGGAAAATGAAGAAATTGATTGTGACAATCAATTTCTTCATTTCCTACAATGTTTTCTACCCATAAAGACAAGATAATGTCAAATATAAGAGAAGATGCAAATCCTGAAAATGATACTTTGTATTTATTCTATGTCTATAGAGACCTATAGGATTTTGTATGCAGAAAAGGAATTAGAATCATGGAGAGTATTACACATTTAACTGCAAATTGAAGCCAGTTACAGTTGACAACATAAAATGTTGTAAACAGCTTTAAATCTGTTTTATGCTAGAGAACACATTGAATGATAGGAAGAAAGACCATTAAGCAGCATAGTTGCTTGATTTAATGTTTCAGTTTAACTCTTTTGCAAACAATAGAATATTTTGGTCCATATTAAACAGTGGGATAGAGGAGAAAAAGAAGGTTTAAGGTAGTCCACCCCTAATGACATTTATGTGATGTCAGAATTTTTTGTGCTATGTCGTTTAATATTTTGTTACCTATCAGAACCTATTCAGGCGTCGTCGTAAACATTCTGTGGTGGACGTTCCGCTACCAAATTTTTATGACATCGCTTGAATAATTGCTACGTAGCCTGAATCTCATTAGGGGTGAACTATCTTAAAAAAGCGTAAAATTTTGTATGCATTTTCTTCTTTTTTCCGCCGAATGTTTTCCCAAGCTTTCTGTCTTAGGCATGTCAAATCAAATCAGGAGTTCATTGTAGACGCGTTAAAATTCTCAGACAATGTAAATGGGTAATACTCTTCAGAAATCGAGGTGTAAAAAGTCTTTCTTATACCAAAGAGCTCTTCATTTGTTTGCTTACTTCACTATAACCCTTTCCCAAACGACAAAATTTTAGGGTGATCCAATATGAAAGCTGCTGCATACAACATAATGATGATAATAAAGACATAAATTGTGTAAAATAAGGCACAGAAAATATTAAGACAAAAGGAGAAACTGCTGGTTATCAGCAGTTTCTTCTTTTGTTACAATGTTTTCCCAAGCATGTTCTATTAGGGACGTCAAAACCAGGTCTTGTTTGGAAAGGGATAATGGGAAAGTGAGCTTTTGTGATCAATCATTGTCTGTTTTCTTCCTAGTTTTAGAAAAAAAAATAGGATTTGAATTTTGGAATATGAAGAATATGATTTTCTTAACCATTTCCCAAACAAGACCTGGTTTTGATATCCCTTATTGAAAAGGCTTGGGAAAACATTGAGGCAAAAGGAGAAACTGCTGATAGCCAGCAGTTTCTCCTTTTGTCTCAATGTTTTCTATGCTGTATGATACATAAACATACACATCCATTTTGCTGTCTTCAGTAGCTTTTGAATTGGACCACCCTAAACATTTGTTGTTCGGGAAAGGGTTAAACCTTTCCTTTGCTAAGAACAAAACGTTTGTCTGGTAAAAATTATTACCTATTTCAGAGGAAGAAAAAAAATACACATAGTAGAAAACATGTTAGTTATGCATTGGAATCATTATGTGAAAAGTGAAAAAAGGTTAGCTTTTTATTCCAAAGCTTTTGACAATACAGTCTAACCTGTATTAAGAGACTGTCTTTGGGATTCACCAAAAAAGGTCACATATGACAGGTGGTCTCTTAATTGAGGGTCAGACAGAATTGGTAAAATTTTCAAAGTACATGTACGATCAATGTTTAGTATTTATTGCATGCTAAAATTAATTTACAAATGAAAATACTCTACATATATAATAAAACTAAATAAAATGATTGTAAGAACACGCCTTATATAGTAAGAATATCCGTCAATCGATCTACATTAAGTTTACTTTACAATGCACTGACCGTCATGGATAAAATCAGCATGTCTGCAGACCTTCAGACATGTCAAATAATGAATTGTCCTCGATCCGACATTTCCTATTTTGTCATTCCCACTGTGCAACATTAATTTTGAAGTTCTTCTTGATGAAAAGATCGGCCATTTCAAACAACCAAAACTGTAAATTGAACTCGAGAATTTGACAAAAATTTCATCCTATCATTGTTTGTGCCTACTTGATTCGCGGATTCGTAGTTGCCAATACTCAAGGGATCCTTAATCGAACAAATATTTTGGCCGTTTACAAGCCCTTCCCTACTAAGAAAATTACAATCAAGTTCGACCCGGTGACATCATTTTTTACGATAACTTATTTCTCACGCTATAAGATTTTGAGCACCGTTAACTTTCCTTTCCGTCTCAAGAATCCATATTTTGAAATTACTTTCCAGGGGAAAAGTCGCCAAAAACAGTTTCCACGGTTGATTTGGGCACAGTTTTTAAGGTCGCTTGTCGGGTAAGGCAGGGAGTCGTTTAATTCAGGGTCAAATAATAGCAAAATGCTTCGGGAGGAAAAAATACGGTCGCATATGACAGGAAGTCGCTAAATTCAGAGGGTCGCTAGGGCAGGTTTGACTGTAGTTTTGGGGAATAATTAACATTTATGAGAAAGTAAATGGATGGTTTTGTAACTTTAGTGAGCAACTTAGGTGAGCAGTGCAGATCTTCATTTGCCTATTTGTTAGCTCCACTGGCCGAAGGCCAGCGGGGCTTATGTCATGGCCCTGTAACCGTCGTGCGTCCGTCCGTCCGTCCGTGCGTCCGTCCGTGCGTGCGTCAACTTTTTCTTTAAACATCTTCTTCTCCAAAACTACTGGACCAATTTCAGCCAAACTTCACAGGAATCTTCCTTGCATGAACCTTTTCCAAATTCCTTCAAAAAATTAAATTCTGTGTAGAACTTGAATTTTAATTAAATTAATTAAATTAAATTTTCGAAAAATCTTTTAAAAATCTTCTTCTCCAAAACTACTGGACCAATTTCAACCAAACTTCACAGGAATCTTTCTTGCATGAACCTTTTCCAAATTCCTTCAAAAAATTAAATTCCATTTAGAACTTGAATTTTTATTAAATTAATTGATTTAAATTTTCGAAAAATCTTTAAAAAATTTTCTTCTCCAAAACTACTGGACCAATTTCAACCAAACTTCACAGAAATCTTCCTTGCATGAATCTCTACCAAATTCCTTCAAAAGAATAAAATCCGTGCAGAACTTGAATTTTAATTAATTTAATTAAATTAAAGTTTCGAAAAATCTTTAAAGATTCTTCTTCTCCAAAACTATTGGACCTATTTCAACCAAACTTTACAGAAATGATCCTTGCATGAATCTCTTCTTAATTCCTTCAAAAAAATAAATTCTGTGTAGAACTTTAATTTTGATTAATTAAATTAAATTTTCGAAAATTCTTCTTTTCCAAAACTACTGGACCAATTTTAACTGAACTTCACACGAATATTCCTTGCATGAATCTCCTCTAAATTCGTGAAAAAATCTGTGTAGAACTTAAATTTTGATTCATTTAATTAAATTAAATTTTCAAAAAATTGTTAAACAATCTCCTTCTCCAAAACTGCAGGACCAATTTCTACCAAACTTCGCATGAATCTCTTCCAAATTCCTTCATGATTGGATGAAAAGCTTGGCCACTGTGGGCTAGGCTTTATTTTCGCTATATGAAACATAGTGTAATTTTAAGAAAATTTTAAAAACATTTCCGCTCCTTAATCATTTATTGGATTTCATTCTGGCGTAGCATGAATCTTCTTTGCATAGACCTCTATTGTATTCCTTGAAGAATTTCGTAGTCTAATTGTCTAAAAGCCAGTGGAGCGATACAGGGCCATCTTGGCCCTCTTGTTTTTCTTATGCTTTCTTGTTTTGCAAATTAACATGGGTCATATCATATTAGAGCTAGTCTTGTGAAGTCCTGGAAAATAAAATCCAAAAAGTTTTATCCACTAATGTCAGACTATAATTTTGCATTGTAAACCATGAGAGAAAAGAAGAAAATGTTGATTTTGCCTTCATTAAGTTGCTATAATATGATATGGCCCAAGTATGATTGTTTTATTTTGACTCTTAGCTGGACAAGAAATAACATATCCATGCAATCTTAATTAATAGAATCACTAATATTTCTTTATTTTCCACAATGTCTTCCAGATTCTAAAACATTATCTTGTGGGGCGTCAAAAAGCACCAATGAGTGGAAATATGTTAATTTTTGTGTGAAAAATTTGGATATTAAATTTTCTTTGCTCATGAACATCAATCTGTTTGCCTGTAAAACAGAATATCATAATGCAAACAATTTGAGACATATTACAGAGAGTGGCCTCGCTACTCACATTTGAATTTCTTGTTATTTTAAAGTTTATGGAAAATGTCATTGCCCAGTTAAAAGTCAAATTTTTATCAAAGCTTTATATGAAGTATATAAATGTTTGATTGTTGTTAAAAATACTTTTATCTATTTTCCCGGTCATGTCAGTATTTGTGTTTTGTGATTGTATAAACAAGCCAGAATTTGGAAATAGGTCCCTTATAGCATTTTTGAACAAAAAAACTTGTGTCCAGAAGTGAGTCTATAGACCAAGATTTATATTCACAGACTGATGCAGATCTCCATTTAACCCATTCCCAAACAAGACCTGATTTTGATGTCTCTAATAAAAATTGTGTTAACCAGCAGTTTTTCCTTTTGCATCAATGTTTTCTAGGCTATATGGTACACAAGTACTATCTTTATCAACATCAACAATGTTGTTTATAGCAGCTTTTGAATTGAACCACCCTAAATTTTTGCCGTTTGGGAAAGGGTGAAGTCTAAAATGCTATAACAGACTTTCATCCAGATCCTGGCTCAATTATGTATGTGCTGTTATGTTATATTGTTATGAGCAAATGCATTTGACAATTTGTCCAACTTTTAAAAATCAACCCCCTGTTATGCTTAACCATGAACATTTCTTTCTTGTACAAATATTGACTTAGATCTGACTGCTTGAGGTCTGATCTTTGTTAATTCACTATAAGATTTATTAGGCCCCAATGTTTCATTATATTTCATTTTCGCAAAAGGGATGGATCATAGTTTTAGTGCTATAATTATTCCCATTACCACATAGTGACACCTTTTAATGTCATATGATTATGACTTAAAGACTTTTGAAAACATAGTGGAAAATGAAGAAATTGCTTGTGACAAACAATTTCTTCATTTCCCACAATGTTTTCTACACAGAACAACAAAACATGTAACTTTTCAGTGACTTGAAATAGTCGTCTGCATCAACCTTGAATTTGGACCACCCGAATACTTGATGTTTAGTAATGGGATAATTCCGCTAATTTTCATTTGAGGCTATCACCATAAAGCAATTTGCTACCACCACACTCATACATGTATGTTCAGCACAAAAAGAAATACTTATATAAAACGCATGACAATGGGCTTCTAGACCTTTGTCTTTTAATATTTTCAGCATTTTAGAAGAACACGAAAAAACTTTATTTGTTTTCGAGAAAAAAAAGTGAATTAAGAATTCTTTGTCAGATATTTTTGTAGACCTTACTACTTGTATACATCTATCAACTTAAGACTGATTTGTAAAGTCAATCAATGTTTTGATCAGCAGTGGTAATTTGTCTATTTTCAATTATTGTCAAAAACATGAAAGAAAAGTTTGTTTGTCAAATGGGGAATTTCAATGTTGTTTCACTGTAAAAGTCTTCCATTTACAATACATTTCAGAATCGACTGCATGTCTTGCATGTTCATGCTTTCCAAAACCATGTCTGGTTTAGTTAAAAAACTTGAGCTTACACTAGAAAATGCTGAAGTCTGGCATTTTTCTCCTTTTTGCAGAATGTTTCCATGGCTAAATTGTGAAAAAAATTCTTTTTGAAATTTCATATTAACTTTGCTGTCTAGAACATCTTTCAATATGAACATTCTGAAGTTGGATATCCTGGGAAAGGGTTAATTAGCGATTGTATTGTTACTTTGAATCAAAGTTTTTATGTTTTCTATTGGTTATATGGTAGTACAGCCTAAATCAGCTGATTCTCCCTCAATATCTGGCTTTGAGGTCTCTAAAAGTAAAGGCATGGGAGAACATTGAGGGGAAAAGAAGACAATACTGGTGATCAACATTTTCTGATTTTACCTCAATATTTTCTTTGCTAAAATATACACAAATTCTAAATGTATCAAGCTGCGTTTTGTGATCTGCGTAAATGTTTTCCCAAGCCAATTCAGTTAGGGACGTCAAAATTAGGTCTTCTTTGGGAAAGGGTAAATTGTTCATGCTATGTTGTGTGTAGTCTATGGAATGGCTTCCTGACAATTTCAATGATTACAAACAACAGTAGCTTTTAGGCTTTTGAGTAGAATAGAAATAACAAATGGACGAGGACCTGGAGCTTCCACATGGCCTTTGAGACCAACATGGATCACAATCAGCCTTTGCAGTCTGATTAACATCCATCTTGTTCTCTAATATCTTCTTCATTGCTTATAGCAACTGTAAGTTAACATCGTTGGTGCTCATAAGACAGCATTTAGTGCTGACTGAACTGAAAAGATGGTGGTTTAAAATCTTGCAAGGGACCTTTTCCAGATCTTAGCTCAAATTTGACACATTCACAAACACATTGACACTTTAGAAGATAAAAGGCTTTGAAAAACAATATGGAAAATGAAGAAATTGCTTGTTGCATGCAATTTCTTCATTTCTCTTAATGTTTTCAACCCCAAAAGACCAATAAAATGTAAAATTTCATTCACTTGAAATTGTCCTCTGCAGCATCTTGTTTGAAAAAATTCTGTTTGGTAATGGGTTAAATTGCCTTCATCCGCTCCTATCTGTTTCTTTCAGTATGAAAATCAAAGAATCAGTAGGGCTGTACTATTAAGAAAGATAAGTGCCAAAAATGTATCAATTTGTTTATTGTATTCTGAGAAATTATTCCACATATAATGTTTTTGAATTGATAGTCGATTGTTTAAATGTGCTATCTTTCAGCCAAAAACTTGACTAAAACTTTACTTGGACGCTTTCATGACATTTTGACTCATTTCCATACGATAGAATGTAGTACTTTTTCAAATTCAAAGGTATTGCAGATGACATTAATATTGTGACTGTAACAATTTAGGTTCTTGTTGATAGGGTGGAAAAAATATTGTGGAGATAGAAGAAAATAATGGTAATCACCATTTTCTTCCAGTTCCTCAAAAGTTTCCAAAGCTTTAAGGCATAATTGTTTCAGATTTGATTAATTAAACATTACTTTGATCCTTCTTTTCAAAAGTGTTTTGAAATCTGCAGTATCTGTCAGTTGTATGGTTATCAGTGTTACTTGTTAAGCCATTACCACACAATGACTCTTTTTGACTCCCCACAAGGATATGGCTTTGGAAAACATCGTAGAAAATAAAGAAATTGCTTGTGACAAGCAATTTCTTCATTTTCCACAATATTTTCTAACCCAAAATGAGAAGATTTTTTAAAATTTTATCAACTTGCCATTGTCGTCTGCAACACCTTTCAAATTGGAAGAGTCCAAAATTTTGGTAATGAGTTAACAAAACGGCAAAATTTTAGACTTGTCCAAATTCAAAGATATTACAGGCGGCAATGTAAAAGGAATGAAATTTTATATTTTTTGGGTCTTTTTGTTTAGAAAACATTGTGAGAAATGAAAAAATTGCTTGTCACAAGCAATTTCTTCATTTTCTACAATGTTTTCCAATGCCTTGAGGGGAGTCAAAAAGACTCAATGTGTGGAATTACTGTAATGGCCTAACCTCAGACTCTATGCCTTCATAACACTAATAGGCCTTCGAAATTTCAAATCCTTTTAGAACTAATTTTCTGTCTGTCTGATGGTTATGTAAATAAGGGACTGTGCAATAGTTCTTTAATGTCATGAATTTTTGTTAACTCTTTACCAAACAATCTTATGATCATAAACATTCTTTTTCCAAGTATGTCTTTGAAATGACTTTGTGGTTGAAAAAATGCTGAAATTCATCAAATGTACATGTATCTATGCTTCATAGACCAGTAAAAAGTAAGCTAAAAGAAAAAAGTAGGCTTAATTTAGTATGGTTAAAATTGTCTGTGTAATAATAATAAAGATAACACTTGGAATCTGAAAAAGTTAGGATTTTCTTTAGAGCAAAATCTGTTTACTTTTGGCCTTTGCTATAAGTTTGTTTTAGAATTGAGATTGTTTGGTAAATTGTTATTCATTGTGTAATGCTTTAAACACACACATGTGTACAAATTGTAATTTACTGTACATGTATGTTAAGTTACTGTATTCTGCTCATGAGTTGATTGATTATTCAAATGTTGTCTTGTTGTTCTTTTCTGTTCACGCCGCGGCCATGGTGCGGTTGCTAGCTCATCAGGCTGTCATAAGGTCCTGGGTTCCATCCCTGGTCACTGCAATTAACTTTTTAGACAAAATTGTCACCCACCAATGGTTCGATAATTGACCAAACACCAATAGAAAGATCGCTACGCCCAACATAGAATTTAAGACAAACAATGGGGATGTGATCGTTAATAGGGAGAGATTTTATCAAGTTAATCGTGACATAAATTCGGACAATTAAAATAGTATTTCGTAGGTGTTGTTATAAAATCTCGTAACTATGGCTTGATTAAAGCCGTAGTTACGAGATTTTTAGCTCCACTGGCCTTTCAGGCCAGCGGCCTATTGTCATGGCGGTGTGTCCGTCGTGCGTGCGTGCGTGTCTGTCCGTCCGTCCGTGCGTCCGTAAACTTTTTCTTTAAAAATCATCTCCTCAGAAACTACTGGATGGATTTCAACCAAACTTCACAGGAATGATCCTTGGGTGACCGTGACACTCTCTCAGATTCCTACAAAGAGTTTGGATTGAACCAGAATAACTTGAGTTATCTGCCCTTGAACATCAAAAAAAGCTGGTTTTGACCTTATTTTTACTCTAAAATCTACAAAATTTAACCAATCAAGACAAAACTTGGACAGAATATATATAAGCATGATATCCTGCCTGGTTTTAATTTTCAGCTTGATCGGAATTTTACATCATGAGTTATGTGCCCTTGAATTTGACAAAATTTCCATTTTCGACTTTGTTTTCACTCTAACAACCATAATTGTTAAGCAATCAAGATGATATTTGGAGAGAATCTTGTTGACAACAAGATCTTGCTTTTGTGTAATTTTCAGGATGATTGCATGGCTACAAACTGAGTTATGTGCCCTAGAAATTGACAAAATTTCAGTTTTCAACACTTTTTTCACTTTTGTGGCCACATATATAGATTAATACTGACAAAATTTGGACAGACCATAAGATCTTGCTCGAGTTTAATATTCAGCTTGATTATTGTGGTGTTCAAGACATAACTTATCAAGTCAAAATCATATTTTTAGATCAGAATATCTTTATTTTCATGACCACTATGTTACATGCACAATCGCAACTTCTTGAACTAATTATCATAAAGAAAAACAACTCTTACTGAACTTTAAATTGCTCATATCAAAAGTTACTTCCCTTAGTCTACCACAATTATTAACCCACATATTGAATTATGTGCCCTTGAATTTGGCATAATGACAGTTTTCAACTTTATCATCACTCTAAAAATCTCCAAAATATTAGTCAATCATTTACCTTCTTTTCGCTTTGACCACATAATTGCTTTTCTTTACTTTGTTTCTGCTCTAAGAATCACAAGAATTTAACAAGAGCTTCGCAGAGTGGCGCATATACGCCCGAGAGGGGCTTGTCAGTAAAAATTGGCTAAAATTTTTTTCAATTCAAGGGTAGATAATTCAAGCATGAAAAGTTATCAAAATTTTGTTTGCATAACAAGACACCATAGAGATTCATTGTGGCTAGTTTGATTAAATTCTGGTTGAAACTGTAGAAGTATTGCACAGGAGAAAATGGGCATTTTTGAGAAAATGGGCATTTTTCCTTAAATTCAAGGGCAGATAATTCAAGAACGAAAACAGTTATCTAAATTCCGTAAGCGGTGTGCACAACTAGACACCATGGAGATTCATTGTGGCAAGTTTGATCAAATTCTGATCAAAACTGTAGGAAGAGTTGCGCACACAAGAAAATGGGCATTTTTTTTATTCAAGGGCAGATTATTCAAGAACGAAAAGAGTTATCTGAATTCCGTAAGCGAGGTGCACAACTAGACACCATGGAGGTTAATTGTGGCAAGTTTGGTCGAAATCCGATGAAAACTGTAGGAGGAGTTGCGCACACAAGAAATTGCTAACGGACGGACAGACGGACAGACAGACGGACAGACAGATGGACAGACGGACAGACAGACGGACGAGCGGGGCCATAACATAATACGACCCTTCGGGCGTATAAAAATATATCAGTTTAAGCATTTAGATAAATTGGTCAATTTTTTTTATAGTAAACCACAAGAAATTCAGGCCTGTGGAGCGACTCAAGACCTTCAGGTCTTTCTAGTTTAACAACACCGATGGTTTATCAAAACATAACGGTAAACCTAGTCTATTGTTAGCACAAAATTCTTTGCCATTGGCATGTCGATTGTTTTGATTGTCAGTCGATAAATCGATACAATAACACGTGCAACGAAGAACAATTGGGGCATGACATTTTTCTGATTTTCCATTGGCTGATCAATGTTTTTGATTGACAGTCGGCGTTTGGTCAATTGATAACCATTGTGGATGAGGAGCTGGAGGCTAGGTAATGATGTTGTGGTAGTACTGGTATGAGAACTGATCTAAATCCATGGTTAGGTCTTCCAGCTGCTGTGACCCTAGACTGGGTTCCAGACTGATCATTTTTCCCTCCTTTACTTTCTCCGGTCCAAAGATCAACACGATCAAAAACGGATGCCGCGATATCTAACGGGTATTGATTTTTTATGCGCTATCTTATTGACCAAATTGTATATTGACGACTGAACCCAGGCTACTGTGACCCGGCCGCAGCAGATATCCTTTCTGACAAAAAATGTCACCCACCAATGGTTTGAAATGGTTAACGTATGTGGGTGAGCGGCTGAAGGCTTGTTAAGGATATTGTGGTAGTACTGGTATGAGGAATGTCAGTAATCCATTATTAGGCGCTCCAGCCTCTGCTATATGACTGTAGCAGCTAAAAGAGGCGTTAAGGTAAACAGCCCATCATTAAAAACACCACTTTCTAGCCATACGACATACATCAAATAACTCACCCTTGTAAATACACTTCACATAAGTTGATCCACTGTGCCGGATTTCAATATTATGCTTCAAGAAGAAAATGTTATTTTACTCTATATTCATATGCAAGGGAGGTATTTTTAAACATTTTTGTCAAATAATTCCATAAGTATGCATTAATTCAAAATTCTAAACCGTACAAAATGTTTATGTTTGTATTTAAAATGGAAATGTAACACAGTTAAGGAATTACTGGCACTTTTCAAATTTCGCCTCTGGCTCCTAGGGGCTAATGATGGGTTGCATACCTTAAACCCCATTCAATCAATCTTTCTGTCTAGGGTGGCCATAGTGCAGATGGTAGACCTGCCAGACTCTCAGGAGACCCTCAACCAAAGGGCGGGCTCTTGGCTTGATCACCTACTGAGACGGATAGACCTCTATTCTGTCCTTCATCCCCCCCTCCAGCAAAGAATTACGTTTAATTCAATCAGTAGTTGCGAGATTTTGTAACAACACCAACGAAATACTTGTTTTACAAGATCCAAAAGGAAGGGAATTTAGTGCTGGGACCAATTTTTAGCTCACCTGAGCACAAAGTGCTCAAGGTGAGCTATTGTGATCACTTTTTGTCCGTCGTCCGTCTGTCTGTCTGTCCGTCTGTCTGTCCGTCCGTCCGTCCACAATTTCGTGTTTACACTCTAGCATCTACAAATATAAGCCAATCTTGACCAAACTTGGTCAAAACATGTATGGCTATAAGATCTCAGATGAGTTCGATTATGGGTCAGATCGAACTAGAAAGTCAGGAGTTATCTGCCCTTGAATGCGAAAAATACTTAGTTTTGACATTGTTTACACTCTAGCATCTACAATTATTGATCAATCAAGACAAATCTTGGACATAACATTGCAGACCATAAGATCTCGAATGAGTTCGATTTTCAGTCTGATCTGACCAGAAAGACAAGAGTTATGTGCCCTTGAATTTGACAAAATTCCCATTTTCGGCTGTTTTTGACCTTGTTTACACTCTAGAATCTACAATTATTCATCAATCAAGACAAAACTTTGACACAATCTTTGGGACCATGAGATCTCGGATGAGTATGATTTTCAGTCTGATCTGATCAGAAAGTCGAGAGTTACTTGCCCTTGAATTTGACAAAATTGTCATTTTTGGCTGTTTTCGACGATGTTTACACTCAAGAATCTATAATTATTGATCAATCAATCCAAAACTTGGACACAATATTGGGGATCATAAGATCTGGGATGAGTTTGATTTTCAGTCTTATCTGATCAGAAAGATGAGAGTTATGAGCCCTTGAATTTGACAAAATTGCCGTTTTTGACTGTTTTTGACCTTATTTACACTCTAGAATCTACAATTTTTTACCAATCAAGACAAATTTTGGATACAAGGTTGGAGACCATAAGATCTCATGAATATGAGTTTGATTTTCAGTCTGATCTGACCAGAAAGGTGAGATTTATGTGCCCTTGAAATTGATAAAATTGCCGATTTCGACTGTTTTTGACATTGTTTACACTCTATAATCTACTATTATTTATCAATTAAGACAAAACTTGAACACAATGTTTGAGACCATAAGATCTTGGATAAGTTTGATTTTCAGTCCAATCTGATAAAAAAATGGAGAGTTATATGCCCTTGAATTTGATAAAATTGCAGATTTAGGCTGTTTTTGACATTGTTTACACTCTATAATCTACTATTATTTATCAATTAAGACAAATCTTGGACACAATGTTGGATATCATAAGATCTCGGATGAGTTTGATTTTCAGCCTGATCTGACTAGTAAGTTGAGAGTTATGTGCCCTTGAATTTGACAAAATTGCTGTTTTCGGCTGTTTTCGACCTTGTTTATACTCCAGAATCTACAATTATGTATCAAACAAGACAAATCTTGGACACAATGTTGGGCACGATGAAATCTTGGATGAGTTCGATTTTCACAATGTTATTGACCATAAGTTCGTTTTCAGTCTTAAAGTCATAAATATTTTTTGAATTGAAGAAAAGTGTTGCTTATATCATTTTGGTTCAGGTGAGCAATATAGGACCATCATGGTCCTCTTGTTTAGCTCCACTGACCGAAGGCCAGCGAGGCTTATGTCATGGCCCTGTGTCCGTCGTCCGTCCGTCTGTCCGTGCGTCTGTGCGTAAACTTTTTCTTTAAACATCTTCTTCTCCAAAACTACTGGACCAATTTCAACCAAACTTCACAGGAATCTTCCTTGTATGAACCTCTTCCAAATTCCTTCAAAAAAATAAATTCCGTGCAGAACTTGAATTTTAATTAATTAAATTAAATTAAATTTTCGAAAAATCTTTGAAAATCTTCTTCTCCAAAACTACTGGACCAATTTCAACCAAACTACACAGGAATCTTCCTTACACGAACCTCTTTAAAATTCCTTCAAAAAAATAAATTCCGTGCAAAACTTTTTAAGATTTTAATTAAATACATGTAAATTAAATTAAATTTTCGAAAAATCTTTAAAAATTCTTCTTCTCCAAAATTTAATTGATTTAAATTTTCAAAAAATCTTTAAAAATTCTTCTTCTCCAAAACTACTGGACCAATTTCAACCAAACTTTACACGAATCATCCTTGCATGAATCTCTACCAAATTCCTTCAAAATAATAAAATCTATGCAGAACTTGAATTTTAATTAATTTAATTGATTTAAATTTTCAAAAAATCTTTAAAAATTCTTCTTCTCCAAAACTACTGGACTTATTTCAACCTAACTTCACACGAATCATCCTTGCATAAATCTCTACCAAATTCCTTCAAAAGAATAAAATCTATGCAGAACTTGAATTTTAATTAATTTAATTGAATTAAATTTTCGAAAAATCTTTAAAAAAATTTCTTCTACAAAACAACTGGACCAATTTTAACCAAACTCTACAGAAATGTTCCGTGCATTACTCGCTTCTTAGTTCCTTCAAAAAAATAAATTCTATGTAGAACTTAAATTTTAATTAATTTAATTAAATTAAAATTTCAAAAAATCTTTAAAAATTCTTGTTCTCCAAAACTACCGGACCAATTTCAACCAAACTTTACAGAAATGTTCCTTGCATCCATCTCTTCTTAATTCCATCAAAAAATAAATAAATTCTATGTAGAACTTAAATTTTGATTATTGAAATTAAATTAAATTTTCGAAAAATCTTCTTCTCCAAAACTACAGGACCAATTTCAACCAAACTTCACTGGAATCTTCCTTGCATGAATCTCTTCAAAATTCCTTCACGTTCGGATGAAAAGCTTGATGGGCTAGGCTCTTTTTTTGCTATATGAAACAGTGTAATTTTAAGAAATTTTTTAAAAACATTTCTGCTCCTTAATCACTTATTGGATTTCATTCTGGTGTAGCATGAATCTTCTTTGAATAGACCTCTATTGTATTCCTTGAAGAAATTCGTAGTCTAAATGTCTAAAAGCCAGTGGAGCGATACAGGGCCATCTTGGCCCTCTTGTTGCTTCAATATTAAATCTTTTCTATCATGTGCACAATTTTCTTCTCAACAACAACCATTTTATCGTCTGCATTAACCTTTTGATGAAGTCCAAATTTTAGCTCACATGAGCACAAAGTGCTCAAGGTGAGCTATTGTTGTCGCTTTTTGTTCGTCGTACTTAATTTTCCTATTTATGTGTCAATTTTCGAGCGGTTTGTTCGTGTACCTTGCCGTATTGAGATCTTCCTCAGAGATATATGACTTGTTTTTGGAATTCTTGTACTTTTTCCAAAGATTGATCCCAATCGATCAGATAAAACGACAAAAAAATCAGACCGTTTTGTTGTCGGTTGGGATCAATGTTTTGGAAAAGCAGGCTACAGTGAGTTCCCAAATAAGTCATACATCCGAGGAAAGAGCTCATTAAGGCGGGGAACATGCAGCAAGCCGCTTGAAAATTGACGCAGAATTAAGAAAGTTATTGCAAAAATTCTTGCCTGAAGCGGGGCTAATTTTTGAGGTAGGCCTGGTTGTTAGCCTACCATTTCGCTTTCTGGTCGTTGGGACAATATTTTGGGATTTTTCTAACAAGTCAAATATATCCGATGATGCGGGGTACAAGAAACAAACCTTTTGAAAATTGACTCAGAAATAAGAAAGTTATTGCAAATAAGAAAGTTATTGCAAAATATCTTATCAGAATCGAGATTATTTTGTCTGTAGTCGTCATCCATTCCATGCTGCAAAATCTCCACCGTGTATAAGGGAAGTAATGAATGACGATCATGCTGATATTTATATCGGTTGGATTATCTCCCTTACAAAGTTACCTGATGAATTCAACTTGGGACAGTCCACAGCACAAAAAAGTTTTAGTAGACCCCCATCCAAAAATAAATCAATGAATAAAAGATCGCTCACACATGTTAAGCTGTCGGGAGAATGTAAGATATTTTGTTAGATTTCAAATCTTATTTTCTCATAATTTATGATCATGTTTCCAACCTCATTGTCGCCATAGAAGCGCCATTCATACAATAACAATTGGAATAAGGAAGTGTTCCTGGTCCTTGAGATTAATCTGTGACATTCTCAAGTCTCAAAACTAATCAATTGGTAAGAAAGGAAAATAACACCCTTAAGGGACCCATGCTGGGTTGTCCGAGGTAAACATTTCAGGAATTACCGTATGGAATGCTCAACCTGTATATTATCTAATCCGAGTCTTCTCTGATGTTATTGTTATACGCTCTATGATATTTTGATTTTTCGCTATTTACAAATAGCGATAAAGCAAAATATCAAAGAGCGCATTTACATCAGAGAAGACTCGGATTAGTATAGATCTAGCTATATGATTTCTGTCCAAGGAAATTTCAAATTAATAGCTGACCCGTCCTTTATATCTATAGTTACATAAATTATGGGAAACTGGACGGCTAAAATTCCTTTCTTTCTGCTCCTAGATAATGCAATGCACCACACAACACACAACACTCTGTCTCTATGTTGTTCTGATCCTTGAAAACGTTCGCATTGGTCGCATTTCTGAAAAATCCCCATCTCTAGTGGCATACGAAAAATCGTTGTTATGTTTCCGGAAATATTTTTAGGACAGAAATCCAATGACCACGGGTCCTAAGGAATATGCTTCTAGGAAGCTAAGCACCACATCCCCCTAAATTTGGTCAAAATTAAAAAAGGCTGAATTTTCCTAATTTTACACTGAAATTTCAGTGTTCAAGAAAATCTAATTTAGCTCCCCCCCCCCAAAAAAAAAATAAATAAATAAATAAATAATTAATTAATTTTCAGACACTTAAGCTTAAACGTGGAAAAGAACCAGTGATTCCTTGAACGCGAACGATCTTTTAAAAATCAGCTGATAAAAAAGTCATGGACAACCAACGAAAATTTTGATGGATGTTAATTAAGACGGTATTTGTGTAACATAGAAACAAAATATTAAGGCAAAATGAGGTATTTCAAAACGAAAAAAAAAAAAATAATAATAATAATGATAAAAAGGATTATCCTATCTGCTACCCACGTGTATGACAAAATAGTATTAATAAAGATAAGATTGTGTTCATATTGTTAAACAAACAAAACAAATAAAAAAATGTTTAAAAAAACACCAGAGAAAAGAGGAATTGATGATCATCAACATCATTTTTCCTTGTCTAAATGTTTTCCCAAGTACGTTCTCTTAAGGACTTGAATACCAGGTCAGGTTTGGTAAAGGGTTAAGACCTGATGTTAAGAGGATAGTGAAATAAGGAAGTTTATTTTCCAATCTTTTCCCTAATTATCATTCAATCAACGGCTTAACCCTTTCCCAAAAGACAAAAGTTTAGGGTGATCTAATTTGAAAGCTGCTGCAGACGACAAAATTTATGATAATAGAGACATGATTTGTGTAAAATATGGCACAGCAAATATTGAGACAAAAGGAGAAATCGCTGGTTATCAACAGTTTCTTCTTTTGTTTCAATGTTTTCCCAAGCCTGTTCTATTAGGGAGTCAAAACCAGTTCTTGTTTGGGAAAGGGTTAAGTGAAGTTTAATCCTTTCCCAAACAAGACGCTGAAAAAGCATGAGCATTATTGAATTTAAGAACAAAATGCTGAAGGTCAAATTGCATGAAACAGATAGATATCATTGAAAGGAAGTTGCATACCAAATTTGAGCTTTGTATGTCAAATACTTTTGGAGAAAAGGCCATGGTTAAGTTTTCGGACAGACGGACGGACGGACGAACAGACGGACGGACTTTCTCCTTTTGTCTCAATATATTTTGCTACACTACGTCGGCTATATAAACAAACTTCATGTCTCATTAACACTCATTTGTCGTCTGCAGCAAACATTCAAATTGAACCAACGTAGAACTTTGCCATTTTACTAGATCTAATACGAGTAATTCCAAATCAGATTGCTCGCAATAGCGAACAGTTTTCGCGCGCTCGAGTGCAAAAAATAGATTTCTGATGGGAATACCCCCAACAACGTTTGCCGGGTACCAGTCTAATATTTTGTTTATCGGTCACGAATCGGACATTTTTTTCGTAACAGTGTTAGCGAAAAATTATTGTTTTCAAGCGAGATATTAGTCGATCATAGATAATGCAGACGGGAACTAAAACTACGAAACATTGCGCATATGCAACATGCCACATTGCTTCCAGATACGGAGACAGACCAGAAATGACAAACGTTTTTTCTTGAGATTCCTCAACAGCTTAACCAGAAAAACATCGAAAAGTCTGAAAGTAAAGTAGCTATGATCTTGAAACTTCTCGGGTAGATAGATCTCACCAAGGATAAGTGCAACGTACAAGGAGCATAACTCTACCTTTGCTATTTTGTGAGTTATTGCCCTTTGTTGTAGTGAAAGCCTGTGGAGGTATCAAATCACATTCAGCGACAAATTCTAGCTTTTTTTCTATATTAGCCCTTTTCCAAACAAGACCGGTTTTGACTTCCCCAATAGAAAATTCTTGGGAAAACATTGAGGCAAAAGAAGAAAATGATGATCGACCAAATTGAAAAGGCCTACACAGCAGACAAAATCGATGTGAATAACTTCTTTGGATATTGATGATCATTCTTCTTTTGCCTCAATATTTTCTCTGAGATAAAACTCTAAAAGTATTCATATCCGTTTTGTCATCATCACTTTTTTCAATTTGGCCCAACATGACATTTTGTCGTTTTGGAAAGGGTAAGTGAGTACGCACGAGCGGCACGACGAAGCCAAGACAGGACAGTATGTGTAAACATTACTTGTCAACTGCTTATTTCATAGTTACTGATCTTAAAAAGTACACGACAGTGCAGCAACCTTCTCAACTCTGAATAAGAATGTTTCTCAACAAATGATTACGGCCATCGAGCTCTTAGAATGCCATCTTCGGCAAGTTGAACGTGGAAAAAACTTCGCGAGATTCACAGCCATATTTGTACGATAATGGATTCCCAATCTATTTTTAGACCAGTGAGGCGTGACGATGACGTATTTGTTTCACGAAAAAAACGAACGCTATTTGCTAATCTTTGACGTGTGATTATTGATTAATGGTATCTTTAATAGATTAACATTGTGTAAGAATTATTTTTCTTCAAGGGTCATTTGAAAAGATTTTTATCGTGATATAGGCCTTCGTGTTTGTCTGCGTGCGAGGGGATATCAAAATGTTTTGAGTATTGGGTACTTAGCCTACAGATAGTAGAATACCGAGCGCTGCTTTTCAACAAAAAGCTCGTAACGGCAGCTTCAAATAAGCTGCATATAGGCTATTTACGAGGTTTTCGTTGGAAAGTGACAATACTTTTAGAACTGCAATACAAGTATATGTAGGGATGTTTTTGGATACAGATTGTACACAGAAACATATAGCTCTAGGATGTTATGATTTAGTCACAATAAGTCAAAAAGCTCTGGAATTGACCATACCTGGAAAGCTACAAGTAGGCCTAAGAAGGGGTGGTGGCTTTTCAAAACGATATGCTTCATTTAAATATTCATTAAACCCGCCGAGACGATTCAAATGAGAACCAACAACAAAGGGTTTGCGTTTGAAATAATAATGTTAGAATGTCTTTGTCACATCATATCTCTTGCTCTGTCCTAACCCTTAAATAATGGCAAAATGAACACTATTGAGAACAGAGAACTGTGATTGGTATATGTATTCTAGCCATAGAGGCCAATATAAGTATTCCAAACAGGCTGAAGAACAACTGCTGCTGTCGGCTGGTTAAAACTAGTTCGAATACCTGTGTTGACTTGGAAAGTCGAGTAACTTGAAAAATAAAACATAATAATAATTATTCAATCCAAATATCTCGCTATTTCTATGAAAGACTCAAGACTTTAAAAGACCCATTGTAGATATATACAATAAGAAATAAGTTAGCTGTAAAGTGTTCTGAATTGCCATATCCTTGTCACAACAGTTATTTAAAGTCATTTTGTCGGTGGGGAGTCAAAACCTCGTAACTACAGCTTATTCAAGCTGTAGTTACGAGGTTTTGACTCCCCACCAACGATTAATTTTGTGTAGTGTTGAATGTTGATCGTATTGCCTAAATAATACAAATGTACATAGCTATGGACTTAAATCACGATAACTAAAATGTAAGTTTTCTTTTTCAACATTTATTTTCTTACACTCTTTTTTTGCAGATTCACGGCGTGGAATCACGTGACACTACTTTTCGATATTTTTTTTTTTAATTATTCTATTGATATATACCTGATTTTGGGTAAACATGTAGCAGAGAAGGCGGGGAAACGCCAGAAATTTTCTTAATAGGGAACGATTTTATCCAGTCAACAGTGACGTAATTTCGGACAAACAAATAGTATATCGTGGGCGTTGTTATAAAATCTCGTAACTACGGCTTGACTCAAGCCGTAGTAACGATATATCATAACAACACCGACGGTTTATCAAAACATAACGGGAAACCCGGTCTATTTTCAGCACAAAATTCATTGCTATGCAAAGGATCTTTCAGAAATTAATTGATAAAAAGTTATTGGCTTTTTTTTTTCCATCGGGGAAACTAAAATGACTTGTTTCCACCAGGGAAACTAATATGTAAGACTTTTTTATAGCCTACTTCTTTTCATATATTATGTTTCTGTGTTAGGTGTACTTGAATTTCGTATTTTTGTAGTTTTCATCAGCTTTTACTTTGGTGCAATCAAAGCTTGGTGTTCATTTTACATTGAATATTGACAAACTTTGATATAAAAATGTTATCGCTTTCGGCGTTGATGTAAACGTAATTCGAATTCTTTTCTTTATTTCCTTTCTGATATCGATGTTTCCCTTGTTCACGATATCTAACACTTTCCCAAACAGCTACATTTAGACAAAATCGTTCTAATTTCGCAAAATGATAATTATATTCTCATACACATAAACAGGCTGATTCATAAAAGCTAGCATGAATATTGAAACAACATGAAAAAATGCTGGTTATCAGCATTTTCCTCTTTTATCTCAATGTTTTCACATAATTTTCAGCCTACGTCTGGATAAAGATTAAAGCCGATTAGCGGATGATAAATTCGGAAATGTACAATTCGGTCTTCCTGGTCTTAACCCTTTTCCACCCAATGATGCCTTTTGAAGCTCCAAAAGATAAAGGCGTTAGAAAACATCGTGGAAAATGAAGAAATTGCTTGTGACAAGCAATTTCGTCACTCCCCACAATCTATTCTACCCCGAAAGACAATAACTGTACAATTTCATTCTATTGAAATTGTCATCAGCAACATTATTTGAATTTGAACCACACTAAATTTTTGTCGTTTGGTAATGAGCTAATCAGTACAATGATAATTCATTAGTTTGACTCTTTCCTCAAAATACAAAATGTTAGACATTCTCAATTTTGAACTGAGCTACAGACGACAAAATACTGCATTGTAAGAGAAGAAAATGTGTATTTCATATTATGGAAATATTGAAAGAAAAGGAGAAAATGCCGGATTTTCTTTTTAGCCTCTCGATCATTTATGAGCGTCCTCCAAATGGAAAACGGCGGTACCATACCGATACGTGGGAAAGAGGAAAGTGTAGATCATCCCTTTTTTCTCGCCTTTCCACATAATTGTGTTTCAAAGACGTTTCCTGCAAAGGTATCAAGACCAATGGTTTATCGGAAAAGGATTACTGAAAGAGACGACATTTCGTTTCAACATGAAGGTAGCCCACCCCTAATGAGATTCTAGCAAAGTCGGAATTTGTCGTGCGACATCGTAAACATCCGTTACGTAGCCTATCCACACTAAAGGCGGATCCAGGATTTTTTTCCGGGGGGGGGGGGGGGTCCAAGCCCAATTGACAACTATATAATTATGTCTTATATAGTGAACATCGTGAGTCGCGATTGAAAACGTTAGATCTACTAACTCTAACCATGGGAAAAACTGACAAATTTGAATTTGCTTTATTTTTTAAAGTCAAAATTTGATTTCTCCATATTTTCTTAGAGGGCCCGTCGAATTTCAGGGGAGGGGGGGGCGGTCCGGACACCCGATCCCCTCTAGATCCGCCTTTGCACACCTATTCGGGCGAAATCGTAAACATCAGTGGTGGAACGTTCCACCGCCAAATGTTTACGATGTCGTCCGAACAATTCCGAAGTCGCGCGAATCTCATTAGGGGTGGACCACCTTGAGTTTGAATTCTTTGAGTGACGGATAATTTTCTCTCTTCAAAACAAACCTGATTTTGACTTTTTACAGACTTAGTCTTGGAAAAGTGTTAGAAAAGACGGAAATACTGATGATCAGCATTAGCTCATTTCTTTCATTGCTTTCAACCCTACACACAGTGTATAATCACGTGATACAACAATTTCAGAAAATTTTCGATAATTTTGTTAATACTGGACCGATTTGAAATGGGTTTGAAGCAGAGAATTATTATTATTATTATTAAACCACATTTATATAGCACCCTTATCATAAATATATGTATGTTCAAAGGTGCTTTACAACATAATTAAGATCAACATAATAATAAAACAAATAGTGGTAAAAATAAACAAAGCATAATTGAAATACAACAATCCGTTAAAACAAAGGATATGATAAGTCAATTGATAAGAATGTGGACAGACATCACGCATTAGATGGACGTGTTGCATTTTTAAAAAAATCAGCTGACAAAAAAAATATTGAAGATCAACCAAAATTTTGGTTGATCTCCAAAAAGTTTTTATCAGTTGATCTTTCGGAAATAAACCAAGTCCAACTTATTACTGGCATTAACCCACCTTGTCTGCTTCAATCCGAATTCAAATTGGTCAAGTTTTAACAAAATTTATTGATAATATTATGAAATTTTGAGTCACGTGATTATCCATCGTGCTATAGCGAACACACTTTTCTCATCTGGATAATCTACTTTAATTTTCACGACGTCGAATCACGTGGCACAACCATTGCAGAAAATCTTCAACAATTTTGTCAATAGGCCTACTAGTCTTGATAGATTTGAAAGTGGGCGTGAAAGATCATCTAAATACATGTATCAGCTTATAAAAAGTTTTTGACGACAAGGTGAGATTTAAATTGGTCGTCAATAACTTTTTATCTGCATTTGTTTTTTTTTTTTTTTAAAAACCTACAACATCCTGGGCCCCGTATTACTAAACATCTTACGATCAAGTTTTTGTGTAAACTGTGTAACAAGACATCTGATTGCACGAGAAATCCGACTGAGCCAATCAGGGCTGTTGTTACAAGTAATTATGCAAAAATCAAACGTACGATCGTTAGTAATACGGACCCCAGGTTTCTGACGTTTTCCCACCTTCTCTGCTCCAATCTGAATTCCAAATGGTCACGCGTAAATAGAGTAAATTAACCTATTGATGACTTTCTGACATTGTTGTCCCACGTGATTTCCCGCCATGATTTTGTTGTCTTCAACACAAATATCTCAAATTTGATTTGTCTAACATTTTTACTTTTGGGGGAGAGGGTTAAGTAATTTAGGTAATTTTAGTTGTTAACAAATTTGTGTATGAATATAGACACCACGTTGAGTCGCTATCCGGTTCACCGAGAATTCTTATTGAATAAAGTCACTGGTGGTGAACTCGGCCAAAGCGAGGGACGTTTTTCGCTACAACTAGGTATAGATATTTTGCGTTTTAATGTGAGTTTAAAGATTTTTAATTCTAATTGCAATTAATTTGGTCTAAAAATACACCGTATTCACGGTTATGTTTTTGACAAACCGTCGGTGTTGTTATAAAATCTCGTAACTACGTCTTTATCTAAGCCGTAGTTACGAGATTTATAACAACACCGACGGAATACATTGTTCGCGAAAAAACGTCCCTCGCTTTGGCAGAGTTCACCACCGGTGAAAGTATTCAATAAGAAAGAGACACACACCAAAATCGCTTAAATTTCCCTTGATCCGGTTCACGTATTTTATAAACCCCGTGTTGGAAATGTTCAACGACCAGGAAGTTAGGAAGTATTGAAGGCTTTGAGCAAAACTACTGTAAATGTATATGATTGTATGTGCACTTAAACCAATAAAGCACTAAGCCTCCAAGTATCTTTGGTTGATTACAAAAATCGCAACTACAGCTTTAACAAACGACAGATAAGGTGTTTTTGAAGCTATGGTGTGGTATACGAATAATTCAGACTAATGAGTCCAAACAATTTCGGTGTCTTGTTGTGAGAGGGGGATATTTTTGAGGATTAAAACTTTGGATGTGAAACTATGTATGTAAACAAACTTTCTCTTTTCCCCTTTTTAAAATCTTTCACAAACGGTTATAATTTATATTCGATATTGAACGGAGGTACAAAAAGTCGGACTCAAAGTATGTATTTATTGATAATTAGTGCAATAAATATTCAAAGACTAGGCAATTAAGAATAAGTTTAAAATACCGATACACAGCATTCTTTGTGGTCCTTAAAAGTAAGCAACGGTCATTAGTCGTGTGGAAAATGATCAAGAAATGGCTTTCATTAATACATTGTAGGCCTGTAACTTTCTACAGAAATAAGGATTACAAAAATGCTTTTTACTACAGGACTAAAAGTAAGTATTAGGCCCTACTTCTAACCTCAAACTTATTTATGGTTGTGTGCATCGCTGATTTTGAATAGCATGGGGTAAAACACAAAAGAACATGGATTACGACACTTTAAAATATGCAGATCAACATGTCGTCGCTTTTCAACGAAAACCTCGTAAACTGCACCTTGTTTAAGCTGCAGTTACGAGGTTTTCGTTGAAAGACAAAGACATTTATGATAAAGTCTACTCATTTAATTCAACTGTGATAAGTAACTAAATTAGTTTAAGAAACATCCTGTGAAAAGTAGCGAGCGGTGGTAGGCAGGGTCTAATCCTTTTCTATGAATGTTTCTTCGTTATAACTTCAGATCCCAATCTGATCAAGATCCTGTTCTCAGTTCTTAGTTTGTGAATTTTTCATAACCTGTATCCGCGTTAAGATATCAGGATGCGTCCTGATCAGACTGTATCAATTAAGGCGCAGAGTAGTCTGGATTAGCATTGTTCTTAAATAAATTTAAATA
This sequence comes from Fragum sueziense, assembly GCA_963680895.1. Classification (NCBI taxonomy): domain Eukaryota; kingdom Metazoa; phylum Mollusca; class Bivalvia; order Cardiida; family Cardiidae; genus Fragum; species Fragum sueziense. The sequence continues at coordinate 16,356,500 of OY804596.1, forward strand.
AATAAATAAATAAATAAATGAATATATGAATGAATATAATCAAATGAAATGAATGGCCGGTTTCCAGATCTTGGCGCAGATGTAGTTCAGAGATCTCGCGTGAAACTGTTTCCTAAATGATTTTTCCCATTTTCCCAATTATTATATATTATCTTTTAACATGTATGCCTCAGTTGAATAACTCGATTACTAACGATGGGAGAAGCTATCATATAAGGTAGTCCACCTCTAATGCATCTTCGCAAGCCAAGGGTTACTACCTCCACTTTGTTCCTTACGAACGTAAGGAACAAAGTGGAGGTAGTAACCCTTGGCTTGCGAAGATGCCTCTAATGAGGTTCGCGCGACATCGCAATAGGTTTTTCCATGCGACGTCGTTAAACCATTATATATGGAGGGGAATATCCGCCAATTCTTCTTACTGCTAAATTACATTAGTATTATGCTACATTAATAGTACTAGGCAAAACAATTGAAGGATATTCAAATTCTACAGCTATTTTAGAAACTTTGATAAAATATTATATAAAAACCTAATGCTTTTTATTATAACATACATTCGCTCTCATATTTTATGCTGCCATATCGAGTTATGCTTCACTGGTCATGCCAAAATGGGACAACTTACCACACAGGGGTCAACTACCAAACTTACCGTGTTATTTACGTGAGGTTTTTCACGTAATTGCGTACTCTGAGTTGCTTCATTGAGTAAATTAAAACGTACTTGCCTATAATCAATTCATTAAAAAGGATTGAACGTTAATGACTGACAGATCTGCAGCGCTGGCAGGCCGTTGGTCAATTGAACTTACGGAAACGTCAGGTTGACGTCGCTCGTAGATTTTGAATTTTGCAATGGGTTTTTAGTTGATTACACAAGCGGTATCATTGGGCAGTCGTAATTATGAAACGGTGTGACAGGGGGCGTAAGTAAACGACGTCTTTGGCTGATGACAGTTACATTCTCAAGAACTCGTTACGTTCTAGGACTCCAAAGCTTTCCAAAATTACTCCAGAGTCTAACAGATGTTCGAGGGATAAGCCTTAGAGTTCAGTCTGTGATAAACGGATTAAATAATCATGGGCATTAATGCCAGTAGGCCGTTGACAGCTAACGCTTTGACGTCACGTCAGTTATTGCTTAACTTTGTAAAAACGGCGTTTATGTTTAATTCGATTCTTCATAAATCCCTTATTATTTATCGCACGCTAACAAAATTTATATTGGATAGAAAGAAAGAAATACTGGCATTGTAAATATGTTTTCATATTTTTCAAATATTCAATTATTTTTTATTTATCGCACGCTGAACATCCAGCGACGTCGCATTTTTCGCCGGTGATTTGTAACACATTATCGCGACAATTTATACGTAAATTGCTCTGTTTTCGTCTGTTTCGGGAGAATCTGTGTGAAAAAAGTACCAAACGATGTAAAAATATCTTCTCTTCATAGTTGTTCACGTGCGAGAGAAGATTCAACATTAGTTTTCAAAATATAATCAAAGTTAGTATACTCGATAGTGGCGTGATTTTTGTATTTAAAATTATACAGTCGGAAAATTTTCAAAAATATGTTTTCTGTGATGCATTTAAATAAGAAACTGTTTACACTAAGAAAAAGTACATTAGACACCAATCGAATCGATTTATTAGTCATTGATATCAAATCAGAGAAAGCGCCATTTCTAATCTTTTTAAAATGTCTAACCATGATGTCACACTTGCGAAAAATGCCTAAAATCTAGCAATGTACGCTACTTCTCTATATGTTCATGGGTATAATAATGAAAATTCTAATGAAAAGGTGTTAATTTTCCAAAAGTACATATGTTGACGCTTATAAAAATGTATAATTTGTCATATTTTGAAACAGTTTTATTCTTGTCATTGCAAATTCAAAATGTCTAACCGTTTTGTCACACGACGTTTGACGTTCACCGGTATTTACGTAACGCTTCATAAGAGCTCGTAGTTATACCGATAGTATGGAAATAATTTAGCATACATTCTAAATAGTATCAAACGATTTATATCTTTGTGACCTACATTAAAAGTGCATTATTTCTGTTAACTTTATAGTGTTTTCTGTAGCAAATGTTCGTTTTATTTGGAAGAAAGAGGGCTAAAGAAGCACCAATAAAAACGACGTTTTCGGTGTTGAAAAAGGCAAATAACTTTAGAAAACAGTGTATCTTTTTTATATAGGCTGTTGGATTTCAATGAAATTTCCACAATACAAAGATATAATTATTCTAAAACACATTTCATAATGTTTTGCTTATTCGCGGTTTAAATTACAATATTGGAGTCATAAAGCAATCCGCCGGTAACAGGTATTTTTGCGTCATGATGACGTTTATGGCGGAGAGAAAGTGTGCTATAAATTGACTTCGTATCGCGTATAAGTATAATAACACATCAGAAACCAAAACATCTATATACATGTACACAATGCATCTTATTAATTAATTGTTGATAGTTATTTCATTTATCTTTAAAGTTAGGTAAAGTAAGTATGAGTATCTATTACTGCTACATTGTACTAGTAATAATATATTTGTCATAATTATTTCAAACGTTCAATGCTAATAAGTTGAACCGCGTATATTGCCGAATCTAATGGAAATTTGTTAAAACTTTTCCATGTCAAATTTTTCCTCATACATCGAGTAACAAACTTGCAGATTACTGGGAAAATAATTTCCTGCAAACGCAAACGGCGAAAGCTGACAATGCCTAAAAAAAGAGGACGTTCCAGAAAAAAGGAAATATCGCGTTGTCAAGTCTAAAAGCGAGAAAGTGTATCTTCAATCATGTGCTACATTATCAACATAAACTATCTTGAAAATGGTGTGTTAGTTCTTACCGAAGAGGAACACGCGCGAAACAGTTGTAAGATACTTTCAGTGCCATTTCTTACCTTAAAGATTTTTGTAAAATATTATGTGATTAACTTAATTATGCTAAAATGGCACACGTTTACTATGAACTGGTAATACATAATAAACTCATTGAATGATTTGGTCTCTTTTAGATCAATAAGCCTCAAACATGTACATAAGGGCCTACACACTTAATTACAAGTCTTTACTACTACATTTTCGTAACACGTATTATTTAACGCAATTTGAGAGTAACGCGCGACGTTGAGACGTTAAAATAACGCCGACGTCATGTTACAAAAAGTTAAGCAATAACTGACGCAACGTCTTTGACATGACGACACTGACGCATGGACCAGAACCCATTTGAGATGGAACCAGCAGCACCGGAGTACAGTGCTCATCACCAACCAAAGTTGGTTTCGGCGTCGCATGTTGACAGCAGAATTCGTGTTTTTCTCGATATAAGAACGAGAGATAACACGGATGCAATATACCCACATGTGACGCATATGGTGACGTGAGCGTTATGGAGTTGACGGGAATCTTACGTTATCTAGAGACAAACTTTTTCTTGCTAAATGACACTGACTAACCAACATTACATTAACCACGTGATTGGCTCACATCCTTTAACTTTTAAACAGGAAAATAGAGATGAACACGCGTTCATTGACGCCAACGTAAACTCATTCGGTGTCATAATTGTAAAACACCACCTTAAACAGATTTGGTTTCAATCCAAGGATCTGCCATCCTGCTCACAGAACCTTTATCCAATCGAGCATGATTGAAACACGTTGGATAGACGTCTACGTCAACGACAACAACAACCGATCAACCCGGCTTATTCCAACGTGGACGTATTCGGAAATGGAATACTGTACCGCAACATGTGGTAATTCAATCTGCGATGAATTTGCGAGGTACTGATAAGACTTGAGTCGACTTCCAGGGTGAAAATATCCGTTATTTATGACTCGTGACTTTTCGGTTGTAGGGTACCAGCGTTTAAGCGGATATTGTAGGGAAACCGGAAACGATTGCTGTGCTTTATGTTTTTGATTTTCAAGATTAGACATATTGATATGAAGTAATTTGTAGATTTTTATTCGAATATATGCCTTTGTTAATTTTTACAAATAGTACAATTTAAATATCCTTCAATTGTTTTGCTTAGTATAGTTCAATTCTATTTTCTGCAAGTGCATTCGTAGGCCTACTAGTGCCAAATGTGTACTTCATACTTCCAATTTTTGACGGTCAAACCTAAGAAAGGTGTAATCAAAACTGTAAGTAAGCAGTATTAATTACTACGTATGCACTTGAAATGCAAAATTAAGATATTTGAAGTATGTTAGTAAGTACTAAACAGACACTTAGTAAGATGCATTTATAAGAACGAGTTGTCTGTCATCATTAGTAATGTATGTGCTGGTTACCGGCTACTAACTTCTAGCGCAAATTATTAATGAAGGGAGATCACTCCAGTACACACATCATTCACTTCGAGATTTTCCGTAAGAATGTGGTCTTGGTTTCAATGGGGATAGACATAAAAATGGAGATAGCCTATTACTTCCCTTTATATCTCTTTTATAAAAAAAATAAAACATCTACTCCTTTTATCGGATAAATAATCAAGCAACTGATTTTCTCTCTGACCCTCGAGGTGTCAACATCGCGTGTCTTTTATCAGATAAACCCTTACCTGTAAAGGATTAAATAATATTTAATAGCAAACTGTAAAATTGGAATTAAATACATCTTTAAAGCAATACATTTGTAATTGATTAAAATAAAAGTGATATAAATTAAGTGTCTTACAAAAGTGAAAAAAAAACTATATTAAAAAGTGATTGAGTGTGAAAGTGATAATTGGATTAAAGGATAATCTACAGAACCTGTCCAGGTGTTGAGAATCCATAAATCGGTTTGATTTCATTATCACCCACACTAACTCATTTAACTCTGTTCAAACCTTTTCTAAAAACTAAAATTCACTAGTTCATATTCCTCTTGCCACATTGATAGAATAAGATTGAACATGAATAATTTGGACCTAACACCAATCACTCCCAATCAGAGAAAGGACAAGCGACCTTTCTCTGAGGTGGCAAACTCCTCGTCATCATCTTGTGGATCCCCTGACGCCAAGCAACTGCTGGTGGATACATCCACGGACTCCGTAGAAAGTACAGACTCTGCGGAAGGCCTGGCTTTGTACCTAGGGCGTAAACTTCCAATTACGCTTACCAGTACCCCCGAGAGTCAGGCAGTTGGGGACCCACAGGATGATGGTTCGGGCTGGACAACTGTTACAGGAAATAGTCAGCCAAAAGCCCCACATGTAAATAAGGCCCCAATTTGGATTACTATTACTATACTTGTAGTTGGGTCGATGGGGTCCCAAATTGGAAAAATGGGCGAATTGATTGGAGCTCTATTGAGCGAGTTTGGAAATGAACACATTAAGATATTGACTAACATCAACAATGTAAAACATAGTGTCAAAATAAGGATAAGAGAAGACATGGTCCCAAGACTAAAAAACTTTAAATTTGGAAAATTTGATCTAAACCTGGTATTTGACAAACCTATATTAGCAAGGGGTATTGTTGAGATCAATGACAAAACGCAATTTCAGATGGTTGAACAGAATATAAGAAAATCTGAGGGAGTTTCTAAGGTCGCTAAAGGCCGTAATGACAAAACCTTAATTGTAACTTTTGCATCACAAAACTGTCCTGTAAAGGTAGCTGGTCACCAAATCTCTCCAGCTCTAAGGTCAATCTATCGGTGCAATAAATGCCAAGGGTTTGGTCACATGGCCAGTATATGCTACAATCAGGTTAAATGTCCTCACTGTGCTGGTGACCATACTCATGAACAGTGTAAAAATGACACAAAGAAATGTGCAAACTGTTCAGGGCAACACAGTGCTGCATATAAAGGATGTCCTGCATTCTTGAAATACTCAAACAGAATCACAAATTTAAACTCTAAAACGGTCAACGATTTCACAAATAAATGTAAAACAGCGGGGATCGATCTACCAAAGACGCTAAATGTCCTTAAACCAGCTAAGGAAATCAAAGAAACTGATTTGAGAGAAGTAGCAAAATCTTTAGTAGGAAAAACCGAAGACGAGATACTGAAAATACTGAAAACAAAATTCTACAACAAGAATGAAACCACTGAAAATAAGGAGAGAACAGACAGTGGACACACTGTTAATTCAAAGAAAAATCAACAGGGTGCCCAATCAAAGCAATTTAATACAAATAAGTATAAAACTGGACCTCCTTCTCAACGCAGCCAAAATGTTAGATACAACCCACGTTTCAGGGAACAAGTACCTCCCCCGCACTTAAACAGATGCCCACAAAGGCCATATGGTGCCAATGCCGCATTTTACCCCCCACATTATGGACAGCATGTGGCTGTTCCCGAGCGCAATAAACCTAATTACCATCCTGGCTGGTTTGGTCGCAGACGATAAACCAAATGAAATTAAATAAATTATGAAAATCATTTAACATAATTTAGATTTTGATAATGGCGGCGGAAAACAGTACCCTAATTAAGAAACACAGTCTCGCCGTCATGTCCTGGAATGCCAGATCAATTAAGGGAAAAACAAGTCTTAAAATGAATGAGCTACAACACTTTTTAAACAATAGCAAAGATTCTGCAGATGTTATATGCATTCAAGAAACGTGGTACAATGAAACTGACAAACCATATAACCTAAAAGGTTACCAAAAACCATTAAATAAAACTAGAAAAAATACAGTTGGAGGTGGATTATGTATTTATGTAAAAAACGGAATTCAGTTCACTGAAAAAAGTTCAAATTTCACACCAAAATTAGAACTATGTGCAATTACGATCTATGGGCAAACTAATAATATAGACATCTATAATGTACATGTAATAGACAAAAAAGAAATAACTCGCCATAATTTACCAAAGTTGTTCCAAAATTTAAACAATAATACTATAATAGTGGGAGATTTTAATCTTAAACACTTAAACTGGAATCCCCCGGGGGATTACAGGCATGACGGTGAGGCTGAAACTTTATTAGATTTTTTATCTGAAAATGAATTAAACGTTTTAAATGATGGTCAGGTCACCAGAATGGCTGCCGATGGAAATCAAAGCAGTGCTCTAGACTTGGGCATAATATCGTCAAAATTACAGCCTAATAGTGATTTCAGTGTTATTGATAACTCCTTTGGTAGTGACCATCTACCGATAATAATTCAAATTAATTTCAAAACACAATCTTATGATAAAACCAAACAGCCACGGTGGAATGTAAATAAGGCAACTGAAAAGGATTGGGAAAAATTCAAAAGCCAATGTAATTTAGAATTCCAAGACGAAATAGAAGAAAATGATATTCAATTACACTTTGAAAAATACTATGAAAAACTTAAACATGCCCTTGACAAAACAATCCCAAAATCAAACCCTAAAGCAAACAAAAGAAATAATGTACCCTGGTGGACAGAAGAATGTTCGCAAGCCATAAAGAAAAGAGAAAATCTTAGAAAAAAGGTGCGTAAAAGTAAAAACCCAACAATCAAGGATCTATATAGTCAAGCTAGGAGGGAAGCTGTAAACACCCTACGCAATGCAAAATTGAAAGCATGGCAGACCTTTTGCTCAACACTTAATGAAAGGACAAATTCAAAGGAAGTTTGGGATTTTATCAAAAGAATAAAAGGTGTCTCACCACAGACTAACCCACCATTTAAAGTAGATGATGAAATTATTACAGACCCAGCAAAAAAAGCATCAAAGTTGGTTAACCACTATGAAAGAGTAAGCAGTAATGAAGGCTTTGACCCTGCTTTTCTTGATAAAAAAGCAGCAGCAGACTTAGAATTAAAACATCATGACCCTATAAAAGAAACTGAGGAGGGTCAAAATTTGTCATTTAACACCGACTTCACTATGCATGAATTGGATCAGGCCTTGAGTAACTGTCAAAACGGTGCTCCAGGTGATGATGGAATTCATTACTCAGTACTAAGAAACTTATCGCATACTGCCAAAACAAAACTGCTGCAACTATTCAACAAGTCTTGGGATACAGGCAAAACACCGGACTCGTGGCATGAAGCAACAATAATACCCTTACTTAAACCGAACAAACCGAATACTGACCCTGCTTCGTATAGGCCTATTTCACTAACCAGTACATTCACAAAGCTCATGCAAAAAATGATCAAACCCAGGCTTTGTAACTATTTAGAGAAAAATAACTTGATTTCTAAATACCAATCAGGCTGTCGGTCAGGTCACTCATGTGACGATAACTTAAGCAGGTTAGAATCTGACATCCGACGTGCACAGACAAATAAACACTTTCTTCTTGGCGTTTTCTTGGATTTAACCGCAGCTTTTGATAAACTATGGAATTCTGGAGCAATACTGTACCTTAAAAAGATAGGGATAAGAGGGAAACTATTAAACTGGATCAAAGATTTTCTAGAGAATAGAAAAATCAAAGTGAAATATCAAGGATATATATCGGAAACTGTAGAAACTATAAACGGATGCCCACAAGGTAGCGTTTTATCACCAATAATATTCTCTCTCATAATGAACTCATTAAGAGACTCAATTGACAATCACAACCAAGAGGAAGACAATATCCTTGATAATGTGCAATTATCTCAATTTGTCGATGACAGTGCGACATGGACAGAATCTAAATGCCCAAAATTAGCTGTGAAAAAAGCACAAAAAGCGCTCAATTCCATAGATAATTGGAGCAAGCAAAACGGATTTCGTATAAATCCAATCAAGACACAGGTTGTAATGTTTCAACTTAAATCCCGAAAATCACCCCCAGAACAAGATCCAAATTTCCCACGTTTAAAATTAGGTGACAGTGTTCTGGAATATAGCCAGTCGGCCACATTCCTTGGGCTAACCTTTGATAAGTACCTGACCTGGGAGGAACATATCAATAATATCATTAAAAGAACAGAAAAAGACATCAATCTTTTAAGGTCGATAAAAGGATTTAACTGGGGGACTGATAAAAAATCTCTATACAACATTTACCAAAGTTTGATTAAATCGAAGATTAATTACGGTTCAGTTGCTTACAATTCTGCCAACAACAGCGTCCTGGATAAACTACAGAAAATTCAGAATAAAGCCCTACGCATTGTAACAAACTGTCCGAAATACACACCAATCTCCCCTTTGATAGCAGAATGTGGTGACCTGCCTCTTGATCTTCAGAGAGAAATGAATATGTTAAAATATTGGGCAAGATCCATAGGGCATGGGGAGAACCTACCCATCAATGAAAAGATTGAACCTGACCCTGTATTCATACTAAATTCAAAGAAAGTTCGGTCTGTGAAAAATCCCTATTCGCAAGAAATTCAAAAATTAACTGCCAAATATGACTTGAGAAAATCAGATATTGCAAAACCCTGTCATGAAGACGCGTTCGGGATACAAAAACCTAAAATTGACCTTGAATTAACAAGCCAAATTTCAAAGAAGGAAAACGCAGACCTCCTTCTACACAAATCCAATGAACACATATCAAAATATGCACATTCTACTAAAATTTACACAGATGGCAGCAAAGACCCTGAAAAACAACAAGCAGGAGCTGGTATAGTTATTTTCAGTGAAAATAATACCGTCTTAATGAATAAAGGGATGAAAATTGACTATCGGGTTTCGATTTATACATGTGAGATATTAGCTATCGACTATGCTGTTGATTGGCTCACAAAAAGAGACAGGAAAGAGTTCAAATCCTCAAATATAACCATACTCACAGATTCATTGAGTACATTGCAATCAATTCAGTCAGGACGATCCCATACAAGACCCGAAATTTTGTCCAACATTCTACAAAATACCCAGTTGTTAAATGAAAAAGGTTTAGACATCACGTTAGTTTGGATACCCAGTCATGTGGGCATTATTGGAAATGAGATAGCAGATCACACTGCTAAGAAAGGGTCCATATCAGGGGATTGTATCGAAATCAAAATGAGTATAAAAGAAACGTACGGAATAATAGAACAAAAGATCAAAAATGAATTTAGGCATAAAGACCTTACTAGGTATAAGTATTATGATCGTCCATCTAAAATTTCAGTTTACAGTGAAAACAAGGTATATGACACAGTATATACAAAGTTAAGGTTAGGAGTTAGTCGTCTTGGAGGTGAAAGGTTTCCCAAAACCAGTTGTGAAAATTGTAATGAAGTACAAAGCTTTGAACATGTTTTCTTTGTTTGTCCATTGTACAAAGAAGAAAGACAACGCTTTAAGAATGAAATATTACAGTTAGATATTCCAGTTGTAAATCGCAAGTCTCTACTATTCCCTGAGAGTAAAACAGCTCTTCATACCAGAAACGCAGTTTTCAAATATCTGTCAGAAATAAAACTGATAGATCAGCTTTAACTCATTTCCACACAACCATGCTTTTAGTTTTTGACACCGCCTTGACCCTTTCCTCAAAAGCAAACTTTTCAGATAGCACAAAATAAAATTAAACTAGAATAAAAAACACAGCATGAAAAATTGAGACAAACAGATAAGCTGCTGGTGATAGGCAGATTCTTTTTTGTCTCAATGTTTTCCCAAATCTTAATTTTAAGGAATGTCGAAATCAGGTCTTCTTTTGGGAAAGGGTCAAGAGAAAGGAATTATAACATTATGTTAAATCAGACAATTGCCCGGTACTGATAAAAATAAATAGATAAATAATCAAGCGATTCTCTTCATTTTCCATGTTTTTTTCTCTTATAAAATACCATAATATTTAAATTTTGAGCAATTCGAAGTTAAAGTTAACACTTTCTTACGATTTCGGCTAGCCTATAGCAATGTTGTCTGGTAATGAGTTAAAGTCGCAATTTTCTAGCATTTATAGGACCGCTAACATGCCACACTGTTTTAGGCGGGTGGTTTAAACATAAAGTCAGAATTTAGTTACTTCTTCATACAAAATAGGCTACTTAACGAGACGCTAGCAATCTTGAGATGTCCAAAAGGGCCAACAAAACGACACCACAAACAAACTATTTGAGGAAATAAAGCACTATCCAAATCATTCCCACTATTTGACCACACTGACTAAAGCAGGTGGTCAAAGGGAAAAAAACAGAAGGCACGCATACGGCTGCTTCTGGTATAAAAATAGAATAAATACTAAAATAAATGTATCAATACCAGAGAATGGGATAGAAGGTCAGAATTTGTCTGCTTCTAAAGAACAACAATAATAAACTCAGGTATGATATTAAAAGGATAGTTGCAAATGGCCATTTCTGTACTGTAATAAAAGCAATAAATAAACCCCTTAAGTATAAAGAAGGTCAGAATTTGTCTGCTTCTTTAACAAAATACAGTCAGAAAAAGGCCATTCTTACACTAAAAATAAATACAATACTAAAATGAAAATTGAACCTCCCAAATGGCAAAAAATGGACTGCTCCATTCGAAAGCTGCAGGGGAAACAGTGAGGCAAAGGGATGAAATGTTAATTATTAGCATTTCCTTATTTTGTCTCTATGTTTCTCAAATTAATTCCGTTAGAGACGCCAAAAACCAGATTTTATTTGGAAAGTGACTCAAATACAACCTTTGAATAAAACCAGATAAAAATAAATGGCAACTTCTACGCTAAAATGGACGCAATTCTAAAACAAAAATCTCAAATAAAACCATGTAATGATATTTGACCATACTGACAAGGGCGGTTGGTCTTACAAAATAAGGTACTGATTAAAAGTTGCTCCACGTATTTAGATAAACTCACTAATAACAATAATAACAATAAGTTAAAAGCATGAAAACGTCCACACTGACTAAAGCGGGTGGAAAATACAAAAGAAGGTCAGTAAAAGGCTGCTTCTTGGAATTGAATATTAATGTATACGAAGTTAAAAATTCTTCAGTATAAAATTATACAACTCACCACACTGACTAAAGCGGGTGGTTAAAATGGAGTAAATTATGGCAAGGGTTAAAGTATGGAAAAAATTATGTCAATCACAGGGTATCTGATAACAATCTACTTCAATAGAATATTCGAGTTGTCTTGGAATGCAAAACATCTGTAGCTTAATTGAGAAGGTAAGCCAAAATAAAGATCAATGACAAATATTGTGATGTAAATAATTACTCTTATCAAATAAACAGAGTGCGGATTAAAGTTGACAAAAAGGGTGATTAATTTGCATATTTACTTTCTTTCTCATTGGATTGAGAAATAAAAACACATGTCTTAATCTCAGCTTGGTATATCCTTTCTTAAATCATGTACAAACAAATAAACAGGAAAATCTTTATAGCTCAATTTCTTCGCAGACTTTATGATTTGAAGGTTTTAACCCTTAGTTTCTAAAAAAAACGCAACTTTAAGAGTTTGAAGCTGCTGCAAACGACAGAGTGCATGTCGGTACACGTGTATAAAGAACATGTGTATAAAATCGTACAAAGAATGTTGAGACGGGGGATAGAATGCTGATACCATTACCTTCCTTTGCCTTAATGATTCCCAAACTTTATTCAATTATGGACACCAGGACCATGTCTTGTTTTAAAAATGGTTTACAAAGAGAGATTTTGAAGACATGGTGGGAAGAGAAGAGATATTTATAACCAGCATTGTCTTTCTCTTCCCACAATGTTATATATATAAATTTCAAATACCTTGGCATCATTTAAGTGTCTGTTGAGAGAAGTGGCTGATGGAGATTTACTAGACTGTGTTAGGCAGCTAGTATGATTGTAAATAACAAGGGCAAAAGAAAGAAAAAAAGGAAACCATTTTTTTCTTTGACATAATGAGATAAAAATGGAATAATATGTGTGGGGGAGGGCACATTAATTTAAAAAAAGGAAAAAAAATAAAAAAAAATAAAATAAATAAAAAAAAAAAAAAAAAAAAAAGAATAAATAATCGATAAAAAAAAAAAGAAAAAAAAAGATTAAATCTAAATAAAAAGAGAAGAAAAAGCCTTATTGTAAATAAAAAGATGAATACATGTTTTACATACAATATAGATATATTTGTACAAAGACAACGCACAGGAAAACTCGAAAATTATAGCAAATAAATCAAACAGCACACACATGATGATAAGGTAAAGAGAACTTTCATTTATAATTTCACCACACCAAAGGCTTATATCAGAGAGAGAAACATCCATCACGAAAAAGATCAATAGAGGCAATCAGCAAAACGGAAAAAGGACAAACTCCGAATTCTGTAACAAACACACTGCGATGATGGGTACAAAGCAAGCTTAAATTAGCATTATGTACCTGTCTATTTGGCTTAAAATTTACATGTTTTGGGAAGACGAATAAGAAAGATCAATCCTCAGAAAGAAATTCAACCCTTTTGGAATGGAAAATTATAATTTAACGGAATGTTGGGTTGCATTCTGGGGTCCGTACCTATTGTGCTTCACGGAGGGACCTTATAATACTACAATCACACACACACACACACACACAATCACTGTATTGTCCAACAAGATTAACCCGGGACATCTGCATATGTAATGACCCTGCTTCGGCAATGTTTTGTTAAGACGCTCAACTAACGGATTTTGCACACGAAAATTAAGTTGTCCCGGGTTAATCTTGTTGGACAATATACTTTTATGCAATCAGTATTATTTCTATAACGCATGTTTAGTTAAAGTGCTTCTGTCCGATTAAAACATTTGGAATTTAAAAGTATTTTTAGACTTATATATAAAAAGTTTGTCGCTTGAGAGAGTGGCCGAGTGGTTAGAGTCGCTGACTCAGGATCACCTGCCCCTCACCTCTGTTGGTTCGAATCCCGCCAGGGACGTATGAACTTTCATGTGAGGAAGCTATCCAGCTGGCTTGCGGAACGTCGGTGGTTCTACCCAGGTGCTCACTTGGGGTCTTCCTCCACCTTTCAAAGCTGGAAACAGGTCAAAAGAAGGGATTTCCTTCCTGGGCACGCCCAGTCTACTACTCGGTCATATGGGCAACCGGCAACCGAGGATAAATAACCTAAAACAAAAAAGAGAGTGTAATACATGATATGGGGCGTCCATGGCCGAGTGGTTAGAGTCGCTTTCTCAGGATCACCTGCCCCTCTCCTCTGTTGGTTCGAACCCCGCCAGGGACGTACGAATTCATGTGAAGAAGCTATCCCGCCGGCTTGCGTAACGTCGGTGGTTCTACCCATGTGCTCACTTGGGGTCTTCCTCCACCATTCAAAGCTGGAAACAGGTCAAAAGAAGGGAGTTCCTTCCTGGGCACGCCCAGTCTACTACTCGGTCACATGGGCAACCGAGGATAAATAACCTAAAAATTGTAAAAAAAATTGAGCCTAGTCTCCTATCTGTTTTGTCTGCCTATGCAAAAGTTGACCAAAGGGGATTTAGTCCTAAGGGAATTATATAGAAAGTGTAATCACAATCTGAATGAATCCAGATAACATAATTTCATAATGTTACATCTGAAGATCGCGCATTAGGGGTCATCTTCTGTGACCTGGGAATTTCCATTTTTTTCTATTTTTACACCAACTAATCAAAACGCTCGTTGCAAACGCAGGTCTGTTGTCCCTGACAACAACACCAAAATGGCTGCGGTCGATAGACACGCGCTTGACACCGAGCAAAGAGCAAAATCCGTTAGTTTTGAGAGCAAAGATATGGCATTTATTAATGAAGTGGCTAGGTTTCGGTATATTTTTGGCACTGTACTAAATGGCAGTTTTGTGCGGTCATTGTGCTAAACCGAAGTAGAGCGGTGTGTAATTTTGAACATAAATAAAATATATATTGACAATTGGTATACAATATCAGCAGTAGTCAGATTGGCTCAGTTGGTAGAGCTGCCGACTTGAAAACCGTAGATTAGAGGATCGAATCTCGCGCCGACTTCATCTTTTTGTCCCCCTATTTTTTATCATCTTTATTACATTTTTCCATACCAAATTATTCTAGAAATTGCAAAAATAGGAAATAAAAATACAATTACCAATTATGTTTTTATATCCGTGATTCCTAGAAATTTTTAGAAAAATATAAAAAACATAGTAGGAACAAATAATGAAGCCAAGGTGGGAGTCGATCCCTGGTCAACAGGTTCTTGAGTCGGACGCTCTACCGACTGAGCTAAATGGGAATCCATTTATTTGTGGAATCAAATTGCCGATATATAGTTTATTGTAGATGGGTAGTCAAAACCTCGTAACTACAGCTTGAAAAATCTGGTGTTACGAAGTTTTGACCCCCCACCGACGTTATACGTTTATAAGTTAACATCGCTTTGTTTCGGGTTGGCGTGATGTGATTATCGTGTTGAACTGTGGCTGTCATGCAGAAGACTATCTGCTTCATAAATGCAATGTTTTTGCTCTCAAAATTAACGTACTTTGGTCTTTGTCTTTGTAGTGAAATCACCACACTGGAGGCGTCCATGGCTACTAGTTATCGTTAGAAACGGAAGTGTAGTGTGCACGGTAGTGCGCATGCCCGTGCGCATGCGAAAAATCTTTCATTTTTTCCAAAGTAAAATCTGATTGGTCCAAAGAAAGGTCACAGAAGATGACCCTCAACGGGTCGTCGTTAGATCCTACTGAGAGATAGGATCTATATTTCAATTAGATTGGTGTAATCAAGTCCCAATATCATAAAATAAATCGATCCTTCCGAGTCGGTATATGATCTGTTTTCACGAGTGGAAGTATACCAATCCCTTAAAACCTACCATTGATGTAGGCTACATAACAGAATATGAATGGAAATTCTTGAGACAAGAGGAAAATGTCGTTAAACCGTATTAACACATTTGCATGAAACTAAAATGTTGGTTGGTCGTTAATAACTATTTCATTTGCTGATTTTTAGATCCTTTTTTAAAATCCCAGGTCTCTGCTTCAGATCTCTGTTGTCTAATCAGTCATATGTTGGCAGTTGAAAAATATCGGGAATGTGTAACGTGATTCCTTGCCGCGTATATACCAGCTTGCATGTCTTTGTTATACATTGAAAACTTAGCAATTCTAAGGTAATCGTTCAAAATGATTAATTATTTTGAAAGCGCCCACGGGTATGGAGCTTGAATCCTGGTGATGCTGGCCTACATGTAGCTATAGGCTTCAAAATCTATATAACCTGGTGCGTTCTTGTGGCATAAGACTAAACTGGGGTTAGAAGGGTCCAAATTACAAAGTCTATCAAGCATTTTCATACTTTTTTCTCCGATTTTTTCAGAAACTTTTCTACATCGGCCACCAAGGCTATAAATTGTTTTTGAATGGTCAAAAGAAATGTGAATTTAGAAGTATTCTGTCCCATGGGCGGATCTAGAGGGGTCGGAGGACTGGGGAACCCCGTGGAATTCGACGGGCCCCTATGAAAAATACCGAGATATCAAATTTTGACTTAAAAAAAAGAAAGAAAATTCAAATTTTTGGGTTTTTTCCCATGGTTAGAGCTGTTAGATCTAGGGTGTTCAATCACGACGAACATTCACTTATAGAATAAAGTTAGCTATATAACACATGTAGGCCTATAGTTGTGATTTTGGCTTGGACCCCCCCCCCCCCCCCCCCCCCCCCCCGAGAAAAAGGCTTTGACGCCCCTGGAAAAAAATATGGATCCGCCCTTGTGTCCATTAACCGTTTTCTCAAACAATTCTTAGTTCTAATGCGTTTAATTATAAAAATGCAGAAATAAACATATAGTCTGCCTACAAAGTCAAAAAATGTGACTTTCGTAGGCATTCTCTGAACACGGGCGACTACCAGGTCCAATGATATCTTCAAGGTATGGTACGTACGGCTTGCCCGGTAGTCGCCTCTAGCAGGCAATATTGGTTGAAATAAACTAGGTCAAAGGTCATTCGGTACATTATTCACACATGCCCCCTAAAAACCCCCATAACTTGCACATTTTTTAAGCTAAAACAATTATTTTGGTACGTAAATAAAGCGGACGATTAGTACTGTTACTTAAAATAACAATATGTAACTTAACGAATTTGTGTATTTGTAAATTTTGATAAATATAGCAAAAAATGGCCAAAAAATCACAAAAATAAGTTTTTTTTCGAAAAGTAAAAAAATCCTAAAAAATACAAACGGCATGTTTGGAAAAATGACATTATACTTAAAAATTGCCTAGACATCTGTTGTTTACTAATATATGTATGCTTACAGAATTAGTCTTTGGCTTACCCTTGTAGCCATAGCTAAAAGTGGGTGGGGTAAATTTTCCAAAAACATACAAAAAACACAAACATTGGTGTAACAATACCAACTTTACATAAATGATAGTCTACGATATTTTTACGATGTTTTATTGGAAATTCTTGTTTTAAAATATTATTTTCATGAGTTTTTATGGCTTTCGATGCATTTTCCTAAAATATAATAAGAATTTTTATCGGCAAAAATATTGCTTTACTAAAACAGCATTAGAACTATATAGCTTATATAAACAACAGAAAGTCAAATCTATGCCTCTTTTGACGAATTCCTGGTCATTAAAAAGTGCAATTAAATAAAACAAGACTCAAAATAAAACAGAAATTAAGCATAATCAGCAGCTGAAAGTAGTCATTTCACTATCTTACGACCATAAAACATTCAAGGTAAGTATACACATGTCTCAACACGTTTCGTTCATTAATTAATAGTGTAGTTTCACTCTGTAAACCGAAGGTTAAATTCCATTATTGCAATTTGGGTGATTACATCTGTCGACCTTACGAGAACATTTGATCATGTGTATAAATTGTAATTAGGAACGGATCATCCCATTCTATGGAAAAATATCACAATCAAAAGTCTGACTGCAGTTCTGGTATGCGATTATGGTATATATAAAGGCCTAAAGTGCCCCTGAAGGTATCAATACATGTATATTCTTAGATATGAACATGATTTCATTAGGAACAAAAGGAGATTCAGTCTTTGGTTATTCCTGATTTTGCAACCAATAACCTTTTAATTGTTTTAGAAATTGAACTTAATATGATTCTGTATGTAGGCCTATCTCTAATTCTGAAAATCACTCAATCTTTAATAAACATCTTACATTATGTTACTGGTGAATATTAGATTATAAAGACACAACGATCGCTTGCTAATTCTTACTATGTTTATCTACAACTAATGGGTTGTGGAGTTGGCGCAAAGGAACTCTTTGTGCATAAATAAGGAAAATCTATGACCCTGTAGTTGCTTTTAGCTATCCTCACGACAATATACCTGACTAACCTCTTGGCATTGACCAACTTATAAAAATAACATAACTAAAAACTCTTCATTCAACAAATGTGTATCTTTAATTTGTATAGGAGTATTGTGTGAATCCGTATGTTAAAAGCTGCAGACATTTTTGGCATCATAACTCAGATCATGTGATTTTTTTTTTCAGAAAATCGAACATGATCGTGTTTTGTTTACTTGAATGGTCAGTATTTGTGAATGCCGAAAAAAATGAAAGTCAAAAATTTGGCTTTTGTATTTCAATAGTGCAGAAATCGCTTTCTTTCATATAAAATTATACTTTAATCCTATGAAAACACATACACAGTCCATTTGCTTGGAAATCTTAATATTTGTCGATGCAAGAGATTCTCAGCATACACGTCCATTTGTGAAGTTTAAGGGCACAAAACCCTGTACTTATTGGTAGAATCAGAGACGCAATTACATTTTTTTTCTGGAAATGCACCATCCTTGGGAAAGAACTTACGAAATGAGCGCGTCCTCTATTCCCTCAACAGCTAGGCTCAACAATAGGCATTGTTTTAGAAGGTCTAAATGATAAAGGCTTGATCGTATCAGTTATTCTTGGATAATTATTTACGTCACATAACTATTATGGTATATTTCATTCGTCAATAGATGCGAAATATATCGTGCATCTTTGGCGTCATCAGTGAAATCGGTAATTGACAAGGATATCCAGATTTTTAAAATCAGGATACCCTTGTCGACTCGCATTGTAACGGGACACGCTGAAGATGGAGAAAAAATTACACAAAGTGTTTGGTATCTAATAATGGGTGGAATACCTCAATCATCTGCTAAATTTGACAACGCTTTTAGGGAGACCTCTTTGTTGAAAGGGTTGGAGTACGCTAAAAATCTAAAATTGCATGGCAGGTAAGAAGCAATTTTATATTGGAGGGGCTGAAACCCCTGTTTCTGAATATTTGGAGGGGCTAAATTTCGTTGTAAAGTAAGGAAAAATCGGCATTTTGGCCATTTTGGGGGGAAGGGGGAGCTAAGCCCCCCTAGCCCCCTGTTCCTACGGGCGTGAACGTAACAATTTACCTCGCCAATCATCTTTATTTATGCATTGAATAAGCTTTTCTGTGTCTAATGAATTGTAGTTGTGCCTCCAGTCTTTCCAATCTGAGGTCTATTAGTGTACAGTAACCCACCAGAATTTATAGGTGGCGAGGCGAAGTAAGTCTAAACGTGTATACAGGCCTATGTATTCTTCGTGTAACCATGTCAATCATTTCCGAACTAGTGATTTTTTTTCTTTTTATACTATCAACGAATTGTTCTAGATTGTTAATATTTATTCAATAAATTTCTTGAAATGTTTTGGGCGCCAAAGTGAATTGTACCAATTTCCCTGGTTATTTGAGTGGGTGGGGTAACTTTTACTCTCATTTTTCAACAGTTTCACCGTGAAAGCAATTGTTTTTAATGTTATTTTCTCAGGTATATACTAATATGATCTATTCAGAGTCAATATCTAGACAAATGAAATGATATCATTTAAATTCCATCAATACTGTTGAAATGCCATGTACACTGTATAAAAGCAAAGATCGTTACAAATATTGACCCCAGCTGACTTTGAGCTGTACCTGCATTTAGAAATATCGACATTTTACTACCAAACGTGATCTTAAATTTTTGCTTAGGGTTTTTGAAATTTTTCAGCGCGTTTGTGTAATTGAAAGCGCAATAATATTTCATATGCAGCATGATTTCCATTTACACAACGTTCAGATTTTGCACATTTTTGGCCCTTTTATACATTTCGCCAAATTTCAATGAATGTGCAAATGAGAAAAGTATCACTAACTATATTTCATATGCAAGATAATTTATTTGGCTTTCATTTAAAACCGTTTTCGTGCATTTAGACATATAATTGACAGTGTTATACGCATTTAAAGGGGGCTTACAATAGTCCCAGCCGAAATTGACAGTGACGTAGGCTGATGTTTACTGTTGCAAAACCAATCGATTAGTCTGATTTGCACCGTTAAAAATACGAACAGAGTTGATTGGTTGTCAAGTAGTAAACATTAGTCTACGTCACTGTAATTTTCGGCTGGTACTATTGTAGGTGTATTTTGCACCCAATGACCTTTGACCTTGTTTTGTTACCTTAATACGGCCGACTGGAGGCGACTACCGGTCTAATCAAATCAGGCAAGCCTTAAACTTTGCAAATATTACATCAAAACTCCATGTTCAAAAAATGCCTACGAAAATGTTTTCTAGCCACTTTTTCGGAATTGGTAGGTAGACTAATAGTTGGAAAAGCAGAATAAGTTTTCTATAATATTCAATGAAAAAGAACATGTAAATATTATGGAAACATTTGGGTATGTCTTATGCTGGTAACCAGCATGTGCATGGGCCTGTTTTATCAAAACATTTAAGACGTATTTTTGACTTATCAATGTCTTAAATATTGCTTATAACATCAATCGCATATTTCAGGTCTTGATTAATTTGCGATACGCGCTTCTTGCCCTAAACTTGTCGTAAGTCATAAGTAGGACAAAAATACGTCTTAAATATTTTGATGAAACTGGCCCCTGGTCCCTCATTTTCTATCTTGTTTAATTGAAACTTCAATATCATTATATCCCTTTCCAAACAGTTCCTTGATACCAAATGTACAAGTAGAGTGTAAACCAATGGGAGAAAAGAAGAAAATGTTGTTAACCAGGCGTATTTCGTTATGTCGAGATGTGACTGTGACTTAAGCTGATTTTCAAGTGACGATGACTTCAGTCTTCTGTCTGGGTTTCGTGATAATTTGGACAATTATAAGCGTCATCGAAGCAAAAACAATGTATCTATGCTTCAGAGGGTTTAATTTTGTGGAAACCCATCACTGAAGCTGAAACTCTGGTGGTGTTTCAAAGGTTTTTACGAGCACTAATCCGGTATATTGCTGGAAAAACGTATTTGGCTCCAGATCTCAGAGTGCTCGATGTTGTAATCCCCGGCTTTTACGAGCACCCTCCCCATTCAGTGAAGTTTGAAAATGCTTTAGGCCCTACCGATATACATGCTGTCGGTGAATTAAAAGAAGCTCTTAATGGAAACTACTAATCTGTTTAAATGTCAGAAACCAAGCATATTAATGCATGTTTCATTCCCTGCGACCAGCGTCATCATTTTGCTGCTTTTTCTTCATAATTATGCAATTCTTTACAGTTAATTATGCATAGTCAAGAGAATCTATGCTGTACAGATGTAAGCATGACTGATTAATCAGTCGTTGTAAGATAAAAAAAAATCGCTTCTTGCATTAGTAACTGATGGTATATGTCGTCGGTGTAAATGCAAAACCTCGTATGTCGATTGGTGCGATTTTCAAAGTACAAATTTGTGTGCACTGTGTAGACGATTCTCGCTGGTTTTGAGATATTTTGACTGATCAGTATTATTGACACACTATTTGTGAACAATATGTCCAAATTTCAAGTAAGACATTTCAGTTTGAGAAAAGTTACTACACTTTTTTCCCTCCTCCTTAAAATTTTCCAAAACCGAGATACGAGGTTTTGCATTTACAACGATGATGTATAATTTCATGTCATCAGATATCGTTTTAAATGATAGTTTATATATATTGTCTTATTAACATTTCTTTTTTCCCCCAAATTTCATAGAAATTATAAATAATAATTCACAAAAATAATATATTGTAAAATTGAATAAATAATTTGCTTAAAGATATCTAATTTTATTTAAATATATGAATATATGAAATAGTATCACTTGGATTAATTCCAGTGATTAAAAAATACGGCAAAAAGATATGTTAAATTATGACGTCATTCGTAACTTCGCTTTAACAGCTTACGGAAACGACCGAAGATATTGGTTCCCCGCAGTTATATGAATATGAATTCTAAATAAATTCGTGCTAATTCGTACTTATGCATTTTGAGTCCTTTTTATATGTGTACAAATGCTTACTGCTTAGTGCTAACTTACACTTTTAATTTCACGTTTCTGTTGTTTGGCGACAAGATATTGGAAGTATGAATTACGCATTTAGCACTATGATGAATACAATTGTAAACAAAAGAAAAAACTACCAATTTAGCAAAATGATAATGTAATTTAGAAGCAAGAAGAATTGGCGGATATTCCCCTCCATAATTATAGGCCTACATAATGTATCCTAATTAATCTATTCGGGCGACCTTGTAAACATATTCGGCCGCGGAACGTTCCACAGCCAAAATTTATGCTTTCGAGGTCGCCTGAATAATTCCGGCGTCGCAATACGATACATTAAATAAGTTAAGAACAATTTCGTCTTTGGGATCACGGAAGAAATTTAAGCAAAAACAGAAATAATAAAATCTGGATGCAACATTTTAGAAAATATGCTGACGAACGACATTTTCTTCGTTTTTTTCTCAATGATTGCCATACTGTATGCGCAGGCTAATCTGGATCATTATTGATATAACATTATGGCATTTTTTTGCCAGATCCTGTCTCATTTATAAATGAGCCAGGCTCTGGAAAAGACGTCCCTTATAGCATTTGAGAACAACATGGTTCCGAATCAGCCTGCGTATACACGCAATCTGACCAGGAATCATGTTGCTCTCGAATGGCTTCCTCGTGGTCTGCAGCAACCATTTTAGAGTAACATGGATGCTGGCTAGACTGCATCTTGACACAGCCTGATATTGAAACCTGGCTATCTCAAATGCTATAGAGGACGTTTTTCCAGATTCCGGCTCAAATATTTTGTAAGCTCGTCTGTTTTTCATATTTGCAGGATGATTGAAGATTCTTACACACATATCATTTTCATTCTATGTTTGGTTGCAACAAGATTTTCTATAATTCGAGGTAAGTAGGTCTACTTAAGAATTCTGAAGTAGACTAAAAAATGAATGACCGATTGAAAACTCCGATTTTATCCATTCTTGTATACATGTACTAAATGATCGTTACAACATAACATTTCATCATTATTTATTGTCTACGAAAACTATACATGTATTTATTTGGCAGCAAGAATTCAAATGAAGGAAGAAGACATGTCAAAGTACAGTTTGCTATGAAATCGAAGACGCTGCAAAATTGCTATCAAGTTGGGTGTATAACATGTCTAAAATGTTCAAAATCCATGGCTTCATTTGATTTTGAGTTAAAGAATGAAAAGTGGGTAGGAATCCAACAGAAGAACAGCATCCTAGTGGCTATTGGGACGAACATAGATCCAGATAATTCTGTATCCGTACATTATAGTCTGATCAAGAACCACACCTTACTCGTACATGTATCACAACTTCATTAGCGCTAGAAATCACAATCATATGTCAAACCAGACCCCACTTAAGTGCAGAAATGTGTGGACTCCTTCAGGAGAGAGTTATTGCTTTAAAAGCCTTTCTGTATATCAACTCAAATGTACGAGTACTGCTCAACGACTATAAAAATCATATTCCGCTCCATGAGTTATACGAACACTCTGCTGTAAGTTATATTGCCCTACATCAAGGTTGACGATGGTCAACATTTTCTCGGTTAATGCAAGTATGTTTGGTGCTACATTTTACTTACATCCACACCCATTTCTAAAACAGCCTAAAATTTTGATTTTTTAAAAAGAAAATGGATTGAATTATATTTCAGGTCAAAGTTTAGCAAGGCATAAGGATGTCACAACGAATCCACCCTCTACCACTGGTAGTCGTGCAGTAGATGGCGATTATACCAGGAATGATCTAACCAAGTGTTCAGACACAGGAAGACCGTTAAACCCGTCACTTACTATCGATATGGGAGAAACTACTGTGTTCAATCGCATTGTAGTGTACGGACAGACAGAAGGCAGATGGTCAAAGCGTAATTTGTTTTATCAACATTTTTTCCCAAATATCTATAGACCGTTCTAATTTGGATGTTAATGTAGAATGGATTAAGGAAAATACCTAGGCAAAAGAACAGCATGCTGATTATCATCATTTTCTTCTTACATTTTAATAGTGTGAATGTGACTCGATCTTCTGATACCATTAAACTAATTTGGAAAATAAAGAAAAAACATTCTCAAGAAGGAAATATTAATCTGTAGACGACAAAACGGGTGTTCAAAAAGAGTTTTGTGTACAATATATCACATAAATTGTTGAAATAAAAGCAGACAACGCTTTTATACCAAAGCATATTTTATTGTGGACATCGAAACCAGATCATGGTTAGGCTTCAGAGGACCAGATTCTAGTATCCACCTTACATGTACCTCTAAATTATTTTAAAATTAAATATTTCAAATACAGGTATAACATATTTATTAGTTATAACTTAAAACAAATAAAGCATTTAACAAGAGGGCCATGATGACCCTAGATCGCTCAACTGAGATTTCTTGCCTAGTTGAAATTTAACATTTTGACCTGTATGAGCAAAATAAGAAATTTTTCAATAAAACCATTTTTCCTGTGTTTTTCAAATGAATGTAACAAAAATTCAGCCTTTTTAGAAGTGTTTGCTCTTTTGCCCTTTTTCTGATACCTCTGCACTAAGAGTTTTAATATTAATATTAATCAAATTCTTTTAAAAACTTTGAAAGCCCTTCACCCAAGGATCATTCATGTGAAGTTTTAAGAATATTGGCCAACTGATTAGACAGAAGATTTTTAAAAGATTTGGCTATTTTCCCCTTTTCTCATGCCGCAGCAGCTAGGGGCTTTCAAGGAATCAAAGTCTTTCTACAACTTTGAAAGCCTTTGACCCGAGTATCATTCATGTGAAGTTTCCAGAATATTGGCCAACTGGTTAGGCAGAAGAAGATTTTTAAAAGATTTGGCTATTTTCCCCTTTTCTCATGCCACGGCAGCCAGAGTCTTTGATGGAATCAAATTCTTTTAACAACTTTGAAAGCCCTTTACCCAAGGATTATTCATGTGAAGTTTCATGAATATTGGCCATTTGAATAAACAGCAGAGGATTTTTAAAAGATTTGGCTATTTTCCCCTTTTTTCATGCCACAGCACAGCCAGAGTCTTTGATGGAATCAAATTCTTTTAACATCTTTGAAAGCCCTTCACCAAAGGACCATTCCTGCCAAGTTTCAAGAAGATAGATCCATTGGTTTGGGAGGAGAAGATATTAAAAGAAATTGTGGACGGACGGACGGGCCAGCCGGACAAACCAACGACGGACAACGACCGATCACAATACCTCACCTTGAGCACTTCGTGCTCAGGTGAGCTAAAATGTTCAATGATTACGCAACGCCAATGGAACATTCTGGTAGCATAATTATGCACACGAGATCACCAATGGCTTTTGTTGCTGATGGATCTTTTTCTGTTATCTTTTCAGGAAGCCTCGATGGCCTGGAGTTATATTTTGACAATGCCAAGACATACACTATCACAAGCAGCGCTTATCTGGATTTTTACCACTTTACTTTTGACGAAACTAAATCTGCCAAACTTATCAAGTTTGTTTTACCAGGAGACAAGCGACTTCTTCTGTGTGAGATTGATGTATATAATGGTATGTTACTATGTAGGTCCACAAGATCTAGGATGGGGTAGATTTACCCCTTGAATGTGATTCGTAGAACGTAGCCGTTATACTGGATGGATTTGTCGTTTTGTTTGAAAAAAAATGCAAGAGGCCGCACAGAGCTACATATAAGAGGGCGTGAAGGCTTTTCAAAATGCAGTATTTAATTTATTGTTCATCAAAATACGATTCTAATGAGTACCCAAAACTTAGGGTCTGCATTTGAAATTAAAAAAAAGTTAGAATGTCTTCACTTCCTCTTATCTGTAGCTAAGAAAAGGGGATATTGTCATGATAGTGACGCGCCCATTGTAGGCATCTGTATGTTTTTTTAAACTTTTCATAAGTTGCTGGATAGTGGACACATACCCATTTCAATTTTTTGAAGTATATTTTCATGCCAAGATTGGTTATTCATATATGTATAGTTGCTATCATTTTTTCAAAGTTGTGGCTGATAAGTGAATTCAATTTCATTAATTCTAACACAAATTATATAGATCTATATCACTTAAACGGCGCAATACTTTGGCTTGAAATTTTGAGAATTTTCATAAGAAAACATGCTCTTTCAGAAAAAATAAAAGTAAAATTCGTGAAAAAATATCTGTGAAATGTCACTTTAAATTCGATGGGTTAGTGCAAAACTATTGTAACTACATTTTGTAAAATTTTACAGGAGAGGGAAAAAACTTTATAATTTTTTTTTTAAAATTTAATGTAATTACTAAATATTTCTACAGGAAGTGTATTGGAACATAAGAATTTCAATCAATATATTTATTTCAACAAAACTTTTGAAAATTTGCTTTTGTTGAATCGATTTTAGCTATTTGCTGTAAATACATAAGTGCAAAACTGATGAAATACGACTTATATTTAATACCTTATCATGTGAAGCATAAAAAGGTGAAGAGAATATTGTTGTCTGTATGTCTGTTCATCTGTCTGTCTGTGGACTTAATCATAAAAACTTAAGAATTTGTTTTTTCTTTGTCAATCTTTGAAAGTATTAAACTTGTAAAATTTTAATCTATATACAGGTAATTTTATGCTCCCTGAAAAAAATCAGGGAGCATGCAGTCGTCGCCCTGTCATTCAGTGCTGTATCTCAGTCCGTCCTTCTGTTCATGCGTTGTCCACCCTTCTGCAACTAGATCTCTGCAACCCTTTGACCAAATTTGATGAAACTTCATTGATGAACTCCCTGGAATATTTTCAGGAAAGCATAAATTTTCATTACTCAATTTAAAACTGTGTCATGGAAAAAGGGGCCTTAATGTAGAAATTAATTTTTCTCTAATTTCTTTCATCTAGTGATCAGAAGTCAATGGAAATTTGTATTTAAGTGACAAATGAGATGTTCTAGACCATACATTATTCTAATCTAAGGACAAAAAACTTTTCATGGGAAAAGGGGGCTCATGCAATGTATGAAAGTTTTGCATCTTTTTCTGTCAGTCTGCCCGAAGCAAATTCTCCACAACCCTTTGACCTCATTGGATGAAACTTCAATATAAAATTCCTGGATACTGTCAAGAACCCCTTCTCTCTGATTCTGAATTTGAAACCGTGTCAGGGGAATAAGGGCCTTAATGTAGAATTAAGTTTTTCTTTGATTTCTTTTAATCTGATAATTAGAAATAAATAAACTTCTATACTAGGCCTACAAAAAAGTGTAATAGAAAAAGGGAATTATGTAGATCTATGATAGTTTATTCTGATTTTGAAGGTCAAGTGAATTTTTTATGTGACAAACATTTATTCGGGGAGCATAACCTGCCTAAATGTCTGCTTTTGTAATTGATGTGCATCTTTTGATTCTAAGTCAAGGACGTATTTCATTAAATTCAAGGTCATTTCAAAGTATTTTTTTTATCGAAAACCAACAAATGACATTTCTGAATATTATCCTTTATACACCCTTTTCAACACTTAACCTACAACTTAATAACTGAACTTCCCAGAAAATACTTATATTCTCCTCTAAATTTAATTTTATATATTTAATGCAGACTAGGGCTGAAACAAGCACCTGAGTACCCGCAGGTAGGAAACAAAATTGCCACTACACGGTTACAGATTTATTATCCATTACCCAATGGTTAATTTTGTCTTTAATTTTGTAATGATAATTTAATATATCTAGACAGTCAATAACTTAAGGAATTACAAAAATAGTGCACATTGTGTTGCCAAGGGTCACCTTAGATAGGGGCCGGGACTCATCCTGAAATCCACCAATGGGAACATGCAGGCGAGTTGACTCAGCCAATGTGAATTGTTCTTTTCCTATAAAGGGATTCAGCTATCCAAATTTATGAATTATACATTTGTGCAGGTACCCGCAGTTGTTAGAATAATTATGATCTAAAAAAGCAATTTATGGAATTGCTTGAGTTTTCTGAACATAGTAACAAACATTTCATGCTTGCACAGCGACATAGAAATTATTCCAATGCTGTAATTAATTGTCTATTTGTTCCTGATTTTCAAACACTTTGGCTGATAAAAGTATGATATACTTTGATTTCTTTTTTCAACTTTTATGCCATTGAAATGGAATGCTGATATAATCTTAATGCCTAAAAACTTTAAAACTATAAAGCTGTCTTTTCAGGGACAATTGATGGAACACTTTCAAATATTTTAAAAAAATGCTACGACATTGGCAAGTTGATAAGTTACATTGGCTTAATTTGATTTCAAAAGCTGCAAACTGATGATATGTAGGCTGACATACATGTACAATGTACCATTTCATATTACAAGAAGACCATGCTGGATCTTAATCGTTCACCTGAACCAAGATGATATATAATCTACAGTTTTGGATCAATAAATATTTTTGACATTAAGACTGAAACAAACTTATGGTCACCACTCACCAACATTGTTTCTAAGTTTTTTCTTTATTGGTCACTATTTGTGATTATTTTAGTAAAAACAACAAAGTCGAAAACAGCAAATGTGTTAAATTCAAGAGCAGATAACTCAGTATGTTTTCGTCCAATTATGCTGAAATTCTGATCTCTTCAAGATATTGTAGTCTTCAACACATTGTCCAAGTTTTGTCTTGATTTGTTAATATATAATCTGTTTGATAATGGTGGAGTGAAAAAAAGTCAAAAACAACAATTTTGTCAAATTCAAGGGCATATTACTGAGCAACTTCTTGTTCTGTTATGCTGAAAATCATATTCATCCAGAATCATGTGATAATCATTATTATTTATTGTGGTTAGACTTAAAACAAAGTGGAAAACAGCAAATTTGTCAAATTCAAGGGCACATAACTCAAGACTTTCTGGCTGGCTGGATCGAGCTGAAAATCAATTTTATACAATAACCTATAGTCATCAAGATTGTGACGCAATCCCAGTTAAAGGGGACAATTGATGTCTCCGGCCTTTAATATGTTCTAGCTGCAAATAGTCAACATTATATAAATGCCCACCACATTTATTTTCATCCAACACCTATAACTGAAGAAATTATCTATAATTTACGTTCGTAAGAACTCCATTTCGTATGAAAATCATGTGACAATCAAACTAGGGGGTACGAAAAACCGATGTCTCCGGGTATAAGTTCTAACTTTCAAACCAAAAATGTCAATTTCAGCAATAAATTATCCTAACAGAACTGTCCTTATCTTGTACAGAAAACATAGAGCTCCAAAACGATACCAAGATATATATAAAAAATGTAATCCAAAATTCGTAGAACAGCCTCGAGTCCCTGTCTCCAAAATTCAAAAACGTACGGGACACTTTCTTTAAAGCATAGAAATACTGACATAAATCTACATTTAATGCATTAATCTAGCGTAATCTACTTTAGTATAAATGTATATTATCAAAAAGAAGTCGTATTTTGATATACCTTTGTCAATATTTTTAAAAAATCAACAATCTTTCTTGGACAATTTACCGTAATTTTAACGCCGTAACGTACGAGGCACGAACTAAAGTAACTGTAGTTAAAAATGTGTAACTATAAATAGTTTTATTCTTTAAGTAACATCACTATTCGAAGTGTCTTCAAATATGATAAAAAGAATTATGCCGATTACTATAATAGCATTGATACAGCAGGCCAAATAAAGTTGGGTACACATTAAAAAGTGACGTACAAGTCCATAACGTTCGAGGCAATTTTTAGTTTTCAGTTTTTAAATTGCTGAAGTGGAACGTTTCCTGTGCTTTATTGGTTCCTTAAGGACTCCAGTTTAAGCAAAATAGACTTTTGATGCACATAATAGACTGTACACGTACTTGTACTAGTCTCGTACATAATGGTATTATAATTACGCTTAATTGATACTATTTTTACAATATTGAGGAAAGTTCCACAAACTATGCCGTTTTTTGTTGATATATATAGGAATATATTCATACCCATATAGATTACATTAGATTGATGCATTAAAATAGATTATTTCATCGTTTCTTACCTTTATAAAAATTGTCCCGTACGTTTTCGTATATTGGATCCATCAGAAGTAAGGATGTCTAGCAAATTTTGGATAACATTTCACTTTGTTAAGAAGTTATTACACATACCTCATGTGTCAAAACAAAACGAACATCTCAACTTTTATAAATTGAAATTAATTTGGCTGGGAAGTTTTAATTTGTAAAACACCACACCCAGATGGCTTATAGAGTTGTATTTATTTTCATTTATTCATTTCATTATAATTCTTTTGACAAAGTGTCTGGCAAATAGATATTGCCTGATAATATTATGATTTGATTGAAAAGGTAATAACACAGAGGCTGTGATGTTAAAGAAAAGAAATCATATTACGTACGAGACAAGCTCTAGTTACGTTCGGGACAGACCAGTTTTAAATAATTCTTGATTTGTAGTAAGTCATTGACTTTCCATTTCCGTATATCGATTAAGGGAATAACTCATTGCTTTTGTTAAACAATACGAGAGAAAATTAAAGGTTGTTTGGTGTATTTTAGAAGAGTTGGAAGTAGTCAAGTTGTTCCAAAATAAAGGAATTGTACAAGGATGGCCGTTTTGTATTTTCATTCGCATAGGTACAATTCGCCATTTTCACCCATATTGTCAATTGATTCACATTTTTCAAACAAATACTCATCAAAATGTATCCGATTTATTATTCTTTAGGTATTACTTAATGTGAAATTAGACACACATTTCACAAAGGGGTCTATTTAAAATACATAGTTTTTTATGCACACATTTGATTATTTAGCAGTCTATAAATCCAAAACTAGGTAAGCCCAGTTGACAAAACAAGAGAAATTTGCGCAGAAGATGTGATCCATGAAGAAAATGTGTCCAGAATGAGTGAATGGTAAAATGAAAAATTTCGAAAAATTTTTTAGTGAATTGTCCACTTTAACTGGGATTGCGTCTTGTAAAGAAGTTTTGTCTTGATTGGTCTATAATTGTATAGATGTTACAGTGTAAATAAAGTCAAAAACAGTCAAATACGGCCATCTATCAAATTCAAGGGCACATAACTCATGACTTCCTTTTTTGATCAGTATGAAAATCAAATTCATATGAGTTCTTATAGTCACCTACATTTTGTCCAAGTTTTGTCTTGATTGGTCAAAAATTGTAGAAACTAGAGTGTAAACAAAGATGAAAACAGTCAAAAGCGGCGTTTTGTCAAATTCAAGGGCACATAACTCGTGACTTTTTGTTTTGATCAGGCTGAAAATTATAATCATTCGAGATCTTATGGTCCCCAATATAGTGTCCAAGTGTTGTCTTGATTGGTTGATAAAATTATTGTAGATGCTAGAGTGTTTCGAAAACAGTTGAGTTACAATAGTTTTGCACAAACAAATTTCTTTCAATTGAGATACAATTTTTTTGAAATTCTAAATATCTTTTTAATTATACAGAATTGAAACCCAAATTAGAACATAATTATGATGTATTCCTATGTATATATGACCTTCCTTGGATGTCCACAGAAATCAGGAAATTGATCCGAAAACGTAACAAAATGCATAAAAGACTTCGTTATTCACCATCATCAGCCCTCAAAAATGCATACCAAGACATGAAAAAAGACTGTAAATTCAAAATGAAAAGGGCATACCACCTGTACCTTAACAACATGCTAGACCCAGAAACCGATCAAACTTCAAAAACATTCTGGAAGTATATCAAAAGCAGGAAACAAAATTCTACAGGAATTAGTACCCTGAAGCAAAGTGGAACCATTGCTGACACGGCCCAAGCCAAAGCTGACCTACTAAACCATCAGTTCACCTCGGTCTTCACACAGGAAAACTTGTCCAACATTCCCGACAAAGGTGATTCCCCATTTCAACCCATGCCAGACATACCCATTTGGCGTAAAGGAGTGAAGGACAGCATTACAAGATTGAATGAGAAGAAAGCCTCTGGTGCGGACAAGATTCCCATCATAATTCTCAAAAGAAACTGCGAAGTTGTCACAGATATATTGCAGTGTTTATTCCAACTTTCACTTGATACAGGAATAGTACCGGCCGACTGGAAAACAGCCAACGTTGTACCAATTTTCAAAAAGGGAGACAGATCTAAACCCGCAAATTATCGTCCAGTGTCCTTAACTTCTGTTATCTCCAAGATGCTTGAACACATTGTGGTATCCAACATTATGAAACATTTAGACTCTCAAAATATACTCCATGATAACCAACACGGCTTCAGACAGAGACGTTCCTGTGAGACGCAGCTCCTACTTACCACAGACGACATCACTAAACATCTAAATGAAGGAACGCAAGTTGATATGGCTATCCTTGATTTTTCGAAGGCCTTCGATAAGGTATCACACCAACGCCTATCACGTAAACTAAAATATTACGGAATATGTAACAGCACCAGACAGTGGATTGATTGTTTCTTGTCAGGCCGAAGTCAGAAAGTTGTAGTTGAAAACGCTACTTCTGCAGAATCAAAAGTCACTTCCGGAGTGGCACAGGGGACAGTTCTTGGACCGTGTTTATTTCTATTATACATTAATGATATCGCTGAAAACATCTCCTCAACAGTAAGACTCTTTGCAGACGATTGTGTTTTGTATAGACCTATAAATTCTCCACTGGACCAGCAAATTCTACAGCAAGACCTTAACATACTAACCAAATGGAGTGATCTATGGCAAATGGAGTTTAATGTAAAAAAGTGTGCTATCATGAATATCTCATCCTCGACAAACAAAAAACATTTTGAATATACAATGAGTGGTGAAAAACTAGAAACTGTGACCCATCATCCATATCTAGGAGTAGAACTCAGCGACAACATGAAATACAACAATCATATCAACAATATCACCAATAAAGCTTCACAGACACTTGGATTTATAAAAAAGAAACCTAAAGTCATGCCCATCAGTTGTCAAAGAAAGAGCATACCAAACCTTGGTTCGTCCTAAACTCGAATATTCTTCAACCATCTGGAATCCGCAGCAACTAACTCAGATCAAACAGATAGAACAAGTTCAACGAAATGCAGCCCGCTCTGTTGCAGGTAAACCATTTAATCCACACCAGCCAGATAGCGCCACATCCATCCTAACATCCCTAC
Organism: Fragum sueziense; assembly: GCA_963680895.1. NCBI lineage: Eukaryota > Metazoa > Mollusca > Bivalvia > Cardiida > Cardiidae > Fragum > Fragum sueziense. Next base: position 16,389,785 of record OY804596.1, read on the forward strand.
AGTGGCCATCTCTACAAAACCGCAGACAACACGCTGACCTCATCCTGACCTCTACCGAGTTGTCCACAATCTGATAGCAGTACCATCTACATGTTTACCAACCACAGCATATGTCCGATCTACTAGACAGAGCCATGACTGGAAATTCATACAACCCCACTGCCGAGTGAACGCATACCAACACTCCTTCTTTCCTCGAACAGTACCAATTTGGAACACTCTACCAATGGACATAGTGACAGCCCCGAGCTTGGATGCCTTCAAGGCCAGTGTCCATATGCTTCTAACCCATTAAACAAAAACTTTTGTAACATTTGTACAGTGTATATGTTGTATACCGTTTTGAAACCCGAGCAGTTTTAAAACTGCATATACGTAACTTTATTCATTCTCGAAACTGCACGTGCAGTTTCAAAACTGCTCATGCAGTCTTAAAACTGCATATGCATGAGTTCTGTATGTCATGCAGAACTCTTCAGACAGTTAATTTTCACTGAATTATTGATATTCAAATCAAACAACGACCTGAAAGGACTTTTTACGGGTAAATTTTGATTTTTGATCGATTCACTTCTGACAAAGACATAATAATAACAACAGAGATTGGAAACTCCGCAAAATAACGTGGAGTCTCGTAAGCCGAGATTTTATTGCGCACCTGCTTATCTATCTACCTGGCGTTACGTTGCTAGGCAATGATCCCCAAGTCAGAATTGTTTGTTGATGAGATGGCTGGGAAAAAGTTAAACATCATAGATAATGAAGGAATTACTTCCGACCATGAGCATTTTCTTTATTTCTCACGATGATTTTTGTCCCAAAAGACAATATTTTTGTTCACTTAAAATTGTCGGTACAAGAAATTGTTACAAACTTTTGATAGATCTAGATCTAGATCTACGTTAGCCAACATTGACAAATTTCAATATTAGCGGGATCGGGGAACAAAAATTCAGATGAAATTTTGTAGGCCCCAGTAATGGATCCAAAGTGGGTTAGGGGGGGGGGGGGGGGGCGAACATTTTATTTCAATTTCATGTAGAAATTCAGTAAAATTTGTGTGATATTAGGAAAACGAACCTCCCCTCCTATACGTTCGAACCCCGTCCACAGAAACCCTGAATCCGCAGCTGGGCCCAGATCTACCTAGGCCTATTTGTTCGCGTATACTGACCGACATTATAGGGTGAATGATTTAGCTCAACCGAGTAGTTCACGTATACAGACTGACATTATAGGATGAATGATTTAGCTCCATCGGGTAGTTCGCATATACAGACTGACATGATAGGATGAATATTTTAGCTCCATTGGGTAGTTCACGTATATACTGACTGACATTATAGGATGAATGATTTAGCTCAACCGGGTAGTTTGCGTATACTGACCGACATTATAGGATGAATGATTTAGCTCCATTGGGTAGTTCGCGTATTCTGACCGACATTATAGGATGAATGATTAAGCTCCATTGGGTAGTTAGCGTATACAGACCGACATTATAGGACGAATGACTTAGCTCCATTGGGTAGTTTGCGTATACTGACCGACATTATAGGATGAATGATTTAGCTCAACCTGGTAGTTTGCGTATACAGACCGACATTATAGGATGAATGAATTAGCTCCACCAGGTAGTTCGCGTATACTGACCGACATTATAGGATGAATGATTTAGCTCCATTGGGTAGTTCGCGTATACTGACCGACATTATAGGATGAATGATTTAGCTCAACTGGGTAGCTCGCGTATACTGACCGACATTATAGGACGAATGATTTAGCTCCATTGGGTAGTTCACATATACTGACCGACAATAAAGGATGAATGATTTAGCTCAACCGGGTAGTTTGCGTATACTGACCGACATTATAGGATGAATGATTTAGTTCCATTGGGTAGTTCGCGTATACTGACCGACATTATAGGATGAATAATTTAGCTCAACCGGGTAGTTTGCGTATACTGACCGACATTATAGGATGAATGATTTAGCTCCATTGGGTAGTTCGCGTATACTGACCGACATTATAGGATGAATGATTTAGCTCCATTGGGTAGTTCACGTATACAGACCAACATTATAGGACGAATGATTTAGCTCCATTGGGTTGTTCGCGTATACTGACCGACATTATAGGATGAATGATATAGCTCCACCGATTGGTTCGAGTATACTGACCGACATTATAGGATGAATGATTTAGCTCCACCAGGTAGTTCGCGTATACTGACCGACATTATAGGATGAATGATTTAGCTCCATTGGGTAGTTCACGTATACTGACCGACATTATAGGATGAATGATTTAGCTCAACCGGGTAGTTTGCGTATACTGACCAACATTATAGGATGAATGATTTAGCTCCATTGGGTAGTTCGCGTATACTGACCGACATTATAGGATGAATGATTTAGCTCCATTGGGTAGTTCACGTATACAGACCGACATTATAGGACGAATGATTTAGCTCCATTGGGTAGTTCGCGTATACTGACCGACATTATAGGATGAATGATATAGCTCCATCGATTGGTTCGAGTATACTGACCGACATTATAGGATGAATGATTTAGCTCAACCGGGTAGTTCGCGTATACTGACCGACATTATAGGATGAATGATTTAGCTCAACTGGGTAGTTCATGTATACTGACTGACATTATAGGATGAATGATTTAACTCCATCGGGTAGTTCGCATATACTGACCGACATTATAGGATGAATGATTTAGCTTCACCGGGTAGTTCACGTATACTGACCGACACTATAGGATGAATGATTTAGCTCAACTGGGTAGTTTGCGTATACTGACCGACATTATAGGATGAATGATTCAGCTCCATTGGGCAGTTAGTGTATACTGACCGACATTATAGGATGAATGATTTAGCTCCATTTGGTAGTTAGCGTATACAGACCGACATTATAGGACGAATGATTTAGCTCCATTGGGTAGTTCACGTATACTGACCGACATTATAGGATGAATGATTTAGCTCAACAGGGTAGTTCGCGTATACTGACCGACATTATAGGATGAATGATTTAGCTCAACCGGGTAGTTTGCGTATACTGACCGACATTATAGGATGAATGATATAGCTCCAACGATTGGTTCGAGTATACTGACCGACATTATAAGATGAACGATTTAGCTCAACTGGGTAGTTCGCGTATACTGACCGACATTATAGGATGAATGATTTAGCTCCATTGGGTAGTTTGCGTATACTGACCGACATTATAGGATGAATTAGCTCCACCAGGTAGTTCGCGTATACTGACCGACATTATATGATGAATGATTTAGCTCAACCGGGTAGTTCGTGTATACTGACCGACATTATAGGATGAATGATTTAACTCCATCGGGTAGTTCGCGTATACTGACCGACATTATAGGATGAATGATTTAGCTTCACCGGGTAGTTCACGTATACTAACCGACATTATAGGATGAATGATTTAGCTTCACTGGGTAGTTCACGTATACTGACCAATATTATAGGAGGAATGATTTTTTTTCAATTGGTAATAACATGTAATTTCAACACACAAAATATAAATAAATTTTATTATTGGGAAAAGATTTAGGAATCTGGAGCATTCCCCCTGTCCGTCCGTCTGTCTGTCCGTCCGTCTGTCCGTCATTCCGTCCAAAAACTTTAACATTGGCCATAACTTCCTTATTACTTAACATATTCGCTTCATACTTTACCACAACATTCCTTGGTACATTACCTTTCTGTAGGCACATACTTTGGTGACCTTGACCCCTGGATGACCTTGACCTTGAACATAGATTGGCCATAATTTAAAATCAAAGCGGTGTCGGGGGCATTGTCATCTTACAGTGACAGCTCTTGTTTCAAAATATTTTCTTATTGACTGATGTTAGAGCTAAAACTTTTCTGTCAGATAATCTACACATTTTTTACAATCGTATTAACGTACGTTATAAGTTTGTTATAAATACTGGCATTTCCTAGAAATCGATGGGGGGCGTTTTACCCCGAGGGGCGTTTTGCCCCACCTTATCCTTATATGGTATATGCATCTTGACAAAGACTCCAAATTATACTTAAATTTGGAATTCATTTTTTCTATTTTTGCATTTTACCGAAAATTATGTATTTTTAAATGATTATTTCAATGAAAAACTATCACAAGAAGTTCCTCAAATACTTTTACTGGTATGAATGTAATTATATTAATGCCTTATGTGTCTCGGAGCAAATTCACTTGGCAGATCTTGAAAATACATAAAACTATGGTTTTGCCACTGTCATGAAAATGGGGGTATGTTTGGTGTCACAGTGGAATCCAGTCCTGATTTTCTAAGATACTAATTGCATTTTCATAGCTTGCATATGGTACTTTTAAAAATATCCCCATGCAGAGTTAAAAGAAAATTCATGCGTGGGCAAATTTGAAACGCCTCCAAATTTTGTGGCTAAGAAAGGGTTAATGACATGATTTTAAAGCAAGAAGATTTTTTCACAGAACAAACCTTATATTTTGACCATGATGATAGTTTTCAAGTTTCAGAAATATTTAGAATGGGTTGCCGTAAATAGATTTTACCGTAATAGATCTAGATAGACTTGAGAAAACATTGTTCAAAGCATACGAACAAAATGCTGAAATGGCATTTCTCCTTTTGTCTTAATAGGCTATTTTTGTGCTACATTGTTCACAAATCCAATTTTTTTTAATCTCCATAAATATTTTGTCTGGTGTACTGCATAGGGGTCTGTATACTCTCAGCACCTTCCACTCGTTAAATTAATAATGGGTAGAAGCTGCTTAGAGTCAAATACAGACCCCTATCAGTTTTTTGAATTGGAAGCTTGGCCACAAAACTAAGCCCTTTGGGAACGGGTAAGTTTATTTCACGCAACCAACCTTTTCGTTTTGTAGATTCCAATATTTCACACGGAAAAGTCACATCAGCAAGTTCTACGTTTTCAAACTGGTTCTCGTCAAATGCAGTAGATGGCAATACAAGGCGAGAAGATCCCGATGTTTGTCTATGTTGTGCAGCAACCAACCAACAAACTGACCCCTGGATACAAGTTGACCTTGGCGATACGTTCTTAATAACGCTTATCAAACTGTACGGGAGGACTGATAAACAAGAAGATGAGCGTAAGTATCTTTTTAAATATCCTTTCCAAATTGGCACAATTTTAAAAGACTGATTGATTGACTTGGGTTTATTGCCTCTTTCAACAGCTATGGTTGTAACGCAGCAGCATGAGCACCTTTAGAACAATGGATTCCTGGAATTCCCCTCACTCGTACTACTACAATATAAGCGTAATCATAGGCCTCCAGCAGCTCTCACTTTATGGAGTACACTTTAAGAAGGCCCCTATGTTGTATGCTGCACAGATGACAAAATGATACTCATAAACACAGGTTTACTGTATCTAAAGAGAAAAATAAGAAGGCCATGATGGCCCTTTATCTTTTTCACGGTGGGGATTGTGCATGATGGGATGGATAATGACTACCAACAATAGGGAACGATTTTATCAAGTAAACCGTGACGTAATTTCGGACAAATAAATAGTATTTCGTTGGTGTTGTTATAAAATCTTGTAACTACGGCTTGAATCAAACCGTAGTTACGAGATGTTATAACAACACCGACGGTTTATCAAAACATAACAGTAAACTCAGTCTATTTTTTGCACAAAATTTGATGCCAACTCGCCTCGCTTCAGGCAAGACATTTTGCAAAAACTCTGTTATTTCTGTATCAATTTTCAAGCGGTTTGCTGCATGTACCCCGCCTTATCGAGCTCTTTCATCGGATGTATGACATATTAGATAACTCATGATACTTTTTCCGAAATATTGTCCCAACCGACCAGAAAGCAAAATGGTAACGACTACGGCCAAATTAACCACGCTTCAGGTAAGAATTTGTGCAATAACTTTCTTATTTCTGCGTCAATTTTCATGCGGTTTGTTGCATGTACTCCGTCTTACTGAGCTCTTTTCTCAAATGTATTATTTTTCTGGAACTTCCCTGTACTTTTCTCAAAAACCGATCCCAACTGACCAGAAAAAGGGCCTGAATTTTTTGTCGTTTTTCTGGTCGGTTGGGATCAATTTTTGGACAAAGTACAAAGAATCTACAAACAAGTCATATATCTGAGGAAAGAGCTGACTAATGCGGGGTACTGCAACAAACCGCTTGAAAATTGGAGCAAAAATAAGAAAATTATTGCACAATTTCTTACCTGAAGCGAGGCAAATTTGTCCGTACACTCAGTATTCGTTATCCATCCCATCATGCACAATCCCCACCGTGTTTTTATACCTACCCCTTTACAAAGCTCCACTGGCGTTTTGACTTTAAACTTATTTAGACTATGAAATTCCTCAAGGGATATAATCAACGTCTATCCAAGGAAGATTCGTGCTACACCACAATGAAATCAAATAAGTGGTTATGGAGGAGAAATGTTTTTATTTTTTTTTAAAAATTACACTATGTTTCATTAGCCAAAAAATAAGCCCATCAAACAGCAGCCATGTTAAAGATTTTTCGAAAATTAAATTTAATTAGTTTAATTGAAATTTAAGTTCTAGGCTACAAGGAATTTGTTGTTTTGAAGGAATTTGAAAAAGATTCATGGAAAACTCCTGTGAGGTATGGTAGTAATTGGTCCAGTAGTTTTGGAGAAAAAGATTTTTAAAGATTTTTCTGAAATTAAATTAATAATTAATTCAATTTTAAATTTCAGTTCATAATTAATTTAATTATAAATTTCATTTCTAAACAGAATTGATTTTTTTTAAGGAATTTAGAAGAGATTCATGCAAGGACAACCCCTAGTAGTTTTGGAGAAAAAGATTTTTCGGAAATTTAATTTAATTAATTATAAATTTCAGTTCTTAATGGAGTTTACATTTTGAAGGAATTTGGAAGAGATTCATGCAAGGAAGATTCCTGTGAAGTTTGGTTGAAATTGGTCCAGTAATTTTGGAAGAGAAGATTTTTAAAGATTTTTTGGAAATCTAAATTAATCAATTTAATTAAAATTTCAGTTCTAAACAGAATTTATGTTTTTGAAAGAATTTGTAAGAGAGTCATGCAAGGAAGATTCCTGTGAAATTTGCTTGAAATTGGTCCAGTAGTTTTGGCAAAGAAGATTCTTAAAGACTTTTCAAAAATTTAATTCAATTAATTTAATTAAAATTTCAGTTCTAAATGGAATTAAGTTTTTTTGAAGGAATTTGGAAAAGATTCATGTAAGGAAGATTCCTGTGAAGTTTGGTTGAAATTGGTCTGGTAGTTTTGGAAAAGAAGATGTTTGAAAAAAGGTTACACACGCACACACGGAAGCACGGATGGACGCACGACGGACACAGGGCCATGACAAAAGCCCTGCTGGCTTTTGGCCTGTGGAGCTAAAGCCTCGCTTACAACCGGTCGTACGTGCTCCTGCGTGCGGTCTGCGTCTAAAACTTACGTTTAGTCGTGCGATGCACGCATGTGCAACGTACGATTTTGGTGGACGCAGCCACGATGCAGACTGCACGCAGCAAAGAATTGACCGGACAATATTTTGAGGCGCTCTTACAACCTGTCGTGCATCTTTATAAATCGTGCGATTTTGCAGAGTTTTAAAACGTACGATTTAAAAACACGCACGACAGGTTGTAAGAGAGGCTTAAAAATAAATCGGGCCAGCCCGATTTAACCAGAATTAGGATAACATTTTTTCTTTAGAGACCTTAAGGGTGAAGTTCAAAAAAATGAAGTCAAAGTGTGACATTGAGGTAAAAAATCAAACAGCCTTGCAGCTGTTTAGTTTCGGTAAATATCATAACTAAAGATGTTGAAGTTTCAGAAATTAATAGCGAACACTCAGAGACTCTCTGAAAGTATCCATGTTTCTGCAATTCATATGGTTTTGTCATTAATGACACTTTATTTCAAATCACAGTACTTCTTTAGCAGAGCGCCATAAAGTTGTTACATACACGTTTGAAATAAAACATTTGTCAAGTTCAATTTAATATATCTTGGTTCATAATTCTAAAACGTTAATTTTAGCAAATTCCTTGAAAAAAATATTTTTTCACCGTTTTTTTCGTACATTTTACCTGAAATGCATTGTTTCTGCCCATAAAAGTTATCACACTCATTTGATTTCTCCACAAATATTGCAATTAATATATTTTTATTTAACTTCAATACACTCTGAAACAGCTCTGAAAATTTCGAAGAAATACAATGATTAAATCTGGTAAAACATGACATTCAAAAAGCTGCCCATTTTTCCTCACTGAGTTGCACTTGGGACAAAAATATGGCAACAAGGCTTCTTGTTGCAAAACAGAACACCTTTCACTTAATATTTTAGTATGTATGTGCCATATGTATGTCGAATAACTAATAAATGTAAGAAATATTAACTTTTAGCTCGAAAAAGATTCAAAACAGCACACTTTATTGAGTTTATTCCCTTAGAATTGAATGCTATAGTTTATGTATGCTTATCACGATGGTTGTTTTACATTGGTTTGCAAATGATGAGTAAATCAAAGAAATAAGTCGTAATATTGTGAATTTGATATTTACCTTGAACCTCAGAAAATCTTAAGACTGGTCATCAACATATCTTTGGTAATAAAATGTTGCACTTGGGACAAAAATCAGATTCTTCGAATTTAAGGTTTCCTGGTTTAAAAAGACCATATTTTTGTTTTATATAAACATGATAATGAGTGAGGGTAACACATTGATAAATGTAAGGTGTGGAATAATGCCAGTTTAGGTTGACTTTTGTACCATACAAAGTATTCTTTAAAAGCGTTTCTTTGAAGTTTGTGTGTAATCTCTTGAAATAGAATTGAAACAGATTTAAAAGCTTCGTTTGTCTAGTTTATTGATAAAAAGTTCTGTAATTTTACAGACTTGTAAAAAAGGTTCTCTCTGCACATCAGTCAACGTTTTAACCGATGCCAATCTTGCCTAATCTGGAGATCAGTAAGAGATTTCATTGTCGAGTCATAAGCTGTCAATGAATGGAATAATAATTAAAAGTCTATTACAGTTTCCTACTGGGTTTATAAAGCTCATGTGACACCGTTAACTAATAAAAGTAAATTGTTTGAATTGACAAACAAGAAAACTTGATTTCATCTGATGATTATAAATGTTTGGATTTGTGTCACTCATAGTATGTGATTACCGTTTGCGTAGAATTTCATTGGATAATGCCCGATAACAAACATGATACAGTAATTGACATCATAATACAGTAAAATAGGACAAATTTGATGACCTGCCTACAAAAATTGAATAAATCGATAAGATTGATAAATTCTGTACTGAAAGTAGTAAAAAGCATAAATATCAATTATGTCCCAAGTGCAACGGTCTTACTGTAGTTGTATTGATCTCCTAAAAAGTAACGACTGTTTTCCTTTGAGATTATCTCTTAGCATCAGAAATACCAGACATAATCTACACCATTTAAAACATATTCTGCACCATGAATAGACACTTGTTTCATTCTAAGCAGGCACATACCTAATATGAACCAAATATTTGTCTTGATTGGTTCATTCTATTATTTTGTGTCCACTTGTTTTCCTTTAAAGGGAAGTTTAACACTTAGTCTCTTCATTTTCTTTGCATATCAGCTCAATTTCTTTGGAAAAATAAAGATTCCTGCATGGATTTTCTTATTTTAGTTTTTTTTGTCCCAAGTGCAACGTTTCAAGGTTCGTTGTAAAACAGTTACTGAAACATGCCAACAGACAGTTAAGCTCAAGTTATTGTTGCGACTGACAGCTACATTGAATAAGCGACAAATAGAAGCAAATAAGTGTGTTTTGTAAGTTTTGATTCCTGAAAAAAACTCCACTGAATACATTTTTTCGCCAAAATAGGCTATTCATTTCCAAATAATTTCTCCGTACGGCATAACAAAGTTTTTCCAATATTGTTACTTGATAGGTGTATACTTTTACAATAAGATAAAACCAAAGTATGGCAAGTTCAGTTTGTTTTTAAAGTTTCACAATGCTCTTAGTTTGCTTAGAAAAACGCGTTGCACTTGGGACATCACTTTCGGCAAAATTTAGGAGGACAGCATGCAAAGAATTGTAAAAAAATGCTTGTGAATTATATTTTCTGACTTGCTGAACTGAAAAATGAGGAAAAACAACATGTTACACAGGCAATGCTTCTTTTATGGATCTAAAACCTCAAAGCGTTGCACTTGGGACAAATTCATGTAGCAGTTTAAAGATGTTATTTTCTGACATATCTTGCTCAAGATTAGCTTATTTACAATTGAAATTAAATCTTAAGACATACTGCTATACCTCGGATACCTTTCAAAATGTATAGTGATGATAAATTATAAAATATACTTGATCAAATTCTAAATTTATTATTCGGAAGGATACATTTTTTACACGGGGTATTATCATTTATGCTTAAGTTTGAACTAGCAAACATGGTGCCACATAACTAAATTACATCAGAACCTTGAGTTTAATGGATGGCTTTCAAATTGCAGGATCTTTTAGGTACATGAAGCATCACACTTTTCTTAAAACAACATTTGAAATTCATGAATGTATCAAAATGTCACGCTTTTTACGTTGCACTTGGGACATTTTTGGGCATATTTTTCGCCGTAACTTTGGTTTGGATGGTTCGATTTTCATGAAATTTTCCATGGTGTTTAACACCATCAAAATGCATAGTTTTAATTCAAAAAGACCATTATTCTTAAGAACATATTCATTCAGGCTCTGATTTTAATAAAGACTTCATTTTTTTGAACTTCACCCTTAACCTGTGCTGATAGAGATACTATTTATGTATAGTAAAAATACACAATAATGAATGCAAATGAAAAAAAGCTAATTGTCAGCATTTTTTCTTTTCTCACGAAGTTTTAGATCAGCATTATCCAGATCAGATTATGACAGAGTGTATTTATCATAGTCTGATCAGGGTCTTTGTAGGTCTCTGACATTGGTACATAAGAAATTATGAGAGATCAATATGGATCTTGATCAGACTGTGGGCATGTAATTCTCAAATGTCGTAAGCAACGTTTTTCAAGATTTCGAATCACTGGCTAAAGTTCTAAACCATACACTTTAATTGGTGGTAAAATTCTTAGAAATACATGTATCTGTATGGAAATTGATATGAGATATAAAGCATTTTATTAACATTTTGAATTTCTATAATAGTTTTTCAGCCCTGCGTTCAGTAGACAAACTGCTAGCTAACGTTACCAACATTTGCAACTTCTTTGACCCAAATTTCACAGAATTGACCAAGTATTCAGAATGAAACGGCTAACTGTTAGCTAATGTTTTGTCTTACTGAACGCAGGGCAGGTGTTGTAACATGTAAACATAAAAACTCTTAAAATTCACACAACTCGAAGTATTGCAAGACTTTGACAACAAGCATCGAACACTTCCCCTTAAAATGCTTTTGAAATACTTGTCCTCCTATCTTTACAGAGTCTTTAGCTGGACTGGAGATAAGCCTTGATACTACAGTAGTTGAGACCATTCCATCAGACATTGGTTATGTAAATTACTATGAAGCATTTATAAAATCAGAGACCATCATTGGACGTGAAGTTAGACTGACACTGAAAGGATGGAAATTGCTTGTTTTGTGTGAGATAGAAATCTTTGGAAGCAAGTATTTTTTTTTATCTATTTTTCAAGTGACACAAACTTAATTTTTGCTGCTGTAAACAGTACCATGATATTGTCATATTAATAGATAAATAATTTTTGAGGAAAATAGGTTAGAAACTATCCCAACAAAAAGAAACAGTGCGGACTGGTCCTTTTCAATGAAAATCTCATAACTGCAGCTTAAAACAATCTGCAGTTATGAGGTTTGCATTGAAAAGTGATGATATGTATAAAATACATGTACGCACTCTGTTGCATTTTAAGAAAAAACATGGATAATTATCTTTTACAAACAGTCAGCCGGCCAAATAAAGTTGAAGGGATCAGCATGATAAGATTCAGTTTTATTTGAAAAGAAACTCTTTCCCAGACTACAAAATAGATCTAAAGCCTTGTTCAAATTGAAGGACGTTGAGCCTGGATGACAAAACTCATTTTGATTTGGAAGAAAATATTGAAGAAAGGGGAGGAAAGGCTGTTAATCATCTTTTACTTCCTTTACATTTAAAGAAATAAATATATACCAAAACCCTTTAAACTTAAAAGGTCCGTCAAAATGTGTCACTGTTTGAGGAATAGTAACTATATAAGTAATTCTTGCTCCTTTTACAGAAAGGGTGATTTCAATTAAAAAGGCAGCACAGATGAGTTCACAATATACAAACTGGATAGCAGAAAGAGGTGTAGATGGTGACTATAGAACATTGCCGAGTCCCTGCAACTGTTGTTCAGCAACAAAGCACGAGACAATATCAAATCCATGGTTTAAGGTTGACCTTGGACAAGTTCACATGGTAAACAGGATAGTGATATTTGGGAGAACTGATGGACAGTATAATGGACGTGAGTATTAAGTTATGATCAGAGGTGCGTTCTTTAGAGCGAGATTTCTCGAGATATCTTGAGATTTCTTAATATGTTTTAGGATAAAGCGTTCTTTTGAGCAAGATTTTTAAGACGCTCAATGGGAGGCGCCATTACCCTATACTTCTTGCGGAACCCCTCGGTCAACTCTGTACAAACAATATAAAAGAGATTTGACCGAGTTGTTCCAAACAATCCATAATTCATAAAACGTGGTGTTCCGAATGCTCCATACTTTATACAAATGACGTCATGATGACGGTCTTAAAAACGCTTTATCTAAAACACCTTGAGAAATCTTAAAGGCTGATGGTAACAGATGGTCTAATTGCAAAAAATGAAATTTTTTGAAAAAATATGCAAAACTTTTGTGTTGGCCACCTCAGAATGGTTAATAATATGCGATTCAGACAGAGATTGAGCCGAAATTATAAGAGAGATAGCCGAATTTAGGGAGAATCCAAACCAAAATTCAACCCCGTCTCAGATGCGGTTGAATTTATATTTTAACTGTCACGCATTCGCATACAGCGCGGACCAAGATTCAAACGAGATTCATGCTTGAATTTCAATATGACGTCATCATGTATGTTGTGACGTCATTTAAGAAAGTCGCAGGTCCTACTGTTTTTGACCTACTTTCGACATCGCTTCATGAATTCGGTATCAAATTGCGAAAAAATGAGTTGTTGCTTCAATGGTTTGTCGTAATCATTTAATCAGGTCATATAAAGCTTAAAAAGTGTACATTTCGTTTGTTTTTGACAAATTTTGGTCCAAAATCTGAGAAATAGCAGCTTAAAGAAATCTCGCTCTAATTAAAGAACGCACCTCAGTTCTCACCATGTTGGTAAGTACAGTACATGTAAACGAGACTCGCTATAGCCATTACCAGATGGCAAATTTCTAGACTGGTCCATTCAAAGATGTTGCACAAGACAATTTAAAATGAAATTGAAGTTCTACTTTTTTTGTTTTTGTTTTTAGAGTCAAAAACTATGTGGGAAATGAAGAAAATGCTGATCACAAGCAATTTCTATATTTTCCACAATGTCTTCAAAGTCAACATCTTGTAGCTCGTCAAAAAACGTTTATGTGTGCCTGGTAACTAGATAGTTTTGAAAATGTATGGTTTCGATAACATTAAATTTTGCATTAAGTAGCATTGATAATTTCAGACCAATTGCCAAATGTTTCATAAAAAATGTTCTGAACTTGTTAAATATGCATATACTTTGAAAGTCTACTATTATAAACCATTCCTGCATATTGACACTTTTTGACGTCCCCCAAGAAAAGGGATTTGGATAACATTGTGGCAAATAAAGAAATTGCTTGTAACAGGCAATTTCTTCTTTTTCGACAATATTTTCTACCAAGAAAGACCCCCAAACTGTAATATTTCATTAACTTGGTATTGCTGTCTGCAACATCTTTGAATTTGGAAAAGTCTACAATTTTGTCATCTTGTAATGGGTTAAAATACTAACCTGCACATGTAAATCATGCTGGCTATATCTGTACAGTCAGTTTTTTTGTCATTTCTGGCCAAAATTTGAGGAAAGAACAAAAATTCCTGAATCATAAAGCCGATGACAGAGCCTGTTTTGTCGAAGCACATGCAATAAACCTTTTTATATGCATGAAGGGTCATATCATGTTGTGGCCTCAGGGTAATGTGTCCCTCTGGGTAACGTGGACTTAGCCATGTTAAGAAGGCGGAATGACTGTTTCTTAACCCATTACCACACAGTAACTCTTTTTGACTCCCCACAAAGGCAATGGCTTTTGAAAACATTATGGAAAGCAAAGAAATTTGTCCTTTCCCATAATGTTTTCTACTAAAAAAGAGCAAATAAAATTACATTTCATTCATTCGAAATTGTTGTCTGTAACATAATTTAATTTAAACAAGTCTAGAATTTTGTTGTTTGGGAAAGGGTTAAGGCAGTAAATAACTTAAACTTTTCAGTGAGGCAGAATTTTTGGACCTAGCAATTTTATAATGACAGGATTTCAATTTACTGCACTGCACTGCATAAGATATAGACAAAGAAAAGGTTTTTGTTAAGAAGGTCAAACACCAAAATCAAGGTCACAAGGTCAAGACCCAAGATTAATGGTCTTGGTAGGAGGTATGCATGTGTGAAATATCAAGACTCCATCTGTAATGGTGTATGAGATATAGGCCAGGTTAAAGTTCTTATAAAGTATATGCATTTAGGTCAAGGTCCTAATGCCAAAGGTTATGATCCCAAATGAAAGGTCTTGATAAGTTCTTTCCTTATGTGAAATGTCAAAGCTCTATATTTTATAGTGTATGAGATGTAGGCCAGGTTAAAATTCTTATACAGTAGGTCAAACTTCAAGGTCAAAGTCACAAGGTCTTAATTCCTGAATGAAAGTAAATGTCAGGAAGTATCTTTGTGTGAAATATCAAGGCTCTATCTAAAATATATTTAACTTGCAGGTCATAAGGTCAAAGGTTATGGCCCCAAATGAAATGTCATTACAAAATGAGTCCTTGAGTGAAATATGTGAAATATCAAAGCTACATCTCTAACTGTGTTATTTCTTTAAACAAGCTTACTAGTGGGAATTGAGGCGGAATCAGGCTCATAATTCAACACATAATTTTTTCTATGAGTAGCTTTTCTTTACAGAAAGTTTTAGCGATATGAAAATCCAGCTTAACTCAACTGTTGTGGAGACAATACCTACATCAACAGAGTGGATAAACTATTATGCATTTCAATTAAGTTCAGCACTAGATGTTGAAACTGTTACATTGACCTTGCCTGGAACAAACCCACAACTTGTAGTATGTGAATTGCTGGTCTATGGAGGTAAATAGCAGGGCCAATATTGAATTATCATTATTTCTTACACATTAACCCATTACCACACAATGACTCTTTTTGACTCCCTACCATACAATGGCTTTGGAAAACATTGTGGAAAATGAAGAAATTGCTTGTGACAAGCAATCTCTTCATTTACCACAATATTTTCTACAATAAAAGAATAAAAAAGTTATATTTCATTCACTTCAAAATTTCGTCTGCAGCACCTTTGAATTTGGGACAGCCTAAAATTTTGCCGTCTGGTAATGGGTTAATAAACTAATATTAAAACTGCTTTAAACATTTTGCAGTGAATTTTATGAGGATTCTTTTTCTGAAGTTGTGTATACATGTACTTTAATTATTTGGATCAAATTATGATGATTGATCTGGGTTTTCACAGATAATCTTAAATAATTTAAAGGCATTTCAAAACAGCTCCTGAAGCTGGGAATATATGTTAAATCTATATTGCTAGTTTTGAAATATTTCTTTTATTTATTGTATTTTTGACATCAGTTTTTAGCTTGACTTTTCGAAGCGGGCGTCGGCGTCGGCGTTGCAACAAAGGTTAAAGTTTTTTTCAAACATCAATAACTTCCATACTATCAAAGGGATTCAACCCAAACGTGGAATACTTATTCACCATCACACCCTCTACTTTACTACCAGGGCCCATGACCCTGGCTCCACTATATTTGGAGTTATGCCCCTTTATCCCTTTCCCAAACGGCAAAATTTAAGGGTGATCCATTTCAAAAACTGCTACAAATGACAAAATTTATGTTCATAAAGATAGGATTTGTGTAAAATATGGCACAGAAAATATTGAGACAAAAGGAGAAACTGCTGAATATCAGCAGTTTCTTCTTTTGTTTCAATATTTTCACAAGCCTTTTCTCTTAGGGACGTCAAAACCAGGTCTTGTTTGGGAAAGGGTTATACAAAGCAACTTAGAAAGTTGAGCGCGCTGTCTTCGGAAGCTCTTGTTTATATATGTTCCTGCGTCCTTTGCCATCGTAGAAAGTAATCATTTTTGTAACATACCAGGGTTGTCCCAATAAATCGTAGACACATTTGATAACTTGTCTTATTAACGTTGCACAATGTTTATTTTCCGTATGACCATTGCTCACAAGTCCATTTTTGACTTGATTTTCATTCATTAGCTTTTCATATATTTCCTTTATATCCAGTTTTACCCAATTATTTTAAGCGCATAATGGTCGTTCGGCGCACGTAAAAAATAATGCCTTTCCCGCTTGTCATTCCTGATTAACTGTCATAATAAAAAAATGTTGGTTTCTATTTTCAGTTAAAAAAGTTACACAGCCGCATCGAGTAAATGACGTTTTGTAATTTTGCAAAATTTCGAAGCGTTGACGTTATTTTTTTTCCAACTAATATGTTTTAAAAGAAAATGAATAACAATGTCGTTGACGTAAAAAGACGACGTTGCTGAAAATTGCGGCGCACCGTAAAATTATCCGTTCTTCAGTGTGGAGAGCAGTATAACACATTGAATCTTAAATGAAGATGAAACTAATCAAAATACACAGCCAGGTATTTATAGCACATGTATGGACACTTTTTTGAACGTCTCAAAACGACGTTTCAATATTGCCCCCGGAGAAGGCCGAGATTGTTTTAGAAGAGCGGGCGTTAAATGGTAAAAAGAAGTCACTGATTACGATTAACGGAAAATGCACAAGAGTATGGCGAATAAAACAGACTTTGAGATGAAAAATACATTCGGTTGAATTAATTTATCAATTATTGATTTCAAAATTACTAAAAAATCAAGAGTATCTGCGATAAAGCTACAAAGTTCAATCATAAGACAAGAAAATGCCGTTTGGTTTCCCGTTAAAATGTGACGTTGTTACATCATGACGTTGTGACGTGCGCCGCGGGTCGGTGCATGCCTTTGCAAAAAAAACTATATATTTAGTATAATGTAAGCATTTAACTTGATTTTTTGTCAAAGTGGCGTCAAAAGGTGTGGGCTTAAGCTATGGAAAAATTAGAAATATCTATCAAGAGGTTTTTGATTTATCGACATTGTCTACGATTTATGGGGACAACCCTCGTATTATGTGTATTACAGCCTTCTTGTATTAAAATTCTTTGCCTTGAATCATTTATGCAGATTGCATGGAAGGCTATTTTGGTCAAGACTGTGACAAGCAGTGTCATTGTGATGGGACTCCATGTCACACTTTAATAGAGGGGTGTCCATCAGGCATATGTAAACCAGGATTTGAAGGTCTCAGCTGTTCTGAAGGTATGAAAATTAGTGCTTTCGCAATCCCCCCAAAAATGCCTATTTAAAAGTGGATAATTATTCTCTAAACATTAGTCACCATTTACTACTAAACATTATAATGGTTTGATCCGTTACCAGACAACAATATTTTAGACTTGTTGAAATTCAAAGGTGTTGCAGACGACAAATTCAAGTGAATGAAATTCTACATATTTTTGTCTTTCTTGGTAGAAAAGAAAGTATTTTCTTCATTTTCCATAATGTTCTCCAAAGCCTAGTATCTTGTAGGGTGTCAAAGGACATTGTTGTGTTGGTATGGTTTATTACCTAGCTGTCTAGATTCTATTTATATGAGAAATAAACTCTCAAATGGAGACTATTTTCGGATGTTCTAGGTAGGAAATACATGTATTAGGATAAAAAGTTGGGAAATAGTAAGAAAATGTCAGCACATATGGCTACAGCATGGCGGAGATTCATGTTATACATTAACAATAACAACAGCAATTGAAGAAAATCTTCAATAATTATACCCCCCAAATTCAATTTGGGGGGTATATAGGAGTCAGCTTGTCCGTTGGTCCGTTGGTCCGTTACATGGTCTGTTGGTCTGTTGGTCTGTTGGTCTGTCGGTCTGTAGCTTTTTTGTCCACTCTATTTCTCCTAAACTACTGGTCCAATTTTATTCAAACTTCACATATGAGCTCATTACCAAGTGGAGATGTGCATGGTATATTTTGGTCACGGTCCATTGATTTTTTACAGAGTTATGGCCCTTGAGTGAATTTTCTTGTCCGCTCAATTTCTCAGTAACTAATGCATGGATTTCAAAAAAACTTTACAGTTATGCTTAGTAGCTCTCAAATATGTGCATATCAAATTTTGGTTATGGTTCATTGATTTTTGACTGAGTAATGGCCCTTTGTTGAAAAATGGCATTTTCGCAATGTTAATATGTGTTGATTGGTTTGTTGATATTTTGTCCGCTCTATTTCTCATAAACTACTGATTCAATTTTATTCAAACTTCACATGCGAGCTCATTATCAAGTGGAGATGTGCATGGTATATTTTGGTCACGGTCCATTGATTTTTAATAGAGTTATGGCCCTTGAGTGAATTATCTTGTCCGCTCAATTTCTCAGTAACAAAAGGATGGATTTCAAAAAAACTTTACAGTTATGCTCAGTAGCTCTCAAATATGTACATATCAAATTTTGGTTATGGTTCATTGATTTTTGAATGAGTAATGGCCCTTTGTTGAAAAATGGCATTTTCGCAATGTTAATATGTGTTGATCGGTTTGTTGATATTTTGTCCGCTCTATTTCTCATAAACTACTGATTCAATTTTATTCAAACTTCACATGTGAGCTTATTATCAAGTGGAGATGTCCATGGTATATTTTGGTCATGGTCCATTGATTTTTATAGAGTTATGGCCCTTGAGTGAATTATCTTGTCCGCTCAATTTCTCAGTAACCAAAGGATGGATTTCAAAAAAACTTTACAGTTATGCTCAGTAGCTCTCAAATATGTACATATCAAATTTTGGTTATGGTTCATTGATTTTTGAATGAGTAATGGCCCTTTGTTGAAAAATGGCATTTTCGCAATGTTAATATGTGTTGATCGGTTTGTTGATATTTTGTCCGCTCTATTTCTCATAAACTACTGATTCAATTTTATTCAAACTTCACATGTGAGCTTATTATCAAGTGGAGATGGGCATGGTTTATTTTGGTTAAGGTCCATTGATTTTTTATAGAGTTATGGCCCTTGAGTGAATTATCTTGTCCGCTCAATTTCTCGGTAACCAAAGGATGGATTTCAAAAAAACTTTACATTTATGCTCAGTAGCTCTCAAATATGTGCATATCAAATTTTTGCTATGGTTCATTGATTTTTGACTGAGTAATGGCCCTTTGTTGAAAAATGGCATTTTTCGCAATGTTAATATGTTTTGATCGGTTTGTTGATATTTTGTCCGCTCTATTTCTCATAAACTGTTGATTCAATTTTATTCGAACTTCACAAGTGAGCTTATTACCAAGTGTAGATGTGCATGTAATATTTTGGTCACGGTCCAATAATTTTTTACAGAGTTATGGCCCTTGAGTGAATTATCTTGTCCGCTCAATTTCTCAGTAACCAAAGGATGGATTTCAAAAAAACTTTACAGTTATGCTCAGTAGCTCTCAAATATGTACATATCAAATTTTGGTTATGGTTCATTGATTTTTGAATGAGTAATGGCCCTTTGTTGAAAAATGGCATTTTCGCAATGTTAATATGTGTTGATTGGTTTGTTGATATTTTGTCCGCTCTATTTCTCATAAACTACTGATTCAATTTTATTCAAACTTCACATGTGAGCTTATTATTAAGTGGAGATGGGCATGGTTTATTTTGGTTACGGTCCATTGATTTTTTATAGAGTTATGGCCCTTGAGTGAATTATCTTGTCCGCTCAATTTCTCGGTAACCAAAGGATGGATTTCAAAAAAACTTTACATTTATGCTCAGTAGCTCTCAAATATGTGCATATCAAATTTTGGTTATGGTTCATTGATTTTTGACTGAGTAATGGCCCTTTGTTGAAAAATGGCATTTTTCGCAATGTTAATATGTTTTGATCGGTTTGTTGATATTTTGTCCGCTTTATTTCTCATAAACTGCTGATCCATTTTTATTCGAACTTCACATGTGAGCTTATTACCAAGTGTAGATATGCATGTAATATTTTGGTCACGGTCCAATAATTTTTTACAGAGTTATGGACCTTGAGTGAATTAACTTGTCCGCTCAATTTATCAGTAACTAATGGATGGATTTCATAAAAACTTTACAGGTATGCATACTAGCTCTCAAAAATGTGCATATCAAATTTTGGCCATGGGTCATTGATTTTTGACTGAGTAATGGCCCTTTGTTGAAAATTGCCATTTTTTGTAACATGAACGTGTGTTGATCAGTTTTTGAATTTTTGTCCACTCTATTTCTCATAAACTACTTGACCAATTTTGTTCAAGCTTCACAAGATAACTTATAACCAAATGGGGATGTGCATAATTTTTTTGGTCACGGTCCATTGATTTTTCAGAGTTAAGGCCCTTGAGTGAATTTTCTTGTCCACTCAATTTCTCAGTGATTATTGGATGGATTTAAAAAAAAAACTTTACAGTTATGCTTAGTAGCTCTTTGATATGTGCATATAAAATTTTGGTTATGCTTCATCGATTTTTGACTGAGTCATGGCCCTTTGTTGAAAATTGAATTGAAATTTTTTTCGCAACATCAGCGTGTGTTGATAAGTTTGTCTGTTTTTTGTCCACTCTTTATCTCATAAACTACCAAATCATTTTTATTTAAACTTCACATGTTAACGCATTACCAAGTGGAAATGTGCATATTATATTTTTGGTCATGGTCCATTGATTTTTCATAGAGTTATAGCCCTTGAGTGAACTTTCTTGTTCAATTTGTTAAACTTATTTTATGAAATATTTAAGATACAATGTTCATATACTTGAAAACTTTTCTCATTCAATTTATCAGTTTTCAGTTTATATGAAATGTCAAAATGCACAAACACAGCGTTTTGGGGGGTATGATCACTTTCAGTGATATTCTAGTTCTGTTAATAATTGAATAATTAAAAAATGGCTTGAAGCAGAAAAGGTGAGAAAGCACCAGGCATTTGTTGGATGCAGTAGATGTTTCAAAAAGCAGATGATAAAAAAGTTAATGATAAATAAACAAAATTTTGTTTGTTTTTGAAAAACTTTTCCATTATTTGATGTTTGAAAGATCCATCATATCCAATGAATCTCTGACGTTTTCTGCATTTTCTGCTTCAAATGAACTTTAAATTGGTCATTTGAACCAAGCCGTAGTTACAAGATTTTATAACAACAGCTATGGAATTCTATTGTTTGTACCAAATTTGAATGCACTTACAAATGTATTATGTATTGCAGAATGTGGAGGAAGGACATATGGACAGAACTGCTCCATGACATGTGGTCATTGTAAAAATGGTGACACATGTAACCCGATTACTGGACATTGTAACGAATGTGCTGATGGATATACATACACAGACCCAATTTGTAACACATGTAAGTAAACTTAACCTTTTCCAAAATGACACAGTTTTAGGGTGTTCCAATTTGAAAGCTACCGCAGACGACAAAACAGGAGGTTTATTGAGGTAAAATATGTGAATAATATAGCTCAGAAAACATTGAGGCAAATGAGAAAATCTACAATAATTATGATTATATGCAACCGATTTGAAAATGGTTGAAGCAGAGTAGGGGGAAATATGTCGGGGATTTATAATATAATTTTATAACATTAGTTGGATGTGGTAATACTCTCCATTTCAGCATGTCCAAGTGGATTTTATGGAGCCAATTGTTCAGAAACATGCGGAAATTGTCGTGATGCGGAGATCTGCAATTTTATGTCTGGAGACTGTACAGAATGTGCAGACGGATATAAAAACAGTGATAGAAAATGTAAAACTGGTAAGTTTATGATTCATCATCTTTTATAGTTATAATAAGCCTTTCCAAACCAACAAAATATAAGACTCCTCCAATTTAAAAGCTGTTGTAGACGACAAAAAGGATGTAAGTGAAATTTGTCTGCTTCATGGCACAAAAATAAACA
The DNA here is from genome assembly GCA_963680895.1 of Fragum sueziense. Taxonomy (NCBI): domain Eukaryota; kingdom Metazoa; phylum Mollusca; class Bivalvia; order Cardiida; family Cardiidae; genus Fragum; species Fragum sueziense. The sequence continues at coordinate 16,412,146 of OY804596.1, forward strand.
ACAGAAATTGACAATAATACCCCTTGTCAATTTCTGGGTGTCATCTGTGCCACAAGCAAGATGCCTGAAGTTACACAGGATGTTTGGTATATGATGATGGACGGATACCTTTAGTAGAGTAACTTTTTTCATTTCAAACTCATTTTGCTTTATATGTCCCGGTATTGAAAGATTGGGGGCATATTGCTTTACATGTGTCCATTTATCTGTCCGTCTTTTTATCTGTCTGTCCACAAACTTAACATTTTGCCTTTTCTTCAAAAGTATTTGACATACATTTAGCTCAAATTTGGTATGTAACTTCCTTTCAATAAAAGCTGTCTGTTCTATGCAATATGACCTTCCTCAAGGTCATCCATTAACCCTTATCGACCCTTTACACAAAAACTTGACATTTTTGGAAAATGACCATTTTGGAGGCAAACACATCTTGTTCCAGAATGTAATAACGATACATATGGTAGAAATTGCCAGGAAACTTGAGGTACCTGTAGAAATAATGAAGTTTGTGACGCAATCCCAGTTAAAGTGGACAATTGACTAAATTTTTTTCGAAATTTTTCATTATACCATACTCTCATTCTGGACAAATTTTCTTCATGGATCACATCTTCTGCGCAAATTTCTCTAGTTTTGTCAGCTGGACTTGCTTAGTTTTGGATTTATAGACTGTTAAATGATCAAATGTGTGCATCAAAAACTACGTGTTTTAGATAGACCCCTTTGTGAAATGGGTGTCTAATTTCGCATTAAGTAATACCTAAAGGATAACAAAACCGATACATTTTGATGAGTATTTGTGTGTAAAATGTGAATTAATTGACAATATGGGTGAAAATGGCGAATTGTACCGATGAGAATGAAAATACAAAACGGCCATCCTTGTACGATTCCTTTATTTTAGAATGTTGACTACTTCCAACTCTTCTAAAATGCACCTAGCAACCTTTAATTTTCTCTCGAATTGTTAAACAAAAGCAATGAGTTATTCCCTTAATCGATATACGAAAATGGAAAGTCAATGACTTATTACAAATCAACAATAGTTTAAAACTGGTCTGTCCCGAACGTAACTACAGCTTGTCTCGTACGTAATATGTTTTCTTTTCTTTAACATCCCAGCCGCTGTATAATAACCTTTTCAATGAAATATCAATATTATAAGGAAATATCCATTTGCCAGACACTTTGTCAAAAAAAATATTATTAAATGAATAAATGAAAATAAATACAAGCCTATAAGCTATCTTGGCGTGTTGTTTTACCAATTAAAACTTCCTAGCCAAATAAATTTCAATTTATAAAAGTTAAAATGTTCGTATTGTTATGACACATGAGATATGTGTTATAACTTCCTAATTAAAGTGAAATGTTATCAAAAATTGCTGGACATCTGTAACTCTGATGGATCCAAAGTACGAAAACGTACGGGACAATTTTTATGAGGGTAAGAAACGCTGAAATAAACTATTTTAATGCAGCAATCTAGTGTAATGTATATGGGTATGAATGTACTCCTATATATCAGCAAAACACCGGCATATTTTGTGGAACTTTCCTCAATATTGTAAAACTAGTATCAATTAAGCGTAATTATGATACCATAACGTACGAGACTTCTACGTTTGCAGTCTATTATGTGCATTAAAAGTCTATTTTGCTTAACCCATTGCTGCACAGTGACGCCTTTTGACCCCCTTTCAAGTAAAGGCTTGGGAAAACATTGTGGAAAATGAAGAAATTGCTTGTCACAAGCAATTTCTTCATTTCCCACAATGTTTTCTCTTAAAAAAGCCAAAAATATTTCAAATTTCTTTCACTTGAAATTGTCGTCTGCAGCATCTTTGAATTTGGATCAGTCTAAATTTTTGCTGTTTGGGAAAGGGTTAAACTGGAGTCCTTAAGGAACCCAAAAGACATAAATAAAGCAAAGAAAACGTTCCATTTCAGCAATTAAAAAACTGAAAACTAAAAATTGCCTCGAACGTTATGGACTTGTACGTCACTTTTTAATGTGTACTCAACTTTATTTGGCCTGCTGTATCAATGCTATTATAGTAATCGGCATAATTCTTTTTATCATATTTGAAGACACTTCGAATAGTGATGTTACTTGAAGAATTAAACTATTTATAGTTAACCAATTTTTACTACAGCTACTTTAGTTCATGCCTCGTACGTTACGGGGTTAAAATTACGGTAAATTATTGAAGAATGATGTTGATTTTTTAAAAATATTGACAAAGGTATATCAAAATACGACTTTATTTTGATAATATATATTTTTACTAATGCACATTACGCTAGATTAATGTATTAAATGTAGATTTATGTCAGTGTTTCTTACCTTTAAAGAAAGTGTCCCGTACGTTTTTGAATTTTGGAGACAACCACTCGAGGCCGTTCTAAAAATTTTGGATTACATTTTTCATATATATCTTTGTATCGTTTTGGAGCTCTATTTTTTCTGTACAAGATTTAGGCAGTTCTGTTAGGATAATTTATTGTTCAAATTGACATTTTTGGTTTGAAAGTTAGAATTTATACACGGAGACATCGGTTTTTCGTACCCCCTAGTTTTGTTGTCACATGATTTTCATAAGAAATGGAGTTCTTACGAACGTAAATTATAGATAAATATTTCAGTTATAGGACCTGGTGTTGGATGAAAATAAATGTGATGGGCATTTATATATTGTTGACTACTTGCAGCTAGTACATATTAAAGGCCGGAGACATCAATTGTCCCATTTAACTGGGATTGCGTCTTGTGACTTTATTAAGAGACTTTATCAGTTACCATACTTTTCTCATTACATAATAATGCCTCATGTCATTCCAGCCTGTGATGATGATACATATGGTAGAAACTGCCAGGAAACTTGTGGTAACTGCAGAGATAATGAAGTTTGTAACAAAGTCACCGGACATTGTACAGAATGTATGGATGGATATACACATACAGATCAACTCTGTAAAACAAGTATGTCCTTAACCCATTACCAAACGACAAATTTTGGACTAGTCCAAATTCAAAGATGATGAAGACCACACTTTCAAGTGATATGATTTTGTATTTTTTGGTCTTTTTGGGTAGAAAACATTGTGGGAAATGAAGAAATTGCTTGTCACAAGCAATTTCTTCATTTTCCACAATATTTTCCAAAGCCTTTATCTTAAAATGCGTCAAAAAGCGTCAATATTTGGGAATGGATTAAGATTATTTCTTGAACATTTTTAGAAATGTCCACCAAATAACCTATCCCCAAAGTGTAATTTCCCAGTTGATGCAGACAACAAAAAGCTGTAACGAAAGCCACAATTTTTGCAAATATATGTTTTCTATTAAGGATGTCAAAACCCAGTCTTGTTTGGGAAACGGTTAAAAATAGTAAAGCAATTTTGATCCTTTCTTTGTTTTTAGCTCCACTGGCTGACAGGCCCGCGGGCTATTGTCATGGCGGTGTGTCCGTCGTGCGTGCGTGCGTCCGTCCGTGTGTCCGTCCGTGTGTCCGTCTGTCTGTAAACTTTTTCTTTAAAAATCTTCTTCTCAGAAACTACAGGATGGATTTCAATCAAACTTCACAGGAATGATCCTTGAGTGACCCTCTCTCAGATTCCTTCAAAGAATTTGGATTGAAGTAGAATAACTTGAGTTATCTGCCCTTGAATGTCAAAAATAGCTGGTTTTGACTTTATTTTTACTCTAAAATCTACAAATATGACCAATCAGGACAAAACTTGTACAGATTGTTGATGACCATAAGATCGTGCCTTGGTATAATTTTCAGCTTGATTTTAATTTTATATCCTGAGTTATGTGCCCTTGAAATTGACAAAATTGCCATTTTCGGCTCTATTTTAACATTTTTCACTCTAGCAACTGCACATATTTACCAATCAAGACAAAAATAGGACAGAATGTTGGTGACTATAAGATCTTGCCTTGGTATAATTCAGCTTTATTTGAATTTTACATCATGAGTTATGTGCCCTTGAAATTGACAAAATTACCATTATCGGCTCTATTTTGACTATTTTTCTTTCTAGCAACTACAAATATTGACCAATCAAGACAAAACTTGTACAGAATGTTGATGACCATCTGTAATTTTCAGCTTGATTTGAATTTTACATCATGAGTTATGTGCCCTTGAAATTGTCAAAATTGCTTTTTTCGGCTCTATTTTGGCATTGTTTTCACTCTAGCAACTACAAATATTGACCAATCAAGACAAAACTTGTACTGAATGTTGGTGACCATAAGATATTGCCTTGGTGTTATTTTTCAGTTTGATCTGAATTTTAAGTCATGAGTTATCAGTGCCTTTGAAATTGACAAAATTGGCATTTTCTGCTTTATTTTCACTTTTACCACAATTAGTATTAATTAATCAATACAGAACATCCACAGAATCTGCTGACCATATTACTTGCTTGTAATTTTCAGCTTGTTCAAGCATTTGCTTGTTTGTGCAGCCTGAAGCTGTGAAATTGCATTCAACAAGACAAACAATCAGGCCTGTGGAGCGCTTCCAGACCGCCAGGGCTGTCTAGTTCAATGGTGCATTTACTTGGTATGGATTGCCAGAAAAGTTGTAGCAACTGCTGATATAATGAATTTGCGCGTGGACAAACAAATTAATGTGACCCCTTAAGCTAAACATAACCTTCTGGTATAGATCTATGTGAAATATATCAAGGGAATGTCCACTCTGACTAGGGTCAAAACTTTTTTATGCTAAGGTAATTTTATGGATCTAGATTTAGACCTTGAGCCACCAATAACCCCTGCTCCCCCCCCAGGGGGAATTTTGAAGGGTATGATTTTCTGAAAGCTTATAACAAATGCTACAAGATGAGCGTTGTTTGCACTCTGGCCGTTGGGGCTTTTGGCTGTAACCCTTATCTAAAACCCTTAACCCTTTTAAATTTTTTATTCAAATAAACAAACAATTATTTGGTCATATCTTCATTGAATTTTGACCTACAAATGTCAAAATGGTATCAAATGAAAGCTTATGACTTTCTCTTTCATTTGTAGTTATTTTATGCAAATTAGCTCATTTGCATATTCATGAATATTAATGATTTTCCTTTGAATTGTCAATTTTTGATTAAAATTTGATTAATAATTTCCAACACAAGGCGTTTCTGTCCAGGGGGAATTTTGTAAACATGGTTTATCAGTAAGAACATTTTATTAGAAACATTTTGAGCCTTGTTTGCACTCTGGCGGTCGGGTCTGTTAGCCGTGACCCTTATCTAAACCCTTAACCCTACCATATTGTTCATTCAAATTTTGAAAATGAATTTGGTCATATCTTGTTTGAACATTTACACATGGATGTCAGAATGGTATCAAATTAAAGCTCATGACTTGATCTTTCATTTTAAGATATGTTATGCAAATTAGCTCATTTGCATATTCATGAATATTAATTATTTCTCCTAAAAATGTTATTTTCGACCAAAATTTGGTAAATACTTTCCAAAACAAGACATTTTTGTGTAGGGGAATTATGTAAACAGAATTAATCTTAAAGAAAATCATATAAGAAACATTTTAAGCGATGTTTGCACTTTGGCTGTGGGGGCAATTGGCCAAAACCCTTATCTAAACCCTTAACCCTATAAAAATGTTCAGTCATTTCAAAACGTTTTTGATCATATCTTAGTTGAATATTGACCTACCGATGTAAGAATGGTATTAAATGAAAGCTTACGACTGTCCCAATAATTTGCCATATTTTTTATGCAAATTATCTCATTTGCATATTCATGAATATTAATGACATTACTTAAAACTGTTACCTTTTTAGCGGGTATTTGGTAAATAGTTTCAAAAACATTGTGTTTCTACTCAAGGGGAATCATGTAAACATAGTTTATCTTAAAGAACATTTTATTAGAAACATTTTGAGCAATGTTTGCAATCTGTTGGTTGGGGCCTTTGGTCGAAATCCTTATCTAAACCCTTAACTCTATAAAATTGTTCACTCAAGGTTTCAAAACGTTTTTGGTCGTATCCTGATTGAACATTTAATAATAGATGTCAGTACAGTATCAAATGAAAGCTTATGGATGACTCTTTCATGTGCTATTATTTTTTATACAAATTAGTTCATTAAAAATTTTGCATATTCATGATAATTAATACTTTTCCTAGAAATTGCGATTTTCAGCGAAAACGTGTTAAATACTTAAGAAAATACTTTCAGAAACAAGGCGTTCATGTTCAGGGGGAATTATGCAAACATGATTTATCTTAAAGAACATTATATGAATAACATTATAAGCGATGTTTGCACTGTGGTTGTCTGAGCTTTTGGCAAAACCCCTTATCTAAACCCTTAACCCTATCAAATTATTTATTCAAATTTTCAATATGTTTTTGGTCATATCTTGATTAAAAATTGACATACAAACGTCATAATGTTATCAAATGAAATCTAGTGAATTGTTTGTATATTGACAATTTGCTCATTTGCTTATTCATGAATATTATTGATTCTTTAAATCTTTGGGATAAAACCACATTTAAAATCCATAAAATGTATTATTTGACAGTGCTATAGTATATGTTATATAGTAACCCTCCAATGTTAAGTACATAGTAACCCTGGTATGTTTAGTGCAAATAATAAATGTTGATGGTTCTTTGCATAAAATAGACATTCTAGTGTTGATATAGGTCCATTTCCATCATGATAACCTTGCCAAACTCCCAGAGTGTAAGTAATTCCAAGATTGCCAACAAGTGTGATGTTAATCATTTTTGGTCAAATTGTCCTAGAACAGTGAAAAAAGTAAGTGTCTTAATATGGGATTTCATATGCTGATCTAAACCAGGTTTTAGTTGTAGCATTTAAATATCAGGAAAGTATTGAACTGAAGATATCTATGGCTATCTAATGCCATCCTTGAAAACATAATTATGCCATATTGAAAGATATTGTATATGTATCGCAAGGGAACTATTTTCAATTCATCGTGAGGTTATACTATGCTGAAAGCACATATAAGAAAGATGTATAGGTTCGGAAGAATATTAATGTACATTCAGCATGGGCTGTCGGTAGTATGGATCAGTTCACATCTGTTCTGATCTGATACAGACAAATAAATGCATCGTAAATAATAATTTCAAAAATCTTCTGATCGCAACCGGTTATTGTCTGTACTCTAGCTAAATACATACAGCGCGTACATCTCTTGATTTTATGCATCTGATACATATGCTTTGCATATGGCACCCCAAGCTTAAATTATCTGAAGTGAAAATACCTCAATAGAGCATAAAGGAATGGTAACACCAGTGTCCCTGATCTGTTAGCCACATATAAAATACACTTAAGGCCAACAAATTGACTTGGCTATGAGGAATACACAAGAAAGGCCTCTCCAGATGGAACAAAATGCTGTTTTCTCAATGTGAATGACAAATTAGGGGCTTGACAATTGGTTAACAATGTTATTCTGCTATATGTATGCAATTTATCTACATTCCAGGATCTCTATTCAGCCATAAATATTACAAAAATAATTGAAATAACTAGAACTGTCGCAAAGCGGACAAATACCCCCCACTAGCGCGTTGTCACTGAAAAAGTGCTAAAGTTCAAAGTGGCATAACTCAGAAACTACTGCCTGGATCAAGATGAAAATTGCAGGTGCACAACTTCATATGATAGGAAACAACCTGCTAAAATTTCAGCAAAATCGGTCAAAAACTGTGGGAGGAGAAGAGGACACAAAATTATGTCCACGGACGGACGGACAGACGGACGGACAGACGGACGGACAACCTGAATCCAGTATACCCCCCCATAACTTTGTTGTGGGGTGTATAATTAATTTTATATGTGTATTAGAATAAACTCCTGTAGGTTAGACACCTTTTGTATCATTCTATGGCATTTGATAAAATGTTTATGTTCAAAGTCCTATTTTGTGGTAATTTTGGATTCATCAAAGGATAACATTCTGTCAACTAAACTAAATATAAGCAAGAACACCAGTACAATACATGGAATCAATTAAACTTATTGGCACTTAAAACAATAAAGATTAAAAAAAATCAAATGAAAACTAAATACATACATTGATAAGAAGATTTATAGGAACGAAATATGATGGGTTGCACACTTTAAAATCGCAGTCACTTCCAAACAAAACATCAAATAGATCTCAAACAAGGCTTAGATGTTGTTAAAAGAGTGAACATGGATATCAGATGGTTAAAAACTCACGAGAAAGAAAAAATCCCACCTTTTGGTAAGAATTTAACTTGAAAACAATCACAAATTGTAGAGAAATCATTAATACACATGCATATGCAAATGAGTCAATTTGCATAAAATAACTGCAAATGAAAGAAAAAGTCATTAGCTTTAATTTGATATCATTCTTACATCTGTAGGTCAATGTTCAATCAAGCTATGACCAAAAACGTTTTGAAACTTTGAGTGAACAATTTTTAAAGAGTGAAGGGTTTAGATATGGATTTTGACCAAAGGCCCCAACCAACAGATTGCAAACATCACTCAAAATGTTTCTAATAAAATGTTCTTTAAGATAAACCATGTTTACATGATTCCTCCTGAGTAGAAACACGTTTTTTTTTTTTAACTTATTTACCAAATATTAGCAAAAGGGTCACATTATTAAGTAAAATCATTAATACTTATGAATATGCAAATCAGGTAATTTGCATAAAATTTATAACAAATTATTAAGCAAGTCACAAGCTTTCATTTGATACTATTCTAACATCTGTGGGTCAATATTCAACCAAGATATGACCAAAAATGTTTTAAAATGATTGAACAATTTTACAGTGTTAAGGGTTTAGATAAGGGTTTTGGCTAAAAGCCCCAACGGTCAAAAGTCAAACATTGCTCAAAATGTTTCTTATATGATTTTCTTTAATATTAATCATGTTTACATAATTCCCCTGCACAAAAATGTCTTGTTTTGGAAAGTATTAACCAAATTATCGTCGAAAATTGCAATTTTAGGAAAAATCATTAATATTCATGAATATGCAAATGAGCTAATTTGCATAACATATGTGAAAATGAAAGAGCAAGTCATAAGCTTTCATTTGATACCATTCTGATATCTTTGTATAAATATTTGACCAAGATATGACCAAATTCATTTTCAAAATTTGAATGAGTAATTTTATAGGGTTAAGGGTTAAGATAAGGGTTACAGCAAAAAGCCCCAACCGCCAGAGGCCAAACAAGGCTCAAAATGTTTCTAATAAAATGTTCTTACTGATAAACTATGTTTACAAAATTCCCCCTGGACAGAAACACCTTTTTAAAGAAAGTATTTATCAAATTTTCGCCAAAAAATGGAAATTTTAAGGGAAATCATTAATATTCATGAATATGCAAATGAGCTAATTTGCATAAAATAACTACAAATGAAAGAGCAAGTCATAAGCTTTCATTTGATACCATTTTGACATCTGTAGGACAATATTCAATGAAAATATGACCAAATAAGTATTGTAAATTTTAATGAAAAAAATGATAGGGTTAAGGGTTTTAGATAAGGGTTACAGCCAAAAGCCCCAACGGCCAGAGTGCAAACAATGCTCAAAATGTTTCTAAGATATTGTACTTTATGAAAAACCATGTCTACAAAATTCCCCCTGGGGGGGGAGCAAACATGTTTCTGGCTCAGGGACTAATTGTTTTTCCTGGCTTTAATTACTATAATGTCCGTTTTCCAAATGCAACATCTGGTTGAGGCTAAGTCTGCTCTGTTTCCTAAATGTGGTTTTATAGACTTCAGAGCAAGACTTAGTCCCTTTCAGTGTGATGAGTCATAAATATAGGTCCACTCTGAAAAACAAATGTGTCCATGTTCTCATTTAACCCTTTCCCACACAGCAAAATTTTAGGGTGGTCTAATTCACAAATTGCTGTATACAACAAAAAGGTGGTTGTTAAAGGTAAAATTTGTGTAAAATATAGCCCAGAAAATATTAAGGCAAAAGAAGAAAATGCTGATCATCAGCATTTTCTTCTTTTGTCTCAATGTTTTCCAAAGCCTTTCTTATAGGGACGTCAAAACGAGGTCTTGTTTTGGAAAGAGTTAAACAGGAAAATTGTTAGAAAAAAAGTAAGATGTATTCAATTTGTTTTGTAATTACAAACTGTATGAAAATGACTGATTGCTTTCTTGTTGTTCGGAGAGGCTTATCACTATTAGGGGGAGAAGCTACTGTGAATGGATCTGATGATCATTTTGATGTAGAGACATTTTTATGTCTAAACTGGAGATAAAACATGTATTCCCTATAAATTTCGCTGTATACTCGTTTAGGCATGCTTTTCCGTATTAGTATTCTTTACTGAGTGTAAGAAGCTTGCTGTGTAGAAAAAGAACTCTTGGTTGGACTTACTTAGATATTTGAGTATCTTATATCGGTAGACTTATTTGTCCACTACTGGAGCAAGTCAGGGAGGAGCTCTTCTTACACTTGCTTCTGTGACAGATTGTCATATGGTAATTGGCTTAATTGCCTGTATGTGTGATATACCTACGAGTGTGCAGATAATAATCTAGAATTAGATTAAGTGATCTCAAATTTCTTATTTGAGCAGGGAGTACATCTTTCTCAGGATGGATCTCTTTCGGACTTGCTTCCTTAGAATTGTATTTTAGCATCTTTGCTGTGAGTCAGATAGATGATTCATCTTATAATTGTTAGACCTGCTTAGTCTTACAATGTGAGCCAGTGTGAGAGGAGCTCTTCTCAGACTTGCTTATGGATAGCCTCTGGTTGCATCTCTTCTACACTCGCTTCTGGCAAGGTAGAGCAACTGTAAAAGGAGCCCCTCTTAGACTTGCTTCTGGATAATCTCTTGTTGCATATCTTCTACATCGGCTCCTTGGTTAGGTATAGCATGTAGACTAAGGATGAACCTCTCTCTTGACTTGCTTAGATAATTTGTCTTTCACTCGCTAGAATTTCCTTGTCTAGCATTGTGAGCAAGTGTGGGAAGAGGTCTTCTTGGACTTGCTTCTGAGACAACTGGTTGTTGCATCTCTTCTACTCTTGCTTCTTGGCGAGTATGTAAAGCATGTCTGGATCCTTCTCATCAAATCGATCTGTAGTTGCTGAGAGCAACTCTTAGATGTTTTCCTAATGTAGTTGTGATTATCTGTTGTGTGTGTTCGGGAAGCATGTCTTCTAGTCTCCAGATTTGATACGATAAATGCTGCAAAATGACTGGATGGGAAACATAGAGACATGCTTCCAGTTGATCTGACTTCCCGACCGGTTTCGTTCAATGGTTTGAACTCATCAGGGGATTTTTGTTGTTTTAAGGCAAGAGAGATGTCTTGCAATGTTGGTGAAGCAGAACCCGCTGATTCTCCTTATATACACCTATATACATTTTTTCCTTCACAGATTGTTCAGGAAGTACCTATGGGTATAATTGTGGCGAGAATTGTGGAGCTTGTAAAGACGATCAGCCGTGTGACTTTGTCAGTGGTGTTTGTACTGACTGTACTGATGGATACTACGTTACAAAGGATAAATTATGTAAACATGGTAAGTAACTAGTTATAGAACAACAAGATTTATCCATATGTATTTGGATAAAACCATTTTTGATTGCTTACTGTATCTTATAATTGCATGAACCTTAATTATTCTAATAAATGCCCAAATTCTACTAAACACCCATCCCCTAAATCTAAGCTGAATATCTGCATTTATTACAAGAACAATTTTAGCGAAAAAATGTAATTCTTATAAACACCCATTTCCCGAATCCAGGCAAAAACATAGTCATTGATAAAGATCATTTCCATAGGCAATAAAAGAGAGATTCCTTGTTCCCAAATATGTTTCCAATGAGCGATTTTTATCTCAAAATCGTATTTTGCAGTCCTTAAAACAAAATTTTGCCTTTGACTTGCTAACTTTGCATCCATGAGTTGACTCTTGATTCAAAATTTTTTACTAACGAAATCAGAATATCTCTAATTAACGCCCACCCAGACTTTTGCATCCATCATGTTTCTAATTAACGCCTGGGCCTTTCATGTTTTATCAATTGACAAATTATGTCCACAGCATAGGTCATTTTAGTACATGTACATTGTTATGATACTTCAGGAAGAGGTCTTACTTTATTGTAATTACTCTACGTTATCATTGCAAGGAGATTTCTATTAAGGGGTTGTCTCTTCACATAAAAGGTTAATTCCATACCAAAAAAAACAAATTACCATAATTATTCTAATAAATGCATGGGTGTTTATTAGAAACATGATCGATGGAAAAGTAGGGGGTGGGCGTTTATTAGAGGTACTCTAATTCTGTTAGTCAAAATTTGCGAATTAAATGCCAATTTGTGGACTCAAAGTTCAGCGAGTCATATTGGGTAAAGTTTTGTTATAAGGACAGCAAAATATGATTTTTTGATAAAACTACTTCCATGGAAACAGATTAAGAGCTAGACATCCTCTTTTTCATTTGTTTTGGAAATGATCTTCATTTATGACTTACATTATTTCAATCTGTATTCGGGGGATGGGCGTTTATTAGAATCACCCTTTTTTGCTAAAACTGTGTTTGAAATAAGCAGATTTTCAGGCCAGATTTGGCGGGTGGGCGTTTATTAGAATATGGGCGTTTATTAGAATAATTACGGTATAATATCTTGCATATTAATTCTATGTCAACACGGTTGAGTCTAATTGAAATAGTGATGTCCAAGAATTGAATACCAGAGCATGAAGTGTTATATGACGTTTTATGTAATAATAATTATTCCATTACAGAATGTGTGTGGGGCACATATGGCTATAACTGTGTTGGGACCTGTGGTTATTGTAGAAATAATCAGACATGTGAACATGATGATGGTGTGTGTGGCTCCTGTGCTGACGGTTATAATAGTACAGATATTTTCTGTAATACTAGTAAGTAAGGAACATTTTACACCGATAAATAGATAAAAATAGCTCATAAAAAAGATGTTTCATGACTGTAGAAATGATTTGACATGTTCACATGTTGATGGCTTAGATGTGACTTTAGTGCTGAAGTCTGATGGTTATGATAATACAGATATTTTCTGTCATCTTTCAAACTATACATTATAAAATCATGAGTGTTATGATCTACAATGCCTTGAAACCCTCTGTGTCCCAATCTATTTATTGAACAATCATTAGACCCTTATTTTGTTAGCTACCAAAATATATTTGTCTTGACAACCTATCTAATGGGCTTGAACGTAGTCTTCAGAAATTGTTGATTCAAATATTTAAAGAAGAATTATAAATAAAGAACAAGGAAATAGCTGTTGTAGACTTTAGAGGACAATTTTCTATATGCCCGGCATACACAAAGTTGTTGGTATATCGGAATCACCCTGTCTGTCTGTCTGTCCATCCATCTGTCTGTCTAATCACATTTCTCATGAGCACAACTCCTCTTAAAAGGCAGGATTGATTGTGATGAAAACTTACATGAATGATCAATATGATATGGATGTGCACACAAAGAAATTTCTTTGCCCTCTAAGCTCATCAAAGGGAGGTAATTTGACTTTGATTTGTCTGTCCACTTTTCTTGTGAGTGCAGCTCCTCTCAAATGGTTGCACAAATTTTGACTAAATTCAAATCCTGGGATGTGCATCTTAAGCTATTTTTGACAGAGTTTCAGACTGATCAAATTTGATTGCTGCTCAAGACAACGAAATGGATGTGAATAAATGTGCAAAACATGTAAGCCTACATTATAGCATCGAAAGCATTCCAGGAAAAGAAGTAAAATGTTTCCTGACCCTATTTCTTTTAGGGAAGACAAAACCCATTCTTGTTTGGGAAAGGGTTTACCAGGCTTTCATCCTATATTTTGTAACAGTCCTTCTTAACCCTTTCGCTATCAAGACCTGGTTTTGACGTCTCTCACAGAAAAGGCTTGGGAAAACATTGAGGCAAAAGAAGAAACTGCTGATAACCAGCAGTTTCTACTTTTGTCTCAATATTTTCTGTGCTATATTGTACACAAATTCCTTCCTTTTTAGCATCAATTTTGTCGTCTGCAGCAGCTTTTGAATTGGATCGCCCTAAAAACTTGCCATTTGGGAAAGGGTTAAATACAGCCTCCTGATTTCCTTTACAGTTTGTGATGCTGGGTACTATGGTAGTAACTGTGAAAGCAGCTGCGGTTCTTGTTATGGAGATGAAGCATGTCACCATATAAATGGTTCTTGTGCTCAATGCGCAGAAGGGTTCAGTGGAGCTTTGTGTGCTCGTAAGTAAACCTTGGCATACTGAGGGCATTATAGTGTGGAAGATCAAGGGAAAAGGAACAAAATGATGATAAAGTAGCTGTTTGCTGCTAGGCACATAGATACACTTACGCACAAATGCACATTCATACAATTGGCACTCAAGTATGGGTATGCTGCGAAAGTTTTCAGTTTATTTTTTGTCAGAAAAGAAGGAAAATTTCAAATATGCGCAAGATTATGTAAAAATGCATAGTCATTTAAAAGGCCCAGCTATGCTCCTGGTTGCTTTTCAATGAAAACCTGGTAACTGAAGCGTCTCATCATAATGAAAAGTTTTGTGTTCAGGTACATTCTAGGACCAACAAATAGGACAGAAAATAAAATTACTGTAGGAAAAGGAGAAAATGATTTTCAGCATTTTTTTTATTTCAGCTCAACTTTTTTAAAACTGTCACACTGGTACCTTAGAGCTATCAAACTGATATACAGTCGACACTCATTGTGTCGAACTCAGAGGGGCTGTAAAAATACCTCGACTTATCCAGAGTTCGAGTAAACCAAGTTTTTGTTTGAACATCATTTGACCTATTTGTTGCTAATCAAGAGCGTTTAAAATTGAAATACAGTAGGAAAAGGAAAGAAATTGCTCGAAACGAGCAATTTCTATCCTTTTCCTACTAAATTTCAATGGTCATATTTATTTCAAAATCATTGTGTTTAAACTTTTTTAAATCCATTGGTGAGGATGGGGCCAAACTTTCACTTCGACTTAAGCAGAAATTTGACTTATCTGATGTCGACATAACGAGTGTCGACTGTACATATAGTCTCTTTACCAGTAACATACCTGCATGCCTATCATAAGTTTTCTGTAGCAGCTTTTGAATTGGAGTAGTCTAAAATGGCGCTGTTTGGCAAAGGGTTAACCCTTTCCCAAACAAGACCTTTTTTCACATCCCCAATAGTAATGGTTTGAGAAAACATTGAGACAAAAGGAGAAATTGCTGAAAATCAGCAATTTCTCCTTTTGCCTCAATATTTTCTCTACCATATTACACACAAATTTAATATTTCATAACATCCATTCTGTCATCTGAAGCTCCTTTGAATTTGGAGCACCCTAAAATTTTGCGCTTTTTGGCAAAGGGTTAATACATGACAAACCACTATTTTCTTCCAGAGAGGTTATTCTCTGATGACAAAGAAGATGACGAAGCTGGCACATCCTCTGGTATGATAATCGGAATTGTTGTTTCTTTGGTCGTTGTGTTGGTCGCTTTAGTAGCTTTGTTTGTTTTTATGCGAAGGCGGTGAGTACAAGCAATAATCTCACGACTTTTTTTTCGAAAAACCTCGTAACTGCAGCTTAAAACAGACTGCAGTTATGAGTTTGCTACATTTTTACCCGCACTGGCCGAAGGACAGAGGAGCTTATGTTATGGCCTTGTGCCCATTGTGCAGATCTATCCGTTATTGCGTCTATGATGGCCCTTGTCTTCTAGAGAGGTTATTCTCTGACAGCAATCATGAAGATGAAGAACAAGGAACGTCACCTGTCATGATAATCGGAATTGTTGTTTCATTGGTCATTGTGTTGGTTGCTTTTGTAGCTTTGTTTGTTCTTGTGCGAAGATGCTGACTACAAGCAATTGTTGCTATTTTTACATGCAGAGCTTGTGTCTTGGCCTTGTGCCTATTGTGCGTCCGTACATGTGTGTGTCTGTCCATGCATGTGTCCATCCATCCATAAACTTTTTCTTTCAACATGATTGGATAAAAAACATGGTCGCTGTTGGTGGGGCTTTTTTATGCTCTCCGAAGGGAGAGCATATAGTCGCCGCTTTGTCTGTCCATCCGTCCGTCCGTCCGTCCGTCCTGTCCGTCCGTCATTCCGTCTGTCCGTCCGTCCGAAGCAATATCTCCATAACCCTTGGGCCAAATCAAATGAAACTTACCATGTGAACTCCCTGTGACAAAATGCCGATGTACTTTTCCCCGTTTTTGGATTTGAGGCCTTGTCATGGGAAAAGGGGACTTATGGTAAAATATAGTTTTTCTCTAATTTCTCCTAGTCTAATGGTCAGAATTTGATGAAATTTCATATTTGAGTAGCAAATCAGATGCCCTTGACAATAAAGTGCTCTCCATGGCATACATTTATTGTGACAATGCCTTATTCGGGGAGCATTGTCCGTCTCTGACGGCCCTTGTTTACTATATGAAACATTATGATTGTAAAACAGAAAACTGTTAAGATCTTCACAAAACCGCTTATTGGATTTCAATGTAATTAATCATGTAATATTCATATGTAATTACTGAGTTATGGCCCCTAATTCTGTGAAAAAATGCTTTTCCAGACAACTCATGCAGTGAATGCTCGATTTCATTCATACTTGGCACAAGTGTGCATTAGCACCTGAAGATGTGCAAGACGCAAATTTCGCAAAACATCATTCATAGATCAGGATTGGGAAAAGAT
The DNA here is from genome assembly GCA_963680895.1 of Fragum sueziense. Taxonomy (NCBI): domain Eukaryota; kingdom Metazoa; phylum Mollusca; class Bivalvia; order Cardiida; family Cardiidae; genus Fragum; species Fragum sueziense. The sequence goes on from OY804596.1 coordinate 16,428,908, forward strand.
TGAGGCAAAAGAAGAAAGTGTTTTCTCTCAATATTTTCTGGTCTATTTTGTACACAATTCATTTCATAAGCAACATTCATTTTGTTTTTTGCATCAGATTTCAAACTAGACAACCCTAAACTTTTATCATTTGGGAAAGCGTTAATCACTATTCTATCTGTTTGTATAATTGTACAGTCGGCAACCTAAAGCGGAAGGTCTAAAGCCACGTTTTGAAGAGGCAGGTGCTCTTTATGCCAATAATGAAGCGTATGATACATCAGTCCCTATCGGTTCTGCTGTAACAAATGGAAAAGATCCTTCTGTGAAAAACATGAAAAAGAGTTCTAAAGGTATACTTACTTTTCATAGTATTTTGTTAGTAGGATATATTAACCCATTACCATACATATCACTCTTTTTGACTCCCCAAAGAAAATGTCTTTCGAAAACGTGGAAAATGTAGAAATTGCTTGTGACAAGCAGTTTCTTCATTTGCCACAAAGTTTTCCACCCTAAAAGACAAAAAAAAATCCATTTACACAAAATTGCTTTCTGCAAATTCTTTGAACATGGATCAGTCTAAAATTTTGCCTCCTGGTAATGGGTTAAAGGAACAATAGAAGAAAAGAACTTTGTATTTGCACCATGAATCTTTTCATTTTTGCCAGAGATAATGGGATGCACCACACAACTGCAGATGCTAAGATTTCCCCCACATTCTTCTGATGCTTTGTCCCTCTTATCTTAACCCTTTCCCAAACAAGACCTGGTTTTGACGTCTATTAAAGAAATGGCATGGGAAAACATTGAAACAAAAGAAGAAACTGCTGACAACCAGCAGTTTCTCCTTTTGTCTCAATATTTTCTGTGCTATATGGTACATATTCTTTCATTATTTGAATTCATTTTGTCGTCTGCAGCAGTTTTCAAATTGGACCACCTTAAAAATTGGCTTTTTGGGAAAGGTTTAACAGATTCTTCTTATCAAATTGTAAATTGATGACAGCAAACCTTTTACCATTTTTACTCGGCAGAACTTGAAAAATGGTAAATTGAAAGATATTGTCGACAACAACTTTGATATTCATTAATCAGAGAAACTATATATTAAAAATGGCTTGGGATAATATTTAGGCAAAAGAAGAAAATGTTGATAACCAGCATCTTCTACATTTTGCCTCAATATTTTATATTATGCTATCAATTGTGCACAAATTCGTGACTCATTGATAGCAATTTTGTCGTCTGCAGCAGCTTTCAAATTCGACAAACCTAAAAAATATTGGTGTTTTGGAAATGATTAATGATTTTGTTTACAGCTCTGGCAGTAACATCAGACAATAATGAAGCCCAAGAAACATACTATAACTTCACACCTAGTATAAGAATACATCAACTCTGGGACTATATTAGAACAAACAAGAAGGGTGGATTTATGGCTGAATTTGAGGTAACATAGGTCCTTACACATTCCAAATTGACCAAATGGACCTAATCATGGGTATTTTAGTGGATGAAATAAGCCGTACAAAAAGTATAAAATTCACATGTTGTACAGTGGTAAACATTGAGGGAAAAGGAGAAAACGCTGTCTATCAAAAGGACAAAAAACCAGTGATTGTCTGGTTTTGAAATACCGGTGCCTGTAAAATGATTTGTTATCTGCATTCTTCAGAAAGGTTGATCTGCGCCACGTTTCATCAACATTTTTTTTATAAAATATTTGTAATTTCTTGACAAATAATCATGTTCTTCTAATAATTATCATTCTGAAGTTTAATATCATTTGTCCGACCACTCTTTTATATATGCATGATGTCCATCAACATTTGTGCAATTCTATGAAACTTATTGAAGCAAACCAAGGTATTGATGAGTAATGGTAGTCTTAAATGAACTGTTTAAAATGAAAGTGTTTTTTTTACATTCCTTGCTATTTTTTCTAGAGATTAAAAGATGGACTACAATACCCTGTGAATGATGCATTAGCCAACAGAGCAAAAAATCGTTACAAAGAAATGTACCCATGTAAGTACAAATGGTATAGGAAAACATTCTCCCTTTCAGAATATCATAAGATAGATAGATATATTTTATTTAGGTTAACCCGTTCCCACACATTGACGCCTTTTGACAGCCTTTTAGATAATGACTTTGGAAAACATTGTGGACAATGAAGAAATTGCTTGTGATAAGCAATTTCTTCATTTCCCACAATGTTTTCTACGTAAAAAGACCAAAAAATGTTAAATTTCATTCACTTGAAATAGTCGTCCGCAACATCTTTGAATTTGGACCAGCCTAAAATTTTGCTGTTTGGTAATAGGTAAAAGATACATGACAACACATGGTAAAAGATAAAATAAGGGATCACAGTGTAGCAAGCATATGAAATAACATAAAACATGATAGCTACCATGTCTGCTACACCCCTACCTAGGATAACGCTAAAAAGAGAAGAGTGATCTGTTTTCCATTGCAGTCCTTAATATGATTGTGACCGACATAGAGAGACTTGGTGATTTACCCGATTGAATATTAAATATTACATACACATAATTGGCTACTTTTGCAAACTTTGTAACTACAGTTACAGCATTATCAGACATAGCTGATGATATCCTTTGCTTGTGTAATACAATTTTTATGCTCTCCGAAAAAATTTCGGGGGAGCATATAGTCGCCATGCTGTCCGTTTGTCCGTCCACAGCCAGATCTAAGCTACCCATGGACCAAATTCAATGAAACTTCACATGTGAACTCCCTCGGATATTACCTAGGGACCTTTTTCTCCGTTTCTTAATTTGAGGCTGCGTCATGGAAAAAGGGGCCTTAGTGTGAACATTAGTTTTTCTCTAATTTCTCTTGGGCAGAATTTAATTAAATTTTGTACTTATGTGATTAATGAGATGTTCTAGACTAAATTCTATAAATAACGTGTGTACAAAAAAGCTGTCATGGGAAAAGGGGGCTTAATGTATGATAGTTTTTATTTTGTGCCAAACACTTATTCGGGGAGCATAATCCGTCTATGACGGCTCTTGTTTTCATGTGAAATTAAGCTTTTTGTACCAACACATAAACTAACCATTTATTTCATATTTTGTACCTTGTATTATAGTTACATTGTGCTTTACTGTTTACATTAGTAGAATTTGAATCTCAATATTTTCTGCTAGTTACTATTTAGATATTGTATCCTATGTTGTAAATGATCTGTCTGTTTCACATTTAATGATACTCTACAAAAAATTATGTTATTTCAATTAGTCTCTATAAAATAATATTTTTCTTATCTTCAGATGACCATTCTAGGGTACATTTAGCTGTTGAGAGAGAAGGGGAATCTGAGTTCATCAATGCCAGCCATATTAATGTAAGACTATATTTTAACCCATTCCAAAACGACAAAATTTTACTGTGATCCAATTCAAATGCTGCTGCAGACGACAAAATGGATGGTGATAGAGAGAGGTTCTGTGTCAAATATAGGTCAGAACACATTGAGACAAAAGAAGAAATTGCTGGTTATCAGCAATTTCTTCTTTTGTCTCAATGTTTTTTTCCATTTCTATGGTGCATGTCAAAAGAAGTTCTTGTTTGGGAAATGGTTAACAAATGAACAAAAGAGGACCTGTTGCACAAGACAAGACTGGTTACCTCCCCTGATATTACATGTACTTTGTGCTTAACCCTTTTCCAAATGACCAAGATATGCACTTCTCCAATTTGAAAGCTGCCAAAGACGATAAAATGGATGTTGATACAGACAGAATAAGTGTACAAAATAGTGAAGAAAATATTGAGACGAAGGGAGAAAATGTTGATGATCAGCATTTTCTTCTTTTGCCTCAATGTTTTTCCAAGACTATTCTTTTAAAGATGTCAAAACCAAGTGTTGTTTTGGAAAGGGTTAAATGCACAAAGTAGAATCAAGGGCAGTCACTCTAACCTGGAGAATGTGCTCAAAAGCTTCAGGAGTTCAAATGGTATGGTAAAAAACATAACATGAAAGTGTCTATTTTATATTTTTTTTAGCCAAGTTGATGGCCTATGAGTGTCTTGCTTCTTTGGAGTCATTGCCTTAAATGAAAAAGGAATTTAATTTTCTAACAAATTTGACAATATTTAATTTTCCCCAAAATAGTTCTTTTACTATATGATGTGAAATTAACATTTTTGTTTATTTTCTAGAATGTTTTCCAAGGCTTTTATCCTATGGGCATCAAAAAGTTTCACTATACTCGTACTGGAATATGTTTTACCCATTACCACTCCTGCATGCTTTTTGAGATGAAATCTGTGGCAAACATCGCCAAAAATGATGAAATTCTTCATTGGCTCATTTCCCACAATATCTTCTGCTGTGAAAAAATTAGAAAATGCACAATTTCATTTACTTGAGGGACGTTCAATTAATTTTGGAACTGGGGTTCTATAAGCCATAATTATTTCGCAATTCAATTTTAAGTTTCTTCAATCCTTCGAAGTAATCCTCTTTGACACCCACACACTTCTAAAGTTTTGAGATCCATTACATATATGCCAATAAATTGGCCTCTTTTGGAACACCCCGCAGACACTGGAATATTGCACTGCATATGGAACATGAAGGCCTATAGCGACGACCAGAAGCTTTTTTCGTCATCATGGGGAACACAAAAAGGCCACAAAGGTTTAAGCCCAGCTATAAGGGTGATTGAAGACGTTATGCAGCATGTGTCTCTTTCAGGAAATCTTGGACAAGATGACACCTGTGGACAGCTCCGTTGTCATGGGTTTGGTACATACCTCTTCAGTCAGTCCTAGACTAGCTCTTTTCGTGATATCTGTTTACTTTCGCCGACATACATTTCTTGTATGAATGACCGGCAATAGTGGTACTATTTGAAACAATTATTTGAACATTACACCCGTTACATTTGAAAATTACCGCGTACAAAACTTTTGCCGCGCTTTTAGTTTGTTAGCTATTACAGACCTTGTCTGATCTTTTCGCAACTATTGCTTGCTAATGACACGCCATTGGTGCTTATAATAGTAGATAATTGTTCAATTATATGTATAAAGCTAAGAAAGCCCACATTTGTTGCATTTATAGCATTATTTCAAAGTATATTTTGCACGGGTGGATCTCTGTCCTTTAGGCAGCAGGTGGGGGACCCAGTGGGCATAAACCTTTCTGTGTTTCAACCCTTTCGTCAAAATTGTATAACATGTCCCCGATGAAAAACCAACTTTATCTGCTATTTTTTGCACATTGAGCAATGCGTCTTGTTCAGTCATGTCGGAATCTACAGCAACAATTGCTTTGGTACTAGCTCTACCCGGGTTGCCTGAGAGGGGGGGCATCATTCAGGTCAGTTTTACCAATTTTAATTTTTATTATCTTCCTAAAAACTGGCTTATATTCAACGTTCGAATGTCCACGAATCTGATAAAGCTCATTTTATACATGTGATGCAGATATTTCAAAACCTATGCGACCTTTAATGTAGACCCGTACATCCTACTTCAGTTCGTTTTCCATTTTGCACTCAGCGAAATAGCCAGTGTATATGACTGAACCAACTTAAAAGTTCAATAACTTTTGAACGAGTCAACCAATTTGTCTCAAATTTTGACCAATTATAGACGATATTTTTCCCGTCAAATAGCCGCAAGCACCACTAGTTCTATAGAACCGTGAGGTATGGCGGACCATTAGTACCACTTTTAATTGAACGCCCCTCATATCGTCTAAACATTTCTGAATGTGGAACAGTCATCAAGCTGTTTTTATTTGCAGGGTTATGATGGCAAACCGAAATTTATAGCGTCACAAGGTAAGTAGCTGATCTTTCAATTCTTTCCCAAACCAAAATGATGCATAAGACAAAATGAATGTTGATATATAGATAGGGTTTGTGTAAAATAAAGCACAGAAAATGTTGAGGTAAAACAAGATAATGCTCCATGACAGTTCTTGTTTTCCTGTTTCTTTGTTTTCTTATTATAATGGTTCTGTTTAGTAGTGATTATACTGACGTTTTCAGCTTTAATACTATGGACAATGGCCATGAATTTTGTCCTTCAGACAGACTGGTTATATACCGTTATGTTTTAATAAACTGTCGGTGTTGTTATAAAACCTCGTAACTGCGGCTTGATTCAAGCTGCAGTTACAAGATTTTATAAAAGCACATACATAGTACTATTTTTTGTCCAAAATTACGTCACGGTTTACTGGATAAATTTGTTCCCTATTCTAAGTTATAAAAATGATTTTTATTGTACACTGCCAGAGTCGGTCGCATATTGGCATCATCTTCTCCGTCTGTCCATCCGTCCATCTGTCCATCCATACGTACGTCCACTTTTTTTGTGAGCGCAATTCCTCCTAAGTTTCTGGCTGGATCTTTTTGAAACTTGGTCAATGTTACACCTCAATGGGTAGATGTGCAAGAAGGAAAGATTTTATGGTTCATTGATTTTTGCCTGAGTTATGCCCCCTTAAAACTTAGTCTTTGGGGCGGTGTATATTGTGACCATGGCACTCTTTTTGTTTATTCAGGTCCAGTAGAGGCCATGGTGGTAGATTTCTGGAGAATGGTATGGCAGAAGGAAGTCACTAAAATTGTCATGGTGACCAACCTCATGGAAGGTGGAAGTGTAAGATAAATGTGACCTGTTACACTAAAAGGGGCCTTATGGCAAATCCATAAAAATGAATTTCTAGAAATGGGCCAGACTTGACAAAATTAACCCATTACCAGACAGCACAATTTCAAACTTGTCTAAATTCATAAATGTTGCAGACGACAATAGAAAGTGAAAAGAATTTAAATTTTGTGGTCTTTTGTGTAGAAAACATTGTGGAAAATGAAGAAATTGCTTGCCACAAGCAATTTCTTCATTTTCCACAATGTTTTCCAAACCCACCATCTTGTGGAGAGTAAAAAAGAGTCACTTTGTGGTAATCGGTTAACCATATTTAAAAACATTCTAGATCCAGAAAATTGCCAAAGAGTGAAAAGTTCTTATCCTAGTCAGGCTGCACGGACTGCACAGACTGACTTGGATTGATACTTTTCACACATTCCATTATTAAGGTCCCTTTTAGTGTGAAGGCTCACATATTTATTTCTATCATTATCTTGATCTTAGAAAGAATAATTTTAATTTGCTTAATAGTTCTTGAAGAAATTAAAATCGGTCTGCAGAATGTTAATCATACATGCAGAAGGGTAATATTTTAGCCCTTTCCCAAACGAGAAAATTTTAGAATGGTCCAATTTGAAAGCTGCTGGAGATGACAATGTGGAAGTTGATGAAGATAGGATTTGTTTACGATATAGCATAGGAAATATTGAGGCAAAAGGAGAAACTGCTGGTTATCTGCAGTTTCTTCTTTTGTCTCAATGTTTTGCCAACACAAGCCATCTCTTTTGTGATGTCGAAGCCTGGTCTTGTTAGGGAATGGTTTAATGTGTGGATAAAATGATGATAATTGAGTCATAATTTCTTTGATTTTTCAGCATAAATGTATGGAGTATTGGCCAATTGAGACGAATGAGGTAACATTTGAGAGAATTACCATAAAACTGATCAAAGATGACAATTTTTCTGACTACAATATCAGGACGCTGCAAATATCTCAGGTGAGGGAAAAGTTTTGTTTATATTATATTTGGAATATTGTTATCAGCAGTTTTCTACTAAAACCTTGTAACTGCTGCTTTAAACAAGTAGCAGTTATGAGGTGTTTGTTGAAAAGCAGCATTATATTGCATGCCAAGTTTAGGAGAAAACTTTGCCAGGCTTAAGGATTACAACCCATTATTAAATGCCAATCACTAATTCATGCATCTGAGGGTGTCATGTGTGACAACGGAAGTTATTGAGAAATACCCTCATCAATTTCCGTTGCTATGGATGATACTGGAAGATGCTCGAAGTCCTGAAATTTGTAAGTAATGATGGGTTGTAATCCTCAAGTCTTTAGAAAAAGTTTAATTTATGCTTTCAGCAACATTACTAACCCTTTCCCAAACGACAAAATTTTATTGTGGCCCCATTCAAATCTGCTGCACACGACAAAAAGGGTGTTGATAGAGAGAAGGTTTGTGTGGAACATAGCAAAGAAAATATTGAGGCAAAAGAAGAAAATGCTGGTTATCAGCATTTTCGTCTTTTGCCTCAACATTTTTCCACACATTTCATCTTAGTTGTTTATTTCCAGGACGATGAATCACCAAGAAACATCTACCAATATCATTACAAGGCATGGCCAGACAAAGATGTGCCAGATAGTACCTGGTCTCTAGTACAGTTTTGGCGGGAAGTTTTCAAAGATGGTGGTAAAAACAGTGTGGCACCTATTGTTGTCCATTGTAGGTAGGGTATACTTATTAATGTATAAAATGATTTTCTTGTTTATTCCATTCTCAAACACAAGACTTGGTTGTGACGTTCATTCTAAAAAGGACTTGGGAAAATATTGATTAAAAAAAAAAAAAAAAAGAAATTGCTGATAATCAGCTTTCCTCTATTTGCTTAAGGCTTTGTGAATAGCGCGACTGCTCATAGAAATGGGGGTTATTCCGGTTACCTGTGCGTCAGTGCAATGCTTTGGTTAAGTTTTTACATGCAACTGTCATATCTCTGTTTCTACTATATTGCTATTGCTCTGAAACCTTGCATATTCTTCTGAAACCATAGTACTGGCCTCAAAGCTTAGATGCATAACTATAACAATTAAATTAGTGGAAATTTTACCCTTTCTTGGTTAAGTTTTTACATGCACAAACTTTGCACATGCTTCTGTGACCATAATATCAGCTTCAAGCTAAAGATTCATTACTCTGACATGTAATTCATTGGATTTTTTAGCCTTTTTGGACTTAGAAATCCTTGGTTAAATTTTTACATGCAATTGTCATAATATCCAAGATAACTTTTTGTCTGCTATAGCTTGATGATTGCTTTCAAACTTTGCACATGTATCTGTACCATAATATCAGCCTCAAGCCAATGATTCATAACGCTGATTTGTAATTTAGTAGAATTGTGAAACTTTTCAGACTTCGAATTTTTCAATATTCAGCACTTGATAGTTGCGCTTTGCTGTCTTCTGACAACTCTTTTGTCTTGTAAACTTTCAGTGCTGGTGTGGGCAGAACAGGAACTTTTATAGCCTTAGATAACTTGTATCACCAAGCCATTGAGACAGGCAGTGTACAACCATTTTCTGTGGTAGAAAAACTTAGAGAGCAGAGGGTGAAAATGGTCCAAACAAGGGTAAGGAAATTTTGATAACATTAAAAAAACACATTCACCTTATCTCTGTGATACTTTTTTATCTCCTCAATAAAAGAAAAACATAAATATAAATATGCATAAATATTAGTGAATGTACCTTTGGTAACATAATAGAATGGATATTTTCATTACAGGGTCAGTATGCGTTCTTACATGAAGCTGTAGCAGATGCCCTGTTGTTTGGGACTCACTATGTTTGGCAGTCACAATTCCCTGATTACTATGACTTCATGATCAAGAAAGACAAACAGATTGAGAAAGTCAGACTGAAAGTGCAGTTTGAGGTAAGATTAACCCATTACCAGAAGGCAAAATTTTGGACTGATCCATATTAAAAAATATTGCAGAAATCACATTCAAATGATTGGGATTCTACACTTTTGGGTAGAAAAGGGAAGAAAATATTGTGGGAAATAAAGAAATTGCTTGTCACAAGTAATTTCTTCATTTTCCGCAATGTTTTCCTAAGCCTTTTCTTGTGTGGGAGTCAGAGGTGTCACTGTGCATTAATGGATTTTAAAACACCATGTCTTTGTCTAAATAAGCAGAATGATACACATTTTTGACACATGACCCATTAGTAATTAAAACAGAATGTCTAGGTCTAAATAAGTGGATATAGTAAGCATTTTTTACACATGACCCATAGATATGTAAATTACGTCTAAATTCAAGACATTTCAGATTAGTCCAAAATTTGTTGGCTTTAAAACATTACTTCTTCTTTTCTCCCAAAAGTTTAAAAATATTTTAAAAATTGGGTCATTTGGGAATATGAAAACCAGAAATTGTTTTGGAAAGGATTAAATCATCCATGGTCTTAGTGGAGGTCAAAATCCAAAAGTCTTGCTTATGATTAAAAATGAGCCGGGATCTGGAAAAACATCCCTTATAGCATTTTTCAAAATTGAGTTTCAAGATCGGCCTGTTGTCAAAATTAATGGAGTCCAATATGCATCAATGTTGCTCTTTATAAGTTACTACAGGTCACGAACAAGCTATTGGAGAACAATATGGATCCTGATCAGACTGTGCTTATGCACAGGCTGATCTGGATCTATGTTGGGCTCAAAAGCCTTAACCCTTTCCCAAACGGCAAACTTTTGGACTGCTCCAATTTGAAAGATGTTGCAGATGACATTTTCAAGTGAATGAAATTTAAATTTCGTTGGTCTTTTGGATTAGAAAACATTGTTGGAAATGAAGAAATTGCTTGTCACATGCAATTTTTTTCATTTTCTACAATGTTTTCCAAAGCTTTTATTTTGTTGGGCGTCCAAAAGCGTCAATGTGTGGGAAAGGGTTAAGGGACGTTTTTCCAGATCCTGGCTCAAATGCAAGTGTTTCACAAACATGTCATGGGGCAGATTTAGTGCAGTGGTTACATGCTGGACTTGTAACACAAGGGTTGCTGGTTTGATCCAAGCCTCACCAGTCTTTTGGATGATACTTAACCCTTTCCCAAACAAGACCTGAGCCCCGTATTACTAAACATCTTACGATCAAGTTTTTGTGTAAACTGAGTATTAAGACATCTGATTGCACGAGAAATCCGACTGAGCCAATCAGGGCTGTTGTTACAAGTAATAATTGAAAAATCAAACGTACGAAAATATTCCCTGGCTGAGCAACCTCTATTATTTCTGTTGTTACGGAAACAGGCGATATTGCATCTAACAGTACTTTAAATATGCTTGGACTTATGGATGTCACAGATTTAGTCGAAATATAATGATTATACAGAAAGTGCATTACACAGGTCTTACCTTAAGTCGAATTGAAAATCTGGGTCCCGTATTACTAAACATCTTACGATCAAGTTTTTGTGTAAACTGTGTAACAAGACACCTGATTGCACGAGAAATCCGACTGAGCCAATCAGGGCTGTTGTTACAAGTAATTATGTAAAAATCAAACGTACGATCATTAGTAATACGGGCCCCTGGTTTTGACATCCCTAATAGAAAAGGTTTGGGAAAACATTCAGACAAAAGAAGAAACTGCTGATAACCAACAGTTTCTCCTTTTGCCTCAATATTTTCTGTGCTTTATTATTCACAACTTTCACCTTTAGTAACATTTCTTTTGTTGTCTGCATCAGCTTTCAAATTCGGCTCCCCTAAAATTTTGTTGTTTGGGAAAGGGATGGTTAACATAGACATATCTCTGCCAGACGTACGACGTCATGAGTGGGGAATAGGGAGATTCTGCACATTCAGGAGAAATTGTCACATAAGTTAAAACTTACTGACCCTTTAAATAGGGGTGACAATTAAGCCTTTACCTTTGTTACAGTATATGGAGAAAAGCCTTGAGGGAAAGCCTGAAGTAGCTGACAGTGTTGAAGACAGCATATATAGTAATGAAGGTATGAGTTTGATTTGAAAGCCCCAGTATTGAGAGATTGGTTCCTCTCTCATATGTGACATGCATGTCCGTAAAAATGGACACATCTTTAACATTCTATATTTTTGGGGGCCTTAACCAATTCCCAAACAGCAAAATCTTAGATAGATCCCTTGAAAGCTAATGCAAACAACAAAATGGTTGTTGATAAAGAATAGATTTATGTAAAAATTAGTATGGAAAATATTGAGACAAAAGGAGAAATTGCTTGTTATCAGCATTGTTAACCCTTATCAACCCTTTACATGAAAACTTAACATTTGAGAAAAATGGCCATTTTGGGGGCATTAGTGTTTCAAAAACACATCTTGTTTGCTTTAAAAGATAAGTATAAACTTTTTTCCCTCTGTGTTTCAGTAGCTGTAAATGGACCAGACTTGTCGAGAAATGGTGGAAGACTGGAAACCACATTCTTGCCAGTAAGATATTTGTTTCATATTAACTAGATTCGTCAAAAATGTGGGTGTGCCATGGTAGGGCTTATCATGATAAGAAATCATGAGAAAATTCTATGAATATCAACAATTTGGCAGGAATTTTCCCTAGGTGACTTCTTTTTAAACTTGTTTGTGAATTTTTGATTAGATCTAGTAAAAAAAAAAAAAAAAAAAATGTGGGTGTGGCAGGGCAGGACTTACAGGACTTAAAGAAACCATAGAAAATTCTTTGAAAATAAACCATATGGTCAATTTCAAACAAACTTACTGGAATGTTCCTTGAGTGACTGTCTATAATACATGTTTGTGAATTTTTTATTTGTTGAAATATGTTGACATGGCAGGGTGGGGCTTTTCTTCTTTATGCAATAAGCATATTTTAGTTTGCAATTGCTACTACGAGTACATGCCATATGATTGAATGCTAATGAGACTTCATTGCTTTCATGGGAAATTATGAAAACTTTATTTACAATAATTAACCCTTTCCCACACATTGACGCTTTTGGACGCTTCACAAAATGAAGGCTTTGGAAAACATTGTGGAAAATGAAGAAATTGCTTGTGACAAGCAATTTCTTCATTTCCCACAATGTTTTCTACCAAGAAAGACCAAAAAATGTTAAATTTTGTTGAATGGAAATTATCGTCTGCAACACCTATGAGTTTGGATCAGTCTACAATTTTGCCGTCTGGTAAAGGGTTAGAAGTGACATGTTTATTTGTTTACATCATGCTGGTGCTCTTGTTTTGACAGTGTATAAATGGACCAGATTGTTTCATACTTTCAAAGACTCCTGATGTAGAATCTTTAAATGAATGTTGGCAGTTGATAGATGAATACAGTGTGAAAACAGTGATTATGATAGTGGGGGAAAAGGATAATAAAAAATCTGTAAGTATACTAACATTGGGAGAATAACTTGACTAGAAAACACAAAATATTTGCAATTTGGATGAAAACTAAAATTCTGTTGAAAAGTTATCCCTTTCTCAAATGGTAGCAATGTTTGTTTATTACTGGTTATACCCCTGCAAAACTAATGTTTTAGGTGTATACTGGAATCATCCTGTCTATCTGTCTGTCTGTCCATCTGTCTGCCAATTAACAAAATACTTGTTCGGAGCATATCTCTGAAAGTAAAGTAGATCTACCTATGATCATGAAACTTCCTTGGTAGATAGATCTCATTTAGGAGAAGAGCAGAACACAAAGAGCATCATTCTACCTACTTGCCTATTATACCCCCACAAAACAAATGTTTTAGGGGGGTATACTGGAATCTGCTTGTCTGGCTGTCCGTCCATCTGTCTGTCCATCTGTGTACAAAATACTTGTCCAGAGCATGTCTCTTAACCCATTGCCAAACGACAAAATTTTAGGGTGGTCCAAATTGAAAGATTCTGCAGATGACAATTTCAAGTGAAAGGAATTCTTAGGTCTTTTTGGATCGAAAACATTGTGGGAAATGATGACATTGCTTGTCACAAGCAATTTCTTCATTGTCCACAATGTTTTCCAAAGCCATCATTTCGTAAGGAGTCAAAAAGAGTCATTGTTTGGGAAAGGGTTAAAGTATAGAAGCTATGATCATGAAACCTCATGGGTAGATAGATCTAATAAGATTTTAGTGCAGTGTACAAGGAGAATAATTCTACCTTCCTTATTTTGTGAGTTATTGCCCTTTGTTTTCAACTAAAACACCAGTCTGGAAAAATGTAGTGGTGGGGGCTATTATATCACCTTTAGTGATAGATTTCTTGTTTCAACTAACATGCCGCTTACCTTTATGCAAAACATGCTCATATTTTGAAAACAGCTAAACAAAGATCAAAGAGGCTTAAATTATAGTACACATTAAAAAAAATGCAAAAAAATATGACTGGACTATCTTAGCCCTTTCCCAAACAAGACCTGATTTTGACGTCTCTTAGTGGTAAGGCTTGGGTAAACATTGAGGCAAAAGAAGAAAGTGCTGGTGACCAGCACTTTCTCCTTTTGCCTCAATATTTTCTATGCCATATTTTACTCATATTTTATCTTTAAGAACACCCATTTTGTCATTTGTGGCAGTTTTTGAAGTGGATCACCCTAAAATTTTGCTGTTTGGGAAAGGGTTAAGGTAAATGTTCTTGTGATTTATTCATTATAATAAAAGCTAAAGGGGCGCCATGTCAAATGAAATCAGCTATGCCTTGTTGAAATCTGCTGCAAACAACAAAATACACATTGGTAACAATGAGAATGATGTGCAATATAGCACAAAAATATTTAGGCAAAAGGAGAAAATGCTGCTTATCAGTATTTACTTCTTTTGCCTCAAAGTTTTCCAAAAGCATTTTGGATCAGAGACATTGTAACATGGTTTTGTTTAGGAAAGAGTTGATGGTTTAAGTCTTCTTGAAACCATTCATGGCCAGTCTAATAGTTAATGAACTATTAGACTGGGCTAACTTGAAAGCTTCTGCAGGTGATCAGATGGATGTTGATAAATATAGATAGGTTTTGTGCAAAATGTATCCCAAAAATATCCTCCAAAAGGAATGAATGCTGGTAGTAAGGGACATAACAACCAGGTTTTGTTTAAGAATACATGCGTAGATCCAGAGGGGGGGTCAGGGGGTCATTACCCCCTCCCCCTGGAATTTGGCGAAAAAAGTGGTTATCAAAAAGATTACTGGTTATGTCCCATATATGCTGCGTCATTCGTCCCTGTGTGCCACGACAAACCGTTGTTATATTTAGTCCTTCATGATATGACATGTATCTGCATGGATCCAGAGGGTGCAGGGGGAAGGTGGCCTGACCCCCCCCCTGGAATTTAACGAAAAAATGGGTTAAAGATCAGAATAAGTATATGATTAGTGTGCAGTATTGCACAGGAAATATTGAGGCAAAAGAAGAAAACGCTACATGGTTATCAGCTTTTTCTTCTTTTGCTTCAATGTTTCCCAAGCCATCTCTGTTAGTGACATCAAAACCAGGTTTAATCCTTTCCCAAACAAGACCTGGTTTTGACGGCCTTAGTAGAATAGGCTTGGGAAAACATTGAAACAAAAGAAGAAACTGCTGATAATCAACAGTTTCTCCTTTTGTCTCAATATTTTCTATACATATTTTACAAATCCTATCTTTAATAACATCCATTTTGTCATTTGTGGCAGTTTTTGAAGTGCATCACACTAAAATTTTGTCGTTAGAGACAGTGTTTAGAATATTCCTGGCTCATGTTTTTGACATGATGACTATAATATTTCAGATTTGGAGTAGTATGAACAAACAAAAATGTCTCGAGTGTAACCCGGAATTAGAAACTGACAAAAGCCATAACAGGGTGACAGAAAGAACATTCACTTATTCAAGGCAAACAAAGGTAATTTTACTATTAACCCTTTCCCAAACGGCAACATTTATGGTGGTCTCATTCAAAAGCTGCTGGAGATGACCAAATGAATGTTTAAAATAAAAAGAGGAAGTGTGTACAATTTAATTAATTAAAGGGACATTTCATTCCAATTTCAATTTTTTAAAGTATGTCTAGATGCCAAGATTGGTTATTCTAATGAGTATAAATACTATTGTTTTTTTTAAGTTGTTGTCAATAAGCGAGAAACACGCATTTAAAGTTGAGACATAATCGATAAATTGCATATAAATCCGAACTGTTGTCCACAACAATTTGTTCAAATTTAACACAAAAATATAAATTTCTCGTAAACGGCGCAATATTTTGGCTTGAAATTTTCAGAATTTTCAAAAGGATATATGCTCTTTCAGATAAAAATAAAAGTAAAATTTATGACAAAAAATTCTGAAATGTCTCTTTAAGAAAATAGTGAGGCGATCCTTATAGAAAAGGCTTGCACAATTCCGTTACAATTCTTTTCCTGTAATTTCAAAGTTAAGTTTGTCCAAGTCGAAGGTGGATGTCATGCTATTATCAAAGTAATTAACCTACAATTTGAGTTACTGCAACAAACCCTTTCAGAAATGGCAAAATTTTAGGGTTGCTCACTTTGAAAGCTGTTTTGGACAAAAATGAATGTTACTCATTGTCGTTCGTATGTTTGAATTTTATAGCATTGAAAACATTTAAAACAAAAGAAAAGGCTGATTATCAGCATTTCCTTCTTTGTTTCATTTTTTTTTCCAAGCCATTTTTTAGCTCGACTTTTCGAAGAAAATGAGAGCTTATACTGTCACCCGGGCGTCGGTGTCGGCGTTGCAACAAAGGTTAAAGTTTTTTCAAACATCAATAACTTCCATACTATCAAAGGGATTCAACCCAAACTTGGAATACTTATTCACCATCACACCCTCTACCTTACTATCAGGGCCCATGACCCTGGCTCCACTATATTTGGAGTTATGCCCCCTCTATACTAAGCAACTTAGAAAGTCGAGCGCGCTGTCTTCGGACAGCTCTTGTTTAGGGGTATCAAAACCAGGTCTTGTCTGGGAGATGGTTGATTTGTTATATTTGATCCATTTTCAGACAAATTCTGCTGGTAATACCACCAAAGCTCAACTGAAGCAGCTAGAGGTACCATTGTCTCTGAGTGTAGACCCAGAAAAACAGGCTCAAAGTGTGATGACTTTACTGGATAGAGTCAATACACTGCATCCTTATATTTCTTCTAAAGAGCCAGTCATCATTCAATGTGGGTGAGTTTCCTTTTATACTTGGATATGTATGCAAAGTATTTTTGACAAAAATATTGATGCAATCTTAAGCAGTGTTCTCATTGCCGACAAAATCCACTCGATCAACTTGATCGCCTAAATTCCCCGATCAAACCCAATTAAACTCGATCAAATGTATTTATACGACTTCTTCTTTATTTCTTGTTGATTAATTCCTGATCATTTTTGCCGACCACGTTCGATCGTCCCAATCACACTTGCCGACCAAGCTTGATCAGTACTTGATCACTTGATCGAGTTGATTTGGTCGGGAATGGGAACGCGCCTTTAAACAGAATGTGAATATAATTGTCATTCAATTTTTTTTCCAGCTCTTTCCAAAAGTGTTATAAAACCAAAGTTCATATACGAAATGTTTAACCAATTCCGAAATAATTTTGATGCCCCACCCAGAAGATTAAGTCTTTGTGTCAAGTAACTTCTTCATTTCCAACAATGTTTTCTATGCAGAAAGTTCCAAAATTTTATTTACTTTATGGATTAATGTATTTTTGCGCCCCCGCATCGACAGATCGGTGGCATATTGTTTTACTCGTGTCGGTCCGTCTGTCTGTCCAAAAACTTAACAAACTTAACATTTGCCTTTACTCCAAAAGTATTCAACACACAAAGCTCAAATTGGGTATGGCTTTTTTGGGGGGCATTCATGTTTCATAAATACATCTTGTTATTTTTTCAGTGATGGTATAACTGTCAGTTCAGTATTAGCAGTCTTGTTGAATGAGAAATTACGCATGATAAAAGATGGAGGACAAATTAATATCCTTGAGTCTGTCATGCTCATACGCGAGAAGAGAAAAGCCTGTGTTTCATCATATGTAAGTATAGAATATAGTTATAGCACTGCGGTCTTCAGCAGTATGGCTTTTATTATTGATCGGTAAGGGTTTAATGAGGCTTTTTCTACTGCTTTGGTTATATCATGACAGCTGGAGTATCTAACCATGGATTCCTGTAGTTTCTCATACCCTTTTTGAAATTCAAGGGCAGATAACTCAGGTTGTTCTAATTCAATCCAAATTCTTTGAAGGAATCTGAGAGAGGGTCACCAAATGATCATTCCTGTGAAGTTTGATTGAAATCCATCCAGTAGTTTCTGAGAAGATTTTTAATAAAAAAGTTTACGGATGGACGCATGCATGCACGGACGGACGCACGCACGACGGACACATCGCCATGACAATAGCCCGCTGGCCTGACGGCCAGTGGAGCTAAAAATCAGCAGGGTGGCGAGTAATTATGTCCCTTGACTGTAAATCAATCAATCAACATGATATTTTTCCTACTTTACAGAGCCATTTCAAGTTTATGCATGACCTGATTCTACACATAGTAGAGAAGAACCAACAAGCTGTTTATGTTCAAGATCCAGATATGAATGACGAGGACAACATATACCAAAATACTTAGATCATTTTTGGGGAAGTTTCTAGATAGTCGGTCCCCTACAGTCAATTTATTATTTGTATAAGAAATTGGGTTTGAATTTGTAGTTTGCTAATTGTGAAAGACAGTCCAGGCTTTGCTGCCAGCGTTTGAGGCTTGAGAACCTGCATTAACTCTCTCCAAAACGACAAAATTTGAGAAAGCGCCAATTCCAAAACTTCTGCAGACAAGAAATTGGGTGTTGACTAAGATTGGATTTGTGTACAATATAGCACAGAAAATATTGAGGCAAAAGGTGTTTCCATTAGACACGTCAAAACCAGGTCTTGTTTGAAAAAGGGTTAATAAAAACCTCAAATATGTGATTGTGTCCTTTTTTAAGTCGCCATTTGACAAAATGGCAGACTTATTGCGATTAGCTGGAAGGGTGTATATGGTGATCTAGTGTACAGGGTGTCTGTATACTGGTTTAGGCAAAGAACTACTTTTTTTTCTGGGATTTACTCTTTCTCTTTGCACCGGACCCAATGACACCAAAAAGTAGTGCAGACAGTTTAAAAAAGCAGCTTTATTGTTTGTTTAATGTAATACTTTGAAGATAAACACAATCTTATGAAAACTTCATAATGGATATTTTGATATCAAAAGTAAATTTGAGTTGCAAAATTAGTACGCCGAGGATTCTATAAATTTTAAAGGTCAATTGCGACCAAATGAAAGGATTTTCTGGTTTTCTCATAAATCGTTTGAAAATTGGTTTCACTAAAATGCATTGACGGTCATTTCACAATCGAAAGCGTTTACGCGTTGAACATTGCAGTCAAGATATCGGATTTTTTGACCGCGATAAAATGTCATGATCGCACATGCAATTTGTTTATTCATGTGGTGACGTATTACAAGTTTTCCTAAATAAGGTAATATGTTTTCATAGATCCTGGTGGATGCCTAATGCCCCAGGAGATACATGTTTTAGTGGGCGGGGGTTGAGTGTCACATGCCTCTCTGTGCTGTATACCGTTGCATATGACCAAATTCGTATATCAACATAGGTCAAGCACATGTACATTTGTACTTTCCACTCTTTGTTTACCCTTTCATTATTGCTTGTATTCAAATGATTTTTTCCCTTTCTCAATAACTTCTAAATTGAATTCTATCATTTTGAACAGATCTTGATCAGCATATTTAACATTTTTCGAATTTAAATGGGTAATATATGTGCAACTGGCATAAATGACAACGATAATCAACAAATGCTGTTATTGTTTTTGAACTCCAATTACGTCTTATGTTGACATCTATCAAGAACAATCACTCTAGTCGGGTTTTTAGATATGTCAGTTGTATGTTCTATCTTATTAACTGGAGGGGTAAATTTTAAACAGGAATCATGAAAAATGTTGTTTTTACCTACTTTTCACACTATGAAAATTAAAATATAGGTAGTAGTTGATCTTTAACTCAATCCCCAGCACCCTTAGCAAGTGCTCTTTCATGAATATTAATGAGTTAGAAATTATGAATATTAATGGCCTTTTCATATATTGAAAAAAGTAGTCCATTTCGTTTGCGTTCGTTTTCGACAAAAACTCCGAGTTCTGATATAATTATCATCATTAACATTATGTTGTTTTTTCGTAGTAATAAAAATATACTGAAGAATTCGGTCGTTGTTCTTACTTTGAACTCAAAAATGCGCATGAATATGTGTTGAAAATGCTTTGATGACCTTGACCCCTGGATGACCTTGACCTTGTGACGATCAAAGTCCAAAAACTTTAACATTGGCAAAAAAACTTTAACATTGGCCATAACTTCCTTTTTACTTAACATATTCACTTCATATTTTAGTACAACATTCCTTGGCACATTACCTTTTTGAAGGCACATACTTTGATGACCTTGACCCCTGGATGACCTTGACCTTATGACGATCAAAGCGGTGTCGAGGCATTGTCATTTTACAGTGACAGCTCTTGTATCTCAATATTTTCTGAGCTATATTGTACATCCATTACACCTGCATTAACTTTTGTTTTGCTTTCTGCAGCATATTTTGAAGTGTACCACCCTTAAATGTTGTTGTTTGGGAAAGGGTTAATATACATTTTGTCGTCTGCAACTCTTTTCAAATTGTATCACCCCAAGATTTCGCAGTTTGGTTAATTGTTGATAATCATAAACCTAAGTGCAATAAAACACTGGATGCTCAGAGAGGATGTGGTAATAGTGGTAGGAAATCGATGTGTAGGTGTTGCATCCATCACAATATGACATACTGTAAAGTGTTGTAAAACTACACTCTATCAGTCAGATTCTGCATAGAATCTGCCAAACAGAACTCTTGAATAAATAGAAAAGGCTTAGCATCTGAAATTGAACAGCAACCTGAACAAAAGGAGCTTGTAATTCAGCTGTTTTTAGATCAGTAAGTGCTTGGGGTGAGCTTTTGTGATCTCTTATCATCTGTTTGCCTGTAAACAATACTATCGGGTTATTCTTGTCTCAAATTCTGAATAATTGATCACAAATATTCAAAGTTAAAAAATATCATGGTATCATCCTCATGGCGACTTTCAGGACCTTCAGTCCTTTGATATAGAGACTATGATTGGGGATCGCTCTACTAGATGTGTTCAGATTTTTGTGTTTAGGTTCACCCATTGCCTCAAAGTGATGCCTTTAGATGCCCTACAAGATAAAGGCTATAGAAAACATCATGGAAAATGAAGAAATTGCTTGTCACGAGCAATTTCTTCATTTCCCACAAGGTTTTCTATGAAAAAAGACCCAAAAATTTAACATCTCATTCACTTTGAATTGTCATTGACTGGATTTTTGTACATTTGAGATCAAAAGTTTTTTTTAGTTAGAGCATACAGACAGACATGGTAGGTGGAGGGTATAATAATAGCAGAAGTAGAAAATATCTGTGTTATAGTACAGAAAATATTTAAGAATAAAGGACAAATTATTGCTGATTTTCTGCAATATCTTCTTTCCTCTCAATGTTTTCTCAAACCATATGCACTAGGGGCATCAAAACTATGTCTCGTAAGGGAAATTGAGGATCAAAACATGATCTCAGGAAATAGGGTGATTCCAAGAAACGTCCATATCCCATTCAAGAAAAAAATCTGTCCGTTACGAACAGAGATATAATTATGAAAACAAAAAAGAAACATTTTTAGTCCAAAAACTATGTTTCCAAGGAAGAAATTTCAAATACAACATTTGTAATAAGCCCTGTTAGTCCTATAAAAATGTATGGCCAAATTTGACTTGCATGAAATTCACAGATTTTGACTATGAAAATCAAAATATCTCTGTCTCTCTATCTGGGATTAATGGCTCCTACCGCTCTTTTCTATAACAATAAACTTTCTGCTAAGAAGTGATTGGGTTTACCGTTAGGTTTTGATAAACCATCAGTGTCGTTATAAAATCTCGTAACTACAGCTTGAATCAAGCCGTAGTTATGAGCTTTCATAACAACACCTACAAAATACTATTATTTGTCCAAAACTACGTCAATGTTTACTTGATAAAATAGTTCCCTATTGACCATGTTTCCTATAATATATTATATATGCCAATGAGCTTACTAGAATAAATATGGTATACAGCCATCTTGTAAAATATCTTTTTGTATCATATTTTCATCTACATTATATGTTTATTTACGAAGCAGAGACTCCGTTTGATGAAGCCACAGAATATAGCTTTAGAAATCTTTGCAGGAAAAGAAGAAAATGGTGATTTCCAGCATTTTCTCCTTTTCTTCAAGGGTTTTCTTACAGTAACATTGGGACTTTATTCATGAAATTGTTGTCAGAAACCACTTGCACTAACAAAAATAATGATGTGTTTGATTGATTTGAAATTTTGTATCATAAGTCCTTTTCCCTAAACAAAATATTTGATGATTACAATTTCAAAGTTATTTCAGATGGCAAAATTATTATTGATGAACATCAATTTTGTTTGACATAATAGCCCAGAAAATACTGAAGTAAAAGGAGTAAATGCTGGTAATGAGCATTTTCTTCTTTTGTCTCAATGTTTTCCCAAACCTTTTCATCAAGAAACATCAAAACATAATAGTCCGTCTGATGAAATCAAATAAGGGGGCTATTTAAGGAGTTGGCTGCACCCCCCTAGGTACCAAGGTTGTTATATACCATTTTAAAGCTTGAAGTATGCTGGATACGATGCACAATGTTGTCAAGTTGTAAACCTGTGCAGGTCCCGTGTAAACACACAAATATGTGGGTGGGGTAAAATAACAAATAAATTATTTGAAATGCATTTGTCAAATAGAAACCGTTTTAAACCCAATCACTTATGAATGTACTCTTTCGAATTCATAAAATCACAATCGAATGCACCAGAAGATATATACAAAACACATTTCAATCAATTATACGCAGAAATAATGCTCAGATATCTCGTCAATTTGCATATGGTGGGTGGGGAAATTTATACACAGTAAAACACTTAGCCACACAAACAAATAATCACATTATTGTTCCATAAAACGTTTGTAAAACCGTTTTTAGATTAAATACAACTAATTTAGATCTAAGTAAAACATCTTCACCTAATATCTTTACAGATATAAACAAGACACAGTTCTGGTCTGCTCTTGAAAATGCCCCCTCTTTCCCTGTATCTTACAACATAGTCCGTCAAATTATTTCAAATAAGGGGACCTTTTTAAGAAGATCGCTTCACCCCTTTGCCTCGATGTATCGATGTTGTTATATACCATTTTAAAGCTTGAAATGTGCTGAATACAATGCACAATGGTGTCAAGTTGTAAACCTGTGCAGGTCCCATGCAAACACACAAAAATGTGGGTGGGGTAAGGCAACAAATGGATTATTTGAAATACATTTGTCAAATACAAAGTCGTCTTGAACCCTATCAAGAAGGAACGTACTCATTAGAATTCATCAAATTACTATCAAATAATTCAGAAGAGATATATAAAACAAATTTCAATCAATTATGCACAGAAATAATGCTCAGATATCTCGTCAATTTGCATATGGTGGGCGGGGTGTTTTATAAACAGTAATATACTTAGCTAAACAAAGAAAGAATCGTATTATTGTTTTGTGAAACGGCTGTACAACCGTTTACAGATTAAATACAACTTATTTAGATCTTAGTAAAACACATTCTCCATACATCTTAACAGATATAAACAAGACACAGTTCTAGACTGCATTTGAAAATGTTCTCACCCCCTGTAACTTACAACATAGTCTTATGGATAATATTACACGAGGGGGCTATTGAAGGAGTTGCTGCATCCGACCCGAAGTACCAATGTTGTTATGTACCATTTTAAAGCTAGAAATATGCTGGATACGATGCACTATGTTGTAAAATTGTAAACCTGTGCAGGTCCCATTTCAACACACAAATATGTGGGTGGGGTGAGACAAAAAATAAATCATTTGAAATACAGTTGTCAAATATAAATCGTCTTAACCCCACCCTATCATAAATATTCTCACTCAATTGCATGCATTATGATTGAAATAAGTAAAATCGATATATAAAACACATTTAAATCGATTATACGCAGGAATAATTCCAGAAAAGTAGTCAATATGCATATAGTTATTGCGATATTTTATACACATTAAATACGTAGCCACACAAACAAATGCTCGTATTATTGCTTCTTCAAACGTTTGTACAACCGTTTATAGATTAAATACAACTTATTCGGACCTTGGTTCAACATCGTCACCCAATTTAACAGACATAAACAAAACATTGTTCTATGCTGCTCTAAAATGTCCCCTCTTTCCCTGTAACTTATAATGATCTCTGCTTTACCCATCCATAGTCAGATATCAAAATAATTTTGTATGGATCATCAATCCGTGCAGGAGCATAAAATGAAAATGTTTTAAAATTCTTTGATATAAGAGATATATTGATTGGTGAATCCAAAAGATTTCACTGCAATATTATTAGACAACACACTAATAGCATGATAGCGTCCAAGATGGCCACCAACAGTAGATTTACACATGGAATAGATGTATCTTCATGTTGATTGCATTGACCTGGAAAATGAATACAAATAAATTTGAGGACAGGAAAGATTCACAAAAACATGCTTTTGATAACGTTTAATTGCTAATACAGCCCCGGTAATGGTTAATAAACGGACGTTTTGAAATTTCTGAATGACCCTTTTTGGAGTAAAATACCTTCACGGGCTTAGTAAAAATTCTCTTTTGGAGAATGGTTTTGTTGAGTTCATGTTTCCACTTTCTCAAATTATTCCGTACATTTCTTGTTCTTTCTCTGTTTTTATAAATTTACGAAAAATGAGGGGCAAAATTCAGCTATTGTGGTCAACTGGGCCTTCTATGTCCTTTATCGAAGATGCTGCAATTTAACTCTTTTATCATTGCACTTTTGAATAAATCAGACCAGCATATCAAGAGTTTACTATCCTCAAAAATTGCTAAAATGTTTTTTTTCTAAGCTTACATCTATGCGTCATGTTTTACCCGACCTAGGAGACTTTCATATACCACGGACCTAGGAGACTTTCATATACCACGATGTGTTTAAGCTCTGTGACAATATCTTAAAATTCAATTGGTATTACAGCTGACCGAATGCTGTCATTTCAGTGATTCTCTCGTCACTTATTAAGGGAAGATTAAGCCAAAACGGTCCTTAAAAGAGAGCGCATATCTGAGTGTACGGATCGATTAAACGTTTCGCATGCATTTAAGTCTGTTAATACAAAAGATTAGTTGCTAATTTTTGACAGGGGACGTAATGGTGTTAGTTACCTGGATCTTCGATGATGGTTTTGACCAATTTTTCACAAAGTTGACAAGACTATGTCAATCACACGACCTAGGGCATACGAGTAAGGGGTGTTTTTAATATATTGTAACTCCATGTAAGCATACACCACCGTCGTGGCCTCTCTTGTCATTAATTTGTATAATATAATGTCTTATGTATATCAAAACTCGTTTGATTTGAAATTCTAAAGGAAGCGAATTCAACACGACAAAAATGCACTGAATGATAAAATTTGATAACGTTAGGTTACTGATTTTGCCACAAAATTGATGATGGTTTGGGCATTGCGCATAGACTTTCATTTCATTGTTATTTTTGCATTGTTTATCTTCATTTCCAAACTTATATATGTTATACTATGTCTATTACAATTCAACATTTCATGTTGTTTACTCCATTTATCCATCTGAAACAGTTACATACACATCTATCTCCTCTTTTTAATTTGGTCATTCGCATTTTGCTATATAAATCTTGTGTACCACACCGAAATTGTGTATATGGTTTTGTACACTATTAACCATCACGTTTCATCTGTTCTATCGAATTTCGATTAGTAGTCCACTTTGGATATTCATTCTGGAAGTTTTGGTCAGAATCGGAAAAGCTAAATCCCAGTACATCTCCTACTCAATCAATGAATATATATCGTTTTCTCATTAACGAAGACGTTTGAATTCTTATAATCATACAACCTTGATAAGCACTGTAATGGTCATAATATTATAGTCTAAGACGTATTTCATTTTGTGCCATTAAGGACCAGCAAGTCTTGATTTGACTTCGTTTTAATTAGCAAAACTTATCTTTCATGCTTCATTTCACCATACAATTTACAAATATAAACTAATTCTGAAAACATGTTACAATCAGTTTAATAGCTCTAACGTGGCTGAGGCCTATGATTATCATAATCAATACAGCCATCAAGATTATAAGCTGTCATTGTGCGATTATGTGCACCGATAGCAAAATTGTGGTGTGAATCACTGCAAAAAGAATCTCTGTAATAATACTTTTCTGATCACAATCTAATCGTTATTAGATTGAGACTGATAATTCCAATTCTTGAGTAAACAGTCCCAATGAGGACCCGTATTTCCCCAAAATAAGACAATTTCTTCATTTGCAAACAATTTTGATGAAGTTTCTCAACAAAAGTATTTACAAGTGTATTTTACAAACCTGCAGTAAAATTTGTGGCTGTAATACATGATTTAGTTTTCCCCAACTTAGGTTAAAACGTGGCTATTTTTCCAAATTCCATTGGTACCGGGCACAGACAGAAGATTGTAGCAGGATTCCGCGGCTCTGACATCACTTTTTTATTCATTGGAATTTAGTTTAGTTAAAGTTGAATCCACATCAAAGAAATCGTGGATCTGTCTTTTTCTTTTTCTTGGTGTAATCAAATGAAATGTGTTTTGTAAATCGCTTGTGGTTATTTCAATCATAATGACATGCATTTGAGTGAGAACATTTTAAAAACGGCTAGCTTAAGACGATTTATGTCTGACAAATGCATAAAAAATGTTTACCTTACCCAACCCACATATTTGTGTGTTTGCACGGGACCTGTATTGGTTTACAACTTGACAACAACGTGTATTGTATCCAGGATATTTCAAGCTTTAAATTGGTATATAGCAGCATTGGTACATCAGGATCGGATGCAGCAACTCCTTCAATAGCCCTCTTGTGTGATATTATCTAACAGACTATGTTGTAAGTTACAGGGGGGGGGTCAAGTGCAGTCTAAAACTGTGTATCGTATGTATCTGTTAAGATATAGTGTGAATGTGTTTTACTAAGATCCAAATAAGATTAAACGGTTGCATAGACGTTTCACAGAACAAAATACGGTTATTCGTTTGTGTGGCTAAGTATATCACTGTTTATAAAACACCCCCACCAACCATATGCAAAATGACGAATTATCTGAGCATTTACTCTGCTTATAATCAAATGAAACGTATTCTATATATCTCATCTGGTTTATTTGATAGTAAATTAATGAATTTGAATGAGCACAGTCCTAAGAAATTGGGTTTTAGAAAACAATTATTTTGCAAATGTATTTCAAGTAATGTATTTGTTATCTTACCCCACCCACATATGTGTTTGTTTACAAGGGACCTTCACAGGTTTACAACTTGACAACATCGTGCATCGTATCCAGCATATTTCAAGCTTTAAAATGGTATATAACAGCCTTGGTACATCAAGGGTACGGGTGCAGAGAATTCCTTAGATAGCGCCCTTATTTAATATCACCTAGCGGATTATGTTGCAAGATATAGGGAAAGAGGGGGTATTTTAAGGATCGGCATAGAACTGTGTCTTGTTTATATCTGTTAAGATATTAGGTGAATATGATTTACTAAGATCCAAATAAGTTGTATTCAATCTGTTAATGGTTGTACAAACGTTTCATGGAACAAAAATGCGAGTATTTGTTTGTGTGGCTAAGTATTTACTGTGTATAAATTACCTAACCCACCATATGCAAATTGACGAGATATCTGAGCATTTTGTCTGCATATAATCGATTGAAATTTGTTTTGTGTATCTCTTCTGGTTTATTTGATAGTAATTTGATGAATTCCCATGAGTAAAATCCTAAGTGATTGGGTTTAAGACGAGTTCTATTTGACAAATGCATTTCAAATAATTCATGTGTTATATTACCCCACCCACATATTTGTGTGTTTACACGGGACCTGCACATGTTTACAACTTGACAACATCGTGCATCGTATCCAGCACATTTCAATCTTTAAAATGGTATATAACAACCTTGGTACCTTGGGGGGTGCAGCGAAATTATTTTTTACCTGGGTCATCAGACGGACTATAAGCTTGTCCAAGAAAGTGTTAATAAGTTGTTAGTAAATTTTAAAGATTTAATTGAAAGCTCTTGCCACACATTTTGTTAGCATTGTTTCTTGAATTTCATTATTTTTGTTAAAGTTTTATTCTTTTAATAAATTTTATTGCTACTTTTATAAGCAAGGTAGTTAGGTATGTCTTTCATTTACCCTTTAAAACATAACCTGACAACATCATTTTGAACTGTTCCAAATTCAAAGATGTTGCAGACGACATTTTTAAATCAATGAAATCTTAAATATATATTGGTCTTTTTGGGTAGAAAATATTGTGGGAAATAAAGAAATTGCTTGTCACAAGCAATTTCTTCATTTTCCACAATGTTTTCCAAAGCTATTGTGTTATAGAGCATCAATAGGCGTCACTGTGTTGTACTGGGTTAATTTGAGAGCTGCTATATAAAAGTTTCAAAGCATATGCTACATAAGTGGCCAAGCAAGTCCTAGTTTTGATGTCCCTAAAAAAGAAACATGCAGAGAAAAGAAGATTGCCTGAAATTGCCACAAGACCCACTATTTTGTCATCCCTGTTAGCTTAGCGGTAGAGCTCAATAGGTATTGCTTTACATGATACAGCCGAGCCCAGATAGCTCAGTCAGTAACTTGGGAGTCTGTCAATCCAGAGGTTGTATGTTTGAACCCCCGACTCAGTATTCATTGTGACATTCGACAAAAGACATTTGTCTCCCATTAATTGGTGTGAATCATCTTTTTAAAGAGTGCCAGTAAATGTGAATGAATTGTTTCTAAAGAAACAAAACAAGAATGAATTGTATGATTATAAAAGTCATGGCTGTGCGATGACGATAAAATCACAAAATAAAGTATCATGGACTTGGGTACAAAAGTTCAGAAAATATGAGCAAGAAAGCTTTTGTTTTCAAAGATATTTGTATTTAATGTCAAAGTCACAAGGTCGCATATCATGGTCCTAGTAAATGCATGGATGAGCCCCTTGTCATTGGGTAATAATTCAAATGAGACCTGTCACGCTAAAAAGAATGTTATGAGAAGTCAACAAAACCAAATTTCGAGAAACAAATCAGGCTCAGCAGAAGTAAACCAAATGCCTTATTGGGAAAATAAACACATAATAAGATATTATAGCGTAAATATTCTAGATTAGAAAATTATTTTACAATGAGAAATATCGACCCTAGATGCGCGGATTGTGCAGACTGACTAGGGTTGATATTTTTCACACCTTCTAAAAGGTCCCTTTTAGCTAGTCTAGTTCCCGACTCTGATACACTACGTTGTAAAGAGTCTAGTAATACTTGGCAAACCGGGTCCATTGATTGGTTAGTATACACAACCGGTGAAACGCCTCAACAAATCAGAGCCGCTCGCTCATGGTTATGTTTATGACCATGGAGATTAGCTATTACCGTACCTAAATCCGTAGTAGATTTCAGGGGCGGGAACCAGACTACCTTTTAGCCTGACAGGTCACAAGTATAGATGTATACATTTACAAATTCTTCAACCATTTACCACACAGTGACACTTTTGTTCATCCAGCAAGAAAAAATGCTCAAGAAAACATTGTGGAAAATAAAGAAATTGCTTGTAACAAGCAAATTCTTCATTCCAAAAACATTATTTTTTTCTTATACAAAATTTAATGATCTTTGAAATTGGACAACTCTAAAGTTTTTCTGTTGGGTAATGAGTTTACCCTTTCCCATACGACAAAATCTTAAGGAGGTTATTAAAACATATGTTACCAACAAAAAAAATATGTACCGGTTGTGCCTTAAAGTTATGAAAATCAATATTTGAAGGTCATAACATGGAAAGAGTGGAGGGAAATTGAGAAGATGAGACTTATCAGCATTTTCTTCTTTTGTTTGCAATGCTTTCCAAAGCATTTTCCATTGGATGTATGTCAAAAACAGGTCTTGAATGGAGAAGGGTTAACCAGACACACTGATGCTCAGGGCATGACATCCAATGCTTTCTTTCAAATGGAGCAAATAAAATCTAGTTCATATGTATAAATTTAAGTAAATATCTCTGAATATTGCAACAATATTATACATTCATTATACTTTCCACAAATAATTTCACAATAATGATTTAGTAGATTTAATCCTTTTCTGTGACAAATATCAAGACTGGTTCTAATTCAAATGAGATTCAGACAATGAAATAAATACCAAAAATATATCAAATTTTCTTATGAAATAGGCAGAATACATTGAGGAAACAGAAAAAAAATACTAATAAATAAGCAGTATTTTTTATATATTTTTTCTTAATGTTTCCCAAACAATTCACATTCTATAGGGTTACGATTTTATCCAGTTAATGGTGACATAAATTTTGACAACCAAATAGTGTTTCGTGGGTGTTGTCATAAAATCTCGTAACTACAACTTGGTTCAAGCTGTAGTTACGAGATTTTATAACAGTACCTACGATTTATCAAAACATAATGATTAATCTGATCCATTTTTAGCACAAATTTTTTTGCTATTATAAACATATTTGACCATTGATCATGTGATGTATTTAGATGGTCTACAAAATGTTTATATATGTGACCCGTCACGCTAAAAGGGACCTTATCGGATGTGTGAAAAATATCGACCCTAGTCTGTCTGCGCAGTCCGCGCAGCCAGACTAGGGCCGACACTTTTCACTTGGATGTAATTTTCTAAATCCGGGGTCGTTTCCCTATCTTACTTTATATTCATTTTTCGCATGCAGGATCTGGTTGACGTGTGCTGAGTCTTACAAGTTTGTCGAAATTTTGATTTTTGTAGTTCGGATAAGGTCCCTTTTAGCATGACGGGTCACATATGAAGAAAAATAGAGCAACACACTTTTATCCTTTATCACATAACACTGGTTTCGATGTTCCCTATACAGAAATCTGTAGAAAGCTCCGAGGGAAAAGGAGAACAAGAGTGCCATGCTCACAATATACGCCACCCCAGAGACTAAGTTTCAAGGGGGCATAGCTCAGGCAAAAATCTTTGAACCATAAAATCCTTCCTTCATGCACATCTACCTATGACGGTGATAACATTGGCCAAGTTTAAAAAATATCCAGGCAGAAACTAATGAGGAGTTGCGCTCACAAGAAAAGTGGACGTACATACGGACATATGGACAGACGGAGAAGATGACGCCAATATGCAACCACCTCCTACGGATTATAATAATAAAAATGCTGCTTGGTCATAACCAGCATTTCCTCTGAATGTTTTCTATTCTCTTTTTTGAAAGAATAAGATTAATCATCTTTCCCAAATGGCAAATATTAGGATTCTCTAAATGGTGCTAATGGTGACAAATTGAATGTAAATAAAGAATTCATGTAGAATATCTCGCAGAAAATATTGAGGCAAAAGGAGAAAATGTTGATCTTTTGCCTCAATATTTTCCCAAGCCTATTCTATCAGAGTCCTGGGGCCTGTATGATCAACATTCTTACGACCAAATTTTTTTGTAAACTATGTAACAAAACTTCTGATTGCATGAGAAATCAGAGTGGACCAATCAGGTTTGTTGTTACAAGTAATTATGCAAGAAATAATAGTATGATGAATGATAATACGGGCCCCTGGTTTTTTTTTGACAAAGAATTAATCTTAGCTCGACATTTCACTGTCAATTCCTAAGCGCTAATAACAGAAACTTTGCACAGATTGACTTATATGTTGTACAATTTTCTTGGTGTTGTCTTCCTCTTTCAGATAAAAATGTCCGCCTGGTAGCATCATCTTTGTGAATGGTCCGCTTGTTATGTCTCGCCAGGCTAAAATTTTAGGAAAATAAAAATTATGGAAATTCATTTCCATTTCCTTAAATATTTTACACAAAATGGAAGTTTTTAAAGATAGTATTAGTAAAAATAATAGCACAGAAAATATGGAGGCAAAAGGAGCAAATGCTGGGTATCAGCATTTTCTTCTTTTGCCTAAATCTTTTCCAAAACCTATTGTCGTATGGACGTCAAAACAGGGCAGTTGTGATAATTTGAGCATCTTTCTAATAAAAGCTAGCTTCTGTAAAACTGTCAAGCAGTATCAAACAAACATTTTCTATAGGCCCTACTAAGTATTTGTAGGAATTTTCTGCAGAATAAAGATGCACTTGTGAAATATCTATGCACCTAATTGCACTTTTTACAACATTTACCTTAGCATAAGATTGTGTGAGATAATCTTGAAATTTTTAGTAAGTGTACAAAAACTTTTAAATACTCTTTATCATACCGTCTAAATCATGTTTTATATCATCTTTTCCATCAAATACATCTACAGGACAATTCAGAACACATCTATCCTTAGGGTGGTCATAACTGGAATAAAATCAATGATACAAATTTTACATATCTGATGAAAACAGATTATATACTTATCACTTGAAAAAGGCTAAAATAGCCAAAACATCTTGGACAAATTAAAAAATGAAACAATTGAGAAGTTGGTTTTAGTTATATATTTCGATACATATCTGATGTGTCACAAAAAGGTCAAAAGTGGAAGTCTAATAATCTCAACATCAGATGAGTCAAACTTCTGCTTTAAGGTAAGACCTGTGTAATAGGCTATGTATGTTGCGAATATACGATTCTAAGGAAGGTAATTTTCATTGCTCTCAAGTTTTGATTTTTTGACTTTTGTTGGTATTTTTACCTACTCCTCATACAATTTGGAAACATTTTCACAAAACATGTTTAAAATTTTCCCTGGCTGAGCACTCACTCACTCACTCACTATCGGTCTTTTGATTAACGTGCAGGGGGAGGGACTGTTCCGACGTCAGTGGGATCCCGTCCAGATACCTGGCTGGCTGCACGCATGGCAGATTTCACATCTTGTCTCCATCTCTTGCTGTCTTGGGTGTTGGAAATGTTTAGTCCCCATTCTCTTGCGTCTCTCTCTGTTATCTCTTTCCATGACATTTTTGGTCTACCAGCAGCACGCCTTCCTGGGACCTCTAGCTGGTATACTGTCTTGATAGCACCGCTGGATCTGTTGACATGGCCATACCAGCGCAGTCGTCTCTCACGTAGAACAATGTGAAGGTCCTCAAGGCCAAGACGCACCAGTAACTCGCTAGATCTTACGGAGGCTGTGTCTTTGGGTTTTATGCAGCAGATCTGTCTTATCATGGCTCTGTCGTTTCGCTGAAGACGTTGCAAGTTTTTCTTTGTCAGGGCCCAGGTCTCGCTGGCGTGGAGCATTGCACTTCGAACACATGTGCTGTACACTCGGCCTCTGGTCTTGTATGATAGGTGACGTGAAGTGAGGACAGGTGTCAACTCCCTGAACTTCTTCCATGCAGTCTTGACTCTTGTAACTGTAGCAAGGTCACGGCCGCCAGCTGCGGACAGAGTGTCTCCCAAGTAGCAGAAGGATGGTACTACTTCCAGACTGTCTGTTCCAACTTTTACTTCACTCTGTGGTCTGCCATCAAGTGGGCGAGCAGTTCCCTGGCACCTAGCACATCTGAAGTCGGGATTTGCTGACAGTCTTTTCAGTCCACTGCATTTCTTATGCACCCATTTCCGGCATCCGTTGCAGTGAATGCTGTTTCTACCTACACCTGTTTGACAGACTGCACATGGAAAACTACCGGATTCTTGTAACTGGTCTAGCCCTGTACCGCATATCATAACCTTGGTTTTCCTTGCATTTACCCTCATTCACCCTCTATTATTTCTGTTGTTACGGAAACAGGCGATATTGCATCTAACAGTACTTTAAATATGCTTGGACTTATGGATGTCACAGATTTAGTCGAAATATAATGATTATACAGAAAGTGCATTACACAGGTCTTACCTTAAGTCGAATTGAAATCTGGTCCCTTTAAGATTCACGTCAATGGATGCAATAAATAAAAAATCAATGTTAAACAAAATTATTTTGAAATAGAAATATCAATGGTGAATTTAGAAGAACTTCAAAAAACTGACATCATTTATACGCATTAGAATAACCAATCTTTGCATCAAGAAATACTTTGAAAAAATGAAATTGGAATGATATGTCCCTTTAAAGCAAGCAACATCTCACCTAACTTGATTGACTATCTCGTAGTCAGCTTTCAACGCTGGCAGAAACATATTCATAAACTCTCGATTTTCTATAATATCGGCCGGAGTGCCACCTGAATAAAATAACATATAGTCCATGTTATTGCAAAACCTCGTAACTACAGCTTTAACTCTTTCCCAAACAAGACCTGGTTTTGACATCCCTGGTAGAAAAGGTTTGGGAATACATTGAGGCAAAAGAAGATTTTCTCCATTTGCTTCTACATTTTCATAATTGTATTATACACAAATCCAATCTTTATCAACAATGGTTTTGTTGTCAGGAGAAGATTTTGAATCTGACTAGATCTACCCTAAATTTTTGCATTTTGGGAAAGTGTTAATCAAGATCTGCAATACCACTGACAATGTATTTTAGAGACAGCATTGCCTATGTATAATTCTGTTTTTTATTTGAAAATATGACCTTGACCTACAAACTGACCTTGATAAATTCACAGCAACAGATAAGGTCTTTTTACAAGGAATATAAATGTAAAATATCAAAGCTCTATCAGTGATGGCTCAAGGCTTAAGGACAAAGGGATAAGAGATCCTGATCGATCAATGCACAAGCTGAGGCGCGTTCTATAGAGCGAGATTTTTTAAGATTTCTTAAGATGTTTTTGATACCGAGTCTTCGAGACTGAGATTATAAGCGAAGTGTTCCAAATGTTCCATACTTCATACAAATGACGTCATCCTGACGTCATTTGTATGAAGAATGGAGCATTCGGAACTCCGCGGTTTATGAATTATGGAGCATTCAGAACAACTCAGTTAATTCTTTCCTACATAGATTCTACAGAATTTACCGAGGGGTTCCGAAAGAAGTATAGAACAATGGCGGCTCCCAGTGATCGTCTTAAAAATCTTGCTCAAAAGAGCGCTTTATCCTAAAACATCTTAAGAAATCTCAAGATATCTCAAGAAATCTCGCTCTAAAGAACGCGGCCCTGATCTCGACCCATGTCTGTCTCAATTGCACTTTGCGCATCTTTGGGTCATCTATAGCAAGGGAAATTGATGAGGATACACCACATCGATTACTGTTGCCATGGATGGTCAAAGCCCGAAACTTGAGGAGGGTATATCTCATTAATTTTCATTGTGATGGATGATGCCCAAAGATGCACAAAGTGCTTGGTATCTACTGATGGGTTGTAATCCTTAAAGTGACACTTCACAATGATTTTTACATAAATTTTACGTTTATCCTATCTAAAAGAGCATCTTTCCTTATGAAAATTCTGAAAATTTCAAGCCAAAATATTTGAACCGTTTACGAGAAATATATATATTTGTGCTAAAATTAAACAAATTGTTGTGGACAACAGTTCAGATTTATATAGAAATTATCATTTTTGTCTCATTTTTAAATGCGTATTTTTCGCTTATAAATAACAACTTCTAAAACCTGATAGCATTTCTACACATGAGAATAAAGAATCTTTTAATCAACACTGACTTTTAAAAAATGAAATAAATGTGAAATGTCACTTTAAGAGCTCTTTAATAAATTCCCCACTATAATTTTCCTATTGTGAACAAATGAACAGGACTGATAGACTTAGTCATACATATCTCTCTAACATTGTGTTTACAAACCTAATTTTTTGAGAAATTCAACAAATTCATCATCTGTTTTCGTTGAAACATCAACTGATGTGTTCTTTCTTGCTTGTGTCTGAAATAATTACAGATATTCTATTACAAACGGTTATAGAATTGTTATTATTAACCCATAGGCGTAGCAATCCGTACGCAAAAACGCAATTGCGTACACATGGCATTTTCTTTAAATGTGGATTTCTGTTTTTGTTTGCCTTGAAAAACAACTGAATTCCCATAAAAATACATACCAAATACCCACTAGGAGCCACGAATGACCACAGTCATTCTTGGCTCCATGTGGGTATTTGATATGTATTTCATATGCATTCTACATTTCAAAAAATTCCTCAAGAAATGCCCTCAAGACCCACCCCAGCAGTATGGGGACACCCATCTCCCATTGTGGCCCTGATGCATTGGGCATACATTTTGCCTACTGACTTTATTTCGGCTAGCTACACCAATGCATAATACCATTATTAGATGGCAAAATTTAAGACTTTTCCAAATTCAAAGATGTTGCAGACGGCAATTTAAGTACATTGAATTTTACAAACACGTATGGTCTTTTAAGGAAGAAAACATTGTGGAAAATGGAGAAATAGCCTGTAACAGATAATTTCTTCATTTTCCACAATGTTTTTCAAAAGCCCCCCTAAAGATGTCTTTTCATAACTACTTTTTAGAAACAAAACTTTCCATTACATTTTGGCAATCAACTTTATTAACATTTTTCCAACAAAGTTTAAAGTGAAAGAGAGTTGAGCTAACATCAAGGGAAAATTATCAATATTAAGCTGATAACCAGCTTTTTCTTATTTTCCTTAAGTAAATCAATCTTCTTATGAATCACAAAATGTATAATGTAATTAACATTAATTAATTAACTTAATTTCTGCTTACGGGGAAAGAGTGAATGTTATAAATCTCTTCATAAAGATGATTTATTTCATGAAAATGACACATTCTACAGTAAATCACAGTAAATGAAGTTAATTATCCTTAACCCTTTCAAAAAGACAAAATTGGAAGCAGCTTTAGATGACAAATAATAATTTCTTATTTAAACATAAATTACATGCCCTGTATTATGTATTCAGAAAATATTAAAGAATAATGTGAAAATGCTTTCTGACATTTATTTTGTATTCAACGCATGTGTAAACCTCAGTGGGGGATCCAAGATTTCTGTGAGGGGAGTTTGAAGATGCAAATAGGAGGGTTTGTTTTCCTAGTATTACACAATTTTGACCGAATTTCTGCATGAAAATGAAGTAAAAATGACCCCCCCCCCCCCTGAGCCCCCTCTGGATCCACCACTGAACCTAGCTGAGCAGCTGGGGGCTCAGTAAGGGTGTTGTGGTAGTTACCCTGTGAAAAGTTCATATTAAGTTCAAGAACTGTTCTAGAACATTCTAGAACGTTAAATGGCACTTCCAGTTTTAGAAGTGCCATTTAACGTTCTAGAATGTTCTGGAACAGTTCTTGAACTTAAATAAACTTTTCACAGGGGTTAACTCGGGTGAAAGAAATGACACAAATCCATGATAAGTAAATCAAGCCACAAGATGACAATAACAGTTGGAAAAAGATCTTAACCCTTTCCCAAACAAAACATGGTTTTGAAGTCCCCTTTTGGAAAATAATTGGTAAAACATTGAGACAAAAGAAGATAATACTGAAAATCAGCACATTACCTCAATATTTTCAAAGCAGCATTGTACACTAATCCGATCTTACTTAACTAAAGGTTTGCAGCAGCTTTTGAATTAGAACACCCAAAATGTTGCTGTTTACGAAAAGGCAAAAATCTCCATAAATCAATCCAAAAAGATTAAAATTTTGTTGTTTGGGAGAGGGTTAAATAAGCTATACATACATGGGGTGCAGAAACACCTGAGACAAACATATGGTCCGGTGACATGCCATAGCGTGACTTCAGCTCACAACACACATCATAGGCCAGGAGTGCACCAAGGCTGAAACAAACAAATATAATTAGCAACAGTGTTTTACCCAGCCAAATAAAATGTATGGGCCCCTACTACAGTTTCATGTAAATCAGTGTAATGCCCTACAGTGATGCTGCTAGAATATGAGCAAGGATATGGAAAAACTGTTATTGTGTGACAAATATGGACCTATACATTGTCACCATTTGTTGATATTATTGCAAAACATCATACCTACAGCTTTAATCAAACTGAAGTTACAAGAATTTGTAATAACACTGGCAACATGTTGTTCTCTTGTCACTCAGATCTGAGGACATATCATATTACACTCTAATACCTCGACCAGGGCTTTAAAGCCTGATCGCTTACAATTCGGCATCCACATCACATCGATATCGCAACACAAAATATGCTTTGTGACAGACCAATTTTGGATGTAATTGTGCTTGATGTGGAAGTGGAATTGTGTGTGACAAAACCTTTACTTATAGCCCTTTCCCAAACAAAACCAGGTCTTAGAAAATGCTTCAGAAAACATTGAGGCAAAAGATGAAAATGCTGATAATAAGCATTTTTTCCTTTATCCTCAACATTTTCTGAGCTATACTGTTCAAAGATCCTATCTTCATTTACATCAATCTTGTTATTGCAAAAGATTTCAAATTCGACCACCCTAAATTTTGTCGTTTTTGAGAAAGGGTTAAATTCTTCATTTGAATATTTGAATTTCATTTCATTCATGAAGACTTTCATTGAAATTCTTTGTCTCTAACCTATTACCTGACAGCAAAATTTTAGACTCATCCAAGTCCAAACTTGTTGCAGATGACAATTTCAAATGAATGGAATTTTACATTTTTCTCTTTTAGGGTAGAAAACATTGTGGGAAATGAAGAAATAGCTTGTCACAAGCAAAGTCTTCATTTTCAACAGTATTAAGCTTTTATCTTGTGGGGCACCAATAGCTGTTCACATGAGAGAATGGGCTCATTCATTTAGTTCCCTGTAAAGTTCATAGCGGAGCCAGGGTCATGGGCCCTGGTAGTAAGGTAGATGGTGTGATGGTGAAAAGAATTCCAAGTTTAGGTTGAATCCCTTTGATAGAATGGAAGTTATTGATGTTTGAAAAAACTTTAACCTTTCTTGCAACGTCAACGCAAACGCCAACGCCAGGGTGACAGTATAAGCTCTCATTTTCTTCGAAAAGTGGAGCTAAAAATCGACCATGTCCATCTAATGCGTGACGTCTGTCCACATTCTCTGCTTCAAACCGAATTCAAATCGGTCCCGTATTAACAAAGTTATTGAAGATATTCGGTAATTATTGCATCACATGATTATACACCGTGAGAAAGGAAGATAAGAACAGACAGACAGACAAACAAGGTAATTTCTATGAATCCAAAGATTATGATTACAGGGTGTACAAAAACCTTTCTTATCAATGGTTATAACATTACACCATACATACACTGTATAATGTTACTCTATTGTAAAAGTGACCTGTAAAATTGAACGTACCTGTGTCCCCAGAATACAAATGTTCTGTCTTTACACTGTTCATGTACAGCTGTGGTCAGTTGGTCTATAATCATATTTAGCTTGTTACACACTGGTTCCTTATACCGTACTTCTCTACCCGGCAAGCAAACACCATACACTGGAAACAAGAGGGGAGGGGGTGTTTAGATATTTTACAATACAATGTTTTATCTTTACACTGTTCATGTAGAGCTGCTGTGGTCAGTTGGTCTATAATCACATTCAGCTTGTTACACACTGGTTCCTTATAGCGTACCTCTCTACCTGGCAAGCAAACACCGTACACTGTAAACAAGAGGGGAGGGGTGTTTAGATATCATACAATTTGCTATTTTCAACAAAAACCTTGTAACTGCAGCTTAAAACAAGCTGCAGTTACAAGGATTTTGTTGAAAATTGACAAATTCATGATTTTGCTATCTTTACACTGTTCATGTACAGCTGTGGTCAGTTGGTCTATAATCACATTCAGCTTGTTACACACTGGTTCCTTATATCGTACCTCTCTACCCGGCAAGCAAACACCGTACACTGTAAACAAGAGGAGAAGGGGTGTTCAGAGATGTTACAATTCGCTATTTTCAACAAAAACCTTGTAACTGTAGCTTAAAACAAGCTGCAGTTACAAGGATTTTGTTGAAAATTGACAAATTCATGATTTTGCTGTCTTTACACTGTACATGTACAGCTGTGGTCAGTTGGTCTATAATCACATTCAGCTTGTTACACACTGGTTCCTTATAGCGTACCTCTCTACCCGGCAAGCAAACACCGTACACTGTAAACAAGAGGGGGGGGGTGTTTAGATATTTTACAAATGTTTTATCTTTACACTGTTCATGTACAGCTGTGGTCAGTTGGTCTATAATCACATTCAGCTTGTTGCACACTGGTTCCTTATAGCGCACCAGTCCTCTCTACCCGGCAAGCAAACACCGTACACTGTAAACAAGAGGGGAGGGGGGGGGGGGGTATTTAGATATTTTACAATACAATGTTTTATCTTTACACTGTTCATGTATAGCTGTGGTCAGTTGGTCTATAATCACATTCAGCTTGTTACACACTGGTTCTTTATAGCACACTTCTCTACCCGGCAAGCAAACACCGTACACTGTAAACAAGAGGGGAGGAGGTGTTTAGATATTTTACAATAGGGTAATGTTTTCATTGTGAAATACGAGATTTAGCATTTTGAAGACAAACAAATCAAATGATCATGAGAAACATTGATCTACTACATTTGTATCTATAAGCAGAGAACTGAAGCGATTTTCACACATCTCCTACTGTAATGACAATACAGTAAGTAAATGTCATGTAACTTAAGGGTGAAGTTAAAAAAAATGAAGTTTTTATTAAAATCAGAGCCTGAATGAATATATTCTTAAGAATAATGTTCTTTTTGGATTAAAACTATGCATTTTAATGGTGTTAAACAGCATGGAAAATTTCATGAAAATCGAACCATCCAAACTAAAGTTACGGCGAAAAATATGCCCAAAAATGTCCCAAGTGCAACGTAAAAAGCGTGACATTTTGATACATTCATCAATTTCAAATGTTGTTTTAAGAAAAGCGTGATGCTTCATGTACCTAAAAGATCCTGCAATTGGAAAGTCATCAATTAAACTCAAGGTTCTGATGTAATTCAGTTATGTGGCACTATGTTTGCTGGTTCAAGTTTATGCATTAATGATGATACCCCCTGTGAAAAATGTATCCTCCCGAATAACAAATTTGGAATTTGATTAAGTACATTTCATAATTTATCATCAATATACACTTTGAAAGGTATCCGAGGCATAGCAGTATGTCTTATGATAAATTTTCAATTGCAAATAAACTAATCTTGAGCAAGATATTTCAGAAAATAACATTTTTAAACTGCTACCTGAATTTGTCCAAAGTGCAACATACGCTTTGAGGTTTTAGATCCATAAAAGAAGCATTACCTGCGTAACATGTTGTTTTTCCTTATTTTTCAGATGAGCAAGTCAGAAAACATAATTCACGGGCAATTATTTGCAATTCTTTGCGTGCTGCCTTACTAAATTTTGCCGAAAGTGATGTCCCAAGTGCAACACGTTTTTTAAGCAAACTCAGAGCATTGTGAAACTTTAAAGAAAGACTGAACTTGCCATACTTTGGTTTTATCTTATTGTTAAAATATACATCTATCAAATAACAGCATTGGAAAAACTTTGTTATGCCGTACGGAGAAATTATTTGGAAATGAATAGCTTATTTTGGCGAAAATTGTATTGAGTTGAGTTTTTTTCAGGACTCAAAACTTGCAAAACAAACTTTTTTGCTTTTATTTATCGCTTATTCAATGAAGCTGTCAGTCGCAACAATAACTTAAGTTTAACTGTCTTTTGACATGTTTGAGTTACTGTTTTACAACGAACCTTAAAACGTTGCACTTGGGACAAAAAAAATCTAAAATTAGAAAATCCATGCTGGAATCTTTATTTTCCAAAGAAATTGCGCTGATATGCAAAGAAAATGAAGAAACTAACTGTAAAACTTCCCTTTAAAGGAAAACAAGTGAACACTAAATAACAAAACGAACCAATCAAGACAAATATTTGATTCATATTAGGTGTGTGCCTGCTTAGAATGAAACAAAAGTCTATTCATGGTGCAGAATATGTTTTAAATGATGTAGATTATGTTTGGTATTTCTGATGCTAAGAGATAATCTCAAAGGAACACAGTTGTTACTGTTTAGAAGGTCAATACAACTACTGTTAGACCGTTGCACTTGGGACATAATTGATATTTATGCTTTTTACTACTTTCAGTACAGAATTTATCAATCTTATTGATTGATTCAAACTTTGTCGTCAGGTCATCAAATTTGTCCTATTTTACTATATTATGACGTCAATTACTGTGTCATATTTGTTATTTGGCATTATCCATTGAAAGTCTACGCCAATGGTAATCACATACTCTGAGTGACACACATCCAAACATTTATAATCATCGGATGAAATCAAATTTTCTTGTTCGTCAAATCAAACAATTTACTTTTATTAGTTAACGGTGCCACAGGAGCTTTATAAACCCAGTAGGAAACTGTAACAGACTTTTAATTTTTATTACATTGACAGCTTATGACTCGACAATGAAATCTCTTACTGATTAGGCGAATTCGGCATCGGTTAAAACGTTGACTGATGTGCAGAGAGTACCCTTTTTTACAAGTTTGTAAAATTACAGAACTTTTTATCAAAAACTAGAAAAACGAAAATCGATTTCAATTCAATTTCAAGAGGTTTCAAAATATCTACAATACA
This sequence comes from Fragum sueziense, assembly GCA_963680895.1. Lineage (NCBI taxonomy): Eukaryota > Metazoa > Mollusca > Bivalvia > Cardiida > Cardiidae > Fragum > Fragum sueziense. The sequence goes on from OY804596.1 coordinate 16,471,335, forward strand.
CAAACCTCAAATTTAAGAAACGCTTTTAAAGAATACTTTGCATGGTATCAAAGTCAACCTAAACTGGCATTATTCAACACCTTGCATTTATCATGGTGTTACCCTCACTCATTGCCATGTATATATAAAACATAATTATGATCTTTTCTTACCAGGAAACCTTAAATTCGAAATATCTGATTTTTGTCCCAAGTGCAACATTTTATTTTATTAAGATATGTTGATGACCAGTCTTAGAATTTTCTGAGGTTCAAGGAAAATATCAAATTTACAAAATTATGACTTATTTCTTTGATTTACTATCATTTTCAAACCAATGGAAAACAACCAGCGTGATTAGCATACATAAACTTTAGCATTCAATTCTAAGGGACTGAAGTGTGCTGTTTTGAATATTTTCATGCTCAAAGTTAAAATTTCTTACATTTATTAGTTAATCGACATACATATGGCACATAAGTACTAAGATATTATGTGAAAAATGTTCTTTTTTGCTCCAAGAAGCCTTATTGACATATTTTTGTCCCAAGTGCAACGCAGTGAGGAAAAAGGGCAGCTTTTTGAAGGTCATATTTTACCAGATTTAATCATTGTATCGCTTCGAAATTTTCAGAGCTGTTTTGGAATGTATTGAAGTTAGATAAAAATATATTAATTGCAATATGTATGTAGATATCAAATGAGTGTGATAACTTTTATGGGTAGAAACAATGAATTACAGGTGAAATGTATGAAAAAATGGCGAAAAAATATTTTTTCAAGGAATTTGCTAAAACTAACGTTTTAGAATTATGCACCAAGGTATATTCAATTGAACTTGACAAATGTTTTATTTCAAACGTGAATGTAACAACTTTATGGCGCTCTGCTAAAGAAGTACTGTGTTTTGAAATAAAGTGCCATTAATGACAAAACCATATGAATTGCAGAAACATGGATACTTTCAGAGAGTGATCGCTATTAATTTATGAAACTTCAACATCTTTAGTAATGATTTATACCAAAACTAAACAGCCACAAGGCTGTTTGATTTTTTACCTCAATGTCACACTTTGACTTCATTTTTTTGAACTTCACCCTTAAGCCTCTCTTACAACCGGTCGTACGTGCTCCTGCATGCGGTCTGCGTGCGGTCTGCGTCTAAAGTCGTGCGATGCACGCACGTGCAACGTACGATTTTGGTGGACGCAACCACGACGCAGACTGCACGCAGCAAAGAATTGACTGGACAATTCTTTGCTACGACCGTTCTGCGTCTTTAAGAACGCAAGGAGCACGCAAGACAGAAGTACTTTGCACGTACGACAGACGTGCGTGTGACACACGGAAAATTATACAGAAATACCAAAACCACAAAGAATGCGTTCTTTCCTCGAGAGAGATTCATACTTTTGACCTGCTTTCAATGTACCTGTGACCAAAAGAAGGTCAGAGCGCAATACCTTTTGTGTGCAAATGACAAGTACGGTCCTTGAGAAGAATATTGAATCGTTATAACGTCATACCTAGCCCATGAACATGCGCGGATCCAAACATTTCCCCAAGAATAGGCAATGGTTTCCGTGAGAGGGGGGGGGGCTGTAATTGAACATGAAAAAAAATAATACTTTAAAATCACTTTGATAAACCTTTTTATACGCCCGAAGGTCCGTATTATGTTATGGCCCCGACCGGCTGTCTGTCCGTCCGTTAGCATTTTTGTGCGACACTCCTACTACAGTTTTGACCAGAATTTGATCAAACTTGTCACAATGAATCTGCATGGTTTCTATTTGTGCACACTACTACGGAATCTAGATAACTCATTTTCTCTCTTGAATTATCTGCCCTTGAATAAGAAATACCAATATTCTTGTGTGTGCAACCCCTCTTACAGTTTCAACTGTAATCCAATTGGAAAACATTGAAACAAAGGAAGAAACTGCTGATAACCAGCAGTTTCTCCTTTTGTCTCAATATTTTCTATGCCATATTTTACACAAATTCTACCTTTGAGTACTTCCATTTGGTCATTTCTAGCTCTTTTTGAAGTGGATCACCCTAACATTTTGTCTTTTGGGAAAGGGTTAATTTGCAGAAATGGATCTGACTCAGCAGAGGTCAACCAGTTGCAAGATAAGGGGCATTCTACAGGTGAAAGATTATACTATCTGAGTGAAAAGTTTCAATCCTAGTCAGTCTGCGCGGATTGCGAAGACTGACTAGGGTCGATATTTTCACAATTCCCATAATGTTCGTTTTATGGTGGTGGGCCACATATATTATTTATATATGTTAGCAGCAATAAGTAAAATCAAGCAATAAGCTTAATGCCTAGGCAATAAGCTATTGCCTAGGCAGTTAGTTATTGCCTAAAATTTCAGGCATTAAGCTTATAATTGCCTGAAATATTTAACCCCGAATTCAGGCGTCCTCTAGCATCAGTAGGTGTAGAAGCCGATGTCGCATCCTTCTTGGTAGTGCCATATTGGAAGCAAAACACCGAATGATGTAGAGAATCAATGTACCATTTCATTTTGATTTGAAAATCCGTACGCTCAACGCAAGATTGTCGTACTTACCACTTACGTGCGTCGTACGTTGCTTTTACTTTGTCGGTATGATTTTTGAAAACGTGCGTTACACTTGCGAAACACGTACGTTTATCGTGCGACTTAAAAACAAGTCGCACGTGCTCCTTACTTCTAAAATCGTACTTACCACGTGCGAGTAACGTACGACACACTTACTTATAAAGTATGTGCAGCGTACGTTCCCTCAAATTTGATTAAAACCGTGCGACAACTCTACGTCTTAAAACTCTCCGAAAACGTACAATTTAAAAAGACGCACGACCGGTTGTACGAGAGGCTTTATGAGACTGCGTACATCTAATTTCAAGGTCCCTGAGACTTGCATATACATGAATCTTCCTTTTTTCCATGAATTATGAAACAGTAGATAGAAAAAGAACTTTGTAACAAAATTTATTTATTGCAAAATGTGCCAAGTTCTACTCTAATCTATAGAAAAAAATCTTGATATATATTATTTTCCATAACAAGCATGTACATGATTCTGCACTGAAATATGATGTCCTTGTGGCCATATTTGCGATTTTAATCGCTTTCAGAGTTCAGTTAACCCTTTCCAAAACGACAAAATTTAAAGGCAGTCCAATTTGAAAGCTGCTGCAGACGACAAAGTAAATGATCACAAAAGGCCAAAATTTATATGTTATAGCCAGGAAAATTTTAAGACAAAAGGAGAAACTGCTGGTTATCAGCAGTTTCTTCTTTAGTCTCAATGTTTTCTCTAGCCGTTTCTAATAGGGATGTCAAAACCAGGTCACAGGAAATGACCCCTAACAGTCGCCTGTCAGATGATACTGAAAATTCATTTATGGATTTTAATCAGATTAGATACTTATTTACTTCTTGGTATTTGATGACATACAAAAACTAACTCAAACCTTCAACAAACTCTGGGAAGAGCTTTCCCCATTGGTTGGCATAAAAGTTGGCACCACCTCCTGCCCAATTAAAACAGATCAGCTGAACTGCAGCATCAGGCTTTTGAAATCGGCAAACAAGAGTTTTACTGGTCATGCTGATCTGTGTGTCACCTGGAATGGTAAAGAATTTAAAGAATTGTGAGCTAAAAATAGACTGGGTTTACCGGAATATAATGATAAACTGTTTGGTGTTGTAATAAAATCTGTAATAAAAACTTAAGGTAGAATACCCGTTATATGACCATTTTGAGATTCATGAAACATCGGTTTTTTCAAGTGGCATCGCTACGTGTCCGAACCTATTCCAGCGCAGTCATAAACATTAGGCGGTCCACCACCAAATGTTTTTGACCGCACCCAAATAATTCCGACGTTGCGCGAATCTCATTAGGGGTAAACAAAGGTAAGTTACACTGTCTTATCCAATGAATGTGCCTTTTGACTAAACTATATAGAAAAGGTTTTCAAAAGCTTTGATGACTAGCATCTTATTCTTTTCCCTTAACCATTTTCAATTTATGCCTTTCATAGTAACGGGCCCTAGATGGAGTATACACGCGCATGCTGCGGATGGCTCTCAAGGTCAAGTGGGATGATAAAGTGAGAAATGTTGATCTGTACGGTAACCTGCCAAAACTAACAGTCAAGATACAGTTACAACGACGTATACAGTTAGCCGGCCACTGTGTTCGTCATCCTGAGCTAGCAGCCAGCAATCTAATCTTTAATGGCAGCCAAAACATGGGAGACACACGCGAGGACGAGCGAAGACAATCTGGTTGGATACTTTGATGAGGGACACGGGGCTAAAAGACATAGCCGAAATACAAACAATGATTGAGGACCTAGAAGCATGGAGGTTGACGATGCGTTGTGCCCGTAAGGGCGTCGGCTGACGCCCCCAACCGACTCCGATAGTAAGACAGAAACCAGGAATCATCTTCTTTTCCTTTCCAAACTAATCTATATAGTCTATTTTGGTAATATGACTTAATAAATATGACAAATTATGCAACTCCTACCAAGTTGACACACTGAATATATATAATAAATGTTGCTGCTTTGGAAATAACGAATTAAACTATCCATTATATATGAGCAAAAGTTAAAGTATGTTAATTAACCAGCGGCGGATCCAGGATTTCTGTGAGGGGGGTTCGTTTTCACAAAAAGGGGGGTTCGTTTTACATGTAATACATAATTTTGACTGAATTTCTGTGTGAAAATGAAATAATCAGGTTACATAGGGGGGTTCGTTTGAGCCCCCCGAACCCCCTCTGGATCCGCCACTGATTAACCCATTACCAAGCAACAAAATTTTAGCCTAGTCCAAACTTAAAGATGTTGCAGACGACAATTTCCATTGAACAAGATTTAACATTTTTTGGTTTTTCTTGGTAGAAAACATTGTGGGAAATGAAGAAATTGCTTGTCAAAAGCAATTTCTTCATTTTCCACAATGTTTTCCGAAGCCATTATTTTGTGGGGCATCCAAAAGTGTCAATGTGTGGGAAAGGGTTAATAAACCCTTTCCCAAATGACAAACAATTTGGACCTGTTCAAATTGTAATGTGTATCAAGGGCGGATCCAGGATTTTTTTCCAGGGGGGGGGGGGTCAAAGCCCAAATGACAGCTTTTAATAAGAAGTTATATAGTCAAAATTCAATTTTCGGCCAATTCCAGGGGGGGGGGGGGGGTCATGACCCCCTGACCCCACCCCTAGATCCGCCCTTGTGTATACATGTCTGCTGTGACAAAAATACCAAGTCATCAGAAAGCAGAATGAACACTCAGTGATATAGAGCAGAAAACATTGAGGAAAAGGGAGACAATGGCGGTTTTCGGACAGCATTCACTTCCTTTTCTTCTATGCATCCATCTAAAGCATTGATCAATCAAAGTAACTCTGAGTTTTTATTTCTAAATTATTTCACTTTTTTTTCTTTTTTAAAAAAGCGCATTACTAGACCATGTTGAAAACTGCAGTTACATAGGTTTTTGAAGAAAAGTAATGATTTAATGTTACCTTTTCAGGAAAGAAATCCTTATAAACATGGTATGCTAATTCTGACAAAGGTGTGCTAATTCATACAGGTAATGCATGAATGACAGGCACATATATGACTTTGTATGATGTAGTACAATAATTTTTTGCGTTATCCTTTTCCCAAATGATATTAATTTGCTTTGTTACAACATTAATTTTTGATCACAACACATTTTGTAACCAGACTTAATCAAAGCTGAAATGGCTGTATAAGGTTGCAGAACATAATTATATTTAATTAATGATATTTCACATCTAGATCTAGAATCTAATATCTCACAGAAAAACTAATTGAGTTGAAAAAGAGAAAAATAATGCATGTCACCAACGTCCATACAGGCAAACAGCTAACACCACAGAAGACCAACAGTCCTGCAAGCAGCATCACTGCTCAGGTGAAGCAATAACAGAGCAGGACCCCATATTACTAAACATCTTGCGATCACATTTGTGTGTAAACTGTGTAACAAGACATCTGATTGCACGAGAAATCCGACTGAGCCAATCAGGGCTGTTGTTACAAGTAATTATGCAAAAATCAAACGTACGATCGTTAGTAATACGGGCCCCAGGTCTTGAAAGACCTCATTGACTTCACCCTCACAGAATATGTATATGTTGCTCTGCAACAGCAGAAGCATCTGGGAGGTCTGGTAAATGGCGAAGCAAGTCTAGAAAGACCAGCTTACCAACCTCAATAGGGATAAATGTCCCATGATAAGAGAAACAACTCTTCCAGGCCCCGGTTTCTCGAAAAAACTTAATTATATTCTCATGAGAACATGCTCAACTTCAAAGAGATACTCTCCAACGTTGAAGGGTATTCGATTGAAGCTCACATGGATTTCGTGCGATTGGAGCACGGTGCTCAGATTTGAGCATGAGAACGTACTTAAGTTTTTTCGAGAAACCGGGGCCAGGTCTCAGTCAATAACAAGCATGTCTCAAGGCAACTCGTCAGCCAATTCATATTGAGAAAAATAATGCTGTTCATTTTCTCCTTTTTTCCAAATGTTTTTCTGAGTTTCCTCTATTTGAAACGTCATCAGAAGTAGTTCATTGGAAAAATGTTAGTATTTGATTTATTGGGTTATTACGCCGTTTTCAACTTATATGGTCATATCGAGGCGGATGGAGCACTGAACCGTAGTTTCCAGGTATTTCTCTCACCAGTACTACCACAATATCCAAACAGCTGCCAGCTGCTCTCTCACATAGATGATCCACACCCATTGGTGAGAGATAAATGACTTTTGTCAAATGGCAGAATGTATACTGGCCGAACTCTCGACCCCTGGATTGACAGACTCCGACGTAACCGACTGAGCTTTCGGAGCTCGGCAAAATATTAATATTGTCGTCATTCAGTTTTCTGACATGTAAAACATAAATATAAGTACATTTTGACAGGTTGAATGTCAGGCCTGGGGGCAAAGTTTGTCAAACTTTTTGACTGTTCTAATAGCATTGAATTTTGTGCTAAAAATAGACTGGGTTTACTGTAATGTTTTGATAAACTGTCAGTGTTGTTATGAAAACTCGTAACTACCGCTTGAATCAAGCTGTAGTTACATGATTTTATAACAACACCAATGAAATACTTTTGTTTGTCCAAAATTATGTTACAATTAACTGGATAAAATCGTTCCCTATTCGACAGTAACTGTTGCTGTACACAAATGATTGAATTATTTATAATGAACAAGATATTGGTATGCAACAGCACAGAAATCAATAAGGCAAAAGGAGAATGCTTGTCATCAGCATTTTCTTCTTTTGTCTCAGCATTTTCCCTATCTTTTTCTATAAGGGATAATGGGATATCAAAACTGGGACTTATTTGAGTAAGGGTTAATGTCAGCCCAAGGGGCAAAACTGTGTGAGCTGAAGACAATTAAGACATAGTGCTGACACACACCTTGACAATCTTTGTTAACCCAATACCAGACAATGACTCTTTTTGACTCCCTACAAGATAATGGCTTTTAAAATGACATTTCAGAATTTTTTGTCATAAATTTTACTTTTATCTTTATCTGAAAGAGCATATTTCCTTATGAAAATTCTGAAAATTTCAAGCCAAAATATTGCGCCGTTTACGAGAAATTTATATTTTTGTGTTAAAATTGAACAAATTGTTGTGGACAACAGTTCCGATTTATATGCAATTTATCGATTATGTCTCAACTTTAAATGCGTGTTTCTCGCTTATTGGCAACAACTTCAAAAAACTAACAGTATTTATACTCATAAGAATAGCCAATCTTGGCATCAAGACATAGGGGAGACCGGGGCTATTTCGGCCCCGGGGCAAGTTCGGCTAGTGGCTCTTTTGAGCCTCTCGACAGAGATAGAGAGCTCTGACCCGGATTTTAATGTCACTCGATCATGACGACCGCTTTTCGCAGAAGGTTTTTGGTCGAATTTAACACAAAAACATAGAATTTAGAACACGATTCTGATTTTTAGACACTTTCAGTATTTTTCCACATTTATGTAAGTTTTAATTTATAGTAATATGCGCCAGGATTCAGATTTCATTTTTGTATATTTATGAAGACAATTAAGTCCTCTTTCATATTAAAACTAAAGATGAAGTGTTCATGTTATCTAAAAGAAGATATGGCGTGATGTTGACACCAGGTCTGTCTGGGGCTAGTTCGGCCTTTGGGGTTGGGGCAAGTTCGGCCACCACAACACTTGCCCATGAATAAAAAGAATAATCGCTGTTAGAATTGCCATTTCTTGACGACTCCGAATATATCAATTGTTCAGATCTAGCTCTAACAGAAATGCAAAAAATGGACAAATTCAAAAGCACAGGCCGAACTTGTCCCAGCCTCTATTTGTTATCCCAAATGTCTCCTTACTCACGATGATTTGACTGTTATAACAATGCTTTTTCGATTTATACCTTCATTTGGAAGTCGTTTACAGATTCCTTTAAATTTAAACAGTCTAAAAATCAAATATAAGGATTTATAGGTCTGTGCATACCTTGCCCCAAGGGTGGGCCGAACTTGCCCCATGTATGGGGCAAGTTCGGCCACCACGATCAAAACTCTTAGATTTGAAATTCTCTTTATTGAAAAGAAAAATATAAAAAGGACAGACGCAATTTGAAAGGCTTTCGCCTGTCGAACTTTAATATATAAATCACGCCCAAATAACTTTCATATAATTCAAAATATGAGCAATCGAAATTAGGGGGCTGAAATAGCCCCGGTCTCCCCTACTTTAAAAAATTGAAATTGGAATGAAATGTCCCTTTAAAAACATTGTGGAAAATGACGAAATTGCTTGTAAAAAAAAATTTCTTCATTTCCCACAATTTTTTCTACCCAGAAAGATCAAAGAATGAGAAATTTCATTCAATTCATCGTCTGCAGCATCTTTGAAGTCCAAAGTTTTGTTATTTGGTAATGGGTTAACTCACTACCAGACAGCAAAATTTCAAAATTGTCCAAGTTCATAGATGTTGCGGACGGCAATTTAATGTGGATGAAATGTTACATTTTTTGGTCTTTCTAAGTATAAAACATTGAGGGAAATGAAGAAATTGCTTGTCAAAAGCAATGTCTTCATTTTCTACAATGTTTTCAAAGTAAGCCTTTATTATACCCCCGCAAAACGAATGTTTTAGGGGGTATACTGGAATCAACCTGTCTGTCTGTGTGTCTGTGCGTCCGTCTGTGTGTCTGTCTGTTTGTCCGTGTACAAAATACTTCTCCAGAGCATATATCTTCTTAACCATAAGTGCTTAGAGCAACTTCAAACTTGGTGCACATATAGATCTTATTGTGTGGAAGTGTCATGTAAAAGAACTGTTACTCTGCCATGCCCACTTTTTGAGTTATTACCCTTTGTTGCTTGTACCCCTGCATTTTTGTAATCACTATATCTTCTAAACCATGAATGCTAGCAACTTCACACTTGGTACACTTATACCGATAGATCTCATTGTGGGAAAGTGTCTTACAAAAGCCACACCCACTTTTTCATTTATTGCCGTTTATTGTTTGTACCCTTGCATTTTTGTCCGGAACATATCTTTTAAAGCATAAGTGTTAGCAACCTCAAACTTGGTACTCTTGTACATCTCATGATTGTGGGGAAGTGTCATGTACAAGAATCATTACTGTGCCATGCCCACTTTGAAAGTTATTGCCCTTTGTTGTTTGTACCCATGCATTTTTGTCTGGATCATATCTTCTAAACTATAACTGCTAACATTATAACTTCAACCTTGGTACACTTATTGCCCTTTGTTGTAGTGAAAGCTTGTGCATGGGTATAAAGTCACATTCTGTGACATTTTTAGTTTCATCATGACGTGGGTATCATTGTGTGGTAACGGGTTAAACAAGACCCGGTTTTGATGTCATTGATAGAATAATAACAGTCACATGACATAGGCTTTTGGAAACATTGAGACAAAAGAAGAAAACGCGATTATTAGCATTTATGTAAAATGACCAAAAAATGCATTAACACATGCACCTTTTGTCTGCAATTGCTGAAAGGAATGCTTAAATTCTGTGTCAACAAATTTAGAGTAGCAGCCATTTAACCCTTTCCCAAACTACAAAATTTTTGGCCTGTCCTATTTAAAAGTTGCAGTAGATGACAAAATTGATGTTAGAAAGGAAGAGATTTGTGTACAATCTAGCACAGAAAATATTGAGACAAAAGGAGAAACTGCTGGTTATCAGCAGTTTCTTCTTTTGTCTCAATGTTTTCCCCAAGCCTTCTCTTATAGAGAGGTCACAACCAGGTCTTGTTTGGGAAATGGTTTTATACAATTTATTGTAAAGGCTGATGAGCAGGCCTATATTTCTAATACCACCACAAATACCTAGAACTACCCCTGGACAATGGACACCACAATATTCTAAGACAATTTTGTCTTGACTAGAGCTGTTTGCATTTATCATAATCATTACATTAACCCTTTCCCAAACAAGACCTGGATTTGACATCTCTAATAGAAAAGGCTTGGGAAAACATTGAGACAAAAGAAGAAACTGCTGATAACCAGCAGTTTCTCCTTTTGTCTCAATATTTTCTATGCTGTACTGTACACAAAGTCTATCCTTATCTAGACCCATTTGGTCGTTTTCATTACTTTTTGAATAAAATTTTTGTCACCCTTAAATTTTTCCGTTTGGGAAAGGGTTAACCCTTTTCCAAATTGTACAAATTCTGACTGGTATAATTGAAAGCTATTACAATTTACAACATAAGTATTGCCGAAAGTAAACATATATTTCCTAAAATGTTATATGATTGAAAGCATTGAGTAAAAAGGAGCAAATCGTCGGTGTAAATGCAAAACCTCGTATGTCGATTCTTGCGATTTTCAAAGTACAAATTTGTGTGTCCAGATTAGACAATTCTTGCAGGTTTTGAGATATTTTTACCAATCAGTATCAATGATACATTATTTATGAACAATATGTCCAAATTTCAAGTAAAACATTTCAGTTTGGGAAAGTTTTTACACTTTTTTCCCTCCCCTTTAAAATTTTCCAATAACGAGATACGAGGTTTTGCATTTCAAAACAATTACAGCCTTTAGTCATATATATGTCAGAATAGACATGGTTAATGCAGAGATTTGAACCCAAACAATGAACATTCCATCCTTGATTCATAGTTCCTGACATATTACTGACTGAGATGTATCTTGCCTCTACTCCTTACCCTTTCCCACGCAAAAGACAATAGTCCAGAAAAAGTATAGTCAAAGTAGCTCTGAAAATATTTAGGCAAAAGGAGAAATTGCTGATCATCAGCAATTTCTTCTTTTGTCTCAATGTTTTACCAAATCTATTCTATAAAGGGATGCCAAAAGCAGGTCTTGAAGTTGTTTTGGGAAATGGTTAAACCCTTTCCCATATGACATTAATTTTGGCAAATCTTATTCAAGATTTTGGTCGTAAGGCTCACAAACTTGTAATCAGAGTCTTCTCTGATGAAAATACGCTCTTTGATATTTTGATTTTTCGCTCAGAAAATCAAAATATCAGAGAGCGTATTTACATCAGAGAAGACTCAGATTAACCCATTACCAAACGGCAAAAGTTTAGGGCGGTCCAAATTTAAAGATTCTGCAGACGACAATTTGAAGTGAAAGAAATTCTTAATTTTTAGGTCTTTTGGGGTGGAAAACATTGTGGGAAATGAAGAAATTGCTTGTCCCAAGCAATTTCTTCATTTTCCACGATGTTTTCCATGGTCATTATTTTGTGGGGAGTCAAAAAGAGTCATTGTGTGGTAATGGGTTAATAAACTTGATGATGGTGGTTTGAAACTAGATCAGATCAAAATTAAAAAAAAAAAAAAAAAAAAAAAAGGTTTCGGTTACATTATTGCTGCAACTACATTGGTCTATAATGTTGGGTCCATCATGGCATGTTACTTGTTTGACAGAAAAGAAGGAAATGTACTGACTTGCACTACAAAAAGTATGTCAGGGCTAATAAATAGAACTACCAAGACGGAAATGTTGCCAACAATCATTTTCTCCATTTCCATCGATGTTTTCTTTATATCTAACATCAATTTATTTGTTGTAGAAGGGTTAAATACCACAAAATAATGAAATGTGCACTCACCTGTGTGTGTAGTCTTCACTGTTCCGGGTGTGAAACGTCGTCTGATATTGGAAAAACCCAAATGTCTAAAAATAGCTAAACAGGATTTTCCAAATTGTTTAGAATAAAACTTTTAAATGTATTTTTTTTGCATGTAGATCTATGGCAATGATTAAGTTGACATTGTTTTGGTGATCAGTAAAGTTTGTGCTATTTTCATGGTTCCACGATCGATGTTTATTTCATTTTTTCTACATAAACTTCTAAACGTAAAATTTCCTTCCATTCAATTGTCCTTCTTTGGATTTAGATGTTTCATAACTTTTCTCCACTGTCAATCAGGTATTCTGTGTTTTACTGTAGATTAATGTATGAAATTAATTCAGTTTTAACTGTATATTTGTTAAATCTCGATATTCTTTACCCACAGGTACTTGCATTTCATCACAGTCACGTAATTGAAAACTTTATAGAAAAGTACATGTATTCGGACATAACATATTTTTCGGACAAGTGTTAAGAATTTGTTTCCACTGATCAAATCAAGTTGTCAAGAAGTGTCAACCCCTTTCCCACATGGCAAATATATATACTTCCAAATTTGGAGCAATTTCAGACATTTTCACAAATGTCACTAAATGCAATATCAATCCGAGCAATCCGAGTTTTCTCTGATGAAATTCGCTTTTTGATATGTTTTCTTCTTCAGACGTTCCTTTGAATGCATTTATTTTACATCGATTGGGAAGCAAGTTTCTTTCAACTTATTTTAATCCCTCTGGATTGAGCTTTCTGGAAATCAACCAGTACTCGCGCCGAATGTGTGGGCCAATGGGAAGCCTTAAACAACCCCCCGCTACCCGGGATCGAATTCGGAACCTCTAAGTTGCAAGGCCAACCCTCTACCCCTTGACTACGGACACCACTATGTTGATGTTGCTCATTTACTAAATGAGTGATATTGCCCATTTACTAATTCATCAAACCCTATGTTGCAGTTATTCATAGGAATTGTGCCGTAGAGATGATTCTAAATGAGTACACACAACATAGGGTTTGGATTTGAAACAGAAAATTGAATGTCTTCACCCCCTCTTATTTATGTAACATCTTTTTAAAACAGGACATAACTGGGGTACTGATTGTAGTGATTGATGAATGCTGGTGTTGGAAACATGAGGGTCTTCAGTCAGATGAGATCATCTTTAACATCAATGACATTCAAACAGAAATGCCCTATGTTGACATTCACTAGATATGTGCAACATCGGAATAAAAGTCAAGGTCCCCTGACTGGAAACGTTGACAAGTATAATGGAATTACAGTGAACCTTAAAGAAACACTCTACACTCCTGAGGAAAAGCTGAACTTCAAAAACAAATTAGAAGGTATGAAAACTTAACATTTTTGAGTGTTTTTGTATAATCAAGTGAAGAAAATATTGAGGTTAAAAAGAAAAAATACTGGCCTCAATGTTTTCCAAAGCTTTTTAATTTGAGATTCCAAACCCAATTCTTTTTTGGGAAAGGACTAGTCAATGCAAAATCTAAAAGATATCTCGGAATGACATGACAAGATGATTATTGACAAAATAAGAAAATTTGTAGTTCATCATATAAAGTAGAAAACATTGAAAGATCTGGAGGAAATATTCATGATGGTATTTCCCCTTTTCTTTCAATGTTTGCCAAAACATTTTGATTCTTTGCTCTGTATGTCAAAAGCTTCGCCTAACATCCTTCTGAGGGGAACAACTTGGACTGCCTTGAAAGTGTCTTTTCAGTGGTTGCTGCCCTTGATAGTCAAAACTTGAGATATATATAATATAGCAAAACAATTTTCAGGCAAAACAATTTCCATGTCACAGTCATCTCCCCTTTGCCCTTTCCCAAATAACACATTTATCTTGGTGATTAAAATTCAAAGTAGTTTCAAACAACAAAATGAGTCTTGATAAAGAAAAGATAAATTTGTGTTTTTATGCAACAAAGAAAATATTGAGGCAAAAGTAAAAAAATGCTGATTATCAGCATTTTCTTCTTTAGCCTCAATGTTTTCTCAACACATTGCTGTCAGGGATGTCAAAATCAGGTCTTGTTTGGGAAAGGGTTAATCAGGATAAGATACATGTAATGAAGTCTTTGGAATGAGATCTAGAATTTGGGCAAAATTGGAAAACATCAAAAGTCGTCCTGCCCAATATAGTAGTTATGCCTTTGCCAAACAGCCAAATTTAGACTTTTCTAATTAGGAAGCTGCTACAGACGACAAACTGTATGTTGAACACATATGATCTATCTGTATATGAAACAGAAAGGGTAAACAATCTTTTGAGACAAAGGGACAAATAGCTGGTTGCCTAAAATAATGTTTTCCTCTTTTGCTTCAATGTTTTCCAAAGCCTTTTTCATTTGGGACATCAAAATCAGGGGCCCGTAATATCAACAGTTGTACAATTTAGAATTATTTTTTGCATAACTATTCTCATGCAACCAGAGGTCTAAGTCTAACACAGTTTACTAAAACAAAATGGTCATAGTTCTTGATCTTTGATATTATGGGCCCCAGGTCTTTTTTGAAAAAGGGTTAAAATAGTAGACATAGGACTAAGGAGAATAATTCTGTGGAGGCAATAAAAACATGATGATTTTAATTATCAACTTTACATTATTTGATTTTCAAGTTTTTTTTATTCTTTTAGAAGATACCTTTTTTCTTATTTCACAATGTAAAACGAAAAAAGGAAAAGCATTTATATGAAACATTTGAAATGACATATCATTGGTGGAGGTCAAAACCTTGTAACTACAGCTTGAAAAAGCTGGAGTTACAAGGTTTTTACCTCTCATAGACAATATTTGTGATCCATCATGCTAAAGAGGACCTTCTTGGAAGTGTGAAAAGTATCAAACCTAGTGGGTATGTGCTAGGGATGAAACTTTTCACTCAAATCTTAATTTTCTGGATCTAGTTTGTTTTTGTTATCTTAATATTTGTAAGTTCATTTTCTAAACGGGGCACTTGGTTGATGCCTGCATGGTCTGACCTGTTTCTAGAAATTTGGTTAACCCTTTCCCAAACAAAACCTGGTTTTGACGTCCCCAATAGAATAGACTTGTGAAAACATTGAGACAAAAGAAGAATCTGCTGATAACCGGCAGTTTTTCCTTTTGCCTCAATATTTTCTTGAATAAATGACACACGATTCCAATCTTTATTAATGTCCATTTTGTGGTCTGCAGCAGTTTTTGAATTGGACCAATCTAAAATATTGTCATTTGGTAAAGTTAATTTATGCACATTTCTGAATGTCCATTCTAGCATGATGGGTCACATTTATTAATCAAATTAACCCTTTCCCAAACAGCAAAATTTTAGGATTGTACAATTTAAAATCTGCTGGAAATGACAAAATGGGTGTTGAAAAAGATTGCATTTGTGTACAAAATAGCACAGAAAATATTGAGGCAAAAGGAGAAACTGCTGTTTATCAGCAGTTTCTTCTTTTGTCTCAATGTTTTCCCAAGCCACATCTATTAGGGACGTCAAAACCAGGTCTTGTTTGGGAAAGGGTTAAAACATAAAAACACATTCATTGTTTTGATTGGCAAGCTTTAATTGAAGCAATGAGATGTATACACCAATAATGATTTTTGCAAAGAGTGTTTGCTTGTTTTATATTTATAATTTACATGATTGATATAAAACACCACTTTCAAAAGTTAAAACGAAATTGATATAAAACACCACTTTCAAAAGTTAAAACGAAAGTATGAAAATATCATGATCTCTCTAATAGTTAGTTATTGCAGACGACAACAAATACTTGGTAGTAAATGAATACACAGTGGAGGTTGTGCATCATGGGATGGATAACAACTGCAGACATAATTAATCGTCTCGTTTCTGGTCAAATATTTTGTGATAACTTTCTTATTTCTTCGCCAATTTTCAAAAAAAGTTTGTTGCATGTACCCCTCCTAGCTTGGCTCTTTTCTGAGATATATGAATTGTTTGTGGAAGCATTTTACTTTTTCCAAAAATTGATCCCAGATTGGTCCCAACCAACCAGAAAACGAAATGATAACAAGTACGACCAAAATTAGCCACGTTTCAAGTAAGCAATGGTGCAATTACTTTCTTATTCATGAGTCTTTTTTCAAGCCGTAGCGGTTTGTTGCATGTACCCCGCCTTACTATTTGTTACTGAACTCTTCCCAGATGTACGGCTTATCTGAAAACACCTCCTACTTTTCCCAAAAATGACCCCAACCGACTATCTGAATTTTTGTTGTTTTTTCTGCTCTCAAGCAAGTCATACATCGGGAGAAAGAGCTCTGTAAGGCCGGGTACATGCGACAAACCGTATGAAAATGCACACAGAAAAAAAACGATTATTGCAAAATATCTTTCCTGAAACGAGGCAAATTCGGCCGTAGATTTACCCATCACATAATACACGATCTCCAACCTGGAATAGGGGAACACTGTTTTCAAAGCATTTTCTATTGAAAACGTCGATATCACGTGTTGTTTTGGAAAATGCAATTCATAAGCATTCATGACATAAAGCGCAAAGAACAACATTAAAGAAACTGCTTGTGTATAGTGCTTCAATAACAATTCGGGACAATTTTATTTTAGTCAGTTTAGTCTATTAGTTGAATGCCAATGCTGAACATTGCCGAAGTTCGGTCATAACATGATAAGCATAAGATCTGGTTAATCTTCAAGCACTATTATATTGTCCAACAAGGTTAACCCGGGACAACTTAATTTTCGTGCGCAAAGTCTGTTAGTTGCCCGTCTAAACAAAACATTGCCGAAGTGGGGTCATTACATATGCAGATGTCCCGGTTCAATCTTGTTGGACAATACAATATTTTATCACAGCTTAATTCTTCCTAAAACAAGGCTTGGATTTCACGTCTCCTATTAGTCCTTGGGCCAGATATGGTTGGAGTTACCACTAAAATGGACAAAGGGACACCTATATATCTTGAAAGACCTATCCAAAGGAAGAACAAAAATGCAATGATATCCACTCTGCAGAGTAGCTATACCTCAGAATGTGCATTTGAAATTTGAAAGGGTTTGGATAGTTAAAAATCATTGCAAGGTTTTGAAATGCTTAAAATAATGTGGCTTTACTGCTTTCTATACTAAGCATACACTGCATATATAAACCAGATGCATAGAAATACAATTCATGTTGAATAATTTGTCCTACACAGCATGTATATGAAAAAAAATCACAACATGTATATCCATAAAGGGAGGTAATAAGCCGAGAAAATTACATGCTTTTCAATATGGAGTATGGCATTATTATGTCATAAGCCAAAAATGAAAACCCTCTGTAATTTCTTGAACCTGTTAATGAATTCTGACTGTTGTTCCATTTCAAAGTGCCGGATAAGCAAAATTTAACAACCTTCTTGTTTCCATGGTAACTATCTTCTTAAAGAAGTTTCAGCATTAGCTTCAACTAATCGCAAAAAAAAAAAAAAACATTTAAAACTATTATAGTAATAAAACATACATTTTAGTTTTGAAATGTTATTTTGTTAAGACATCTCTTACACAAAACACATTAGTATGCTTATGGATATTAATGAAAACTTTAATAACAAGATCGTGAAACACAAATGCCCAAGGAATGGCAATGTTAAGTTTTATGCTAAGTTTTCGAGTTAAGGATTGATAAGGGTTAATGAATGACCTTGAGGAAGGTCAGATTGATATTGCACAAACAGATAAATATCATTGTTCAAAAGAAGGTTACTTACAAAATTATAGCTTTGTATGTCAAATATTTTTGGAGAAAAGGCCAGTGTTAAGTTTTCATACAGACAGATGGACGGACAGACAGACAGACAAGAGTAAAACAATATGCCCCTGCGTGTTTAAATTGCTGAAATGAGATTTTTCTAGTTGCAATGTAAATATGATGTGTTTTTATACCATAATTCAAAAGGTAAAATAACACAAATAAATTAATTATCACTTCGTTAGCAAATTATGGACAATTATAGGTAAACTGCATGTAGATCTAAAAGGAGACAAGAAAGAGACGGAGGACTCAGTATACAGTGTTTTTAAATTTTGACAGCATTTGGGGTTAAGGATGAATTCCTGTTGTAAGCCCTTTAAAGTTTAAGTTTTTAAAAGTAGGTCAAACTCAAAGGTCAGGGTAACTAGGTCAAAGGTTATGGTCCCAAATAAATGGGCGTGGTGGGAGTCCTCATCCGGTAGGTTTCAAACCAAGGCCAAAGAAGTTCAAGACTTAACCATCTGCATGCAAAGTCGCATAACTATCACCCTTCCACTTCTCTTTGTTTCTTGCCCTTCTCAAGACCATGCTGAATGACACTGGACATGGATATGAAATCCAAGGCAAGAAGATCAGCCATCTTTTCTACATGGATGACCTAAAGACCTTTGCCAAGAATGATCACCAGCAAAAACAACTGCTCGAGACAGTAAAGGTATTTAGTGATGACATATGTATGTAATTTGAACTGGACAAGCGACCAAAGGCCACCTTCAAAAAAGGAAAAACTGATATCAACATCTGACAAACAGCTAGAAGGAGACACCATTATCAAGGAACTAGACCAAGACGCTACATACAAATACCTTGATGTTAATGAAGGTGATGGAATTCAACATGCAGCAATGAGGGAAAAGATCAGAAGAGAGTATTACAGAAGAGTTAAGGCTTAAAGATTGAAGTCATAAACACCCTGGCAGTCCCAGTTGTCACATACATTTTTAATATCATAAACTGGCAAATGCAAGAAAAAAGGAAAACTTGACACAAAGACCAGACAGTTGCTAACAACAGAAAGAATGCATCACCCAAAGGTTGACGTTTAAAGATTGTACCTACCAAGAAAGATCGGTGGCAGGGGCCTCTCATAGATTGAGATGGCATAAACACATATTTGGAGACAACACAAGACAATCTGCTACATCTGATCCGGGAACATGAACGTAACAAGAAACTTTACTCAATCTCAGAGCAAGCCAGAAAATTCATTCAAGAACTGAACATTGCACAAAGACCAAGAAATGGAGAAGATTCCGTCAAAGAGTTTGCCAAAAGAACAAGACAGACAAAGGCAAATGCCCAAAAGAGGATGACACAAACATGGAAAGCCAAACCAATGCATGGGCAATACCCGTAAGGTTTGACAAACCAGATGTTGACCAAGATCAGACACATAAGTGGCTCTCTAGTGCAGGTCTCAATGCAGAAACAGAGGGAATGGTGATAGCAGCACAAGATCAGAGTTTGGCTACAAGAGCATATCACTACAAGATCATCAAAGATGGTACAGATCCAAAGTGTAGAATTTGCAACCAATATGATGAAATTGTCTCAGGCTGTCCAACATTAGTGCCAACATAGTACATTCAAAGACATGACAAGGCAGCAGGGTACATTCATTGGAAAATCTGCAAGCAATTTGGACTCCCAGCAAACAAAAAATTGTATGAGCATCAACCAAAAACTGCGTAGAGGGACATGTCAGTGAATACTGGTACAGAAATCAAGGCTAACAGACCAGACATCATCATCAAGAACAAATTGGACAAGATGTTCATCATGATTGACATAACGGTTCCATCTGAAAGAAATGTCTCCGTCAAGGCACTTGAGAAACTATCAAAATACAAAGACCTTGAGATAGAAGTAGCCAGAATGAGGGGTATGGAGCCGACAACTGTACAAGTCGTTGTAGGTGCACTTGGTCTAATTAAGAAGGGACTTGACAAAATATTCAAATAAATCCCTGGTGCACCATTTATCGAGGAACTGCAGAAGATCATACTCCTCAGAAGTGCACATATCATCCAAAGAACACTGTATAATAATAATGAAAACACTATAATTGCAAAATGTATACCTTCTGTCATAGATCTAGCTATCCCCTAAAGAATCTGCTATACATGTATACGACCTACAACCTTAATGTTAAACGATGTCAATAAACTTTCAATATATTGCAGTTGCCCTTTTTGTTAATCCATGTGTTTTGATTCTATTTTGAATTTTGAAAGTATCAAACGAGATCATTTGAACCATCTAATCAGTTCTGTTCATTATCATAATCATTAAATCATTAGTGTAAATTGTGCAAAGAAGGTGTTAAAATATTTAACAATTATTTATAATAATGTATCCAGTTTACTGTATCAGTGTTTTCCTAAACTTTAGGGTCATTATTTTCTATTTGATATTGGATTTAGGGTGTATTATTTTACGTTCAAAAGGGTTGTTTAGCCCTTACATTTAAGCAGATTTACAGTAAGATGCAAATTACGGATGCTAAAAAATGATTGAATCTTGCATGAAAATGAGTTAATATGCCAAACGAATGAACATTAACTGTTACTAGATAACATAACAGATGCTGATCTTAGAAGCAATAGCAAATGCCAAGTTTGAAAGCAATAGTTATGACAGAAACAAACTGATTTGTGACAGATGTTTGAAAGATGCTCATTAAAGTTTGATGAAGAATTTCTAGGCAACAAAAATGTTTAAATTGCTGGACATTAAATGCTAGAGCAATAGATATCTGTCTTGAGGTTGGTATCATGGTCATAGAGGTATGTGCAAAGTTTTAGGGTAATGGCGTTAGTAAAACAGAGATATGACACTTTTACCAAACAAAAACCTAATTCGCAAAAAGGGTCACAGTTTTAAGTGGTGTCATTAATATTCGCGAATATGCAAATATGGTAATTTGCATAAAATTTATGGTAAATTATTGAGCAAGTCATAAACTTTCATTTGATACCATTCTTACATCTGTAGGTCAATATTCAACCAAGACATGACCAAAAACGTTTTGAAATGACTGAACAATTTTATAGGGTTAAGGGTTTAGATAAGGTTAATGACCCAAAGCCCTACGGCCAATTTAAGTGCAAACATCGCTCAAAATGTTTGATATATTAATTTTCTTTAAGATATAATACATGTATGTTTACGTAATTCCCCTGCACAAAAATGCCTCGTTTTGGAAAGTATTTACCAAATTTCCGTCGAAAATCGCAATTTTAGGAAAATTCACGAATATGCAAATGAGCTAATTTGCATAACATAGCTAAAATGAAAGAATAAGTTATAAGCTTTCACTTAATATCATTCTGACAACTATGTGCAAATAATCAATGAAGATATGGCCGAATTCATTTTCAAAATTTACATAAGTAATTTGATGGGGCTTAGGGTTTAGATAAGGGTTACGGCAAAAAGCCCCAACCGCCAGAGTGTAAACAAGGCTCAAAATGTTTCTAATAAAATGTTCTCTATGAAAAATCATGTTTTCAAAATTCCCCCTGAAAAGAAACGCCTTGTTTTGGAAAGTATTTATCCAAATTTTTGCCAAAAAAATGGAATTTTTACGGGAAATCATTAATATTCATGAATATGCAAATGAGATAATTTGAATAAGATAACTACAAACAAAAGAGCGAGTCATAAGCTTTCATTTGATACCATTTTGACACCTGTAGGTCAATATTCAATGAAAATATGACCAAATAAGTGTTATAAATTTGAATGCAAAAAATGATAGGGTTAAGGGTTGAAGATAAGGGTTACAGCCAAAAGCCCTGACGGCCAGAGTGCAAACAACGCTCAAAATGTTTCTAAGATAATGTACTTTATGAAAAATCATGTCTTCTTGCATTAGAAATAAATGATAATTATAGAAAAATACTTTTTCGAATATTTCCGCCAATTTTTATACTTGATTGCACATAAAGCATATTTTGAAGAGGGGTTATGACGTCATTATAATTACATAATTTAAAAAATCATGATTCATAAGTAGTGAAATACATGCTCATACGTATGGATTCAAATAAATAGATTTATACATTCATTTAATATTTTTTATTAATTTTTCCCTTTTCCTTACCCCAAACCAGATTGTCATTCACGTCGTGAAGGGTACCTATATAAAGGTAAGGGTAAAATATATTTAGCTACTCTTCATGTCGGATATCATCACTGAAAAACATCCGTCAGATGTATATCTACAAATATATATAGGTGTCCTTTTGTCCTTTTTTCTGGTAATACTTACCCCATTTTCCTGGTCCTGGCCCAAGGACTATATAGGAAAGACTTTTGGGTGTCAAAAAGATACATTATGTAGAAGGCATAATTTGTTAATTCGACACAAAATATTTACGGAAGTACACGCATGTACATTTGTATGAAACGACAAAGACCATTCAAAACAGGTTGAGTTAAAGTGACATTTTACATTTATTTCTTTTTATAAAAGTAGTAGGCCTATGTCTTGATGCAAAGATTGTTTATTGTAATGCGTAGAAAAGCTATCAGCTTTTTGAAGTTATTATCTATAAGCGAAAAATACTTCTTTAAAGTTGAGACAGAAATGACAAATTCTATGTAAATCTGAATTGTTGTCCACAACAATATGTCTAATTTTAGCACAAAAATATACAATTCTTGTAAACGGTTGAATATTTTGACTTGAAATTTTCAGAATTTCCGCAAGAAACGGTGCTCTTTCTGATAGGATAAAAGTAAAATTTATGTAAAAATAATTGTGAAATGTCACTTTAATGAGTCTTATGACGTCACATTCTCGTAACGTATTCAACTTTTTTAGAACACGAACGTGTACATTTTTAAGTAACATTCTCTATAGCAGTCTATAATACAAAAACAAAGCCTTTTTTCAAATCGAAATATCAAACCAGTGAGGCCTACAAATAGCGCACTCGCAGCATTTTTGTAACTCCGAAAAGGGTAAGCTCCGGTGTCAATGTAAATCTTGAGCGGGCTTACATTTACCCATCCAGTCAATTACACTGTCATAGGTTCTGCGGTTTTCTTGTAAATTATTTACTTTTTCGCAAATTGTACATAAACCGTCACAATAATTTAGACGCCTTTCGTAAAGAAAATATTTATCCTTTTCCTTCAAATAACGAATATATTCAGTTTCATCATTGGAAAGTTTGTTTAAATATTTCCCCAATTGTTCGATGGATCCAAAGTCCGCAGTGTTTATAAATGTACGGTTTGGTAAAAGACTGTTATAATCTAAAAGGCCTCGTACAACCACTAAAGCATCATGTTGCATGTATTCAAAATATTTTTCCGTCACATAATCTCTCCAAAAATTTTTTTCAAAACCTAAGTAGAACTTGTATTGTGCAAGAAGTCTGTGAACATCTCTTTTCGGAACCAACCGTTGTGTGCACGTGCCGTATATATCCACTTTTAAATATTTTTGTAGTTGTTGAACATAAAGATGTCTCTTTCCTTCTGCATGACAATTTCCAACAAGCCAAGCTACCTGTTTCGTCTTTCTACGAAAGATTGTCGAGTAGTCCCTATCTGGTGGTTTAGATCTATACCCAATTTTATAGTACGGCATAAATATGTCAGAATCACGGATATATGTCATAGACCAGTTAAATACGCCACTGTATGCCTTATTGGTAAAATAGGACAGTATCACTTTTCGTGATGCCTCCATCGTGAAGAAAACCCAAGGTTGGTCCTTGTTTGTGTGGTATTTGAGTGCTCTTTTCACTGCATCACCAAGCGAGAAAAGGACAGCACTGCTTTGTTTAATATGTGATCTGTCCCAGCTTAGCACACAGTTTGGGTATTCACATAACGATAGATTACAGTAATTAGTCCAATGTTCCGGTTTCATCCACCCAGCTTCGTTCCACCATAATATCTCATGGCGTCCTGGCGGATTCCGTCTGGCGCTAGCGTTATATCTCTGTAGACCGCCCATGTAAGGAGACTTGAACTTCGAATTTGCGCTCGGTATCAGTGCCTCTGTACGCTGAATCTGCATACTAGTGTTCGGGATTAACCCGTCTGTCAATGAGACCTTTAAACTTGTGTTGGAAATTGACTCCCCTTTCAGCTGTTCAAAAGATACTGTCCTATTTAAAACGATATATAACACTAAAATTCCAAAACAAGTTCCAACTAAAATAATTCGAACATGTTTCTCCATGATAATTAATGTCAACACGCACGCACTTTCTGTTTAAATGTTAACGTACTGTACATGTACAGTTGCGGTCTATATATACGTATAAACCTCCATATTTGACCGGCCAGGACAGCCCTAACGAAATTAAGAAAATGTCCGTCCTCCTCGGTAACATATACATGTAGGTAAAATACGAAGTAAACAAGGGCCATAAAGTGCATGTAGCACCATGACTGGACTACAAAGTTAAAGATGGATTTTTTCCTGTATCATGTAGCGACATGCCTTTCAACAAAAATTTTTCAAGTTATCCTCCAGCTATGAAAATGAGGGATTTGGGATGAGACAAAGAATATTTGTAAGATTTTCTCCTCAATGTTCTCTCAGGAAACCGATTTACTGGCATTTTGGCCTTCTTATTGCATTTAACCCCCCTTATCCCCCCATGTTACGTGATATGCCTATATAGGCTTATGTTAAAACGCCGACAATATGCGTATGATCACGTAACTGCGGAAAATATCTGAAAAATTCACGCATGTCTGTCCATTTTTAATTTCATTTATTTACATATCGACATCAAACAATGTTTTTGGTAATTTACAAACATAGTTTAGTAAGTGAGATATGCCAAAGACTAACAACAACACAACTGCACACATGCGAATGAATACGAAACATTACATGTTACATGTAGGCCTACATTCAAAGGTAGAATACCCATAATATGGCCATCTTGAAATTCATAAAACATTGGCTTTTTTTGGAGCGGCGTCGTTACGTCCGAACCTATGCGGGCGCGGTCGAAAACATTCGGCGGTGGAAAGTTCCACCGCCTAATGTATTCGACCTGCCCGAATAATTCCCACGTCGCGCGTATCTCATAAGGGGTAGACTACCATCATAGATGCCCTTTTAAGGTATATGACCCATCATTAAAAACACCACTTTCTAGCCATGGGACATGCATCAAATTACACACAGTTGTAAATACACTTCAAATAAGTTAATTCACCGTGCCGGATTGCAAGATTATGCTTCAAGAAAAAAATAATGTGCGAATATTTTTTTTATTCTATATTCATATGCAAGAGAGGTAATTTTAAACATTTTTGTCAAATGTTTCCTTACTTATGCATTAATTCAAAATTCTAAACCGTTCAAAATGCTTATGTTTGTATTTGGAATGGAAATATAACACAGTTTAGGATTTACTGGCACTTTTCAAATTTCGCCTCCGGCTCTTTGGTGTTAATGATGGGTTGTATACGTTAATTTGACTCCCTACACTCCCATACTGGTAGACATTACACTGTATGTCAGCTACAATAGCACGAAGTTTAATTTCATTGAAATTCTAGAAAAAAGACTAGTTTCCGTCAAGCCAGTTTAATGATATAAACCACGATGATAGCCACTATTTCCCCTATTTGCCTCAACATTTTTAGCTCACCTGAGCACGAAGTGCTCAAGGGGGCTATTGTGATCTATCAATGTCCGGCGTCCGTCTGTCCGTCACGGCGTCAATAATTTCTTTAAACATCTCATCCAATACTACTGGGTAAAAATCCATCAAACTTGACATAAATATTCATTGGGTGGTCCCTTATGAAAATTACTAAAAGAATTGAAATCCATGAAAAACTCTGGTTGCCGTGGCATCGGAAAATGGGAAATTTATTTAAATCTCAACATTTCTTAAAACGACATCTCTTAAACTTCTGGGTTAAAGTCAGCCAAACTTGGCAGATATGATCTTTAGGTCGTCCCTTATAAAAATTGCTAAAAGAATTGAAATCCATGAAAAACTTTGGTTGCCGTTGCATCGGAAAATGGGAAAATTCTTTAAATCTCAACAATTTCTTTAAACGACATCTCCTCCTAAACTACAGGGTCAAAATCAATCAAACTTGGCAGAAATGTTCATTGGGTGGTCCCTTTTAACAATTGCTAAAAGAATTGAAATCCATGGAAAACTCTGGTTGTCGTGGCAACTTAAAATGGGAAATTTCTTTCAATTTCAAAAATTTCTTTAAAGACTTCTCCTAAACTTCTGGGCCAAAATCAACCAAACTTGGCAGAAATGTTCCTTGGAAGGTCCCTTAAAAACTGCTGAAAGAATAGAAATCCATGAAAAACTAGTTGCCATGGCAGCGGAAAATGGGTAATTTCTTTAAAAAAAAAAAACACCATCTCCTCCTAAACTACAGAGTCAATATCAATCAAACTAGGCAGAAATGTTCCTTGGTGGTCCCTTATAAAAATTGCCAAAAAGAATTGAAATGCATGAAAATTCTGGTTGCCTTGGCAACGGAAAATGGGGAATTTCCTTAAATCTCAAAAAAAAAAAAGTCTGTAAACCACATCTCCTAAACTTCTTGGTCGAAATCAACCAAACTTGGCAGTTATATTCAATGGGTGGTCCCTGATATAAATGCTAAAAGAATTGAAATAGATCTACATGAAAAAGTATGGTTGCTGTGGCATCAGAAAATGTGAAATGTCATAAAAGCTCGTCAATTTCTTTAAACAACATCTCCTAAACTACATGGCCAAGCTCTTCTCTGGGACCACAATGCGTAACATATGCAAAGTTATTTGGCATTATTAAAACATTACTCAGGTGAGCGATTTAGGGCCCTCAGGGTCCTCTTGTTCTGCTGTTATATATGATAGCGTACACGATTTCAACTTGTGACTTCAAATATCAAGACGCCTGTCACTCCTGTCAAACAGGGACAGTCTTAATTTTGCCGATTAGGAAAGGGTTAAGGTAGGGCTATGTTAGTATAATCAAAGTCAAATTTGAGTACAGGTTCATCTTATATACTTCCGGCAATTAAACTTGTCAACGATTTGACCTCAGTTTTTGCTTGAACTTGAAATCCTATTAAGTCATGAGGCGCGTTCTTTCGAGCGATATTTCTCGAGATATCTTGAGATTTTTTAAAAAAAAATTAAGATAAGGCGTTCTTTAGAGCAAGATCTTTATGACGCTCAATGGGAGGCGCCATTACCATATACTTCGTGCGGAACCCCTCGGTTAACTCTGTCGAAACAATAAAAGAAAGAAGTGATCGACTTGTTCCGAATACTCAATGGTACCATGGTAATGCTCCAAACTTTATACAAATGACGTCATCATGGCGTCATTTGTATGAAGTCTGGAGCATTTGGAAAACATGTATGTTACTTATATACATGGTTCAGTACAGGGGTGTTGAGCGGAGGGAAGAAATTGCTGATTCCCAGCAGTTACTCCCCTTCTCACAATGTTCTCCCTGGATATTACTACTTTTATGCTGTGGCCTGGTCTAGTGCGGGAAGGTGTTAATTACGTTAGCTATTGTCCGTTTATCTTATTAGGTGCTGGTTGTCCCCTTTTTAGGTCAGCTGACCGAAGGTCATGGTGACCTATTGCGACCGTGTTTCGTCCGTCGTCGTGCGTCGTTCGTCGTCCGTCGTGCGTCGTGCGTTAACTTTTAACATTTTCGACTTCTCCTTGAGAACCATTGGTCGGATTTCAATCAAACTTGGCAGGAGGCATCCCCATGGAAAGCCGCTCCAGATTTGTACAAATCATGGAGTTACCTCCCTTTGGGGCCCCATAAGGGGCCAAAAAGGGGTTAAATAGGGTACATCTTAAAAAATCTTCTTCTCATGAACCGACTGTTGGATTGGATTCACATTCAGTATTTAGAGTCTTTAGGGCAAGGACAACAAAGTTTGTACAAGAGAAAAAAATCCGTCTTGAAATGGCCGTGCTGGGGAGGGGGATGGGAGGGGGGGGTCGCGTTATTAGTTAACTTAACATTTTCGACTTCTTCTTGAGAACCATTGGACGGATTTCAACCAAACTTGGCAGGGAGCATCCCCATGGGAATCCGCTTCAGATTTGTAAGAATCATCGAGTTATCTCCCTTTGGGGCCCCATAAGGGGCCAAAAGGGGTTAAATAGGGTACATCTTAAAAAATCTTCTACTCATGAACCGACTGTTGGATTGAATTCACATTTGGTATTTAGAGTCTTTAGGGCAAGGACAACAAAGTTTGTGCAAGAGAAAAAAATCCTTTTAGAAATGGCCATGCTGGGGAGGGGGGGATGGGAGGGGGTCGCGTTATTACTTAACTTAACATTTTCGACTTCTTATTAAGAACAATTGGACGGATTTCAACCAAAATTGGCAGGAAGCATCCTAATAGATAGCCGCTTCAGATTTTGTACAAATCATTGAGTTATCTCCCTTTGGGGTCCCATAAAGGGCCAAAAAAGAGGTAAATTGGGTACATCGTAAAAAATTTTCTACTTATGAGCCGGCTGTTGCATTGGATACACATTTGGAAGTTAAAGTCTTTAGGTCAAGGACTACAAATTTTGTACAAGAGAAAAAAATCCGTCAATATATGGCCGTACTGGGGATGGGGGATGGGAGGGGTTCGCGTTATTACTTAACTTTGAACATTTTCTACTTCTTTTTGAGAACCATTGGACAGATTTCTACCAAACTTGGTAGGAAGTATCCCCATGGGAAGCCGCTTCAGATTTGTACAAATCATGTAGTTATCTCCCTTTGGGGCCCCAAAAGGGGGTAAATAGGGTACATATTAAGAAATGTTCTATTGTTGGATTGAATTCACATTTGGTATTTGAGTCTTTAGATAAGTTTGTACAAGAGAAAAAAAAGACTGTCAAGAAATGTTGGTGCTGGGGGGGATGTTGTGCTATTAGTTAACTTTTAACAGTTTCCTTAACTTTTTCTGCTCATTTGATTCAGGTGACCGATAAGGCCCTCTGGGCCTCTTGTTTCGGATGAGTCCTGGTTTTCGAGTCTCTGGAGGAAATTGTCTTGGAAAATATTAGGGGAATTGAAGGGATTTCTGATGATCAGCAATTTCTTCTTTTCCCTTCATATTTTGACCATTGTCGTCACATTATGCCTTTGCAACTATCAATCGTAGCATCTCTTGGGTTAGAGCAGTCTAAAATGCTGTCATTTGGGAATGGGTTAGCCAGGATTTGTCAATTAAATTGTATTTCTATCCTGTACGTACTGTACTTCACATGCCATTTTATGTTTGTTTATATTTGTTTCATGTTCCTTTTTAGCTCTTATGCCCGCAATGGGCCTGGAGTATATAAAAACTTGTTGAAAACTTGTTGTTGGAACACCTCGCTTATAATCTCGATCTCAAAAACGCTGTATCGAAAACATCTCGAGAAATATTAAGAAATCTCGCTCTAAAGAACGTTCCTCTGGTCACAAACAATTACTTGTCGGCACCACATAGATCTAATCCTGGGTCCAGTCCTCAATATACAATTTGGTGTCTGAGAGCAAAGATTGATACCCGTATATTGCAGTGCTCACCCGTTTTTGGGAAGCAAAATTTGCTTCTCTATGCAGCCGCCTTTCTCTGCACTGTACCATTCTCTGCATACCACACAACATCTTCCGGTCCTCCTCACTATAAATAGTTCTATCAAAAGCAAAGATTAATGAGGTAACAGCCATTCGAATATTCAATATGTAAGTCTGAAGTTATACATGTAGATATTGAATTGTGTGACTGAAAATGAAACATTCAAATAATAATGTCTCTAAGACAAGAAAAGACCGACGTAGTAATTTGCTTTATTATGGTTCAAAGATCAGTCCAATTCCTTGTAAATGGGTCAGTCAAGTTTACTGAACTATGAAATATATTCAAAGCTATAAATAGATGCATGGAATCAAAGTATTCGAGGTATTCAATTGGATAATCAAATTAACTAATCAAAGTACTCTACGAATCAAAGTATTCAAGGTATTTAAATGAATAATCAAAGTACATAATCAAAGTACTCTACGAATCAAAATATTCAAGGTATTCAAATGGATGATAAACGTACATAATAAAAGTACTCTACGAATCAAAATATTCAAGGTATTCAAATGGATAATAAAAGTACCTAATCAAAGTACTCTACTTCTGGGCAGGCCTACATTATTAACAAATCTGCTTCCCAACCGTACTTTGAGTACGTACTTTGGTTGGTCGTGTTAATATTGACATTTTGAACGGGGAAAGTTAAAGAGGTAAAAAGATCAGACTGGAACCCAAACTACATCTAAACATTTATGTAGGCCTACTTCAAATGTGACATTTTCATGCTCCCCGAAAGGCAAGCTCATATAGCCGTCCCAAGCGATTTTTCCACAATCGCACGGCCAAAGTTGATGAATTTCATATATGAATTCCTTATATACCCACAGCCATTCTCCATATATTGAAGCCATTTTGATTTGAGAAAAATTGATTTTTCGACCATTTGCAATTCAAATGGTTTTGCTTTATTTCTAAAGAAGAATACTTCAGGCGCTATTTCTGAAATTTTAACGAACACCATTTTTACCAAACGATTTTTATGATCCATCAAAGTAAGTTTGAAAATAGGCATGTTACGGAGCATAGATTATGTACTGACAGTTAGTATTTAAAATGTTAGAGTACAATCAAAGATCGAAAATAAATGTGATAGGGTCCATTTTGATGGTGAAGCATAACTGGGGATATACACATGTACTTTTCAGTGAGATTGACCTTTAATAACGTGTATCATTAAAATTGAAAACCTTTATACTCTACAGTTCTTTTGATTGTTTATATGGGGGCTTGTGAAGTTTTTTGTTTCTTAATTATGGTCTGAAATAGTACATTAAATGTTGTAACTAATTATTGTCGTATTAAAGAGCTCGAAAAAAAACCACAACTATGTCCGTTGGAGCATTCCGTATAAAACATAAACACACATTCATAAAGACCACCCCTTCGTTACGGAGCGTATGCATTGTTTCTTCATTTGGAAAAGAGTTCTGATATCTCCAAATTATTCGTTAAATGGTATCTCAATTGTTATAAATATTTTATTTAATGCTAATTAAAAGTTTCAAAACGTTGTAGGAAAAATGACAAAAAGAATTCTATGAAATTACCCCAAACCAGTGTAAATTCATAAATTTGTCATGTCCAATTAAAAAGACCAGAATCGAGAGAAGATCCATTCCTAAAGCACCAGTAAGGATACCTGCATACGTATTTTAAATTCACAATGCTTCTCTATATTTCAATTAACACATTAACAAAGCTTTCTTGTAAAATATATTAGTTACGGAGCATATGTTATGGAAAATGATTATTGTTTTGCGGAATATATGGCATAGTTTTACAAATTGCCAACCAAAAATTGTTACTTAAAGATTTCAAGTATTTTGTAATTCGCTTGGTTGTTTAATGTTTGGGGCTATATTAATGTTCATCAATTCTGTGTAAGTTTTTCTATTGCTGTCTTTTAACTGACATATATTTTATAATTCTTGAAATCGTCTTCAGGATTTTCCATTTTCTGCCCCTTTTAAATTCTGCAAATTAAATGTACTTTGTAACATCGACTTTTATCGTTTTTACACCCATAAACTTGAAACTGTCTGAAATTTCGTTGTTTGGAGATAATTAATAAAAACGTCAGGTTTCACGTTGAATCGTTTCAGACATTCTCTTCCCACAGTTCGTATTGCAAAGACACACTATTGATGACATGTGCAAGCTAAGGATGACATGAAAGAAAAAAAAACTGTCATAAAAGTTTGTTATGCCTTCATTTACTTACGATCTCCTAGACAGTTTGCTTGTTAGATTTTAAAGGATATGTCTTAAAAAAAAGAGTATGCAGATAATCATATGTGTGTGCCTTTTTGTTCGTACATTTTAGTTACTGTTACGTTACATTTATGATTATTTAAAACTGTGTTGTTGTCTTCTTTTCTTCTTTTTACGACCCCTCCCCCCCCCCCCTGTCTAGTCGCAATAAGCTTTCGTGGTTCTGCTGGGTGAAGGTCGATGCTTCCTTTTTAATACCCGTTTCTTGTTAGCCATATCAGTGAGTACCTTTCTCGCAATACTGTAAATGAGAAATTGTTACCTGATCAATATGGTGTTAATTTGCACATGTTATTTTCGCCATTTGTTTTAATTCAGGCCAAACTTCTTTCCAGTGTATTATGACCTATGATTTGTTAAACACTGTATCCATTTTTATAACACAAGCTTTACATTAATTGTCAAATGCAAATGAGAGAATCATAACAAGTAAAAAATTGCTGTAATGTACAGCAAAGAGAAATGTGTCGCCCTTAAAAATGTTTCTGCAATATTTGATTTATTTTCTGTGTTTTTTTTTCAACATTTACTTTTTTTGCTGAATGTATATTTTTCCAGACAAGTCTTAGATTTGATCGAAATTCCATCAATAACTCTAATAGAGGCCTATCCAAGCAACACACATGCTGTATTACAATTGAATCCAATGAGCGAGTTTGTAGCAACCTGAGTTTTGCATGTTTTTAGCTCCACTGGCCGAGAGGTCAGCGGGCTATTGTCATGGCGGTGTGTCCGTCCGTCCGTCCGTAAACTTTTTCTTTAAAAATCTTCTTCTCAGAAACTACTAGATGGATTTCAATCAAACTTCACAAGAATGATCCTTGGTTTACCCTTTCTCAGATTCCTTCAAAGAATTTGGATTGAATCAGAATAACCTGCCCTTGAATGTCAAAAATAGCTGGTTTTGCCTTTAATTTTACTCTAAAACCATCAAATATCAATTAATCAAAACAAACTAGAACAGAATGTTGGTGACTATAAGATCTTGCCTTGGTATAATTTCCAGCTTGATCTGAATTTTACGTCATGAGTTATGTGCCCTTGAAATTGACAAAATTGCCATTTTTGGCTCTAGTTTGACTTTGTTTTCACTCTAGCAAATACAAATGTTGACCAATCTAGACAATACTTGTACAGAATGTTGATGACTATAAGATCTTGCCTTGGGATAATTTTCAGCTTGATCTGAACTTAACATCATAAGTTATGTGCCCTTGATATTGACAAAGGATGGGTTGCAATAAGGGGTTAAAAAATAGATTTTCTTTAAATTTTGTTGATTGATAGGGTTACATAATATCTTTAATTTGTATGTGTAAAAAATCTGGTTTCGGCTTATTTTCCGAGATATGGGTAAATGAAGTGGGTGGGGTAAGATGGACTGAAACACAGTAGGGGTAACTCTAAGTCACTTATCTTTCTTATTTTTAGCCCCAGATGCGTGAAAGTTTGTATGCGTGTCTTGTGATATATGCGTTAAACATTTATGGGCTTACATTAGATATTCCATTTACATCTTTTCCGTAATATTCATTCTTCTTTCTTT
The DNA here is from genome assembly GCA_963680895.1 of Fragum sueziense. Taxonomy (NCBI): domain Eukaryota; kingdom Metazoa; phylum Mollusca; class Bivalvia; order Cardiida; family Cardiidae; genus Fragum; species Fragum sueziense. Next base: position 16,504,731 of record OY804596.1, read on the forward strand.
CGCCAAATTTCGCTATTTTTTAACGACCAACTTTACCAAACTATCTCCACACGTTTTATTTGAAACACGATTTTTATGAAACTTAACATATGTATTATCCAGATATTATTATAACTTTGTGTGAAATTTGAAAGAAAAGCATTGGCCCGTTGTTGAGATATTTGACCTTGACCTTCAAAATAACATCAAATTCGGGAATGTCCGTTAAAACTACGCATTGTTGGGGAAATGGTTAGGGTTGAATGGCATGTGACAGTCCATTCATAAAAGAATGCATTTCACACACGATTGGGGTTTTTATTGTATGATTTTACCGTTAAAATTGATATAATCAATATAATAAACTTGGTCACCTCTCAGAGTTACCCGGTCATTTCATCTGATGAAATCATTGATTGACATGCAGATATTTGTTTAAGGCCTGTCTATACATTTAACATTATGATCTTTTTGTTGATATTATATAACGTTATATAAATATTTAGCTTAAGTTAATTAATTGTAAGCACATTTGGTCATTTAGTAAAATCATTCACAATGCGTCTTCTTTATAACCACATAAGAAATACAAATTTAAAATGATTAGTTTTCTCTTAGCAAATTGATAATTCTTGTCCATCATGAGATGAGTGAATGGATATAAACTCTTAGACAATTCAAGTTGCATATAAAGCTTTGGTAGTTCTAGCAATCTTAACATAATGCTTATATTTAATTTCACTCACCTGTGGTAGTAATAATAATCGCAGCGCTTTCCGCGTAGACATGTTTCAATATTGTGCAATATTTAGTTTGATAAGAATACTGAGAAGTAAAAAGAATTTCTTTTCTTTCCCATTCTTCCGAATGGGTTGTACGATACAAAAAAGTAAATATTGCTACGAAACTCATTAGGAACAATAAAAAGAAACCATGTTTCCAATCCTTATGAATAAAACTGGCGCTTTAACTATCACATTTTGGCATTTCTCGAGTTTTGAAGTCATTTTGAAGGTCAAGGTCAAATATCTCAACAACGGGCCAACGCTTTTCTTTCAAATTTCACACAAAGTTGCATTAATATCTAGACAATATATCTGTAAAGTTTCATAGAAATCGTGTTTCAAATAAAACGTGTGGAGATAGTTTGGTAAAGTTGGTCGTTAAAAAATAGCGAAATTCTTCGAAAGAAAGAAGAATGAATATTACGGAAAAGATATACATGGAATATCAAATATACGCCCATAAATGTTTAACGCATATATGACAAAACATGCATACAAATTTTCACGCATCTTGGGCTAAAAATAAGAAAGATATGCGACTTAGAATAACCCCTACTGTGTTTCAGTCCATCTTACCTCACCCACTTTATTTACCCATATCTCGAAAAATAAGCCGAAACTAGATTTTTTACACATACAAATTAAAGATATTATGTAACCCTATCAATCCACGAAATTTAAAGAAAATCTATTTTTTGACCCCTTATTGCAACCCATCCTTTGCCATTTTCGGCTCTAATTTGACATTGTTTTCACTCTAGCAACTACAAATATTGACCAATCAAGACAAAACTTGTACAGAATGTTTGTGACCATAAGATCTTGACTTGTTTTAATTTTCAGCTTGATCTGCATTTCACATCTGGCTTTTTTTCCTTCTTTAGTAGAGGCCGATCTTCGGTGACTTCACAATCGCGAAAAGCCTGGTTTTTTTTCACAACTGTGGCAAGAAAATTTCACAAAAATCGGTAATAAAATTCCCATTCAGAAGTCTGTTGATTATCATATATTGTCAATTTTAAGCCCAAAGTCTCGAAGTCAGCTATTTGTATTTCAGCGGCCGTTGCGAATTGAAAGTAGAAGTTATTTACATCTTCATGGGAAGTCTCGGCAAAAACAAGGGGTGACAGTGAACTCGGCCTGAAAAAAAAACTCGGCCTCATAGTTGATTTGATTAGTTTACACGTCAGTATACATTTCTAACAAATTGTATATACTTTCTTTGATCACTTCCGATTTGTCATGATTTGTGGTAGTTTTCGAAGCGATTTACAGTGTGTCATATATAAACATTTGCCTTTGTACAATAAATGTAAATAAACTACAGACAACGCAAGAAAACATTGCGCAATAATGCAAATAAAAATAGAGAGAAAAAATTGAAATTGTAATTTATAACTTCATTTCTTGCTAGTTTTATAGCTACAGCAATTGATATAGATCTAATCGTTATTATACCCCCGCAAACGAAGTTTGAAGGGGGTATACTGGAATCAGCCTGTCGGTCCAGTGGTTGGTTGGTTGGTTGGTTGGATGGTTGGTTGATTGGATGGTTGGTCTGTCTCCAAAACTTTGTCCGGACAACTCCTCCTACACTTGTGGACCGATTTAGTTCATACTTGGCACAAGTGTTCATTGTGACCTGTAGATGTGCAAGACGCAAATTTCAAGGAAATTGGACCGATACTTTTTGAGTTATGGCCCCTGATTTGACCCAAAAATGCTTGTCCGGACAACTCCTCCTACAGTTACTGTCCGATTTGCTTCATACTTGGCACAGGTGTGCATTAGGACCTGTAGATGTGCAAGACGCAAATTTCACGAAAATCCGACCATTACTTTCTGAGTTATGGCCCCTGATTTGATCCAAAAATGCTTGTCCGGACAACTCCTCCTACAGTTACTGTCCGATTTGCTTCATACTTGGTACAGGTGTGCATTAGGACCTGTAGATGTGCAAGACGCAAATTTCACGAAAATCCGACCATTACTTTTTCAGTTGTGGCCCCTGATTTGATCCTAAAATGCTTGTCCGGACAACTCCTCCTACAGTTACTGTCTGATTTGCTTCATACTTGGTACAGGTGTGCATTAGGACCTGTACATGTGCAAAACGCAAATTTCACGAAAATCCGAACAATACTTTTTGAGTTATGGCTCCTGATTTGACCAAAAAATGCTTGTCCGGACAACTCCTCCTACAGTTACTGTCCGATTTGCTTCATACTTGGCACAGGTGTGCATTAGGACCTGTAGATGTGCAAGACGCAAATTTCACGAAAATCTGGCCATTACTTTCTGAGTTATGGCCCCTTATTTCACAAAAAAATGCTTGTCCGGATAACTCCTCCTACAGTTACTGTCTGATTTGCTTCATACTTGGCACAAGTGTGCATTAGGACCTGTAAATGTGCAAGACGTAAATTTCACGAAAATCTGACCATTACTTTCTGAGTTATGGCCCCTGATTTGACCAAATTTCAAGAAAATCGGATTGACAATATCTGACTTATGGCTCTTGATTCAACAAAAATGCTTGTCCGAACAAAAGTGGTGGCGGGGGTATTTTTATCACCTTCAGTGATAGATTTCTAGTTACTATTAAGATGATGAAGGAAAACATAGACCGATACGATCCTGCAACTATGCAGGTGTGGTACCAGCCTATGTCTTCCGTTTGAAGCTTAGATAGATTGTATTTAACCCTTTCCTAAACGCTAAAATTTTATGGTGGTCAAATTTGAATGTTGTTGCAGACGACAAAATAGGTATTATTAATTATAAGATTAATGCATATATACCACAGAATATATTGAGGCAAAAGGAGCGAATGCTGGTTATCAGCATTTTCTTCTTTTATCTCAATGTTTTCTCAAACCTTTTCTTTTAGGGACGTCATGTCTTATTTGGGAAAGGGTTAAAATATTTCAAGATTTAAATATGCATTACAGTATATATATTAACAATTGATCGATTTTATCCAATTAGTTGCTTCCGATTTATTCTGAAATTAGGCCTATATATTTACAAAATATCAAAATGACCTGTATTAATTTAAGTAAAGGACAGAAAATCAAACAGTCTATTATTCTGTTGGTGATGTAAAGCCCTTAAGGGTAAACAGTGGCCACGCGTCATCTCATGAGTTACCAGTAATGTTAATGATGAAAACGATTGGAAACCAAGAATGTTGTAATAACCCAATTACAAAGAACATTATTCTCTTCATATATTGATGCATCACATGCAAATAATAAGGCACTGCATAAACAAAACAAAACAAATCGCAAGGGGAAAACATGACGTCTAGAAATGGGAAATATATCGCGAAATCAATCAAAAAATCTGCAACTGACAAATCACAAAAGTTTGTTATCCCCCGCCGAAAAAATTTTTCGGGGGGGATATTGTTTTTGCCATGTCCGTCCGTCCTTCCGTCCGTCCGTCCGTCCGTCCGTCCGTCCGTCCGTCCGTCCGTCCGTCCGTCCGTCCGTCCGACATTCGTTTCCGCGCTATTTCTTGGAAACTATAGACCGGATTTCGATGAAACTTGGCACACAGCTTCACTACAAAGAGGACATGCGCATATCGTCGGGGTTACCTGGTTCGACCATTGAATTCAGAGTTACTGCCCCTGATTGTTTAAGCCATATACATACAGAGTGATATTCGTTTCCGCGCTATTTCTTGAAAACTGTAGACTGGATTTCGATGAAACTTGGCACACAGCTTCACTACAAAGTGGACATGCGCATATCGTCGGGGTTACCCGGTTCGACCGCCGAATTTGGTTACCTGGTTCGACCATTGAATTCAGAGTTACTGCCCCTGATTGTTTAAGCCATATACATACAGAGTGATATTCGTTTCCGCGCTATTTCTTGAAAACTGTAGACTGGATTTCGATGAAACTTGGCACACAGCTTCACTACAAAGTGGACATGCGCATATCGTCGGGGTTACCCGGTTCGACCGCCGAATTTAGAGTTACTGCCCTTGAGTGTTTTAGCCATATACATACAATGATATTCGTTTCCGCGCTATTTCTTGGAAACTATAGACCGGATTTCGATGAAACTTGGCACACAGCTTCACTACAAAGTGGACATGCGCATATCGTCGGGGTTACTCGGTTCGACCGCCGAATTTAGAGTTACTGCCCCTGACTGTTTTAGCCATATACATACAGAGTGATATTCGTTTCCGCGCTATTTCTTGAAAACTGTAGACTGGATTTCGATGAAACTTGGCACACAGCTTCACTACAAAGTGGACATGAGCATATCGTCTGGGTTACCCGGTTCAACCGCCGAATTTAGAGTTACTGCCCTTGACTGTTTTAGCCATATACATACAGTGATATTCGTTTCCGCGCTATTTCTTGGAAACTATAGACCGGATTTCGATGAAACTTGGCACACAGCTTCACTACAAAGTGGACATGCGCATATCGTCGGGGTTACTCGGTTCAACCGCCAAATTTAGAGTTATTGCCCCTGACTGTTTTAGCCATATACATACAGAGTGATATTCGTTTCCGCGCTATTTCTTGAAAACTATAAACCGGATTTCGATGAAACTTGGCACACAGCTTTACTACAATGCGGACATGCGCATATCGTCGGGGTTACCCGGTTCGACAGTCGAATTTAGAGTTACTGCCCCTGACTGTTTAAGCCATATACATACAGAGTGATATTCGTTTCCGCGCTATTTCTTGAAAACTGTAGACTGGATTTCGATGAAACTTGGCACACAGCTTCACTACAAAGTGGACATGCGCATATCGTCGGGGTTACCCGGTTCAACCGCCGAATTTAGAGTTACTGCCCCTGACTGTTTAAGCCATATACATAAAGAGTGATATTCGTTTCCGCGCTATTTCTTGAAAACTATAGACTGGATTTCAATGAAACTTGGCTCACAGCTTCACTACAATGAGGACATGCGCATATCGTTGGGGTTACCGGATTCGACCGTCGAATTCAGAGTTACTGCCCCTGATTGTTTAAGCCATATACATACAGAGTGATATTCGTTTCCGCGCTATTTCTTGAAAACTGTAGTCCGGATTTCGATGAAACTTGGCACACAGCTTCACTACAAAGTGGACATGCGCATATCGTCGGGGTTACCCGGTTTGACCGCCAAATTTAGAGTTACTGCCCCTGACTGTTTAAGCCATATACATACAGAGTGATATTCGTTTCCGCGCTATTTCTTGAAAACTATAGACTGGATTTCAATGAAACTTGGCTCACAGCTTCACTACAAAGTGGACATGCGCATATCATCGGGATTACCCGGTTCGACCGCCGAATTTAGAGTTACTGCCCCTGACTGTTTTAGCCATATACATACAGAGTGATATTCGTTTCCGCGCTATTTCTTGAAAAGTATAGACTGGATTTCAATGAAACTTGGCACACAGCTTTACTACAATGAGGGGATACGCATATCGTCGGGGTTACCCGGTTCGACCGCCGAATTTAGAGTTACTGCCCCTGACTGTTTAAGCCATATACATACAGTGATATTCGATTCCGCGCTATTTCTTGAAAATTATACACCGGATTTCAATGAAACTTGGCACACAGCTTTACTACAATGAGGACATGCGCATATCGTCGGGGTTACCCGGTTCGACCGTCGAATTTAGAGTTACTGCCCCTGACTGTTTTAGCCATATATATACAGAGTGATATTCGTTCTGTTGAAGCCATATACATACAGAGTGATATTCGTTCTGTTGAAGCCATATACATACAGAGTTATATTCGTTTCCGCGCTACTTTATTGACAATGAAAATATATTCGGCGGGGGATATCAATTCAACGAATTTGCTTGTTAGCTTTTGTAAATATGCCACGCTCTCTTCTTGATAATTTTTATCAGAACGACGGACGACGAATCTGAAATGGATAACTGCGCTCAACCTGGGATTTCAGCGCCAGATGACAGTGTTGAACCCATCCCAACCCCAGTGTGACAGTCATGTCACTAATCCGAGAGTGCCGACTTCCACTTAGTGTGTCTTCCTTTACTAATGTTTTCTTATTAATGACCAGGTGTTGTTTGAGAAAGAATTATTGACATATATGATATATGATATTTTTTAGATTCAACTTCAGCATTATTTTTTCATCTGCAGCCAACTTCTTGGTCAGATTTTAACCTGACCAATCTGAAATTTTGTTGTTTTAAATAGATAAACCAACTTTAAGTATATTTTTCACAATTTGGCCAAATTTCACGCGAAATTTCACAAAACGACAGGCTAGGGCCTCTTCACAATTTCTGGGAAAAAAAGCCCTGATCATGAGTTATGTGCCCTTGAAATTGACAAAATTGCCATTTTCGACTCTATTTTGACTTTGTTTTCACTCTAGCAACTACAAATATTGACCAATCAAGACAAAACTTGTACAGAATGTTGGTGACCATAAGATCTTGCCTTGATATAATTTTCAGTTTGATCTGAATTTTGTATCATGAGTTATATGCCCTTGATTTTTGACAAAATTGCCTTTTTCGGCTTTATTTTCACTTTTACAACCATTAGTATTAACTAATCAATACAGAACTTTCACAGAAATCTTACTGACCATACGATCTTACTTGCTCGTAATTTTCAGCTTGGTCTTGCATTTGCTTGCATGCGCAGCCTGAACCTTTGAAATTGCATTCAACAAGACCAACAATCAGGCCTGTGGAGCGCTTCCAGGCCGCCAGGACTGTCTAGTTTAGCTCACCCGAGCACGAAGTGCTCAAGATGAGCTATTGTGGTCGCTTTTTGTCCGTCGGCGTCCGTCTGTCTGTCTGTCCGTCCGTCCGTCTGTTCACATTTTGTTGTTACCACTCTAGCACCCACAAATATTGACCAATCTTAACCAAACTTGGCCAAAACATGTATGACCATAATTTCGGATGAGTTCGATTTTGAGTCAGATCGGACCAGGAAGTCTGGAGTTATGTGCCCTTGAACGTCAAAAATGGCTAGTTTTGACTTTGTTACCACTCTAGCATCTACAAATATTGACCTATCTTAACCAAAAATGGCCAAATGTGTATGACCATAAGTTCTCACATGAGTTTGATTTTGAGTCAGATCGGACCAGGAAGTCTGGAGTTATGTGCCCTTGAACGTCAAAAATGGCTAGTTTTGACTTTGTTACCACTCTAGCATCTACAAATATAAATCAATCTTAATCAAACTTGGTCAAAATATGTATGACCATTAGTTCTCGGATGAGTTCAATTTTGAGTCAGATCGGACCAGGAAGTCTGGAGTTATGTGCCCTTGAACGTCAAAAATGGCTAGTTCTGACGTTGTTACAACTCTAGCATCTACAAATATTGACCAATCTTAACCAAACTTGGCCAAAATATGTATGACCATAAGTTCTCAGATGAGTTCGATTTTGAGTCAGATCGGACCAGGAAGTCTGGAGTTATGTGTCATTGAACGCCAAAAATGGCTAGTTTTGACTTTGTTACCACTCTAGCATCTACAAATATAGACCAATCTTAACCAAACTTGGTCAAATATGTATGACCATAAGTTCTCAAATGAGTTCAATTTTGAGTCAGATCGGTTTAGGAAGTCTGGATTTATGTGCCCTTGAACGTCAAAAATGGCTAGTTTTGACTTTGTTACCGCTCTAGCATCTACAAATATTAACCAATCTTAACCAAACTTGGTCAAAATATGTATGACCATAAGTTCTCGGATAGGTTCGATTTTGAGTCAGATCGGACCAGGAAGTCTAGAGTTATGTGTCCTTGAACGTCAAAAAATGGCTAGTTTTGACTTTGTTACCACTCTAGCATCTACAAATATTGACCGATCAAAACAAACTTTGCAATAATGTTGGTAACTATAAGTTCTCAGATGAGTTCGATTTTGAGTCAGATGGGACTAGGAAGTCTGGATTTATGTGCCCTTGAACGTCAAAAATGGTTAGTTTTGACTTTGTTACCACTCTAGCATCTACAAATATTGACCGATCAAGACGAAACTTTGCCACAATGTTGGTGACCTCGAGTTTCAGTGTGATTGAAGTAGGAAGTCTGGAGTTATATGCCCTTGAATTTGACAAAATTGCTGTTTTCGACTTTGTTTACACTGTAGCATCTACTTTTATTGACTGATCAAGACAAAACTTGGCCACAATGTTGGTGGCCTTAAGATCCTGGATGAGTGAAACTTTCAGCTTGATTTGACTAGAAAACCGAGAGTTATTGGCCCTTGAATTTAACAAAATTACAGTTTTCGACTTTATTTTCACTCTAACAATATATTGACCGATCAAAAAAAAAATTGGACATAATGTTGATGAGAATTCTTTTATCAGAACAGAGGTATGTGCCCTTGACTGTGTTGTTTTCTTCCACTTTGTTTTTACGGTAACAGCCACAAATATTGATCATTCAATATTATGAAAGCAGTTTTCAGCTGGACCATAATCTCACATCTTAAATTATGGGCTCTTGACAACATTGTGACTTTCATTCTATCGAGGTTCAGGTGAGCGATTAAGGACCATCATTGTCCTCTTGTTTTTAGCTCACCTGAGCACGAAGTGCTCAAGGTGAGCTATTGTGATCGCTTTTTGTCTGTCGTCCGTCCGTATGTCCGTCCGTCCGTCAACAATTTGGTGTTTACACTCTAGCATCTACAAATATAAGCCAATCTTAACCAAACTTGGTCAAAACATGTATGACCATGAGCTCTCGGATGAGTTCGAATTTGGGTCAGATCGGACCGGAAAGTCCGGTGTTATCTGCCCTTGAATGTAAAAAATAGCTACTTTTGACATTGTTTACACTCTAGCATGTACCAATATGGACCAATCAATACAAATGTTGGACACAATGTTGGTGACCATAAGATCTCAGATGAGGTTGATTTTTGCTTTGATCGGACCAGAAAGTCAGGAGTTATCTGCCCTCAAATTTGACAAAATTGTCGTTTTTGACCATTTTCGACTTTGTTTATACTACAGCATCTACAATTATTGAACAATCAAGACAAAACTTTAACACAATGTTAATGACCGCAAGATCTTGGATGAGTTCAATTTTTGGTCAGATCGGACCAGAAAGTCAGGAGTTATCTGCCCTTGAAAGAAAAAAAGCTACTTTTGACATTGTTTACACTCTAGCATAGATCTATAAATATTGACCAATATATACAAAAAATGGACACAATGTTGGTGACCTTACATAAGATTTCGGATGAGTTTTTGTTTTGGTTTTTTTCGGACCAGAATGTCCTGAGTTATCTGCCCTTGAATTTGACAAAATTGCTGTTTTCGACTTTGTTTTTACTCAACAACCACGAAATTAATGGTGACCAATCAAGACAAAACTTTGATCTTGGATATAATGGTTAATCACCATAAGATCTTGGATGAGTTTGAACTTCAGCACAATTAGACATGCAGTTGCTTAGTTATCTGCCCTTGAAATGGACAAAATTCTCGTTTTTGACTTCACTCTTTACAACCAGATATATATTGACCTATAAAGAGGAAACAGGGACATAATGTTGATGACAATAAGTTTGTTTTCAGTCTTAATGTCACAAATATTAATTGATTCAAACATAACTATGGCTCATATCATCTTGGTTCAGGTGAGCGATATAGGACCATCATGGTCCTCTTGTTTATTTTGAGAAAATTTGAATGGCTCAATCTGTCAGTGCAAGGAAGATTCCCGTGTAGCCTACATTTCCTATGTTATTTACATAGAAACATATCCAACATAGGAAGACCAAGAAATGTAAAAAAAAATCATTGACTTGAAATTGTCGCTTGCAAATCTTGGAATTTGTACCAATCTGATTGTCAGTTGGTGTTAATTCTTTTTCAAGAGACCCAATTTTGTTGTCCTTAATATAAAGGGTTTTGGAAATCATCAATTGAAACAAAAGAAGAATATGCTGATTTCTCCTTTTGCGTTTTCTCCTTTTGTCGCAATATTATCAGTTACAAATCATGTAACTTTATGACTTGTATATTTGCTGCCGTTTTTGTCGTCGACTGCGTCTTTCAAATTAGAAAATTCTAAATTATTGCTCTTTAGGAAAGGATTGAATTGACATAACCAGAAGCCGTGTTCGTAAATATCTCTTGTATTAGTCCAATTTGAAGGTTGTTACAGCGCACAAAATTAGATCTGACAAAATGTCAGACTATGTGACTTATAGCACAGAACATATTGAAGGAAAATGAGGAAATGCTGATTATCAATGTTGTCTGACCTTTTTTACCTTCAGGGACGTCAAAACCCGGCCTTGTTTGGGAAAAGATTGATATATTGAAATTTATTCATTGTTAAAGACCGAGGCCACAAAATCATCATATAGCTGATTTTCAACAAAAATCTCGTAGCTGCAGCGTAAACAATCTATAATTACGAGGGTTTTGTTGAAAAGTGACGAATGATATAGTCCTGGTAGCCGAAGGCTTGAATATGGATATATGTTTTTGTGTTTTTTTATGCGTTTTGGTTGTGGGTTTTTTTTGTTTTTTGTTTTTTTTTTTGTTTTGTTTTGTTTTTTTCTTTTTTTTAAAAAAAAAAATACTCCCTATTTTGCCAATTTCGTTGGCCATTTTGGGAGCCATCTTCAATATCTCGAAACAATAAAGGACGGCGATGAGCCCTTAAAAGGATTTTTCATTTTGAAGGCCCTTTTACTTAAATCAGTAGAAATAATTCTATACCAGAAAATAAGGTTCTTCCAAATCGACATTTGGCTCTCGGACTAACAATTTGCAATAAAATTTCAATGATATTTTGTCAACAAAGTTTATCAAACGAAAACAAGAAGGGATCTACAAAAATAATCATTTTAGGATTCTGAACCCCAATGAATCCAGATTAGTTTGTTACAGAAGGGGCGATCAGAGAAACAACGGAACTTTTATTCAGAGTGTCCATAAGCACGACTATCTTCAATAGCAATGAAAGGATGGGTTGCAACAAGGGCTCAAAAATAGATTTTCTTTGGATTTTGTGAATTGATAGGGTTACCAAATATCTTTAATTTGTATGTGTAAATAATATGACAAGGGCTTATTTTTGGAGATAATGGCTAACAAAGTGGGTGGGGTAAATTAACATGAGAAGCAAATCTTTACTTTGAAGTTAAATAACTTTTTCTATATGGAGCAGATCAAAATGAAATTTTGCATGTACGAGGGATGATCCAAAAGTAATGTCACAAACGTTGTTTTCGGCGATTTTATAAACGTATCGCTATGCAATTTGACATGCCGAAAGATTAACATTCGTTTAATACATACACATTTTTTTATAAAGTTTGGTAAAATATTACAAAAATAAACCACAATTTTACATAGCGCATCGATGTCCTGCGCCGCACAACAAACAACGTCATTGACGTCAAAGTCTTCTCCTTCTCAAAATATCGCCTTCCGTGTTTAATGCAATGTTCGTGGCGTTCGACCCACTTCATAAATGCATTTACAAACAACTCGTTCAGCAATTTCTTGAATGCATTCCTTGAATCAATTTGTTTTCAGTCGGTTAAGGTCGACCTGATGAATTCCTCTTAGATTCAACTTAAGATGCGGATATAGCGCAAACACCCATGGACGTTGACGTCATTCCGCTGCTCCACATGCCTTCCGACTGGTTTTTCATCTTCAAACGATTAGTCCTCACTCCGAAAAACGCTTGCATTAAAGGTACACGAGACTCGTATTAACAATCCGTTCGTTTGGGTAGAATGTATTGTTTCTTTTGGTCCAATCGGCTATTTTCCTAGCCTTTTAGCAAAAGTTCAAAATTGCATATTGTGGGCTTTTATCCGATTTTGCCATTTTATCGAATGCGAGTGATGAATTCAATGATACTTATTTGGTATTCCAATGCACCGATTTTATTGAAACGTTCTAAAATTGCTGAGCAATATCATGACGACGTGTCATTTAAATATCAGCTTATTTCACGCGGTTTTTCTTTTAATAATAATGATAGAACCTAAAGTTATAATGATATTCAAACGAATAGTCTTGGACGTGCGGCGCACATGTAAGATACGGTTCTTTTTTAGCGTTTTATTTTCTCGGATAGATAAACAATATTCAAATAATTCAGCAAAGCATGTTTCAAATAGGATAGGTTTGAACGATCAGTCTTTATTTGTACAAGAATACGTCGAATTACCAAACTATAGACACTGTGACATTACTTTTGGATCATCCCTCGTAGTTAAAATAGACCAAGGACAAAACGTTTTGGGAGTCATTAATCAGTTATATCAGTTTGTTGATGTTGTGTGTTCATCCTTCTGTCAATCTCAGATTTTGCTTATTTTTGATTAACTAACTTTACGAAACTATCTCTACAGCTTTTACTTTTGTATGAATTGTCATAATATCTTGTGAAAAGGATCCTATATGATAAAGCTAAGTATGTGTAAACTTTGGTTCACATTCATTGCATAGTACCAAAGTTATTTGACCTTGACCTTCAAAGGTCATTCTGAAAAATCACTATTTATAATTTTCAGCTATATCTTGATGTAAAATGGGCTTGTAAAGTATATTTCAATAAATAAAGTCACATATATAATATTTTTGCTGTTCTTAGTCTGTTTAATGCTAATTTCACTGTAGACATTGACCTTGACATACATAACAATAATGACTATTGAAAAGGAAATCGTCCTCTTGCCTCTTCAAAAATTCTTATTATTATGTGTGTAAAAGTCTGTATCAATCGTGAATTTTCAACTGAACTAAGTTGATACAACTAGGATATTATGAAATTGACTTTACTGTTTCAAAATTCACTTCACAAAGTAATTTTCATGATAAAATTTAGCCCAAAATCTTAAAATTTAATATTTAAGAATAATCTTTGAAGGTCAATGTCAAATAACTTTGGTTCTACGCAATGAATAATGACCGAAAGGGGTGTCTCACGAATAGGAAAAATAACATGGGGTCTGCCCACGCTCGGAATTTAATGAAATTTGGCGTGAAGTTAGTACACTAGATAACGGTTCATATTCATGAAATGTTTCAAATCGCACATTCCAGAAAACAATTTTCTCGGAATTTTAACTTTTCACCATGATAAAAGGGGGTACCCTGATTAAAACAGTGTGCAAGCGTTCTGGTTGTAAGTTTCATCGCGTAATTTATTCTAAAAATAATGCCCAGTAGTCCGTGATCCTGTATGAAACAAATATATATATATAATTATGTACAAAAAAATGTTTTATATCAACTGATGTAAGTGGGTAACCCCAAAATTCATTGTTTTTGAATATTTTAAGCAAATTCTGTTCAAAAATTTTCTTTGTTCCAGTTTTTGTCAAGATTTGATAATTATGCAAAAGTTGCGCACAAATATACTGATGATTATTGTGAAATATGGAGAGAAAATAAAACCGGTAAAATGTTGCTTTTGGAATTTCCCCCTGAATAGTGCACATCTCCAGAATGGACAAAAGTACGATTTTTTAAAAATGACTTTTTCAAATGTTTTGTTTACTTTTTTGGTTATTTTAGTTTACCTGAGGATAAATCAAGATGCAAGGCATTTTTTCGGTTATTTCCTGTCATCTGTCCGTGTGTCTGTCTGTCTGTTGGCATTTTCTCAAAAATTCTTTTTTCTCCCAATCTAATATGTAAATCTTTTTGAAACTTGATAAAAAGTATCCTTGGGTTAAAGGAGTACAACTCTGTGTATTAGAATTTCTTTTTGTCATAAACTTTTGTTGCTGTGGCAGCATAAAAGGGGAAACATTTCATATAATAAAAATAAGCTCTTTTTGTAAAGCTTTACACTGCCATGAGGTTTTTAAATTTTGTATGTAAGTTTGCTAAGGGGTAGACTTCAAAGTTCGTTACAATATTTTTGTCCACGGTCACATTAGACCTTGTCCCAGGTGTACCTACTTTAAACAAGAGATTCGCAAAGCGGCGCATATACGCCCGAGAGGGGCTTGTCAGTAAAATTGGCCATTTTTTCGATTCAAGGGCAGTTAATTCAAACATGAAAAGTTATCAAAATTTTGTTTGCACAACAAAACACCATATAGATTCATTGTGGCTAGTTTGATTAAATTCTGGTTGAAAATATAGGAGTTGCACACAGGAGAAAATAGACAATTTTGATAAAATGGGCATTTTTTCTTAAATTCAAGGGCAGATAATTCAAGAACGAAAACAGTTATCTAAATTCCGTAAGCGGTGTACACAACTAGACACCATGGAGATTCATTGTGGCAAGTTTGATCAAATTCTGATCAAAACTGTAGGAGGATTTGCGCACACAAGAAAATGGGCATTTTTTTAATTCAAGGGCAGATAATTCAAGAACGAAAAGAGTTAATTAAATTCCGTAAGCGGGATGCACAACTAGACACCATGGAGATTCATTGTGGCAAGTTTGATCAAATTCCGATCAAAACTGTAGGAGGAGTTGCGCACACAAGAAATTGCTAACGGACGGACGGACGGACAGACAGATGGACAGACAGACAGATGAGCAGGGCCATAACATAATACGACCCTTCGGGCGTATAAAAAAGAGAAGAAATTTTCTATAAAAATCATTTTAAATTATTCAAGACAGTCGTGATTCATGAAAGCTAACAGCAAGAGTTATTTATAGATCTTTTGAAACATGAGAAAGCAATAAGAAAAAGCACCGATTTCTCTGATGGCATTTGACAATCGTGCAAAAGTGAAAATATTGTTGTAATGCATAAGAAACAGATAATTCAGCTCCCATGTGACTTTTAAGGGCTATTGATGGCTAAACAACATGTTAATCATATGACATCATTGAAATGTGTGTAAATTGTGTATCAATACAGGTTAAGCTATGGTCAGAAAAATAATTTGAGGAAATAATTGCACCCTGTTTTATCCCAATAGGGCCACGTTTTGAAAATAAACAAGCACATTTTCAACTGTGTAACTGAAAAGATATAATGCTGTAATGTCAGTCTTTTACTGAATCATAGGGGGCCTTCCATATCATGTTAGTTCATTAGGGGCAGTAGAGCAAAAATATTTGGTTATGTATTGGTTATCCGGAAGGGCACCTTTTGATGCTTCTAAGCGTCTTTTCAATTTCATAACATTTGGCTTGACATTTATTGCATGTCATAGTCTCACTAAAAATGGTGCATAGACAATGTGACCAAATAGTAAAGAAAACTTGCAATGTGTATATATATGCCTATCTTGGCTTCCATACATGTAATTTTTTAAATATAAGTAATATTTATATTAATTCTATGTTTTTTTCCAATGAGTTTTTTGGGCATGAATATTGCTGTAGGTTTGTACTGTATGCTACAGTTGATTTTACTGAATATAAAAATGTTTTAGGAGCACAATCAATTTTTTCTGAATACAAGTTTTGGACCAAAACATTACCTTCATCAATTGTATGTATTATATGACATTGTTACCGGTTTTGGATTTCTATATAATTTGGCTCAAAGTAAGAGGAAATATGTAGCATGTTTTTGTGATGACATGGAATCTTGACAAATACTCCAACATACTTAACTTTGGAATACAATTTTACTCTTTTCCAAAATTTTGCTGAAAAATATGCATTTTCCATGATTAATTCAATAAAAAACATTCATAATAATTTCCTCAAATACCTTTTTTGGTATGAATGTAATGCCTTATGTGTCTCAGATCAAATTCAATTGACAGATCTTGAAAATACACAAAACTAAAGTTTTGCGACACATGAAAAAGGGGCCATGTTTCATGTCATAGTGCGAATAAGTCAAGGTGGCTTTTTGGAATCCAGTTTGGATTATCTAAGAAACTAAATGCATTTCCATAGCTTGTATATGGTCCATTATCACCATGCAGAATTAAAAGAAAATTCATGCGTGGGCAGATTTGAGACACCCCCTTTACACATATTTAGTTACATCATATGGTATCATGTTCACAAAATATCGTGTCAAAATATACATAAATAAAACCTGTAGAGATGGTTTGGTAAAGTTAGTACATCAAAAATAAGCAAAATCTGAGATTGATAGAAGAACAAACACAGACAATTGACAAACTGATATAAATGATTAATGATTCCTAAAATGGTTTGTCATTAGTACATTGAAAGTATTTGCAAAATTTCAATTCGATCTGATCTAAAAAGTAAAATTTATTCAACTTCAAAGTAAAAATTTGCTTCTCTTGTCAATTTA
The DNA here is from genome assembly GCA_963680895.1 of Fragum sueziense. NCBI lineage: Eukaryota > Metazoa > Mollusca > Bivalvia > Cardiida > Cardiidae > Fragum > Fragum sueziense. Next base: position 16,521,724 of record OY804596.1, read on the forward strand.
CCCCACCCACTTTATTGGCCATTATCTCCCAAAATAAACCATTGTCAGAGTTTTTACACATAGACATTAAAGATATTATGTAACCCTATTAATTCACAGAATTTAAAGAAAATCTATTCTTTGAGCGATTTTGAGCCCTCGTTGCAACTCATCCTTTATGCTAAAAAAAGACTTGGCTTACAGTCAGTGTTGTTACAAAATATCGTAACTTCGGCTTGAATCGAGCCGTAGTTACCAGATTTTATAACAACACACACGTAATACTATTTGTTTGTCCGAAATTACCTCACGGTTAACTGGATAAAATCGTTCCTTATTATATACCAATTTAGATAAAACTGACAAGAAAGTTATGTGTAAACACTATGAAATGACTGCGAGTTTTCATTTCCGACTTTGTTTTAAGACCAGTTAAAATTTAAAGCGGGAATGGCAAATTTCATATAAATCCAAACTGTTGTCCACAACAATTTGTTTAATTAAGCACAAAAATATATTTTTTCGTAAAGCGCGCGATGGTTTGGCTTGAAATTTTCAGGATTTTCATTTAAGGAATGAATGCAAATTTATTTTTTTCATGCATGTATGAAAAATAAAATCTAATCATACTGTATCAATCCGCGAAGCGGTTCATACAAAAGTGTGATTAGATTTTATTTTTCATACCCGCATGAAAAAAAAATAGAATTACATTCATTTCTTATAATTTAATATTCTGCGATTAAAAAAAAAAACAATTAAAACACAACTTTTCATCATTTATTTTCAACCAAAATGGCAGGTTAATAATGCGGCGTAATACAATGTTTGACAGGAAAAGTAGTTCCGTTATTTTTTTCATGGAAGCATGAAAAATAATTTTCAACCAATCAGAATGCTGGGATTTTAATGAACTCAACTGATATTGAATTATTAGAAAAAAATGCCTTTTCAGATAAAAAATAAAAGTAAAATTTGCGAAAAAAATATGAATATATTAAATGTCATTTCAACTTACAGTAACGTCTGATCGACAGTCAGCAGTTATGGGCCATCTTCTATGACTCCGAAAAAAAATTAAAATCGGTTATATTTACTCTGATCAATTTTATTTTATTTTAGCCTATTTTATTTATTTATTTATTTATTTTTTGTCAATCTTGTCTAATCAGATTGGATCAGGATCAGTGCAGAAAAAAAACTATTGATTTTCATTGTTGGGTGGCTACATGATCGGCCTTTAAAGGGACATATATGTTTAAAAAACAAATCGTGTTGAATATATAAACCGTTGGCATTACATAGCGCGATCTAACCATTTCCTTGCTTCTCCTCAAGAGTTATAACCGGTAATACATGTTATTAAGAAATTGGGTGCAGTGTGGATCAAAGTGTATGCATGCACCCGAGGCGCGTTCTCTAGAGCGAGATTTCTCGAGATTTCTGAAGATATTTTAAGGTAAAGTGTTCTTTAGAGTAAGATTTTTAGCCGCTCTAAGGGAGGCGTCATTACTCTATACTACTTGCGGAACCCTATAGTGAACTCTATAGAAAAAAATATGATAGAGAATTTACCGAGTTGTTCCGAATGCTCTATGGTACCATTGTAATGCTCCATACGTCATAATGACATCATTTATATGAAGTATCGTGCATTTGGAACGCCTCTGTCAGATTTTAGGTCTTTAAAACGCTTTATCTTTAGCATCCTAAAGTGACGTTTAACGATATTTTTGCATAAATTTTTGTTATTTGTATTCGAAAAAGCACATTTTCTTCCGAAAATTCCGAAAGTTTCAGGCCAAATTGTTGTTCCGTTTCGGAGAAATTTATATTTTTTGTGCTAAAATTAATCAAACTGTTGTCCGCGACAGTTGGGATTTATGTGTAATTTGCCATTTCTATCTCAACTTTAAAGGCGTATTTTTCGTTTATAAAAATAACTGATAGCATTTATACGCGTTAGAGTAGCCAATCTTTCCATCAAGACATACTTTAAGAAATGAAATTGGAATGTCATGTCCCTTTAAAACATCTTTAAAAATCTCGTTCCAAAGAACGCGCATCTATTTATCTTGATCAAGGATGCTCTGAAATGACACATGAGTCCCTTTTAGACCCTAATTCAATGTAAATCTTGAACGGGTTTACATTTACCCATCCAGTCTATCACACTGTCATAGGTCCTTCTGTTATCTTGTAAATTATTTACTTTTTCACAAATGGTACATAAACCGTCACAATAATTTAGACGCCTTTCGTAAAGAAAATATTTATCCTTTTCCTTCAGATAACGAATGTATTCAGTTTCATCATTGGAAAGTTTGTTTAAATATTTCCCCAATTGTTCGATGGATCGAAAGTCCGCAGTGTTTATAAATGTACGGTTTGGTAAAAGACTGTTATAGTCTAAAAGGCCTCGCACAACCACTATAACATCACGTTGCATGTTATGAAAATATTTTTCCGTCACATAATCTCTACAAAAGGCGTTTTCAAACCCTAAATAGAACTTGTATTGAATAAGAAGTCTATTGACATCTTTCCCAACTCTTCTCCCACCGCATTTGCCGAATATATCCACTTTTACATATTTTTGTAATTCTTTAACATAACGATCCCTCTGACTCCATGCACCACAATTACTAACTAACCAAGCAACATGTTTTGTCTTGCCGCGAAAGATTGCCGAGTAGTTCCTCTTTGGTGGGTTGGATCTATAACCAATTTTATTGTATGGAATAAATATATCAGCATCCCGGATGTGTGTCATAGACCAGTTAAATACGCCATTATAATCCTTGTTAGCTATACGCGGTAATACGTCTTGTCGTGGGGCCTCCAGCGTAAAGAACACCCAAGGTTGGTCCTTGTTTGTGCGGTATTTAAGCACACTTGTCGCGTCATCATTTTTAGCAAGACCCACAATTACAACACTGCTTTGTTTGATGTGTGATCTATTCCTGCTCATTACACAGTTTGGGTATTCGCATAACGATAGATCACAAGAATCAGTCCAACGTTCCGGTTTCATCCACCACGGTTCATTCCACCATAATATTTGGTGGCGTCCTGGTGGATTCCGTCTCAAACTGACGTTATATCGCTTTGGGCCGCCCAAGTAAGGAGACCTAAACTTTAAATTGCTGTTTGGAATTGTCGCCTCTGTTTTCTGAAACTTCCAAATTGTGTTTGGGATTAACAACTCTGTCCACATAAACTTTGAACTTGTGTTAGAAATTTTCCACCCTTTCAACTGTTCAAATGATGCTGTCCCATGTAAAACGATATATAGTGCGAAAATTCCAGCACAACTCCCAGCGAAAATAATTCGAAAAAAAGTCTCCATTATTGTTATTACCATTAAACACGTACAGTAATTCAAATTATATTGAAATGTATAATCCCTCATCGAACCATGGGCCGTGACGAAAGGTTGCGGTATATTCTTGTGCGTATAAAGGGAGAGAAGCCAATTTCCATCGAATAAAAGCGAAAATTGACACATATTGCGTGGTGACCGTGACAGTCCAGTAATTGTCTCTAGCTAGAAATTTGTCGGGTTATTACAGGGTGATAAGTTCGAGTCATATATTTGTATAATTCGAAATCCTCTTCCGTCGTCGATTAACCCTTTCCCAAACACGACCAGGGCCGCGTTTTACTAACATAGAATGTTGCAAAAACCTTGTAACAACACATCTGATTGAAACAGAAATGATAACAGTAAATATTCAGCCAATCAGATGTGTTGTTGTTTTTAAAATGTTCGTAAGTTTGTTAGTAAAACGGGCCCCTGGTTTTGACGTCCCTGATAGAAAAGGTTTGGGAAAACATTGAAATAAAAGAAGAAACTGCTGATAACCAGCAGTTTCTCCTTTTGTCTCAATATTTTCTGTGCCATATTTTACACAAATACTATCTATAATAACATCCATTTTGTCATTTGTGACAGTTTTTGAAGTGGATCAACCTAAAATTTTGTCGTTTGGGAAAGGGTTAAGACTCGTTGATCTCTCAGTTCGTTGTCTAATATGCAGAAGGTGCTTTCTATTGTGACCGATGTACGATACATGTATGTAATGTCCTATATCTACACAAAGGTAATTAAGGCTAATGATATAAACGTATTCCGTTGCTATAGTGCACCAGAATTAACCCGGGAAAAAGTAATCTTCGTCGGAAAAAAGGTTAAATAAGCGTTTTAAGAAAATATTGCCGAAGTAGGGGTTATATCGTATGCAAATGTCTGGTTAATTGTTTTACACCATGCGTGTGTTATGGTCTGCGTTCTGTTACAAAACCACGTTGTACTCGATATTAAAAATAGTGAGTGAATGGAGTTTTACGTCCCAATCAATAGCTAAGGTCACATGGAGACGGGACCGCGGTTTAAAGTCTCATCCAGTAGACTGTAGAGGCGGGAGATCGAACCAGCGACACCTGTGTTACAAGGCCAGCGCTTTACCACTGTACCACCTCGGCCTATCGCTTTTGAAAAAAGATTAGTCCGAAAATGTTCACACTATCGAGTTACAATCGTACAGACCTTCGTGTTTATGTGAATAGTCCGCCAAAATTAAGCATTGGTCACAGACCTTCGTGGTTGGTGTGAATGGTCCGCCAAAATTAAGCATTGGTCACGGGTCTACCTTCGTGGTTGATGTGAATAGTCCGCCAAAATTAAACATGGGCCACAGACCTTCGTGGTTGATGTGAATAGTCCGCCAAAATTAAACATGGGCCACATACCTTCGTGGTTGATGTGAATAGTCCGCCAAAATTAAACATGGGCCACAGACCTTCGTGGTTGATGTGAATAGTCCGCCAAAATTAACCATGGGCCATAAACCTCCGTGGTTGATGTGAATAGTCCGCCAAAATTAAACATGGGCCACAGACCTTCGTGGTTGATGTGAATAGTCCGCCAAAATTAAACATGGGCCACAGACCTTCGTGGTTTATGTGAATAGTCCGCCAAAATTAAACATGTGTCACCTTATCTTCATCACCAAAATACGTTAGTTGCATGATTGTCATAAGAACCGGGATCATTTTATATGCAGATCATCTCCCGGGTCAATTCGGTTGGACTATAATACTCAAATTACTACCCGGCTACGGTAATTTGGTCAACGCATGTTTCTGAGTTGTGCGAGTTTGACTGACTTGGCTTTCTAGCTAAGCAGATCAATGCAAAAATTATGAACTTAATGATGAAAACATCCAACTTGACACAAACACATCTATAAAACCATGTAATTTATAAAAATCCCTTAGCCACTCAAAAATTCAAGATGGTTGTCATTTTTAGCTCCACTGGCCTTTCAGGCCAGCGGTCTATTGTCATGGCGCTGTGTCCGCCGTGCGTCCGTCCATCCGGTCGTCAATTTTTAGCTCACCTGAGCACGAAGTGCTCGAGGTGAGTTATTGTGGTCACTTTTTGTCCGTCCGTCCGTCCGTCAACATTTAGGGTGTTTACTCTCTAGCATCCACAAAAATTAGGCAATCTTGATCAAACTTGGCCAAATCAAGTAGCATCATAAGTTCTCGGACAAGTTCGATTATTGGCCTGATCGGACCAGAAAGTGCGGAGTTATATGCCCTTGAATGTCAAAAAATGTCTACAATTATAGATCAATCAAGACAAAACTTGGACATAATGTTGGAAACCATAAGATCTTGGATGAGTGCAATTTTCAGTTTGATCTGACCAGAAAGATGAGAGTTATGTGCCCTTGAATTGGGCAAAATTGTCACTTTTTTGGCTGATTTCAACCTTGAGTTAATCTAAGGGAAGTAAATCTTGACACTACTTTCCTTTAGTATAAGTAGAGTTATCTTGTTTGGTAGAGGATATAAATAGATTTACACTCTAGAATCTACAATTATTAATCCTTTCCCAAACAAGACCTGGTTTTGACGTCCCTAATAGAATAGGCTTGGGAAATCATTGCAACAAAAGAAGAAACTGCTGATAACCAGCTGTTTCTCATTTTGTCTCAATGTTTTCTGTGCCATATTATACACAAATCATATCTTTATAAACATCCAGTCTGTCATTTGTGGCAGTTTTTAAAGTGGATCACCTTTAACTTTTGTCGTTTGGGAAAGGGTTAATCAATCAAGACAAAACTTGGACACAATGTTGGGGACTATAAGATCTCATATGAGTTAGATTTTCAGTCTGATCTGATCAGAAAGTCAAGAGTTACGTGCCCTTGAATTGGACAAAATTGCCATTTTCGGCTGTTTTCAACCTTGTTTGCACTCTAGAATCTACAATTATTAAATAATCAAGACAAAACTTGGACACATCTCGGATGAGTTAGATTTTCAGTCTGATCTGACCAGAAAGTCAATAGTTACTTGCCCTTGAATTTGACAAAATTGCCATTTTTGGCTGTTTTCAACCTTGTTTACACTCTTGAATTTACAATTATTAATCAATCAAGACAAAACTTGGACACAATGTTTTGGACCATAAGATCTGGGATTAGTTTGATTTTCAGTCTGATCTGATCAGAAAGTCAAGAGTTATGTGCCCCTTGAATTTGACAAAATTGCCGTCTTTTACTGTTTTCGACTTCGTTTACACACTAGAATCTACAATTACTGACCAATCAAAACAAATCTTGGACACAATGTTGGAGACTATAAGATTTCGAATAAGTTCGATTTTCAGTTTGATCTGATTAGAAAGTCAAGAGTTATGTGCCCGCGAATTTGATAAAATTGCTGTTTTTGGCTGTTTTCGACCTTGTTTATACTCTATAATCTACAATTATTTATCAATCAAGACAAAACTTGAACACAATGTTTGGGACCATAAGATCTTGGATGAGTTTAATTTTCAGTCTAATCTGATGAGAATGTCGAGAGTTATGTACCCTTGAATTTGTCAAAATTGCTGTTTTCGACCTTGTTTACACTCTGGAATCTACAATTATGGATCAATCTAGAGACAAAACTTGGACACAATATTAGGGACCATAAGATCTGGGATAAGTTTGATTTTCAGTCTTATCTGATGAGAAAGTCGAGAGTTATGTGCCCTTGAATTTGATAAGATTGCTGTTTTTGGCTGTTTTCGACCTTGTTTATACTCTAGAATCTACTATTATTTATCAATCAAGACAAATCTTGGATACAATGTTTGGCACCATAATTTAGATCACGGAGGAGTTAGATTTTCACAACCTTATTAACCATAAGTTCTTTTTCAGTCTTAAAGTAATAAATATTAATTGAATTGAACAAAAGTGTTGCTCATATCATTTTGGTTCAGGTGAGCGATATAGGACCATCATGGTCCTCTTGTTTCTTGAAAAATATTCTCAGAAACTACTCAATGGATTTCAATCAAACTTCACAGGAATGATCCTTGGTTGGCCCCTTGTCAGATTCCTTCAATTAATTTTGATTGAACCAGAAACTCTGGAGTTATCTGCCATTGAATTAAAAAATGACCGTTTTGACTTTGTTTTCACTCAAGCAAGGACAAATATTTACAAATCGAGACAAAACTTGGACAGGAAGTTGTTGAATAAACTATCTTGCCTGAGTACAATTTTCAACTTGATCTGAAAATTACATCATGAGTTATGTGCCCTTGAAATTGACAAAATTACCATATTTGATATTATTTTTACAAATGTACAAAAGCAACCAAAAATATTCAACAACCGACAGGAAACGTTGATAGACTCTTACTGACCATAATATCTTGCATGGGTGTTATGGTAAGCTTCATCGGAAGGTTAAATCCTGCGTTATGTGCCCTTGAATTTGTCTAATTGCAATTTTTGACTTAATTTTCATTCTATTTACGTCCTCAAATATTGAGCAATCCGGTCAAATCTTCAATAAAATGTACGTGAAACTAAGATCATGTTCTAGTGTGATTTTTAGCTTGAAAGGAATGTAACATCGTCAGTTATTATTGTGACTTTGTTTTCATACTTACGGCCAATTTCACTCTAATCAAGACAAATCTTGGTAACCATTAGATCTTATATGAAGGTATTTTCAGGTTTTTATTTACTTTGTTATTGCCTCAAGAACCAAAAGTTTGAAAATTCTAGTCAAAACTTGGATTTGATATTTCAAGAAATTCAGGGCTTTCTAGTTATTTTGGTAGCCGTTTGCATTTGTAATAGGGTATGTCCCCAAATTTAGTTTTAGAACAAACCAACATGAAATCTATTTTTAGAAATATGAAATATTTTGGAGTATGGTGTCTCCAAAAATTCAAAATGACACACAAGGTTGTGGGAAATATGTGAATGGTTTTACTTTTCGCTGCTTTTCAACAAAAACCTCGTACATGTAACTGCATCTTTTTTAAGGTAAGTTTGGAGAGCGGTCATGTGACTTACAAATTTTGTGTTTATTCTGTGGCACCAAATGCCCTTGCTACAATTTTCATCAATTTAAAGCGGAACATCCCCCTTTTTTGTCTTGGTGAAAGTTAAATGAAGTATTTTTGTTGTTCTAAATGTAAAGATATGCCAAAAAAATAGATTTTTTTATGATAAAACAGGGCGGGTGGGGTAAGATAAAGTCAAATATCTTTTTTATTTGCTTGGAAAGGAGTGCTGAATTTTTGCGTAAAATAGCATTTTCCTCTTGAAGTATTATCTTGAAATCTGTCACGGTGAATCAACTTATTTAAAGTGTACTTACAAGTGTGAGTAATTTGATGCATTTCGTATGGCTAGAAAGTGGTGATTTTTTGAGGGTCTGTAAAACTGAAACATCTTCTTCTACAAAATTACTGGACCAATTTCAACCAAACTTCACAGGAATCTTTCTTGTACGAACCTCTTCCAAATTCCTTCAAACAAATAAATTCCATGTAGAACTTGAATTTTAATTCAAATTATTAAAATAAATTTTAAGAAAATGTTTAAAAATCTTCTCCAAAACAACTTTTTTGATTTGATTGTAGTTTAGCCTGAATGTTCAATATATAGTTCTCTAATTGATACATTGAAAAGACTTTGATCTGATGAAAAACATTGCCGCTGTGGGTGGGGCTTATTTTTCGCTTTGTGAAACATAGTGCAAGTAAAAAAACTTTTCTCCTCCATAACTGCTTATTGGATTCCATTTTGATGTAGCATGAATGTTCTTTGGATAGACTTCTATTGAATTCCTTGAAGAATTTTTGTGTTTATAAGTCTAAAGTCTAAAGGCCAGTGGAACGATACAGGGCTATCACGGCCCTCTTGTTGTTGAAAAGCGACGTTTTATACTTACAGATTCACTAAATGAATGGAAGGCGAATGGTATAAAGACAGTATGGTTAAAGATACCTGTCCAGTACGGTCAGTATATAGAGGAGGCGGCCGGTCAGGGGTTCGAGTTTCACAATGCCGAAGGGAGCCAATGTTTGATGAAGCTGTGGCTAGATGGCAGTAGAGAGGATCCTACACCGAGATACGCGACGCATCAACTTGGAGTCTGTGGTATGTTGATTTACTGTTTCCCAACGAAAGCCTGGATTGACATCCATTGTAGAAGGGATAGGGAAAACATCGAGACCAAAGAGGGAAATGTTGATAATCAGCATTTCACACCGAGATTCGCGACACACAAATTTGGAGTTTGGGGTATGTTGATTTACCCTTTCCCAAACAAAGCCTGGTTTTGATTACCTTCTTTAGCCTTAATATTTTATACGCCCCCCCCCCCCAAAAAAAAAAAAAAGCCTGGATTTGGTCCCTAATAGAAAAAGATAGAACAAAAAAACTTTTTAGGCAATTTAAAAAGAAAATGCCGGTGATAAACTTTTCCTTCTGGTATGATGGAAATTTTGTAGAGCCTTTCCCAAACAAAGCCTGTTTTTGACTAAATATTTTAACTCTTTTGAAAACGTTACAAAATTGATATGCACGTATCTAAAATCACGTTATTCTTAATTTTGATTCACTGCGATGCTTGCATTTTGGACATTGTGCGTAAAGTGTAAAGCATAAAGTAGATATCAATTGTTACTATTGTCTTGTTTGTGTAATTGCAAAGGACTTTTTAGCGAGCCGGGACTTTATGTCCGGGGAGCTAATGTCACACCCCTAGTGTCGGTGTCAGCTTTGGCGTCGGCGTCGCGTCTTCAAAAACTTTAACCTGGTTTATATCTCAGGCACTATTTGAGATACAGCCTTAATACTTCACACATGGATACCTCCTGCCAAGACCTTTCATTTGGGACCATGACCTTTGACCTAATGACCTTGACCTTGAGTTTGACGTACTTTTCAAAAACTTTAACCTGGCCTATATCTCATGCACTATTATAGATAAAGCCTTAATATTTCACATATGGATACTTCGTACCATGACCATGACCTTGAGACCATGACCTTTGACCCAATGACCTTGACCTTTGACCTTGGACTCTTTTTTTGTGACAAGCTCTCGTATAGGCGAGCTACGTTGTCCGCGGACAACTCTTGTTATAAAACATGTAATTAAATTAAAACATAAAAACAAGTGTATTAGATTCTTTAATTACAAGACTTAAGTATGAGATTCTTGCAACGTCGGATTTTTTCATGCGGCGTCGTTAACATTCGCATTGTTCGAACCTATTCGAGGTACGCCTTAAACATTTAGCGGTGGAACGTTCCACCGCCAAATATTTACGGCGCCGCCCAAATAATTCCGACAACGCTTGAATCTCATTAGGGAAGGACTCTTATTTCATATTTTAGGGGTTGTGCTGAGAGAAGATACAAACGAGCTGCTTGTGATAACAGAACAGAAAACCGAGGTAAGACATAGCTCGTCCTTTATTTTCACCGATAATTGTTGATGATTTGATAGGAAAGCAATTCGGATTCGCTATTTAAAGTATTCCATCCATCATTAGATACCAACCATTTGGCGCAACTTCGGGCGGCATCCGTGGCAACGGAAATTGACATTTGTATAACCTTGTCTTTTTCCGGGTATCATCCGTGGCAATGGAAATTGAGGAGGGATATCCTTCTCTGTTTCGTTGCCACGGATGACGCCCGAAGTTGCACGAAGTGTTTGGTATCTAATGATGGATGGCATACCTTCAACACTTCCCGGAACAATGCTAAACAAAGAGAACAGTGCATCATCATCCGTATGTAATTCGGTACAATTTGTAAGTAGGTCTAGTACATGATAGGTTGGTTTTATTTTACAAACCTTAAGGTAGTCTTCCCCTAATGAGACTTGCGCGACGTCGGAATAATTAGGGCGCGGTCGAAAACATTCGGCGGTGGAACTTCCCACCGCCGAATGTATACGACCGAGCCCGAATAGGTCCGGATACATAATGACGCCGCTCGGAAAATCCGATGTTTTAGGAATTTCAAAATGGCCACATTACGGGTATTCTATCTTAATTAAACAATATTACTTGTCGTTGCAAAAGGGCCGTTGCATAAGGAACCACCCGGCAAGTCAATTACATTAATACATGAGGAACAGATCAGACTAAGTATAAGCCGACCAGATGTTTTATTTGCTTAAGAACTTAATGATCGATAGGAAATTCATTCTCGATCCAGGATATAATCTTGGAGTTAAGGTAAGGCCTGGGTAATCAGTTAAGGAACTAAATTTTTATTGTGCGAATCGACGATTTTAAACGATTCTGAGACGATTTTAAAGGGAAATAATTTTCATTGCTTTCAAATTTTGAATTGTTGACTTTCATTGGATTTTTTGCCGACTCTTCATACAATTTAGAAACATTTTCACAAAAATTCTTTAAAATATTTCCCCGGAAATCTGAGCACGCTCGCTCAATTATTTCCGTTGTTACGAAAAGTTTAAACAGGCGACATTGCATCTAGAGGTACTTTAAAAATGGTCGGACTTACGGACGTCACGGAATAACTCGAAATATAACGATTATACCGGAAGTGCATTACCTAGGCCTTACCTTAATGCAGCTTGCGCAGCCCGTGTAGTACTGTCTACTGGTCTAGTGCCGATACTTCTCTCAGTTAACAGATGCTCCCCTGTAAGCGTTGTCATAATTTCAAACGATATGTGATACAAAATTACATATACACGTTTAGTACAAAGAAATATCATAGGATTGGATAGGAAAGATGTGTGGATTGGATAGGAAAGATGTGTTAGCTTAGGTCTTGAAATGAAAAAAAAACCCAAAAAAATCAATAAAACATTGTCAGAAAAGAAGAAAATGTTCACAAAGAAAGACGTTTTATTTTCCGAACCTTTTCGTCTTGGGACGACTAAACCCTTTTTTATGTCCACGTGTAGAAAAATCGGGGGTATATTGTTTTTCTAGTATCCGTCTGTCTCTCTGTCTGTACGACAACATAACATTGGCCATTTTGGGAGCATTTACGTATGTTTCACAAACACATTTTGTGTTGTTTTGTTTTTGTTTTTTTGGAGATGGGGAACATGGTTAATGAATTGGTTTTATTATACAATTTCCAGTATCCTATGTGGAAGTTTCCCGGTGGTCTTGCTGATCTTGGTGAAAATATTGGTATGTAATCTATGTATGTTTACTAATCACGATCCAGAGAATAACAAAGTAAACGATAAGAAGGGTGTGGATGCTTTTCAAAATGCAAGATTTCATTCGTTGTTCGTCAAACCCTATGTTGTTTGAATGTTTAGCCCTTTTCCAAAAACAAGACCTGATTTTGACGTCCCTAATAGACGAGGTTTGGGAAAACATTGAAACAAAAGAAGAAACTGCTGATAACCAGCAGTTTCTCCCTTTGTCTAAATATTTTCTTTACCATAATTTACACAAATCCTATCTCATCCATTTTGTCATTTGTTGCAGGTTTTTGAAGTGGACCACCTTAAAATTTTGTCGTTTGGGAAACGGTTAGATCTAATCCTTACTTATCTGTACATGTAGCTTTGATATGTTTGCTAGTCACAAGTCAGAGATTAACAGAGCAAACTATACGAGAGGGGTAAAGGTATTCTAAATTTAAAAGTCAAACCATATGTTGTGGGTACTTATTTCCATCGTCTCGGTAAAACGATTCCAATGAGTACCCATAGCAAAGGGTTTGATAAACATTAACCCTTTCCCAAACAAGACCTGATTTTGACATCCTTGATAGAAAAGGCTTGGGAAAACATTGAGACAAAAGAAGAAACTGCTGATAACCAGCAGTTTCTCCTTTTGTCTCAATATTTTCTATGCCAATTTTTACACAAATTCTCTCTTTAATAACTTCCATTTTGTCGTTTTTGGCATTTTTTGAAGTGGATCACCCTAGAATTTTGCCATTGGGAAAGGGTTAAATAAAAAAATGCACGTAATACACTCCTTAAAGTCATTAACCTTCTTATCTGTAGCTCTTTACTAAATGGTTCGAAAACCGACTTGACCAATATTTTCATTTCCCACAATGTTTTTGCTACACAGACCCCCTTGCAAATAGATCTAGATAAATATACCATGTAAAAAAAGTTTAGCAACACTGACTTTGTTAATTGAAAAAATGTATTTTCTGTGATATTTATTTCACAACCGTTATATATATTTTAGCATATGCATTTACGCAGAACATTCAAAGGTCGCTTTGTGGTAACGTTTAATATTGTGTTAGAAACGTTGTCTTGACGTAGGTGAGGGGTCAAAATAAAAAGTTACAATAGAATACGGTATCGACTGTGCGGCCATTTTCAAGCAAGAACAACCGTGAAAAGTTTTCTAATCCACTTAAATTGTTTGTACACAGTATCAACATTCACTACTTTATCAAGAGATTGAACGTCATTAGCGTCAGTACGATCACGCACACGTCTTCCTTAAATGCACCGTATGTGCTCTATGGGTGACAAATCAGAAAGAAATGGATGATAATGGGAGTCCATCAGTGTTGTATACGCTTAATTTGGCTTAAAGCATTTAGGACTCTATACCAGTCAAGTCTGGTGCGTTCATGGCGTAGCGTCAGGGAAATTACAACGTATGGTCAACGTCTAGTTACCGTTCATCTGTGGAAACGATCACGGATGGTAAGTGTGGCTACTCTATATTGAATTCCTTGTGGAAGCCACTCGTAAGTTTTGGTGTTGACAAGGAACATCTTTGCCGTGACGTAACGAAATTATGACGGTCATCTTCTCGTGGCCTTTTTCTACGACGTCATTGACCGGGACTATCTCAAACCACACAAATTGGCTCACATAGCATCCTCAAATTGTTACTTATGCTTTGAGATGCGCAAAATTCAAAAAGGCATCTTATTCGCCGGTTTTGCCACGTAGAAACACATTAGCGATATAACGTCCTTCTAACGTAAGTCCATGGCGTAGTCCCACAGCGTTGCAGAAAATTCTTTTTGGTGGCCTTTTTTATGCTGGGCAAAGACAATTACGTTCACACCTAAATGTTTTCTAGAACTATGCTCCATACACATGAATACCATGGTAGACATGAAACCCGGAAATGCGCACCTGGAGTGCGAGACGCACGGGATTGCGGTATAAAATTCATCTGTTTGTGTTCTCTAGCTATAATTTTTTTGTGTAAACGTTTGATTTTATGTTAAAACAAAACTATTTTGGTTACTACAGATATTTACATTTTGTTGCAAAACTTTTTTTATTATGTATAAATATAAAAATGTATCCACTTTCATTCATTTCTGCATCATATTTTCAATTTGTTACTATCTAAAACGTTGTCATTTGGTATTGAGTTATCATTGTGTCTGGCCTTTCATTCTCGAGTAGCATTTTGAACACGGTCCAAGTGACATAACCTCAATTCAGTTTAAACTTCAGAGTGGACTTTAAGTGTTGTCTCCCTTACACTACTTTAGAGTGGTGGTTTGACGCTGTTTGCCTATCTTTTAGTCTTTTATTTTATTTATCAACATACAGAATACGGAAACTCCGAATTCAAGGTTTGGCGGGTAGCATAAAATACGATCAGTCTGCACAAAGGTGCAGTCTGTCAATCGGTGCTACCTGCGTGTATAATAGGGAACGATTTTTCCCAGTTAACATTGACGTAAATTCGGACAAACAATCATTATGGTACTTCGTGGGTGTTGTTATACAATCTCATCTATCAAGCCGTAGTTACGAGATTTTATAACAAAATCGATGGTTTATCGATACATAATGGTAAACCCAGTCTATTTTAAGCACAAAATTCATTGCCTTCAGAATGACCAATGTAGGGCATCGAATTGGCAATAAAGGGTCTAGCATCTTCGCAATCCAATGATTATAACCGCAATTTGTTGAAAGGAACAAAGTGGAGGTAGAATCATTGGAAATGAGGGCGGGGTCCAGGGGCATCCCTTGATTATTTTGAACAAATATTTGGACTAGTAGAAAATTACATTTCTAGAAGACAAGGACAACGATAGCAGAAAGAAAAAAAAACAAGCTCTGGAACATTTTTCGTTACTTCTGTGTTTCCCATTGCATTTTCTGTTATGATTAGAAATTAGTCTTATGTCCAAATACATATGATCTGTTTTCTATGTTTAACATTGAAATATCGGTCATATCGGTTTAACCCTTTCCCAATTAATTAGTCTCAGGGTAGTCATATTTCAAAGGGTTTTTAAGATGACAAAATAATTTTATTAATGTGAAAAATAATGTAATCGACTGCTTGATAAATAAAAAATATAGCACAAAAACATCAAAGAAAGTGAGGATATGCTCGTCATCGGTATTTTCTTCTTTTCTCTCAAATGATTCTAACGTAATCATCCGATAGGATCGTCCAACTTATTGCTTGTTTTTAGGGAAAGGGTTAACAGGCTTTCCCAAACAAGACCTGCTTGTGACCTGTGTAATAAGAAAGGGTGGAGAAAAGATTGAGCCAAAAGAAGAAGATGCTGATAATCAGCATTTTCTTCTTTGTCTCAATATTTTCTGTGCCATACTGCAGAAGAATAATATCTTTATCACCGCCAGTTTCGTCATATGTAGCAGCTCTTAAATATGAGGCGCCTAAAATGTGCAGTTTGTGAAAGGAATAATCAGAGATGATCAATTATCAATGTAAGCTATTGAAAATTCGGGCGTGACATAACTGATTTCTGCACAACAGAAAATTACGGGTATTTGTCATTATACTCCGTAAATATTGACCTGAACCTGTTGAATATGTAATGAGTAACTGTGATGCGAAATAATCACTCTTCGACGTATATTGACACGAGGAGCACGTGCAGAATACAAAGTTCCAATGCTTATGGAAACTATCGACTCTGCTCGACAGTGAGGAGTGTGGGCGAGTATTGATTATTCCGCATCACAGTTACTAATTACATATTCATCAGGTTCAGGTCAATATTTACGGAGTATACTTGCTACTGGCGAGGATATATTGGAATGTTCCCATAAAATACATCTGATACGTTTCTTGATCCCTTTCCTAAACAGCCCCTTCTAGTCTTGACTTCGCTTGTAGAGTTATTTGGGGTTTTACGCCGTTTTCAACTGCTATGGCCAATTCGCGGCGAATGGAGCACCTAACCATGGATTCCTGTTGTATTTCATACCAGTACTACCACAATACCCTAACCGAGCCTCCAGCTGCTCGCCTACATAAGTTAACGATATCAAACCTTTAGTAGGTGACATTTCGTCAGAAAGTATATTTGCCGCGGCCGGGTATCGAACCCGGTGCCTCTGGAGTGGGAGGCAAATGCACTACCAACTGCGCTCTGACCGCTGCACGAATTCTCTTCGGCTTGTAGAAAGGACATTTGAAAAGAATGAGAGAAAAAAGAAGCTGTTGACCATTATTAATTTACTCCTTTTTCCGTCAGTGTTTTCTGTGCTTCTATGTTCAGAAGTGAATGAAATGTGAGCAATACCAGACCTTTCCGTTATATGAATCAAAACATGAAAAAATAGAGGACAAAATATATTGCAGTGACAAAGTTATTTTCTTCTCGATTCACCGAGTGATTGTTTTTCTTCAAATTGTAATGGAAAGGGATGTCATTTGAAATTTCTGTAATTGTTTCGGTAAATGTTGAAACCTGGGAGGTTATGTAAAAGGTTTCATTTTTCTCCGGAGCATGTATATTATTCATAAATCGCACGTATCAGTTTGAAAAGAAATCAGACGGGATCTGACAAAAATGGCTTTGTAGCATTCCAAATTATTGTCGATACCTTGGATCAAGATCAGTCTGTGTATGAATACAGTCTCATCGTGGCCCATGCAACTTTCGAAGAGTAAATATAGGTAGTGAAGACAATGTTAGAGACCAACATGGATACTGATCAGACTGTGCATACGCACAGTCTGATCAGGATTCATGTTTGTCGCAAATTCCATTTAGAACCCTTTTTAAAGATCCAGGCACAGATTTAATAGAAGATCAAATTCTTTAAATACCTCTTACACAAAGAACGCGTCCCTTTAAAAACCTTGAGTGAGATGACTGCTTGTTTGCATAGAGAAAAATCAATCAATACCCTCAACTCTTCGATCTACCACGACTTTATTACCGTACAAATTCTACTTTCGTTTTCACATTTGCGCTTTTCTTTGTCTCTTGAAAATCTTGTTGACGGATTTGTTTGGGGTTTAAAGCTTCTTTTAAAATGATATGGTCATATCGCGGCGGCTGGAGCACCTAACCATGGATTCCTGTCGTTTCTCATACCAGTACTACCATAACATTCTAACCGAGGCTCCAGCTGCTCGACTACATAGATCAACGATTATGAAACCATTGGTGGGAGACAATTTTGTCAGAAAGGATATTTATGGCAGCAGGGGATCGATCCCTGGGCCTCATGAGTGATGCGTCCGATGCGCTACCAACTATGCTATGACCGCGGCCCCTTGAAAATTTTGTAAACCCCATCCAGTGGCTATGTCCTGTCCAGTAACGAGGTTCGCGCTTGGTCGACCAAGATCGGAAAGACAATGTACATAGACACATTTATTGAGCATCGTCTATGCGACAAAACCCTGAAAGAACCAAAAAATCTCATATTCGTTTAAAATAATGTAGCAGTCACGTTACAATGTTGGCACGTGACTTCAATTCTGACAGGTTATCAAATTTATCAACGGATTTTGAGAGTAAGCCTTTTTTTAGAAATAATAATATGCTTTTTCACTCATTGAAATTAGCTCGCAAAGATGATTTGAATTAGTTCACATAACATTGTTTGCACCTATTCAGGAAAAAATCGGACTCAGAAAAGACATTTAGAATGATTTTAGATTCGATCAGAAATGATTTTCGATCAAGAACACACAAAGCAAAATGTTTTAGACGATGTACAACATGGTTTGTTTTAATAAAATTATAGCACCTTAAATTTTACAGCGATATAGCCTTTTGGCAAACCACAAAACTCTATGCTGGTCTAAAGGCTATTCTAAAGACATTGACACTTGTTGATTGTTAACCATACATAATTCGATTAACTTTAAAATAGAAAACAAGAAGGGAAAATGTTGAACACCAGCATTCCTGCTTTCTTATTGCAAAACATCGTAACTCCAGCTTGATTTAAGCTGGAGTAACGAGGTTTTGCAATAACACCGACGATTTTCTCCTCTCTCCTCATTGTTTTCAAAATACATCTCTAATACAAACTCCAAATTCGTTTGTTGGAGAAAGCGTGAAAATGTAGGATAGGTATTTTTCTATGAAGAGGGTCTTTTGATTATATAGCTTATACTTTAATCTATTCAGCCGATAGTTTGTAAACATAGGATTGCGAACAAAGAAGTGAAAAAAAGTTTGCATGAATCGCCCTTCAACCTTCCATTGTCAAAATAGGTCGCACAAGTTCATATTTAGCAACAATACTCTTTTTACAAAGCTGTTTTCAGTATGTTTGAGTGCATTTGGATTCTTTGGCTGGCTTTGAATCGGAAGTGGGCACGGTGTATAATCACGTGACTCAGAATTTCCGATAATCTTCAATATCTTTTTTAATACTTGACCAATTTGAATTCGGTTTGAAGTAGAGAAGGTGAGAAATGCCAGGAATAAGCTGGACGTAGTTGATTTTTATCAGTTGTTTTCAAAAATCAACTACGTCCATCTAATGCGTGACGTCTGTCCACATTCTCTGCTTCAAACTGAATTCAAATCGTTCCAGTAATTACAAAATTATTGAAGATTGTCTGAAAATATCGTATCACTTGATTGTCCACCGTGGTGGGGCTGCATGTATTTTTGTTTCGGTTCATCAAAGATGACTCAAAAATAGAAATGTTCAGCCTTTTCTAGACATTGAAGTCAAATCTCTGTCAGTTGGATGAATAGTTGGTCAGAATTTGCTTATTCCTTTATCAAATAAGACGCTAGCAATAGAAATGGGTTGGAAAACACTGAGACTAAAGAAGTAAATGCTTAAAACCAGCGTTTTTTTCCCCCTTTAACCATAATCTTTTCTTTGCTACAATATGATCGCATTTACTACTTTTGATAACACTAAACTTGTCGTCTTCAATTCATTTCAAATCAGACTAGTCCAAAATATAGCCTATTGAGGAAGGGATAAAATTCATTCATTGACTCAGCATCAGTCTGCACATTGTGCAAGAAACACGTGGTGTAAATCTATCAATTAATTGACTCAATAGTACAGAAAATTATTTAACCCAGGCCCGTAGAAACAGGGGTGGGGGCTAGGAGGGGCTTAGCCCTCCCCAAGTTGGCCAAAAATGCCGAACTTTCCTTATTTTGCACTAAACATTTAGGGAAAATCCAAATTAGACACACACCCCAATATTCAGACCCAGGGGCTTTAGCCCACCCAATATGAAATTGCTTCCTACGGGCCTGTAACCCATCCCCTAACGACAAAATTGTATGATGGTCCAAATTCAAAGGCAACAAAGTAGAATGACGGTGAGTAATATTTGACTGGCGTAAAATAAAGATTAGGAATATTAGCATTTTCTTCTTTTATCTAAATGTTTTCCCAACCCAGTTCGAAAAGAAACGTAAAATCCATTTCTTTTTAGAAAGGGTTAAAGCTACCAATCAGTTTTATTACAACAGAAAATTGTCCAAGTCGAAATAATTAGTAATTTGTAATATTGTCCCGTGTGCTTATTACTATCTGGGTTATTTCCCTTAGACTGTCACTTGCAGTAACTAACTTGCAAAATGTTTTAAAGGTTGAATACCCATAATGTGGCCATTTGAGATTCATAAAACATCGGCATATCTCGTGCGGCATCGTTACGTATGCGAACCTATTCGGGAGCGTTCGTAAACATTCGGTGGTGGCAAATTCCACCGCCGAATGTTTTCGAAGTCGCCCGAATTATTCCGACGTCGCCCGAATTATTCCGACGTCGCCCGAACCTCCTAATGGGTATTTTACCTTAATATAGGCAAGTAAAAGTTATTGAATTGAGTGATATTTCTGAAACATTTCGTGGTTTTCACGTCCCTAAGTGAATAGGCTTGGGAAAACTTTGATGCAAAAGAAGAAAATGCTGATTGCTGAATTTCATCGTCTGTAACACCTAAGAATTTTTACCACCTTGAAAATTTGTTCTTTGGGAAACGTGATTATCTCGGAAGAATTAGGAATCATTAGACAAGTTCGAAAACGTCGTAACTACAGCTTAAATATCCTGAAGTCACGACCTTTTAGCGTTACTGATATCGTCGGTGGGGAGTCAAAACCTCGTAACTACAGCTTATTCAAGCTGTAGTTACGAGGTTTTGACTCCCCACCAATGAATTATGATCAAGTGATACAAGTACGTCTATACTACGTAACCAATTACCAAACAGCAGAATTTCAGACTTGTTCAAATTCAAAGATGTTACAGACGACAATTTCAAGTTAAGGAAATTTAAAATCTTTTGGTAGAAAACATTGTGGGAAATGAAGAAATGTGACAAGCAATTTCTTCATTTTCCACGATGTTTTCCAAGCCATTATTTTATGGGGAGTCAAAAGGAGTCACTGTGTGGTAATGGGTTAAAAAGGTAAAGTAAAAAAAAAGTAAGTTAGGCCTACTTTATTTTTTTCTACTACTTTGTTATAAACGAAAACAATTAAAACTTTTGTGCATTAAAACTAAACTAAATGATCAAAGAACGAACTGTCTGAAGAGCAGGCCTCTTTCTCTTTTTAGTTGTAGATGAAAGACGGGCGTAGTAATTCTCGTGCGAACTTCTTCCGTTTTGGCGGGTTTTCGCATCCTATACATTTCCCAAATCAGACATTTCGAGAGGTTAGTGCAACACTGCTCTAAGTGCAAATGGAATTCACATCTACTTACGCCAGTGTTGAGCGACTTGCTTGTTGTTGCTCGATCGTCTGTGGCTGCCCGAAAAAGAAGAAAATGTCATCTACGTCTCTCTTTTTACACCAATGTCGAAACGCAAAAGCGGTTAAACGCCCTCTGCCAGCCCTTTATAATTGACCATGCGCAGATCTAGACTTTTTTCGGAGAGGGTTTATGTTTTCCAAGGTGCGTCTGCATTGATGCATCAAAATACGTGGAAATCCTCTTTGATAAACCATTTCTTGCAAATCCGAAGGGGGACCCATGGATTCTCGCATGCTGACAAGACCATTTTCCTCATATTGTCCTCTTCTATGTACATATTCAAGGCAACGATAAATACAACATATATTCGATATTTTAAGGTATTCTACCCATAATTTTACAGTAAACTCTTCGTGTCATACAGAGCGTCATCCGTGGCAAAAGAATTCGTCGAAGATATGCCTCATCAATTTCCATTACCACGGATAACGCGCGGTAATTGTCGAGGGTATACCATCGTAAATTTCCGTTGTCACGGATGACCCCTCCCCCAATGTGCAAGACGTGTTTTTAGCTCACCTGAGCACGAAGTGCTCAAGGTGAGCTATTGTGGTCGCTTTGTGTCCGTCGTCCGTCCGTCTGTCCGTCCGTCTGTCCGTCCGTCTGTCTGTCAACAATTTAGTGTTAACACTCTAGCATCCACAAATATGAGCCAATCTTGACCAAACTTAGTCAAAATATGTTTGACCATAAGTTCTCGGATGAGTTCGATTTTTGGTCTGATCGGACCAGAAAGTCTGGCATTATCTGCCCTTGAATGCGAAAAATAGCTTGTTTTGACTTTGTTAACACTCTAGCATCTACAAATATTAACCAATCAATACAAAAGTTGGACAAAATGTTTGGGACCATAAAATCTCGGATGAGTTTGATTTTGGTTGTGATCGGACCAGAAAGTCTTGAGTTATCTGCCCTTGAATTTGACATAATCGCCGTTTTTCACTGTTTTCGACTTTGTTTACACTATAGCATCTACAATTATTGACCAATCAAAACAAAACTTATACACAATGTTAGTGACCATAAGATCTTGGTTGAGGTTGATTTTTGGTTTGTTCGGATAAGAAAGTCCTGAGTTATCTGCCCTTGAATTTGACAAAATTGCCGTTTTTCACTGTTTTGGACTTTGTTTACACCATAGCATCTACAATTATTGACCAATTAAGACAAAACTTCGACAAGATGTTAGTGACCATAAGATCTTGTATGAGTTGGATTTTGGATCTGATCGGACCGGAAAGTCTGGAGTTATCTGCCCCTGAATGTAAAAAATAGCTACTTTAGACATTGTTTACTCTCTAGCATCTCCAAATATTGACCAATCAATACAAAAGTTGGACACAATGTTGGTGACCATAAGATCTTGGATAAGTGTGATTTTTGGTCTGATCAGAATAGAAAGTCCTAAGTTATCTGCCCTTGAATCTAACAAAATTGCCGTTTTTGACTGTTTTCGACCTTGTTTACACTCTAGAAACTACAATTATTGGCCAATCAAGACAAAACTTGGACACAGTGTTGGGGGCCATAAAATCTTGTATGAGTTTATTTTTCAGTCAGATCTGGCCAGAAAGACGAGAGTTATGTGCCCATGAATTTTACAAAATTGCAATTTTCGAATGTTTTCGACTTTGTTTACACTCTAGAATCTACAATTGTTGACCAATCAAGACAAAACTTGAACAAAATGTTGAAGACTGTTAGAACTCGTATCAGTTTGATATTTGGCCTGATGGGATCAGAAAGTTGAGTGTTATGTGCCCTTTAATTTTACAAAATTCCTGTTTTCAACTGTTTTCGACCTTGTTTTTACCTTGTTTTTACTCTAGAATCTACTATTTTTTTATCAATCAAGAAAAACTTGGACACAATGTTGGAGATCATAAGCTCTCGGAAGATCTGCCAGGTTCAAATTTTACTCGGACAACCACAAATAGTGACTAATCAAAACAAAACTTGACACAATGTTATTGACCAAAAGTTTGTTTTCAGTCTTAAAGTCTTAAATATTAATTGAACTGAACAAAACTTTGCCTAATATCATTTTGGTTAAGGTGAGCGATATAGGACCATCATGGTCGGACCATCATGGTCCTCTTGTTATCTAATGATGGATGGATTACTTTAATACAAATTATTCTTGGCAAGTCAACGTTTGATTTCGATGGTCCGGTGCTGTGAATTCCAGACATTTTTCGTTTTTCGCTGATTCCATTGCCAAGGTTATGGTTATGTAGTGTCCTTTCAATTAGATTATTTCATTTAAGACCCCCCCCCCCCCGCAAACAACAGCCTCCGGAAGTCGTCCTTGGAGTCTTAAAACGCCGCTCAAACGTTTAGTATTTGTTATTTTTAGTAACAATACTCTTAATCCCAAAGCGTTTTGGTAACAATACTCTCGAACCCAAAGCGTTTTAATGTTGAATGCACGTGCTCTTTATCGCTGTATATTGAATGCACGTGCGTCGTCATTGTTTTCTCCACATATTTAGGGATCCTCGTTTTGATAATATCGATTTGTGACTATTTTTAGTAACAATCTTCATGTATACAATGTTGATTTCACATAAACCCATTTTTTGCCTCTGGAAGTGTGTTCTGCGGGTACAGACTAAAACATAAGTGAAAGGACCTAATTCCATATGATATGTAAAATAGCATCAGTAGAATAAGCACACCAATCAACTTTTCATTGAAAAAGTCCTAGGTCATTCTTACAGCTAGTTTCATAGTAAAGGTCAAGTGGTGCCTATTGCCTTTGACAATTTAAAGTCATTTTATTGTAAATACCCACTTTAAAACGTTAATAAATCCAATCTTTTCGCGATATCAAACTTTATCATAGACAATTTAAATCCACCTTCGCAAAAAGCCTTATATTTAAATGGATTTTAATTCTTAGTGGCACTTCGTTCAAGTAATGCAATGCACTAGAAGAACAATATTTCGACACGAAAAAACTTAAGGCATGGAAGTTAAGAGAAAAAAGTTCATTTTCTTGCAACTTGACAAAGCGAAAGTAATTATCTTTGAAAAAATGACCGAATATTGGTGGGAAAAGGGGGAAAAACATTTAGCTTCGTGGATTCGTAACATTTTAGACTGATATCTTTATTACTCTCCAAATTCAACGAAGCATTTTTGGAGATTGTCTGTTGAAATTAATTCTGAAAAGATTCTTCTTTTCACCTGATATTTGCCAACATACTCAAACGAATCCTTTGAAATATGTGCTAAATGTTTGTTTCACCTGCAGCTCGTTTGAACGCGGTCCACTCTATAAATGATTAAAAATATTTCACCAATGCGGGACTAAACCCATTTTGAAATATGTAATTCATGCAGATATCGGTGAATATCTATAGCATTTTTTTACATTTTGCAATACACCTGTCCTACCTAAAATAAAACAAAACAACCTTAACGGTTCTCGTTTAATGGCAATGAATTTTGAGCTAAAGATAGACTGGGTTCACCGTTACATTTTGATAAACCGTCGGTGTTGCTATAAAATCTCGCATCTACGGCTTGAATCAAGCCGTAGTTTCGAGATTTTATAACAACATCTATTTGTTTGTCCGCAATTTCGTCACGGGTAACTGGATGAAATCATTCCCTATTTTGAATGTATTATAAAAATGGTCACCTTGGCAAGGGTAAATAGAAAGTGTAAGAAATAGGTGACAAGTGGTTAGATCCACTCTACTTTAATTTTATAGAGCCCTTGTCACAATTTATAGCGTACTATTTCTGATTTACTGGTATAAGGACGACCGTTAGATCATAGAGACGGCTATCTAAATCCTACTTCAAGCTAATGGA
The DNA here is from genome assembly GCA_963680895.1 of Fragum sueziense. Taxonomy (NCBI): domain Eukaryota; kingdom Metazoa; phylum Mollusca; class Bivalvia; order Cardiida; family Cardiidae; genus Fragum; species Fragum sueziense. The sequence goes on from OY804596.1 coordinate 16,546,820, forward strand.
TTAACCCTTTCCCAAACAAGACCTGGTTTTGACGTCCCATATAGATAATGGCTTGGGAAAACATTGAGACAAAAGAAGAAACTGCTGATAACAAGCAGTTTCTCCTTTTGTCTCAATATTTTCCTTCCTATATTGTGCACAAATTCTGTCTTAAACAAGGTCCATTTGTCGTCTGCAGCAGCTTTTGAAATGGAAATCTTGAAAATTCGCCGTTTGGGAAAGGGTTAACCCTTTCTAAAACTGCGAATTTAGGACCGATCCAAATTCATACTGTAGATAACAACTTCGTGTTCACGAGTCGAAAATGTTGTTATTATTGTTGTTGTTGTTGTCTTTTTTGGTTGAAAATATTGTAGGAAATAACAAAATTGTTTGTGCTTTTCCACGATAGTTTTCCAAAGTCTCTATCTTTTTTTTTTTTTTTTTTTTTTTTTTTTTTTTTTTATTTTATTTTTTTTTTTGGGGGGGGGGGGGGTCAAAAAGAGTTAATGTGATGGAATGGATTAACGCTTTCACAAATGAAAATAATTAGGATTGTTCGTATAATTGGAAAGATTATGCAGACGAAAAACGGGATTTGATGACGGATTGTATAGCATAAGATATAAGAACAAATTGAGGCAGAAATAGAAAATGCTGGCCGTCAGTCGTTTTGGAAAATTAGTCTTACTAAGTATCTCTTTACACGCGGGATATCAAGTCTGACCTAGAAACTACAAAAAAGAGGACGAAATTAACTTTTCCGTAAAAAGAGGTTTGATTAAGTTTTGGAAAACAAAGTGGCAAAAAAGAATATGCTGATCATCAGCCTGTTTTTCTTTTGTCTCAATATGATATTATGCTTCATAATGCATCTTCACAACTTTTGTCAAATGCAGGCTAATGTGTATTGTTTGACAAAGGTTGAGAGATGGTCCGTTAAATAGACGGTTGAAAAGCAAGAAAAATATCCACAAAATCACTGGTGGTGAACTCGGCCAAAGCGAGGAACGTTTTTCGCTACAACAAGGTACAGATATTTTGCGTTTAAATGTGAGTTCAAAGATCTGATTGGATAGTTTTTCTACTAACAATGATTTTTTTCTAAAAGTAGACCGGATTTAACTATATGTATTGATATAAACCGTCTGTGTTGTTATAAAATATCGTAGCTACGGCTTTATCGAAGCCGTAGTTACGATATTTTATAACAACACCGACGGAATACTATGATCGCGAAAAAAACGTCCCACGCTTTGGCCAAGTTCACCACCAGTGAAAATGTAACGAAATACAAATGTAGGTGAATGATGTTAGACTGTTCTTTTCAGTCTTTTAGATATTTTAGCCCTATTCCGCACAACGAAATTTGGAAAAGTCCATTGCAAGCGACAGTAGATCGTTATCAAAACATGTGAATTATAACATCTGGACAACTTTGCACAAGACGTTTTAGGCTATATCAATCGTCAATTTTCAGGATGTCTATTGCATGCACGGATCCAGAAGGGGTCTAGCTCCCTCGCTCGATTGTTTTACATTTCAATTTTCATTTTCAAGCCCCCCGGACAACCCGACATACAGGCCAAACACTGTATACCGATGCCTACTCAAACTGACAAAATTGATGCATGTTAGGCAACGATTGCCAAATGCAAACTTTATGAAGGAAAAAGTTCCCAGACAAAAAATCGGCTTTCCATGACAGCGCATTATTATTTAATCGTCGAACCTCCGTGACCTGGTGACTTGGACTCTCGCTAGCCTTTGATCTTGTATGTACAGTAGATCATTTTATATCAATCAATCTAACGGCGTGAATCTTAATTAGGACAACTCTCGTCACTTTGTACGCTTACAGCTGCCTCACCATCCAGACGACAAAATTACTACCCTTTTCCCAGACGACAATTTTAGATTGTTCTTAATTACCCCATTTACCTCACAGTGACACCTTTTCACGTTTGTCAAGATAAAGGCTATAGAAAACATTGTGGAAAATGAAGAAATTGCTTGTGACAAGCAATTTCTTCATTTCCCGTAATGTTTTCTACCAAGAATTACACTAAGAATGTTAAAATTCCAATTATTTGAAATTGACGTCTGCTGCATCTTTGAATTTGGATCAGTCTAAAAATTTTACCTCTGGTAATGGGTTAAGTATATGTTCGAAAGAAATTGGTCTTAAATGTACATTAGTTTTACCCTAGCACCCTAGCCCAAACGAAAAACAAATCAGAATGGCCCAATTTTAAAGCTACTGCAGACGACAAAATTTGATATTGAAGCAATGCGATTTCTGAACGATATGATAAGGAAGAGATTTTTTATTCTTATTTTTTAGATACTTATGTGTGTGTGTGTGTGTGTGGGGGGGGGGGGGGCATGACCTTATTGTAAAAAGGACTTCAAATATAACATTAATGCATGTTATCAACGAATGTCCCATTTTGTCGACAAATAAGGATGTTAGGCGGGGAAACGTGTGAAACGACAACAATTGCAGAATATATTGAACAATTTTCTTTTAATATGTGGCCGATTTGAATATCGTTTTAACAAAGATTTAAGAAGACAAAAAACGCCAGGGATTTCCTAACTGTAATGGACCGCGGCTATGGAGCAGTTGGTAGCGCATCTGCCTCTCATTCGAGAGATCCCGGGTTCGATACCCGGCCGCGGCAAATACCCTTACTGATAAAAAAGTCACCAATCAATGGTTTGATATCGTGAACCTATGTGGGGGCAGCCGGAGGCTCGGTAAGGGTGTTGCGGTAGTACTGGTATGAGAAACGACAGGAATCCATGGTTAGGTGCTCCAGCCGCCGCGATAAGACCTTAGTAGTTGAAAACGGCGTAAACCCCCAATAAACCAAACCTACCTGTAATGGATCTCTGAAATAGCACTGGTCAGATAAAAAGCTGATGAATTAGAATTTAGAAACTTTTTTATAGGATGCTGTTTAAAAGGTCCATCACATCAAACAAATATATTTATTAGTCCCCTACCGGCGAAGCCGAAGGGGACTTTAGGTTTGCACTCTGTCCGTCAGTCCGTCTGTCTGTCCGTCTATCCGTCCGTCCGTCTGTCTGTCCGTCCGTCAGTCTGGCGAATTAGTTTTTCAGACTTTTTTTCTAAACGGGGGTAGCTATTGAGCTGATTTTTGGTATGTAGACCCGCATTGATGGGTTACAGAACAAGTTTGTGTTTCGTTCCGGTCCAGTGATTTTTAGGAAGATATGGATGCTGGACTTAGAAAATTACTGGGAAATTACAGTTTTCCAGATTTTCTTCTAAACGCTTGCAGGTATTGAGCTGATTTTTGGTTTATGAACACATATCGATGAGTTACAGAACAAATTTGAGTTTCGTTTCCGTCCAATGATTTTTGAGGAAAATACGGATGCTGGATTTAGAAAATTTCTGGGAAATAACAGTTTTCCAGACTTTTTTCTAAATGCTGGCAGCTGTTGAGCTGATTTTTGATATGTAGACTTGCATCGATGAGTTACAGAACAAGGTTGAGTTTCGTTCCGGTCCAATGATTTTTGAGGAAGATACGGATTTTCGGTATATAAACACATATTGATCAGATACAGAACAAGTTTGAGTTTCGTTCCGGTCCAGTGATTTTTCGCTCACCTGAGCACGAAGTGCTCAAGGTGAGCTATTGTGGTCACTCAATGTCCGTCGTCCGTCCGTCCGTCTGTCCGTCCGTCCGTCTGTCAACAATTTGGTGTTAACACTCTAGCATTCACTAAAGTTGGCCAATCTTAATCAAACTTAATCAAAGCAAGTATGGTCATGAGTTCTCGGATGAGTTCGATTATGGGCCTGATCGGACTTGGAAGTCTGGAGTTATTTGCCCTTGAACGTAAAAAATAGCTAGTTTTGACCTTGTTAACACTCTAGTATCTACAATTATTGATCAATCAAGACAAAACTTGGACATAATGTTGGAGACCATAAGATCTCGGATGAGTTCAATTTTCAGTCTGATCTGACCAGAAAGACGAGAGTTATGTGCCCTTGAATTTGACAAAATTGCCATTTTTGGCAGTTTTCGACCTTGTTTACACTCTAGAATCTACAATTATTAATCAATCAAGACGAAATTTGGACACAATGTTGGGTATCATAAGATATTGAATGAGTTTTCAACAATTTGGTGTTAACACTCTAGCATTCACTAAAGTTGGCCAATCTTAATCAAACTTAATCAAAGCAAGTATGGTCATGAGTTCTCGGATGAGTTCGATTATGGGCCTGATCGGACTTGGAAGTCTGGAGTTATTTGCCCTTGAACGTAAAAAATAGCTAGTTTTGACCTTGTTAACACTCTAGTATCTACAATTATTGATCAATCAAGACAAAACTTGGACATAATGTTGGAGACCATAAGATCTCGGATGAGTTTAATTTTCAGTCCGATCTGATCAGAAAGTCGAGAGTTATGTGCCCTTAAATTTGACAAAATTGCCGTTTTTGACTGTTTTCGACCTTGTTAACACTCTAGGATCTACAATTATCAATCAATCAAGACAAAACTTGGACACAATGGTTTGGATCATAAGATCTTGGATGAGTTTGATTTTCAGTCTGATCTAAACAGAAAGTTGAGAGTTATGTGCCCTTGAACTTGACAAAGTTGCCGTTTTTGACTGTTTTCGACCTTGTTTACATTCTAGAATCTACAGTTATTGACTAATCAAGACAAATTTTCGACACAATTTTGGAGACCATAATATCTTGAATAAAATTGATATTCAGTCTGATCTTTTTAGAAAGACGAGAGTTATGTGCCCTTGAATTTGATAAAAATTGCCATTTTCGGCTGTTTCTGACCTTTTTTGCACTCTAGAATCTACAATTATTAATCAATCAAGACAAAACTTGGACATAATGTTGGGGATCATAAGATCTCGGATGAGTTTGATTTTCAGTCTGATCTGATCAGAAAGTGGAGAGTTATGTGCCCTTGAATTTGATAGAATTGCTAGTTTCGGCTGTTTTCGACCTGTTTTACACTCTAGACTCTACAGTTAGTAATTGATAAAGACAAAACTTGGACACAATGTTTGGGACCATAAGATCTCAGATGAGTTCCATTTTCAGTCTGATCTGATCAGGAAGTCGAGAGTTATGTGCCCTTGAATTTGAAAAAAAAACTGTTTTCGACCTGTTTTACACTCTAGACTCTACAATTAGTATTTAATAAAGACAAAACTTGGACACAGTTGGGCACCATAAGATCTCGTATAAGTTGGATTTTCACAACGCTATTGACCATTAGTTCGTTCTCAGTCTTAAAGTCATAAATATTGATTGAATTGAACAAAAGTGTTGCTGATATCATTTTGGTTCAGTTGAGCGATATAAGACCATCATGGTCCTCTTGTTTAGGAAGATATGGATGCTGGACGTAGAAAATTTCTGGGAAATCACAGTTTTCCAGACATTTTTCTATAAGCTGGCAGCTTTTGAGCTGATTTTTGGTATGTAGACTCGCATTGATGAGTTACAGAAGAAGTTTGAGTTTCGTTCCGGTCCAGTGATTTTTGAGGAAGATACGGATGCTGGACTTAGAATTTTTCGGGCTTCTTTTTCTAAACGCATATTATTGTTTTGCAATACTTCAGAATGCTTGTTGCAATTATTGTTGTTATGTCACGTGATTCTAGTATTCGAACTTTTTTTCTATCTAACATGTTCATAAACATGCGCCATTCTTGCGAAGTTTTGCGGCAAATAGAAGCCATTTCTAGATAAATATTGTTCCCGATGATCTGAGATTAAAATTAGCAATAAAACATAAGTGTTTATTTTTTATTCCCTTCTTTGTATCAATGTTTTCTGGCCTATGGGTAGATTTGGGTTTTTTAAGCCATTACCACATTGTGACTCTTTTTGACTCCATACAAGTTAATGGCTTTGGAAAACGTTGTGGAAAATGAAGAAATTGCTTGTGACCAATCTTTTTTTAAATTTCATTCAATTGAAATTGCCGTCTGCAACATCTTTGAATATGGAGGTTGGTAATGGATTAAAGGCTTTTCATGGGGACTTCTTTTTGGGATATAAAGGGTAAATTAAACTACACCAAACTACCCATTTGATGAAAGGAAGAGATCGGTTTATTTGAACTTTATCGTTGCATGGTCCCTACATATTTACTTTATAGGCGACACAATCGTGCTGTAATGTAGATATAAAATATAATTGAGGGCTTTTGGTATTATTGAACTATTGTGAACTGTATTGTCAGTGTTTGATTGAAATTTGAATTAATTCCATTAAAGTAATCAAACAGATATTGGATAGAGCTACGGCTAATTTCCGAAAAAAAGAATTTCTCAGCAAAACATCGGTTGTACAGTGCGTTAATCCCTATGCTGTAAGAACTCATTAGAATCGTCTCCGAAAGCCGATTCTAATGAGTACCCACAACAAAGGGTTTAGATTTTAATTGAACGAGTTAGTATATGATTAAACTCTTAAGTCTGTAGGACTGTTTTTAGGACAAAAGTTGTGAAATGAAGTAAGGTGAAAGTAGTTTCTAGGTCAAAGTTGATTTAATGTTGTATGGGCGTGACGGTCATCCGTTCTGTCTGGATTAGTGTAATGAAGTCCTTTCTTACCCGAGACATTGCGTAACTCTAGCCTAGCAAGGGTATACTCAGGGGCAAACGTTTCGGAAATGTATATATCGTCGGTCACATTCAAAAACGTCGTAACTACAGCTTAAATAAGCTGTAGTTACGACATTTTCGAACGTGACCAGCGATATAGTGTATGCCAAAAGTTAGGGACACTGAATATCAAACATGGACGCGGCGGTCAAAGGTTTGTTAGTGTAATGAAGTCCTTTCTTACCCGAGACATTGCGTAACTCTAACCTAGCAAGGGTATACTCACGGGCAAACGTTTCAGAAATGTATGTATAGTGTACGCCAAAAGTTAGGGACACTGAAGATTAAACATGGGCTTGACGGACACCCGTTCTGTCTGGCTTAGGGTAATGAAGTTCATTTTATTCGAGACATTGCATATCTTTAGTTGAACAACGTAGGCCTACATTTGAGGGCGAAAGTTAGGAAAAATGAGGTAAAGCGCACAAAAAAATAACGTTGACATCTACATTTATATGCAATGACCCCCAACCCGGAAACTCTTAACGGTTTGAAGGTCTACGAAATTTAAGCTGTCCCGAGTTAATTTTGATGGAATATATAGTAGGGTTTACTCTCTAAACACATGCCATCGTTTCACTTCGAAAAGGTCGGCCTCGTTCAATCAACCAATATAAGTGAGTATTGTATAGTCGAGCACAAAAGTTCTGCCATTGACATTCTTTCTTACTCTAGACATTGCGTAACCCTAGCAGGTTTACATAGTTTTGGGGCATTGATGTTTAAGTAAACGTTTAACGTCACCATACATCGTTGGGAATTTTGGGTAAATAACTCATCACGAAAATGATGAAGTACTCATAAAAAAACTTAGGTATAAATAGGTGTTTCCCCTCAATTTAAGTAATTAATGGAGTTAATGAGTTGCAATTTATATCATTATACAGGATATATTTTTTTCTTAATTGTTTTCTTAATTTTTCTTAATCTTTCTAAGAAAATGGGGAAATCCTTCCCTTGTTATTATGTGTCACAATATATACTCGTACATATCACCCAAAATTATCATTCCATGGCGCCTTAAGAATGAGGAGTAAGGCGGACTGAAATACTTTTCTGATCGGTTTATTTAGCTTGAAAGTTTTAGAATAAACCAAAGTACAAAAAGAAGTCATTGAACACCATTTCGCTGCTTTTCTTCGAAAACCACGTATCTGCAGCTTAAAACAAGCTGCAGATACGAGGTTTAAGTAGAAAAGCGACGATGTACTTCTTTTTCACCAACGCTTTCCGGGTTTAAGATAATTCTAACATTGACAATTTGCACCGGGCATTTGCCCACTCTAAATATTTGACGATGAGAAAGAGATAAGGATGTTTATCGTCGGATTTTTTTTTCTGGAAAACTCGTCCCTACAGCTTATTTTAAGCTGTAGGTACGAGGTTTTTGAAGAAAGGGGACGATACATTTTTGTACGTTTTTTTTTTTTTTTTTTTTTTTTTTTTTTTTTTTTTTTTCAGGCGATGCCGCTGTAAGAGAAACGTTTGAAGAGACTGGAATAAAATCTGGTAGGTAAAGCCACGGTGTATAATCAAGTGACTCAGAATTTCCGATAATCTACAATATCTTTTTAATACATGACCAATTTGAATTCGGTTTGAAGAAGAGAAGTCGGGAAATGCCATTAATAAGTTGGACGTATTGGACTTTTGAAAAATCAACTGATAAAAAAGTTATTGAAGATAAACCAAAATTTTGGTTTATCTTCAATAACTTTTTTATTAGTTGATTTTTCAAAAATCAACCACATCCATCTAATGCATGACGTCTGTCCACAATCTCTGCTTCAAACCGAATTCAAATCGGTCCAGTAATTACAAAATTATTGAAGATTTTCTGAAAATATTGTATCACGTGATTATCCACCGTGAAAACACTAATGCTACGGTCACAAATCACTAAATGCCACCGCCTGGCGTGATAACTGCCAGTTTTTTGTATAAACTCGGCCGGTGGCAGCCCTGCGGCCGCCCTGTGGTAGGCAACATCGGCAGGCGGCAGTTGGCATTTAGGACGCCGCTAGGTGGCAGTTACAATTTTAACAAAAAGTTAAAATTCTAACTGCCACCGCCCGATTTTTTTTTCAATTTTGCAAGTCGCCCTGCCACCGCCCGGGTGCATTTCGAAGTCGCGCGGTGGCTGTCAAGTGGCAGGTGGGCTGCAGCGCGATTTCTACTCGGTCTTGGTACTTGAATGTGTGCGTAAATCATAACTGCCACTTTCCTTCACCCGGCCTGCCGCCGTTATGCAATTGGCATGTCACCGTCCGATTTCTAAATATCTGCCGGTGGCAGGGCGGAGATCGAAAGGCAGCAGGGAGGCGGCCGTTGGTATTGGAAGGTGGCAGGACGGCAATCTACTGAGTGCAGACTCGGACCTTGAATATAAATTCATCCTCAATATCCTTGTCTTCACTGCTGTTACTGTGTTCGTGGGGATCTTGTCTAGGGCGCTTTTGGGCTGGCTTTCTTTTGCCCTTTCCGTTGCATTTATTATGCGGCATTTTCACAATTCCTACTGTAGGTTTTAGCTATTTTGAGAACAATGTTAACTTTTGAGAGCAGTCAAGATTTTAAATTCCTCGGAAACTAGCCTGCTGCCGTCAGATAATCGGGCGGGCGCCGGGCGGTGGCAGTTAGAACGCGCGGTTGCCGGCCGGTGGCACGTGAAATATTGAAGGTCGCCCGGCGGTGGCAGTTTAAAGCTGACAGTGGCAGGCCTGCCTCCTGACCGCCAATGGCCGACATCCTGATGACGACACGCGCACCTTGTACCTTTGAAACCGCCTGCCGCCGCGCGGGCCCCGTCAGGCGGCATTTTAGTGGCAGTTATTTATGACCACTCGCAGCGATTCGTAAAAAAATCGTCGGGTGGCATTCGAGTTTAGGAATTCGCCGAAGTAAAAAAATCGCGCGGTGGCAGTTTCACATTTAGTGAATTGTGACCGTAGCATTACTAATGTTCTCTTCCATAGCTACGAATAAAAGGTGGTTGGGGGTTTTGAAATGAAAAATTTCACATAATGTTTATCAAACCCTACGTTGTAGGTTTTCATTAGAATTGTCTCAACGAGACGATTCAAACGAGTTCTCATAACATAGGGTTTGGCTTTGAAATAAAAAGAATTAGAATTTCTTCACTCCCTCATATATATTGCCCTGTCTTTTCCGATTGTTGCTATCCATCTAGAGGGCATCACTCTCACACACGTCGGGAAATCACGTGACATAACGATTGAAGATAGGCAACACCTAAATACGGACGAAAAGCTTACCATGTGAATTGATGTTTAGTATCGAGTCGCTAGCTACACTTTTACGTCGAAATACGAATGAATAGGCAACTGAAAATGAACTGAATCATTTGATAGGTTAATCGATTATTAAGATTTTGATTGAGAAACATGTAACGCATAAGGGGGAATGCTCCAGTTTCTTAAATTTTTCCCAATAATAGAATTTATTTATATTTTGTATTTTGAAATTACATGTTATTACCAATTGGAAAATAAGATAAAAATGGATGGTCAGCGATCTTGTTTGAATCGAAAATCGATACTATTAAAATGCATACGTTGATTACCATCGAAATTGGTACTAACAAAATGCATGCGTTGATTTCCATCGAAAATTGGTACTAACAAAATGCATGCGTTGGTCACCATCTATTATTTGTACTTATAAAAGTAATGCGTTGGTCACCTTTAGAAATTTGTACTTACAGAGATAATTTCGGAGGTCACGTTGGGAAATTTGTGGAAAAAAATATTGCGTTAGTCACCTTCTAATACTGGAACTTGATGAACGAAAATGATGCGCTGTTTACGTTTGCAAATTAGTACGTACAAAAATAGTACGTTGGTCACCTTCGAAAACTGTAACTAACAAACGTAATGCCTTGGTCAACATCGAAAATTGGTACTAACAAACGTAATCCATTAACAAACGTAATCCGTTTGTTACCTTCGAAAATATAGTAATATCGTAATTACAAACCTACGGCAGTCTTGTACGTTATCTACCAATAATTTCTACTAGGTCACTCAGCGGCCATAATTTGTATTCATCACGTTTAAATCAACTTGTTGCATTTGACTTGTCTTTAACCCATTACTACATAATAACTCTTTTTGATTCACTGAAAGAGAATGGCTTAAGAAAACATTTTGAAAAATGAAGAAATTGCTTGTTACAAGCAATTTCTTCGTTTTCCAAAATATTTTCCGCCCAAAAAGACTCAAAAATAAAAAAAAATTATTTACTTAGACATTGTCGTCTGAAACATTTCTGAATTTGAACTAGTCTATTTTTTGCCGATTGGTAATTGGTTAAGGTCAATAGAAGCATCAACCATTGTACTCTGTGACCCTGCATGATATGTGGTAGACATTTTACGGTGAATTAGAAACTGGCCTAGACTTGAGGTTAGGCCCCACATATCCAGTGAGTTATTTCTGTAATAGAGAGACGTTTTAAAACCTCATTATACCGTCTGATATGCGTTGTGCCTTTGTAAAAAGAGAATACAGAAATTTCAGAAGCGGACCTTTTGGATAATGAAATGCAACGGGATTATTTTTCATGTCATTCTGCTTGTTTCTTTTTCGGTTAGGGCGATCAGCGCAACCGTTGGGCGATCAGATCAATAATAAATAGGTCTAATCGGACAAAGATGAAAAATTGGTACTAGTATAACTTCGAATGGTGATTCTGAAGCAAGAAGTATGAAACTGTATGCATCCTTTCGCTTTAACCCTTTTCCAAACAAGATCTGGTTTTGACGTCCCTAATAGAAAAGGCTTGGAAAAACATTGAAACAAAAGAAGAAACTGCTGATAACCAGCAGTTTCTCCTTTTGTCTCAATATTTTCTGTGTCATATTTTATACAAATCCTATCTTTAATAACATCCATTTGTAATTTGTGACAGTATTTCAAGTGGATCACCCCAAAATTTTGTTGTTTGGGAGAGGGTTAAAGCACGTTTTTGTGCTGACGGGTCATACATAAGTCAGATGATAGAGCTGTACTTGATAGCAGTAATTATTGAGTAATTACAACGTTAGGATGAACCTTATTGTGTGTATCATGTGGATTGAAAAAAACCATTGTAGGACCTTTTTATGCTTGCAATGGTGTTCATGTAATCTGCATTTCATTTGTACAATACAGGCCCGTAGGAAGCAATTTTATTTTAGGGGCTAAAGCCCTGCCAAGGCTAGTGTCTGAATATTGAACGAGCTGTAAAATATGGAAAATTCGGCATCTATGGTCAAATTTCAAGATGTTTAGTCCCCAAGCCCCCTGTTCCTACGGGCCTGCAATATGGAAACCCACTTATTAATGTTAATTTAATATGTGTAGCCGGACTTTTTGATGAACATATATCAGGAATTATCCTCTTTCAACAAAGTTTAGACTAAACAACGTTCGAATGTTGTATGCTGCACAAAATTTAGACCATCGGTAAAGCTTATTTGAATAATTACCTTTGTGGAAAAAGTGAAGAAAATTGTGACATTTTGTTAAAAGTTGTCAAAACAGCTATGATGACGTTGTTCAAATGTTTATTTGACATTTATCATTTTTGCCATATAACACATGTTGTATCATGCTGGAATGGGACTACCTTTCTAAGGTATGATAGTCTTTAACTCTTTCCCAAACAAGACCTGGTTTTGACGACCCTAATAGAAAAGGCTTGGGAAAACATTGAGACAAAAGAAGAAACTGCTGATAACCAGCAGTTTCTCCTTTTGTCTCAATATTTTCTGTGCTGTTTTATACACAAATTTAATCTTGCTCAATATCTCTTGTTGTCAACAGCAGCTTTCAAATTGGAATACCCTAACGCTTTGCTCTTTGGGATAGGGTTAATCAAATCAGATACATCACGCCAATCTGATTGGCAAGATCACATTCAGATATGACGTTGTAGACGTCATATTTACGTTTGATCTATCAAATGAAATCTTTTCAGGAATTATTTCAATGCGTTTAAAATTTTGTCATCTTGGAAATGGCTAGGGCCTGGTCACATACAATCTCACGACCATATCGCGTCCAAAAATATGCTGTAGAACTGACCATTGTCGGACGCGCTGCGGTCGTTATGTAGACGCGAAATCGTGTATGTGACCAGGCCATTAATTTGTTTCTGCTCAAATTGCGAATATGAATCATGACTTAGCTCGGTCTCTGTTGGTAAACAAGAAAAAAATGCCTTATGAAACCCTTTCACGAAAGGCTATAAGGTGGAGTGTAGCAATTTGAGAGTTAATGCAAACAGCCAAATGAACGGTGGTAAAAATAAGAATTTTGTACAATATACCACAGACAATAAATTAAGACAAAGGAAAATGCTGATGGTCAGTATTTTCTTCTTTTGCCTCAATGCTTTCCCAAGCCTTTTCAATCACGTACGAAAAAATCAGAACGTGTTTGGGAAGAGGCTAAAGATCTTTGACGTATTTCATCAAGGTTGTGTTTATAAGCAATATAATACAATGATAGAAATAATAGTTCACGTGACAGCCCATTACTTATTACAACATCATGACGTTATGCGACGTTATTTGTTTTGGTAAACGTGAGCAACGTTACGTCATGCTCATGCCTTGTATCTCTGGTTTGAACACTTTGACAAATGATTCCATTCCAACATAAAATAGCTTTGATACACTAAAGAGGAGCTTTTTAGCATTTGTGACCAACATGACCAACGTGAAGCCGGATAGGCCTGCATGCACCACAATCTAATCAGGATCCTGGCTGTTTTTATATAAAAAGGCTTTTTTATTTCCTTCATTAGCACCAATTTTGATATCACTGGACGAAGGTATGCGTGCTGGTCGGATAGTTCTTTTGCTTGTTGGTCTCAAAGTACATGTCACATTTCAGCTGAAACACAAACTGGTTGTCACATATCACGTTCATGTACAGACTGTTCCCTCATTTCCTCTTGAAAAAGCCTTGAAAAATATGACAACTGTCATAGATCTACTTGACATAATTGTACTGGCATCGCAATGGGTTTCATGAAAAACAATAAATATCATGAGCAAGGATCTGAACAGGGTCCTTATTATGTTTCAGGGAACCACATTTTCAGATAGTCCTGTGGCTGAGTGCTGTCTTAACCTTTTCCCAAACAAGGCCTGGTTTTGGCGTCCTTAATAGAAAAGGCATGGGAAAACATTGAAACAAAAGAAGAAACTGCTGATAACCAGCAGTTTCTCCTTTTGTCTCAATATTTTCTACACCATATTTTACACAAATTCTATCTTTAAGAACTTCCATTTTGTCATTTGTGGCAGTTTTGGAAGCGGATCACTCTAAAATTTTGCCGTTTTGGAAAGGGTTAAGAAGATACGCGATGTGCTCAGAGAGTGGCCTCACTGTCTGAAGAAATGAGAGAAGAGCATGGCTTTGGACCAGACTGTACATATGCATATCCATGTTATGTTGGGCCCAAAAGATGTTAGGATCCTTTTGTAGAATCAGGCTCATATTTATGATAAAGAAAACATTAAAAAATGAACGCGGTTTTGTTGTAACATAACATATTATTTATAAATTTTGAAAGAGACTAACATGCTGTACTCGACATTCTAGTTTGATATTCATCTTTGGACGAACAAATTGGTCGAAACTCCACAAAAAGGGGAACAAACTTAATCGTGCTTCCTATATGTGTCAACCTACCCAACATCATCAATTTAGCTTTTTCCATCCAATTCGACTGCAAATTGATAGAGCTAAAGCACATTCTAGTGTCGGTTATTTGTAAAAGATATAGAACATACTTTATGTTCGCATTTTTATTAACGGTTGAATTTACGTTTTTAAAAAGAATTTTGCTGGGACGCGGTTGCACTGAGCTTTCGATGATACATTTTCTTTATCTGATCTTGAAGTAAATTTTCATCCATGGACCGTATTCACCAACATTTCTAAATCAGTTGTCTAAATCCAAATTTACATTACAAGCCACCTGATTGGACGAGGCGTATGTCTCGGCCAATCAGGTGGATTGTTGTGTAATTTTATGTTGTGTAATTTTAAAATTTAACTTGTAATTAGACTACTTGGTGAATATTACCTCTGGTATTGAATTTAATCAGGTCTCCGCATATAAACATTCAGAGGGGATGTGCGTTAGACAAGTTTCAATGATGAATGGATATTCGAAAGAAAACACCTCGAGAAGATGCCAATAGATACAATCTGACTACATGCTGTTAGTGTTTTTCAGTTATTACATTTTTGTGACCTATATAAATGCTTAGATAAGTTTCCGTTGATAGAAGTGCGAATTAAAAGCAATTCGGTATTAAATTGTCGAGAAATGCGATACTATTGTCAAAAGATGAACTGCATTTTGTGATAATTTTTAGGCAGATCACTTTTTTATGGAAACGATATACATTTATTCTACGTCTGATGTTTTTTTGTCTATCAATAACCCTTCCACGAATGACAAATGTCGCCCTATTTCGAAATCGGATTCGACAATAAAATCGGTAACCGTAAGTGAAGAACATATTGATAGTTAACCAGCGGATGCTTGTAAACTGCATTGTCTTCTTTTCGTTCTGTGTTTGCGACTTTTTTCTCCTGCTCGTCCATTGAAGTGTCTATGCTCATATTTATGTATAAGCACATCTCATCAATTTCCTATTTTTGGATCCAAGCTTTAGGTCACATTATCATTAAAGTCCATCAATACTAATGCGGACCATATAGTTGGCATTTAAATGTGTTCTCCATTACACGTATTACTTGTAGGCGGACCTTGAAGGCTTGTTGGCCTGACCTCATATCTAGCTTTATTAAAATCATATCGATAGGTGCTGACGCAAACCAACAAAAAAGTCATAAACCTCAGATTAGATTCTTCATTTTAAATTTGAAAATTATCTATCCCACTGTCTCAAATTTCATTTCGTTCCTAGATAGGAATTTTCACTATTTCGAGATGAAAATATGATAAAAAGGCAATATGATATCGCTGTTTTTCTTCAAAAACCTCGTAACCGCAGCTTGAAATAAAGTACAGTTACGTTTTTATAAAGAAAAGCGACAATATCTGGATTTTATTACAGAATAAAACGCCCAATTGAAATATGTTTTCTGTTTCTAGTTAAATATCACGTAAAGTTAAGGCTTTACAAAGTTAAAATTCGGTTAATAAAAATCCTGTCACTTTCTATTTATGAAATCAGCCCGTCTGATGCTTGAAGTAAATATCAATTTCCTCAATATTTTGTTGGAACTTTTCACATAAAATACTTACTGAATGAGAAAATGAATATTATGAAAATATACTGTCGACCATTTGGTTTAAGACTTAAAGCAGGCATTACGAGAATATGTAATTACATAAATTATTCAAAATTACAAGGGTTTAACAGTTTCCTTAACAATTACATGGTTTGACGTCACTTTAAGAGTACGCTTTGGAGTTTACCAATTAGCATACTAGTATGTTCTTTTTAGTTTTCTCTAATACTACTTTGTAGGCATCTGCAACAGTATTTAAGTTTGACAAAATTTAAAAAAAAAAACTCGTTTAAGTAAAGGGTTAATTATGATCGATAATGGAGATAATGAATTTACTCCCATATCAATTAATTTCTCTTAATGGAGACAATTGTCTCAACACTTTCAATGTCAAATTTGATATATCAGCTTCTTTTGAAATACTTAAAATACAATTAAAATATCGTCGCTTAACCTAGTTCAGCAAATAAGATGGCTTTAATTATTTAGTGCATTAATATAAAGCTAATATAAATATAATATAAAGCTTTAATATTAATATAAAGCTTTCACAACCGGCCATATTTTAGATTGTTACAATTTGATGGTAGCTGCAGATATCAGGTTAATACAGAGAGAAATTGTGTACGGTATATAACGCAAAGATATAAAATCGGTATGATATAATGGACTATTGACCGTTTTCTCTACAAGCATATCATTGGCATATCGATGCTTTTTAACATAAACCTCGTAAGTGAAGCTTGTTCTAAGCTGCAGTTACGAGGTTTTTGTTGAAAAGCGGAGATATACGCCATTTCGCGAAGTTTTTCTTTCAAAACTATTTAGACTACAACCTTAAAGGCACAAGTCCTTACCGAATAATTAAAAAAAACGTATGATTCAAAACAACTGTGGAATTTATTTTTTCACGCGCCTTTTCCCCTAGAATGTTTCAAATATGCGAACAATACGAAAAAAAAAAAACGCCATTTTCTGCATTTGTTAAATGATTTGTCTAGTTTAAAACAATTAATTATTTATGTCAGACGTAAAGGCCATTTAAACTAATGAATGAAACCAATGACAATGTGGAAATGAGCGTCAAGACGAATGATGATGCATGATACGACAATTATCGTGTTAACAATTTTAAGGCTAGATTCTTACACAATTATATTAAGGATTTCATTTGACCTGACACCAACCCTTACTCAAAATATGTTCATATTTCGCATATAGCGTTACATTTTTCAAAACGATGTGTATCATAGTACGCACATAACATAGTTTGCGAGAAAATATTAATGAATTGTTATTCAAAATATACCCAGGCCTGTCATTTAGGATAAAAAGCTAAAGCTGTGCCATGTGAAATGAAATCTGTTATGCAATGTTGCGCTTTCGCTAAGATTTCTTGTATGACTTGACAAGTAAACGGATTAATGTTTTAGAAAAAACACAAGATGTGTATGTGAAACGCAAGTGCCTCCGATTAGGCCAATGTTAAGTTTTCATGTTAAGTTTTCGGGTTAAGTGTTGATAAGGGTTAATGAATATATTTGACCTTGAGGGGGGTCATATTGCATGAAACAGATAGATATCATTAAAAGACGGTTACATACCAAATTTAATTTTTGTATGGTGAATACTTTTGGAGAAAAGGTTAAGTTTCGGATTGACAGACAGACATCTGGACGGACAGACAGAGTCACATACATACAGACAACAGTGTAAGAATATGCCCCGATCTTTCGATACGAGGGCATATAATTATTTAAATTCTTCGAAGTTCTATAGATTCGGAGATATACGATACGGAAAGATAGTAAAGTAAAAAGTAAAGGTGGTTTATAGTCTCAAAGATAGACATTGAGTGTTTAAAATCGTCTATACTACGTTATGATATATGCACACAATATTTTTTTCAGCGATTCCTTCAATTAACATATCAATACATCAATTTATTCTCTTAATTGTTAAGTCTCTAAAGCATGTGAGGTGATTGTTAGTGAGTCTCTTTTAAATAATGCGAGGAACTTGTTGGCAATGCCTCTTTTAAAAACTAGTATGTGTCTGTCATACATCGGGGTCATTAATAACGTAATTTGTGTAACATCATTCACGTGATTTATTCCCTCCCGGAAGTCATAGATCGTCGCTTTTCATCGAAAACCTCGTATCTGCAGCTTATGTTAAGCTGCAGATACGAGGTTTTCGTTGAAAAGCAGCGAGATATTTCATAGCAGCTCATACGCAAGGTGAAGGTCTACAAATATTTCCTCAATTTGGATGCCATGTTTGCAAATTGTGTAAATGTTCATCCGGTGTTATTAGCTCACCTGAGCACGAAGTGCTCAAGGTGAGCTATTGTGGTCACTTTTTGTCCGTCGTCCGTCCGTCCGTCCGTCCACAATTTCGTGTTTACACTCTAGCATCTACAAATATAAGCCAATCTTGACCAAACTTGGTCAAAACATGTATGGCCATAAGATCTCGGATGAGTTCGATTATGGGTCAGATCGAACTAGAAATGCAGGAGTTATCTGCCCTTGAATGCGAAAAATACTTAGTTTTGACATTGTTTACACTCTAGCATCTACAATTATTGATCAATCAAGACAAATCTTGGACCTAACATTGCAGACCATAAGATCTCGGATGAGTTCGATTTTCAGTCTGATCTGACTGGAAAGACGAGAGTTATGTGCCCTTGAATTTGACAAAATTGCCATTTTCGGCTGTTTTTGACCTTGTTTACACTCTAGAATCTACAATTATTCATCAATCAAGACAAAACTTTGACAAAATGTTTGGGACTATGAGATCTCGGATGAGTGTAATTTTCAGTCTGATCTGATCAGAAAGTCAAGAGTTACTTGCCCTTGAATTTGACAAAATTGTCATTTTTGGCTGTTTTCGACGATGTTTACACTGTAGAATCTACAATTATTGATCAATCAATCCAAAACTTGGACACAATATTGGAGATCATAAGATCTGAAATGAGTTTGACTTTCAGTCTTATCTGATCACCAGCAAGTTGAGAGTTATGAGCCCTTGAATTTGACAAAATTGCTGTTTTTGACTGTTTTCGACCTTATTTACACTCTAGAATCTACAATTTATGACCAATCAAGACAAATCTTGGACACAAGGTTGGAGACCATAAGATCTCAGATGAGTTTGATTTTCAGTCTGATCTGACCAGAAAGATGAGAGTTTTGTGCCCTTGAATTTGATAAAATTGCCGATTTCGGCTGTTTTTGACATTGTTTACACTCTATAATTTACTATTATTTATCAATTCAGACAAAACTTGAACACAATGTTTGAGACCATAAGATCTTGGATAAGTTTGATTTTCAGTCCAATCTGACAAAAAGTGGAGAGTTATGTGCCCTTGAATTTGATCAAATTGCCGTTTTCGGCTGCTTTAGACCTTATTTACACTCTAGAATCTACAATTATTGACCAATCAAGACAAATCTTGGACACAATGTTGGATATCATAAGATCTCGGTTGAGTTTGATTTTCAGCCTGATCTGACTAGGAAGTCAAGAGTAATGTGCCCTTGAATTTGACAAAATTGCTGTTTTCGGCTGTTTTCGTCCTTGTTTATACTCCAGAATCTACAATTATTTAATCAAACAAGACAAATCTTGGGCACAATGTTGGGCAAGATGAAATCTTGGACGAGTTCGATTTTCACAATGTTTTTGACCATAAGTTCGTTTTCAGTCTAAAAGTCATTAATATTTTTTGAATTGAAGAAAAGTGTTGCTTATATCATTTTGGTTCAGGTGAGCGATATAGGACCATCATGGTCCTCTTGTTTATTTATTTATTCCGTTTGCATTCTCTGTATAGCACATGATAAATGACCTGGCAGAGCATCGCAGGCTAATTGATAGAGATGCTCTGTCAGGTCATTTATCATGAGCTATAAGATTATGTTAAATATTGTCGTGCTGACTTGTTGAAAGACGTTTTGTTTGGTCACAACATTCGAACTCAACGTAGACCATCTTGTGGAATAGAAGCTGTCTTGCCATGGGGAACACTGCTACATGTATCTCTAAAGAAGCAACATGTAGTCTAAGGAACATTTGTAAAGAAAACATATTTCTTTTATTACAAAGTGGAAGAATTTGTCATCTTCTTGGCCTAAACATATGGCGACCATTGTTAGGAAATAGCAGCCTTATTGCTCTTTGATTATTATAACTGTTATTTTTGAAAGAAGTTAAAATTAATAACTATAGCCTACTGAAGAATATGTGTGTGTCACCAACTGAAAACAGTTCATAGCCTATCTGCCCACTATACGTTTCAAATATATCAACCCAGTAGGCCCAGTGCATATGCCATATTCGTCAATATAGTGAAGTTTTGTGGCAGCGATTTTGACATTTGTAAGGAGTTGGTCGTTTAACGCACTCTGCTTTTGTCTAGACAGTTAGAATAATAGAAAGCTTACGAAGAAGAATATCAGGAAAGCAGCCTAATGGCATTTAGACCTTTTAAGGGAACACGATATTTCTTCGCCTCAGTGAAGTCTGATAAAGATCTATGTAGCTTTCTTAATGTACAAGGTGCTATTGCTTTCTTACTGTACAAGGTGCTATTATGTCATTGGTGCATTGACAATGCGTCAGAATTCTAACCCATGGATCGCTGGTCCGAGCTGCTACCACTTCAGACTTTCAGGTAAACCTTGAAACCAAAATCTCGCCTCCAAATGACTTTTTTAAAAGCTGTTGAGTGTCGGCGAGTGCGCGCGCGTGTGTGTGTGTGTGTGTGGGGGGGGGGGGGGGGGGGGGGGGGTAAATACCTTAAAATTTGATCCTACGGACAGTAAACTATTTCAATGAAAATAGCATGGTATTGACCGAGTTGGTATGCTTCGGTTGATTATTTTGACCCATGTTAGTCTCACATTCTATAAGACTTCCTTTTCCATAGTCAAGACCATTTTGAAAATATTTATAATAAGAAGCGGTAATTGAAACAATGATTGATAATGCAATACGAAAGTGAAACCTCCCATATTGAATTGACGCCATATATTTTTGAAGCTGAGGAATGTAGGCAACAACGGTGACACATGCGTAGGAATAATTGTGACCCGACACGCTAAAAGGGACCTTATCAGAAGTCCAAAAATCCAAGTTTTGTCAAACTGGTCATGCTCAGCAGAGGTCAACTAGAAGATGTATTTGGGAAAGGAACACACGCTAAGACAGGTTAGACATTTTAGTTTTAGAAAATTATATCAGAGTGGAAAGTATCAGCCATAGTCTGGCTGCGCGGACTGCGCAGACAGGCTAGGGTCGATAGTTTTCACACAACCGATATGGTCCCTTTTAGCGTGACGGGTCACATATATAAAATGAGCGTATTGGACCCTTTCCCAAACGATACAAGTTTATATAGACTTGTATGACAAAACAAGTTAAGGTACATGTAGTCTGCCCAAAATGAGATTCACGCGACGTCGGAATTATTCGGGCCACGTGATAAACATTTAGCGGTGGAGCGCTCCACCGCCCAATGTTTGAATGTTTAAGCGGAGTCGCCCGAATGAGTTCGGATACGTAACGAATGTTAACGACATCGCACGAAAAAATCCTACGTAACGTAAATCTCATTATTAATCCATTGCCACACAGTGACTCTTTTTGACTCCCTACCCCATAATAACTTTGGAAAACTTTGTGGAAATTGAAGAAATTGCTTGTGACAAGCAATTTCTTCATTTCCCACAACGTTTTCTACCCTTAAAGACACACACAATTTCAAAGTTTCGTCACATTGAAATTATCATCTGCCACTTCTTTCAATTTGGAAAATCTCAAATTTTGTCGTTTGGTAATGGGTTAAGTCAGTCACGTTTGTGGTCTGTAACATGTAAAGGATGCAGGGATGCTGTATAGACAACTAAATGTATTTATCCCGTCATAGTGACACAGTTGAGACAGTTTAATCGTCGATTTACGAGTAAATAATGATCGTCATCCGTAACATCTCATTTAACACCGTAACATAGACCCATGTCTGCTTCCCTCGTCGAACCATCTCGTCACCGTATTTATTTTCGTCTGCAACACCTTGGGGTGTTCTTGTCGGACCCTGCCTTAAGGATTACGGATTACAACATATAATTAACTAAATAATACTTCGTGCATCGTCGGACGTCATCCGTAGCAACGAAAATAAACGAGTCTATCCCTCATCAATTTCCATTGCCACGGATGACGCGCGAAAATGGATGAGGGTATCTTTTGTTAATTTCCGTCGTCACGGATGACGCTCGAATATGAACGAAGTGTTTGGTATATAAACATGGATTGTAATCCTTACGTTTTCACCGTATTTCTTTTCCTCTGTAGCACTGTCAGATCTTGTATGATCGGATACTTAGTGAGTAGAGACAACTTGTAGACAAATAAAGAGAGATGTCAGTAATAAATAAAGAAAGATGTCAATATCTTTTCGTCATCTATTTTCGAAAGCACCGTCGCTACAGCAGCTACAGCTCACTGAAGCTGTCGGTACTACATTTTCGAATGTAACCATTGATATAATGATTGTATCGACATTGAGTCAATAAAAAAACTGTCAAGAAAGTTGGCACTAGTGCTCCTTTAAAGTTATGTAGTAAACAAGGTATTATAGTTGCATTTTTTATTAGAAGAAAGAACGATGTCAATCAAATGAATGACAGATGGTCGAGGATAAAATATTTTTTTAGCTCACCTGAGCATGAAGTGCTCACGGTGAGCTATTTTGGTCACTCATCGTCCGTCTGTCCATCTGACCGTCCGTCCGTTCACAATTTCTTTAAAAATCTTCTTCTCCATAACCACTGTGCCAATCCTGACCAAATTTGGCAGGAATGTTCCTTTGATGCCCCTTTTCAAAATTGTCTGCAAATTTTTGATTCGTCAAAACATGTGGGCGGGGATTATCGGACTTGGATAAATCATAAGAAAATTCTTTAAAAAATCAACCATCGGGCCGATTAGAACCAAACTTGGCAGGAATATTCCTTGAGTGATCTTTTTCGACATTTGTCCATGTTTTTTAGATTCGTAAAAAATGTGGTCGTGGCTGGGCGGGGCTTATCTGACTTAGAGAAATCGTTAGATAATTCTTCAAAAATCTTCCTTTCCTTAACCATTGGGCCAAATTGAATCGAACTTGGCAGAAATGTTCCTTTCATGACCCTTTTCAAAACTTGTTCGCAATTTTTTGATTCCTTAAAAGAATGTGGGCGTGGCAGGGCGGGGCTTATCGGACTTAGAGAAATCATAAGAAAATTCTTTTAAAAAATCAAACATTGGGCCGATTTGAACCATACATGGCAGGAATTTCCTTGAGTGATTTTTTTCAACATTTGTCTATAGTTTTTTAGATTTGTAAAAAATGTGGGCGTGGCCGGGCGGGGTTTATCAGACTTAAACAAAAAATGAGAACATTCTTTAACAATCAAGCATTTGGCCAATTTGATCCAAACTTGGCAGGAATGTTCCTTAAGTGACCCTATACAGCACTTGTTTGTAAATTATTAAAGGGGGTGTCTCAAATCTGCCCACTCATGAATTTTCTTTTAACTCTGCATGGTGATAAACGATCATATACAAGCTACGAAAATGCAATTAGTTCCTTAGATAATCAAAACTGGATTCCAAAAAGCCACCTTGACTTATTCCCATTATGACACTAAACATGCCCCTATTTTCATGTGTCCCAAAACATAAGTTTTATGTATGTTCAAGATCTGTCAAGTGAATTCGCTCCGAGACAGATAAGGCATTTTATTCATACAAGAAAAATTATTTTAGGAAATAATTGTGATTGTTTTTTATTGAATTAATCATTGAAAAATGCATATTTTTTCAGCAAAATTTATGGAAAGAGCAAAATTGAATTCCAAAGTAAAGTATGTTACAGTCTTTGTCAAGATTCCATATTATCACAAAAAGATGCTACATATTTCCTCTTACTTTGAGCCAAATTACATAAAAATCCAAAACCGGTAACAATGTCATTTGATACATATTATTGATGAAGGTGATATTTTCGTCCGAAACTTGTATTCAATAAAAATTTGATTGTGCTCCTAAAATCATTTTTTATTCAGCAAAATTAACAGTATCATACAGTACAACCATAAAGCAATATTCATACCCAAAAAACTAATTGAAAAAAAAAATATAGATCAATCATAAATATTACTTTTATTTACAAAAATACATATATTGAAGCCAAAATAGGCAAACATGTATACATTGCAGATTTTCTTCACTACTTGGTCACAATACCTATGCACCCTCATAACTAAGTGACACTATGACACGCAATAAAAGGTCAAGCCTTATGTTATGAAATGGAAAAGACGCATAGAACCCGTACGATAAAGCACCCAAAGTGGCCCTTCCAACTTTTAATTTATGTTATGTTTTTGCTCTAAGAGCCACTGATGAACATACATGGTATGGAAGGTCGCCTATAAAAGACTGTTACAGCATTGTATTCTTTTCATTTACACAATTGAAAATGTACTTGTTTATTTCATAACGTTGTCCTATTGGCGTAAAACAGGGTGCAATTATTTGCGCAAATTATTTTTCTATCCATAGCTTAACCTCTATTGATGGTTTAGCCATCAATAGCCTTTAATAGTCACTTTGGAGCTGGATTATCTATTTTGGTGCAAGGCGACAGTGTTTTCACTTTTGCATGATAAACAAATGCCATCATAGAAGCGGATGCTTTTTTTCGTGCTTTTTTTCTGATTTACTTTTTCATGTTTCAAAGGATCCATAGAAAACTTTTGCTGATAAATTGAACATGAGTCATGGATGACTAGAATAATTGAAGAGGAATTTTATACAGAATTTGCTCTCGTTTTTGTCAAAAAGTACACATAGGACAAGATCTAATGTAACCCTGGACGAAAATATTTTAACCAACTTTAAAGTCCATCCTGTGTCAAACTTAGATACAAAATTTGAAACATTGTGGTCATGTAAATCTTTACAAAAAGTGTGTATTTTTATGATATGAAATGTTGCCCCTTTTATGACGCCACAACAACCAAAGTTTTTGACAAAAAGAAATTCTAATGCTTGGCATTGTACTGCTTTTACCCAAGGATACTTTCTATCAAGTTTCAAAAAGATTTATTTATTAAATTGAGAGAAAAAGATTTTTTGAGAAAATGCCAACAGACAGACAGACACACAGACGAATGGCAGGAATTGGTCGAAAAAAGATCTCACATCTTGATTTGTCCCCAAGTAAACTAAAATAACCCAAAAAAAGTAAATAAAACATTTGAAAACGTCATTTTTTAAAGAAATCTTAACTTTGTCCATTCTTGGAAATGCGTACCATTAAGTTGGAAATTCCAAAAGCAACATATGTTACCGGTTTTTTTTTTTCTTGAAATTTCACTATAATCATCAGTATATATATGGACAACTTTTACATGATTTTCAAATCTTGACAAAAACTTGAACAGAGTAAATTTTAGTACAGAATTTGCTTAGATTATTCAAAAACTGTGAATTTTTGGGTTGGTACTTAACATCAGATGATATAAAATCATTTTTTGTACATAATTGTATTTTTTTTTCTTTGTTTCATACAGAATCAGAGACTACTGGACATTATTTTTAGAATCAATCGGGCGATGAAACTAAAAACCAGAATGCTTGCGCACTCTTTTTTAAAATGAGGGTATCCTCTTTTTTATGGTCAAAACTTAAAATTCCGAGAAATTGTTTTCTAGAATGTGCTGCTGAAAACAATTCATGAATATGAACCGTTATTTAGTGTACTAACTTCACACCAAATTTCTTTAAATTCCGAGTGTGGGCAGACTCACATGTTATTTTTCCTATTCGTGAGACACCCCCTTTGTAAATAAATGTGGGTATGGCAGGGCGGATCTTTTTGGACTAGGAAAACCGTTTGACCTAGGATCGTGATGAAACTTTACACAGTTGATATCCTTGACCCCCAAAAGTGCCCTATAGTTTTTTGGGTGAGGTAGGTGTTTGTAAAAAAATCAATTTCTTTGCTCCAACTGGAGAATATTTTGACTTACAGCTTCTTTCCCATGACCAAGACCTATGGAGAGGTATGAGAATACAAAATTTAATATCAGATTTAAAACAAAAAGCAGACGAGCGATATAGGACCATTCTGGTCCTCTTGTTTTCTATTCTTTTTTTTCAAGTTTCTCATATAACAAGATAAAAATCAATGGAAAGTTAAATTGTAAAAGGGTTTTAATTTGACGGTTTAAGTTTGATGCTAAACTCATGTAATCATCAGCTAAGCTGAGCACATAATTGATTGAACAGTTTTGTTTCATGTGATACCTTTTAATTTTGAGTCACTTTCTCTCTGAAACTTGAGCTTGATCCTGAGTCAATTGTCTCAATTTAATTTTCCCGTCTCTTTGCCGTTTTACCGACCTATATACTCATTGTTTCACTTTTAATGTTAAACCTTTTTGACGGTTTTGACGTCACTATAAGGAGTGTCTTTTGAAAACATTGGGGAAAAAAGAAGAAGATGCTGATCACAGAAAAGATTGATGCAAAAGGAGAAATCGCTGATTATCAGCAATTTCTTCTTTTGTCTCAATGTTTTCCCAAACCATGTTAATAGGGACGCCAAAACAAAGCCTTGTTTGAGAAAGGGTTTAACGTTTTGTTCCACTGTGCTTTAATATTGATGATCTGAATTTCTATCAAATATCTAGTCCAGAATTTGGGCGCGGTAAATTTTATGCCAGAACATTTTAGATTTCATTTTGTGTGAAAGAATGTGCTGATTTGAAGCATTTCCTGCAATTGTAACCTAGATTTGTTAAAGTGCATTGAATATCTTATCTGAACAAAGAATTCTTTCAAATGATTTCGAAATCACACGTCTTTTTACAATTTAACAAACATTTTATACTAGGACGAAAAAGAAACGCCGGGTAACCATAAATGATTGTTTTGAGGGATAAATTGTATTATTGGATTATTATTCATTTTAGTAGGAAATGTCATCTGTATGAAACCAGCTGTTGAAGTTTAAATCGATTTCCGATGCTGATTATGTGAAAAAATACCCCCCTTTTAACGATGACAAGAGTTAGCGGCAGACAGACATGGGGACGTCGGGCTCTTAGGCTATTGTCGCGTAAGCAAGTGTTACTTGCAGTTTCGCTAGCTGTTAGATGGCGATTACGTAAGTGAGAAAGTGTCATAAACCGATACTGACGTAGCGTCGTGACGCGCGGACGTGCACTCCGCGGTCGGTCGTTAACCCTCCCCGTCACTCGCAGATGTTTAACAAGACTTTCAATAGTTCCAATTTGCACACCAAATGTGCATCAACCTGCTGTTGGCATTGACCCTGTACAAGCATTGCTATAGCTTGCCCCCGCTCGACTTCCGACAATCGCAGCATTGATGCAAATTGCTCAATTTGATGTAAACGTTGAAAAATCGATCTGAATACTTAGTATCAAATAGACTAAACATTTCCTTGGGCAAACTCAGTGACCTTCACCTGCACGGGATTCTTGCATTTGAGCACGTGCCTCTCATGGTACGAAGAGGTAAGGTATTGTGTAGTTTTAAACGTGTGTACCGTTTGACAGTGAATAACACATAAATCTGACCGATTTTCATTATTCTAGGCCAAGCAATAAAATATGTGTTGCATTTTTCATGTACCCGGCGTTTCTTTTTCGTCCTAGCATATAAACCAGCAATCATGTTTTTAAGTTGTCCAACCCCTCATAAGCACTTATGAGCCAGAGGCGAAATTTGAAAAATGCCAGTAATTCCTGAACTGTTACATTTCCATTCCAAATACAAAGATAATCATTTTGTGTTTTTAGAACTATCCATCAAAGTTTCATGCCAATTCAACCATAAATGGTGGAATGTGTTAACAATAAATTGAAGCCCATTTTCTGTGATGCAGCATAGTATCACCAAATCGCAAAAAAAAAAATGACCATGGTCATATGATAAGTAATTTTCTGTGAAAATTCAACCCTTTCAAAAACGGCAATTTTAAGGTGGCTCATTTCAAAAGCTGATATAGGCAACAAAAGGTTATTAAAGTATAGAATTGTGCACAATATAGTTCAGAAGATATTGAGGCAAAAGGAGAATATGCTGATAGCCAGCATTTTTGATTTTGGATTGTCTCAATGTTTTCTAAAGCCTTCTCTTATAGACACGTCAAAACAAGGTTTTGTTTGAGAAGGGGAAGTCAATCCATTCATAAATATATAAGAAGTTGTGATAATATGGAAATTCACTTTAATGCCCCTTTTATCCGTGACTGTACATTAAATACACTCAGATAGACACACTCAATTTAGTGGTAGAAATAAATTCTGTCCTTGGAATGTGATTCTATTCGGACCGCTTGAATTGCCGAAAATTTAGGCCTTATGACTTGACCGCATTACCTGCATACCCAATTGTGAATGGCAAATTACTACACCTTTCTCTTTTCTATTTAGACTCATTTAATTGTTTCTTTTTGCAAAAATCATACAAGTCATATATCTTTTATAATGACTTGTCTGATTATAGACTACTCTAGTAGCTAATTAGATGTTTTTGTCTTGTTTGGGAGGAGTTTAGTTCCGAAGTTGTGTGGTTTGCAAAGTACATTGGGAGGTGACACCAATAGAGAGCTATGCTCTCCAAAAACGAAATTGGTATGTTATATCCCTTTAATGATTGACGTAAGTTGCTTTGTAATCAATCAAGCAATTAATCAGTTTACCCATTCTCATATATCGACGCTTTTTGACATGCAGGAGGATAAAGGACTTGGTAAGCATTGTTGAAAGTTGAAGAAATTGCTTGTGACAAGCAATTTCTTTATTTTCCACAATTAGTTTACAACATGTTTTGGAAATATTTTTAGAATTACATCAACTTGAAATTGTCGTCTGCAACACCTTTCAAAATTGGAACCCCCCAACCCCCTCCCCCCCCCCCCCCAAAAAAAAAAGAATAAAAAATACCGTCTGGTAATGGGTTAATCGAGCAATTTATAAAAAAAATAATCGTGTTTTGTTTCTACTTTCAGAGTTCGCTTCCGTAATAGCATTCCGACAACACCATTTTCACCCGAACGCCTTCGGTAGATCCGACTTGTACATTATATGCCGCCTTAAACCTCTGACGTACGATATAGCAATGTGTGAGCACGAGATCGCCAAATGTCGGTGGATGCCGATTGAGGAAATGTTGTCCAAGGTGAAGCTCGCCTCCATTACACACCGTATAGTGACCTTAATGATGCACGGGGTCAAACATGGGTTCAAGGACGTTGATATGGTTGCCACGGAGATGGCGTCTGTATATAAAGGTCATCATTTCAACATGTACCATCGAGATGTATGATAGTGGTTGCTTTTAGTTTTAATTTAGTGTTGACAAAGTGATGACAAGAAAAAAATCTCTGCTTTTTAACAAAAAACCTCGTACATGCAGCTTGTTTAAAGCTGCAGTTATGGTGTTTTTATTGAAAAGATACGAACTGCTGCTTGTATATCTTTTAAGGCCATCGAAACAGTGTATTTTGGGAAAATTAATACATATAAAGAAATCGTATCGAACAGGATATACAGATGAGAAAAATAAGATTTACCCCTTTCCAAAATAGCAAGTTTATTCAAGATACAAGATGGGGTACAAGAAACTTTATAAAGGTAATAAGGCCACCCGCCATAAATACATAATAGATGATATCCGTTTGTTTCAGCGTAAACGTCTATAGAGCTTGCTACAGTATTATATTTATTACGTAAAGACGTTTTGCGTTATCTTTTCCATACCCTTGCGTATTCGCAAAACACTTCCGTATGGCGTATCAAATGGGTCAAAAGTCTATTTAGAGCGTGCACGCATAAAATATACGTGTCGACGCGTAAATTTTATGCGTCGACGCGTATATTTACGCGTCGACGCATAAAATTTACGCGAGTAGTTGAAAATTTATGCGTCGACGCGTAAAATTTTCAACTGCTCGCGTAAATATACGTGTCGACGCGTATTTTATTTATTAACCAGTCAGACCCTTCGTTTCATCCATCAATTTTATGGTATAAATGGAAAGGTTTCTAACCGCCTCTCCCATTGGCCAGCCTCGGTTTCACATTTTTTACTCCTGCTCGCGTAAAATTTACGCGTCGACGCATATAGTTTCAACTGCTCGCGTAAACTGTATGTATGTGTCGACACGTAAATATTCGCGACGATGCATAAACTAACCTGAATGCGCAGAGGTAGAAGGTTAAAGTTGGGTTTAGGGGCTTTTAAAATTTGATACAGCAGTTACTTTTTGACTCTATGGCAAAGACAGATAATTCTGACAAAATTGCAATGCATCTTATCAGGTCCCCATATCTTAGCCTTACCATCAACCTATATGTGTATAAAACTATTGAGTTTCGTTTTTATTCGCATCCTACATGTAGTACCTACCTTGCGCATGCGCTGAAAGGCTTCCGGATGTTCAATTGAACGACAAAAAAAATAACGAGAAAGAGTCTTTTATATTTGTTGGTCAGTTGATAGGACGATGATTACGTCGTATACATGTATTTACATATTTGTAATTGAAATTTTGTGACAGATAAATTGAATGAAATTTTATAAACATAGATACTTCACATATTTGCGGTTTTCTGTAATTTCTTATAATTCCTACCTGTCAATTCTGACAATAAAAGTGGCCGTGATCATCTTTATTGCCGCTTGATGAATGAATTGGTCAGAAGGTTGCGCTGACAATCACTTTTGACTCGTAAATATCCCTGCTTTTCAACAAAAACCTCGTAACTGCAGCTTGTTTTAAGCTGCAGTAACGAGATGTTCGTTTAAAAGCGACGATATATTGGTGGACTTTTATGAGAACGTCGGAAAGGCAACTCAAGTTATTTAGAATCGTTGAAATAATGAAAAATGTCAAAATCCATACAATCAAATATTGAGGAAAAGGGATGGAAAATGCTGAATACAATCATTAAAAACTTGAAATTGAGAGACATATATCACGGGTGGTAAACAGAGAAACTAGCTCCAAAAAGAGGTAGTTGCATAGAGCGAACATTTGTATGTCATGAACACATTTTCTAAAATTATTTCTTTTAAAGCGAGTTTTTGAGAAATTCGGCGATGCTGTAATAAAGAAATGGTCGAAGTTTGTTGTGCACGAGAGTATACGGTATTAGTAGCAGAGTTTCAATGCAATCGTTGAAAAACATTTCAAAATCGAAAGTAAAACAGTTTTTACTTTCGATTTTGAAATGTTTTTCAACGATTGTATTCAAACTTTGCTTACTAACAATGTATATTCTCGTGCACAATAAACTTCGACCATTTCTTCATATTACAGCATCGCCGGATTTTTCAAAAGTTCGTTGTAAAAGAAATAATTGTAGAAAAAATGTGTTCGTGACATACCTTTGTTTACAGATTTTCGCTCTATGCAACTACCTCGGTAGAGACCGGATGTCACGAGGCAACGAAATACCGTTGACTCTTTTTGGAGCTAGTTTCTCTGTTTACCACCCGTGATATAGCTTTACAAATAAATGTTGTGAACATTATGTGATATTAAATCATAGACCTATTTGCTTATTTTCCAAATGACAAACCTTTAGGGGTCCAACTTGAAATGTGTTTAGACGACAAGATACATGTTACTTAAGGTACATTTTGGGAAAATTACAGCTTAGAAAACATTGAGACAAAAGAGGAAAGTGTTGATTATCAGCATTTTCTTCTTTTGTCTCTATGTTTTCCCCAGTCAATTCTATTATGAACGTCATTAGCAAATCTTGTTTGGAAAGATTTAATGGTATACGTATCCCGCAAAGCTAGATACTTTTTGTCCAACCATCCGACGTCCGAAGTTGCATGAAGCGTTTCGTATTTAATGATAAGTGGAATAACATACTCGTAAGCCTGCATGGTGTCTACATGTTTTGAGCAGGCCAAAATTCGATGTGGTCTTATGTGTCAAATTTCATTGAAATAATTACCTATCATGCGATCGACAATTTGTTTTATTGTCATTGGTGTAACACGGTCCCAAGCGCTGCTGTAATAAAAATGACAAAACTTAATCTGTGTCAAATTCGATCATTTAATGAATGAAAAGAAGGTATTTTGGTGAAATAAGACAGATTCTTATCATCCGAAGTCAGACTTTGACCCGAACAGATGTTGTTTAGTCATATTTTACATAACAAGAAAACATGTGAAAAGGTTATTTACAAATTTTAGTAGTCCTGCCATTAGGGAACGATTTTATCAAGACAACAATGACGTACTTTCGGACAAACAAATAGTATTTCGTTGGTGCTGTTTTAAGATCACATAACTACGGCTTGATTCAAGACGTAGTTACGAGATTTTATAACCATACTGACGGTTTATCAAATCATAACGACAAACCCAGTCTATTTTAGCACAAAATCCATTGCCATTCCGCTAGCACTTGATGACATGTTGTCTTGTATATTAGCATATTCCTTACTGTGACAATGCGTCCGGATTTGTAGTAGTTATAACATTTACATTTTACCCTTTTCAAAACAGGCCTTTCATTGATGCCCCTAAAATAAAACAAACTTGGGAATTTATTGAGACGAAAAATGTGATAATAGTCCACATTTCCATTCTGCCTCAATATTTTCAGCGCTTTCTTATACACAACCCCTTCTCCAGTAGCATTCAATTCCAAACCGCCTTAAATTTTATTCGTTTTAAACTGACATTTCAGAATATTTCGTCATAAATTTTACTTTTATTTTTATCTGAAAGAGCATATTTCCTTATGAAAATTCTGAAAATTTAGAGCCAAAATATTGCGCCGTTTACGAGAAATTTATATTTTTGTGTTAGAATTGAACAAATTGTTGTGGACAACAGTTCGGATTTATATGCAATTTATCGATTATGTCTCAACTTTAAATGCGTGTTTCTCGCTTATTGGCAACAACTCCAAAAAACCAATAGTATTTATACTCATTAGAATAACCAATCTTGGCATCAAGACATACTTTAAAAAATTGAAATTGGAATGAAATGTCCCTTTAACTCGACATAACCTAAGATATACTATATTTGCATGTATAGTAACGAAGTTCGTCATATTTAGTCCAAGAACAGGATAATTGATCACTTATATGTCCGATTGGTGCATTTTTAAAGGGACACAGGCTAGTACATGTAATAACATAATGCAAACATGTCGAAAATAATTTATCAACCAGAGATATTTTATAAGCCTGGATCTGAATAAAGGACCCCTATACAGCATTTGAAACAGCCGTTTTCACGATCAGCCTATGCCTAAATGCAGTCTGACTGGGATCCATACTGCTTCTTAACGATAACTTCATGTCATGATGAAGCTATTGGATACCAACATTATTCATGATCAGACTGTGTGTATACGCAGGCTGATCTTGAACCATGTTGGGCCCAAAGGTCTTTTAAAATTGCCATAATCCAGATCCTGCCTCATTTGATATCGTTTAAGTTTGTCATATTTTAAAGGACAATGAGTTGCTGTAATGAACTTGATGCTGATTTTCGTATAGCAGAAATTATCCCTACTTGTTTACTAATTCAAATAACATTTCTTATGTATTTTGTATGCTCGGTATCATTACACTAATGCTGATCGATTCGTTCAACATTCCCCGTCTACGTGGGCGGGGCTGAAACCATGTAGACCTGAAATTATAGAAAGTTTTTAAGTGAATGGAACATTATTTAACTGAAATTAAATCATTTTCATCGAACAAGTATATCGATAATTGCGTAATTAACCGATCGATTCGATCAAATTTCTACCCGAAGGAGGGTAGTGGGACCCCTGGTCCGATTTTCATTGTGACAAAATTTAGGGATTGTTAGAATAAGACGGGAGATATTTGAACTGTTTAAACCCATTGCCTAATAAAGAAGTGTTCAAGGTCAACTGAAAAAGTGCGATAGCTATGTACAATTATTTTTCGTCGTTTTCCTTTCCCTCTTTTTTTTTATATTTCACATTTTGTATTCCATGTTGCAATGTCTTATCTGGTATATACAATATTCATGGTCGCCAGTCAAGCTCAAGTCAAAATTCAAAGTCATGTATTTCAAAACGCCTTTTGTCTGCGATATTTTCATGCCTATTTAAAGATCTCAACCCATCATTATGCATTTTCGGACATCATCCGTGGCCATGGCAACAGAATTTAGTAATAGGATACATTCGTAAATTTCCGGGCGTCATCCGTTATAACGGAAATTGACGAGGGATTCCCTCGTCAATTTCCGTTAACCTGGATGACACCGAAAGATGCACGAAATGTTTTGTAGATAATGAATTTTTTTTTTTGAGTTTTATTGGGGTTTTACGCCGTTTTCAACTACCAGGGTCATATCGCGGCGGCTGGAGCACCTAACCGTGGGTTCCTGGTATTTCTCGCACCAGTACAACCACAATATCCAAACCGAGCCTCCAGCTGCTCTCTCACATAGATGATTCACACCCATTGGTGAGAGACAAATGACTTTTGTCAAATGTCAGAATGGATACTGGCCGAGCCGGGGTTCGAACTCGAAACCCCTGGATTGACAGACTCCGACGTAACCGACTGAGCTATCCGGGCTCGGCTTGTAGATAATGAAGGATAGTAATCACATTCCAAGTATCATTGACGGTGTCCTGCTTTGCAGTCGAAAAACAATAATGTATTCTATCCCAAGTGAGAATCGCTCGACGTCGGAATTATTCGGGAGTGGTCGAAAACATTCGGCGGTGGAACTTTCCACCGCCGAATGTTTACGACCGCGCCCGAATATGTTCGGATAAGTAACGACAAGGCTCCAAAAAAGCCGATCTTGCGTGCATCTCAAAATGGCCACATTACGAGTATTCTGTCTTAACTACACTTACTTTAAAGAAAAAACAACTAAACACACGTACTTTGCAATATCAGGCGGTGTCTATATTGAGAAGCAGCATAATACAGTTGACAATATTGAATGAACAATGTAATGTTATACAGACGGTATATGTTAGTAATAAGTACATTTCTTAATTGACAACCCAATAGACCCTATGTTTTGCTATAGATGTAAAGAACAAGTACATGTATCGTACAAAAACAGACGACGACATAGGCCTAAGTAACCTTTCTCGAACTGCGTACAGAATCGACACGCTCGCCCAGGAAAAACCATGGATAAAACCCTTTTTGGAGAAAAACCATGGAAACCTGTCCCTGTATCTAACTGCGTGTCACTGCGACAGGTTCGCATTCTGAAGCAGAATTGCCACTGTGCCAAGCAATCAATAAATACCAGTCTGAAACGGACTTACGTATGTAATGACTACAAAGCACCGTCGTGAATATTAACTTACGAACTCGGAAATAAAACCTGATCGCAATCTATATCATGAATGCAAAATGCAAGTCAGAACATAACTAAGCCATTTTCATGTCAGATATCTCAACTAATCTTCGCCAAACAATTATGTAAAACAAGAGATGTTTGTAAAACATATATGCCCCCTCAAGGACCTACATTTGATGTAGGTCAAAGTCCAAGGTCAAGTTAACAAGGTCCAAGGTCATGGTCAAATATGAAAGGTCTTAGTAGGAGGTGTCTATGTGTGAAATATCAAAGCTGTATATGTAAAAGTAAAATGAAACATAGGCCAGGTTAAAATTTTTAAAAGTAGGCCAAATGCCAAGGTCAAGGTCATGGTCAAATGTGAAAGGTCTTGGTTGGAGGTGTCCATGTGTGAAATATCAAGGCTGTAGGTGTAAAAGGACATGATATATATGCCTGGTTTCAGTCTTTTTAAAAGTAGGTCAAACTCCAAGGTCAAGGTTGCATTATTCAAGGTCATGGTCAAATGTGAAAGGTCTTGGTAGGAGGTGTCTATGTGTGAAATATCAAGGATGTAGGTGTAATAGGACATAAGATAAAGGCTAGGTTTAATATTTCTAAAAGTATGTAAAATTAAAGGGTAAAGGTCACACAGGCCAAGGTCATGGTCAAATGTGAAAGGTCTTGGTAGGAGGTGTCCATGTGTAAAATATTGAGACTGTATAGGTAACAGGACATGAGATATAGGCCTAGTTTAAGATTTTTAAAAGTAGGTCAAACTCCAAGGTCAAGGTCCAAGGTCATGGTCAAAAGTGAAATATCTTGGTTGGAAGTGACCATGTGTGAAATATCAAGGCTGTATATGTGAAATGACATGAAATATAGGCCAGGTTAATGTATTATTAAAGTAGGTCAAACACCAAGGTCAAGGTCACAAGGTCCAAGGTCATGGTCAAATGTGAAAGGTCTTGGTCGTAGGTGTCCATGTGTCAAATATCAAGGCTGTGTGTGTAAAAGGACATGATATATCGGCTAGGTTAAAGTTTTTTTTTAAAGTAGGTCAAAGTCCGAGGTCAAGGTCACAAGGTCCAAGGTCATGGTCAAATGTGAAAGGCCTTGGTAAGATGTGTCCATGTGTGAAATACCAAGGCTGTATGTGTAATAGCACATAAGATATAGGCCCAGTTTAATTTTTTGAAAAGTAGGTCAAACTCCAAGGTCAAGGCCACATGGTCCAAGGTCATAGTCGTATGTGATAGGTCTAGGTCGGAGGTTTCCATGTGTCAAATATCAAGGCTGTATGTGTAAATGGACGTGATATATCGGCCAGGTTAAAGTTTTTTAAAAGTAGGTCAAACTCCGAGGTCAAGGTCACAAAGTCCAAGGTCATGGTCATTGTGAAGGGTCTTGGTAAGATGTGTCCATGTGTGAAATATCAAAGCTGTATTTGTAAAAAGTCATTAGATATATGCCGGGTTTAATTTTTTTTAAAAGTAGGTCAAACTCCAAGGTCAAGGTCACAAGGTCCAAGGTCATGGTTAAATGTGAACGATGTTGATAGGAGGTATCTATGTGTGAGATATCAAAGCTGTATGTGTAAAAGGACACGAGATATAGGCAAGGTTAAGAATAAAGTGTAAAAATCAACAAAGGGCAATAACTCCAAGAAATTGATTGGCAGAGTTACGGTTCTTGTGCACTGCACCTCTCCATAATGAAATCTATTCACCTGTAAAGTTTCATGATTCTACCTTACATATTTTTTGAGTTGTGCTCCGGACAAGAATCAAGTTATAAAATCAACAAAGGACAATAACTCACAAAAGTTGATCGGCAGAGTTACGGTTCTTGTGCACTGCACCTCTCCATAATGAGACCTATCCACCTGTAAAGTTTCATGATTCTACCTTACATACTTTTTGAGTTATGCACCGGACAATAATCAAGTTTGAAAATCAACAAAGGGCAATAACTCAAAAAATATGATCAGCAGAGTTACGGTTCTTGGGCACTGCACCTCTCCATAATGAGATCCATCCACCTGTAAAGTTTCATGATTCTACCTAACATAGTTTTTGAGTTATGCTCCGGACAAGAATCAAGTTTGAAAATCAACAAAGGGCAATAACTCAAAAAATTTGATAAGCAGAGTTACGGTTCTTGTGCACTGCACCTCTCCATAATGAGATCTATCCACCTGTAAAGTTTCATGATTGTACCTTACATACTTTTTGAGTTATGCTCCGGACAAGAATCAAGTTATAAAATCAACAAAGGGCAATAACTCAAAAAAATTGATCGGCAGAGTTACAGTTCTTGTGCACTGCACCTCTCCATAATGAGATCTATCCACCTATGAAGTTTCATGATTCTACCTTTAATACTTTTCGAGTTATGCTCCGGACAAGGTTTGGTCTACGGACAGACCGACGGACCGACCGACCTACCGACCGACCGACCGACCGACCGACACTTGCAAAACAATATACCCCCATTTTCTTCGAAAGGGGGCATAAAAACACTAATTAACGTGAAATATAAATGGACTGGTTAGGGATTAATGCATTTATCTTTCGTAAACGAAAACAAGGTGCTGCTTCGACTGTGTCGTCTGGTGGAATGACCAAAAACCTTAACGAAATCCCTCATGTACAATTTTAGCTCATAAAACTCGTGCAACACTAACCAATACCCGCCACTGACCCTTTACATTTCGTAACGCGAAGACAAATATTTCACGCTTTACTACCGAAACGCGTGAAAATTATAATCTTAAGGATCTTCCTTTCTGACGATTTTTACCGTAAAAAAGCGCGGAGTAGTGCCGTAAAACTTATACATATAAAAAAGATAAAAATGAAAAAAGAAATCAGTTCTGTTTATAATTCTGATATAAATTACCGATATAAAGTATTCTCTCAAACATAAACAGTCAATTCTTGATTATACGAAAATGTAGAAGTTTCACGACATTGAAATTATGAGCATCGCCTCACTAGAAAATCCTGCCACCTGCGCTTGTCATGCACTTTCGTGACTATAGTTCACTTAAAGAATACATATTAGGACACCTTTCGATTACCTTAAATCGTGAAATTATCATAAATTTAACAGTGTGACACCTTAAATCGATCGGCCTCGACCGGAAATATCTATCAGGCGAAAAACATGAGCTGAACTGCGATCTAAATCACGAATTCTTCCAATCTTAAGGATTTTTGAGATCAAATACCTAGATGTACAGTTTAATTGGAGTGTCCACTCGGTTCTGAGCGAGTAAGTACTTTTTAGCGAGCCGGGACTTTATGTCCGGGGAGCTAATGTCACAGCCCTAGTGTCGGCGTTTGCGTCGCGTCGCGTCCCGTCCCGTCTTCACTTGAAAAACTTTAACCTGGTCCATATCTCAGGCACTATAAGAGATACAGCCTTGATATTTCATACATAGATATATCTCGACAAGACCTTTCATTTGGGACCATGACCTTTGACCTCGTGACCTTGACCTTGGAGTTTGACCTACTTTTGAAAAACTTTAACCTGGCCTATTTCTCAGGCACTATAAGAGATACAGCCTTGATTTTTCATACATAGATACATCTTGACAAAACCTTTCATTTGTGACCGTGACCTTTGACCTCGTGACCTTGACCTTGGAGTTTGACCTACTTTTGAAAAACTTTAACCTGGCCTATATCTCAGGCACTATTAGAGATACAGACTTGATATTTCATACATAGATACATCTCGACAAGACCTTTCATTTGAGACCATGACCTTTGACCTCGTGACCTTGACCTTGGAGTTTGACCTACTTTTAAAAAAATTGCTGTTTTTGTGACAAGCTCTCGTATAGGCGAGCTACGTTGTCCGCGGACAACTCTTGTTATTTTACTGTTTTATCTACTTAATCATGCAATTTTGGAAACAAGCTATATTACCGGAAGTGTCCAGAATCCGGATATTTACCTATAGGGATCATACCAGCGCGTTTAATTTCGTGTCTTTTTCTCATTTTCCGTAACTATCGAAAGTTATTATCCAAGCACAAATGTCTGATTTAAGTTTTGAAAAGCAAACGTGACAAAAACTTACTATGTCTATTAAATCCATGCCTTTTTATTATATAAAATTTTAAATCCATACAAGGAAAGACAACATTGTCTGTTTGGCGATCGACCTCGAATTACAAAATTGTTCAGTGAATTTCTTCGGGGTTCGGCTTCCTTTCTGGTTTAAAGTACATAGGAAATGCCATTTTATTTAGTATTATCTGAAAGGTCAGAGGTTTAAATAATTCAAAACTGCAAGTTTCGCCAATAAAAACCTAAAATTGAGTTAGTTATTCACGAAAAACCGTATATCTCACCTGTGCTACTTTATCAAACGCGAGCTTTTATCGGGATTAGCGGTGTGACGTCATAAACTGGAGTGGCCATTTAAAGTCTATGCGTTTATTCTGTATTTCATTCATTTCCTATCGCACATGGTTGTATCCAAAATATCCGCGAACAGGATCAAAGAAATTTAAGTTCATTTTTTTGCATTCCTGAGATAAAGGGATAAATCACAGCCAATCTAGTCGTGTTTTTATAAGAATCGGTGATTCAAAGGGATAGCGCACGCACGACACTTTGTGGATTATGTCAAATTGTTTGACCCTTCGCAGCAAATAACAATTGTTTACAGAAATGAAGTTGGATAATTAATTTATCAAGTTTGTAGTTTTAGCAACTGATCCAATTTTATTACGTACATTTGGTTTCTTGTATAGTTCTAAATGTGAATGGTTATGCACTTTTTAGCTCACCTGAGCACGAAGTGCTCAAGGTGAGCTATTGTGGTCACTTTTTGTCCGTCGTCCGTCTGTCTGTCCGTCTGTCCGTCTGTCCGTCTGTCCGTCTGTCCGTCCGTCCGTCCGTCCACAATTTCGTGTTTACACTCTAGCATCTACAAATATAAGCCAATCTTGACCAAACTTGGTCAAAACATGTATGGCCATAAGATCTCGGATGAGTTCGATTATGGGTCAGATCGAACTAGAAATGCAGGAGTTATCTGCCCTTGAATGCGAAAAATACTTAGTTTTGACATTGTTTACACTCTAGCATCTACAATTATTGATCAATCAAGACAAATCTTGGACATAACATTGCAGACCATAAGATCTCGGATGAGTTCGATTTTCAGTCTGATCTGACTGGAAAGACGAGAGTTATGTGCCCTTGAATTTGACAAAATTGCCATTTTCGGCTGTTTTTGACCTTGTTTACACTCTAGAATCTACAATTATTCATCAATCAAGACAAAACTTTAACACAATGTTTGGGACTATGAGATCTCGGATGAGTGTAATTTTCAGTCTGATCTGATCAGAAAGTCGAGAGTTACTTGCCCTTGAATTTGACAAAATTGTCATTTTTGGCTGTTTTCGACGATGTTTACACTCTAGAATCTACAATTATTGATCAATCAATCCAAAACTTGGACACAATATTGGAGATCATAAGATCTGAAATGAGTTTGATTTTCAGTCTTATCTGATCACCAGAAAGTTGAGAGTTATGAGCCCTTGAATTTGACAAAATTGCTGTTTTTGACTGTTTTCGACCTTATTTACACTCTAGAATCTACAATTTATGACCAATCAAGACAAATCTTGGACACAAGGTTGGAGACCATAAGATCTCAGATGAGTTTGATTTTCAGTCTGATCTGACCAGAAAGATGAGAGTTTTGTGCCCTTGAATTTGATAAAATTGCCGATTTCGGCTGTTTTTGACATTGTTTACACTCTATAATCTACTATTATTTATCAATTATGACAAAACTTGAACACAATGTTTGAGACCATAAGATCTTGGATAAGTTTGATTTTCAGTCCAATCTGACAAAAAGTGGAGAGTTATGTGCCCTTGAATTTGATCAAATTGCCGTTTTCGGCTGCTTTAGACCTTGTTTACACTCTAGAATCTACAATTATTGACCAATCAAGACAAATCTTGGACACAATGTTGGATATCATAAGGTCTCGGTTGAGTTTGATTTTCAGCCTGATCTGACTAGGAAGTCAAGAGTAATGTGCCCTTGAATTTGACAAAATTGCTGTTTTCGGCTGTTTTCGTCCTTGTTTATACTCCAGAATCTACAATTATTTATCAAACAAGACAAATCTTGGGCACAATGTTGGGCAAGATGAAATCTTGGATGAGTTCGATTTTCACAATGTTATTGACCATAAGTTCGTTTTCAGTCTAAAAGTCATAAATATTTTTATGCCCCTGATAGGGAGGCATCATAAATTTGACTTGTCCGTCCGTCCATCCGTCCGTCCGTCCGTCCGTCTGTCTGTCCGTCATTCCGTCCAAAAACTTTAACATTGGCCATAACTTCCTTATTACTTAACATATTCGCTTCATACTTTACCACAACATTCCTTGGTACATTACCTTTCTGTAGGCACATACTTTGGTGACCTTGACCCCTGGATGACCTTGACCTTGAACATAGATTGGCCATAATTTAAAATCAAAGCGGTGTCGGGGGCATTGTCATCTTACAGTGACAGCTCTTGTTTGAATTGAAGAAAAGTGTTGCTTATATCATTTTGGTTCAGGTGAGCGATATAGGACCATTATGGTCCTCTTGTACATGTTTGTATTATTGTTTGATTTTTTGAATGCAGAATGCATTTACTTTTTTCAGGAATGATTAAAGAAGTGTAAGAAAAGAACCTTAGTTTGATCTTTTCTTCTAAAATTATACCATCCATTTAGGGAACAATTAAATATCAAAACTTGGTTTAAAAACATATATTTTATTGCCACCAGAGTTTAAGAACATGGGTAAATTTTACAACAAATTCAAAATCAACAGTTGGCAAAGGGGGCCTCTTCTGGAACAATTAAATCTTAAAACGAAATCTAGTCCAAATTGTTAGCAGTTGAGATCTTTGGCAAAAAAAGGTAAATCGGAACTTGGGCTTGTTTGGAAAAGGGCAAAGTGATCAAGTGGGCATAGGAAAAAGTTTAGGAAAATTAAGAAATGCAATTTCTTCAATCCCCCACTATCTTTTTATCCCTAAATACTTCAAAATGTAAATTTTCGTTGCTTGAAATTGTCGCCCGTGAAATTTTTGAATTTGGACAAAACCAAATTTTTATCATCTTGCAGTGGCTTGGTGATGATCATTTTCAGAAAAGTATTTTTTTAGATTTTATGGTTAAACCATTTTACCAAGCATTTCCCCTAACAATGGAGTGTAAGATTTCTAAAATTTGAAATATGCAGAATATAATAAAGTTTCGGTAAACAAAATTAAAATATGCGTAGATCCTTGTTACAGGAGAGAAACATTCCGGGATAAGAAGAAATGGCAAATATTTAGACTGTTCTACTTTGAAAGCTGTCACAGACAACAAAAAGAGATTTTCTTGTGCAATGTGCAATATAGCTCAGAAAATATTTCTTTTCTAGCCGTATTTTCCCTGGAATGTTAAATAGAGCCCAATGAATGTAGTGTTTCCGAATCTTTTTCATTTATTTTTTCTGGATTCGAATGCATAAACGAAAACAGCGACTGGTCTAATATTTTAATCCCCCAAAAAACTGGAATTTACATCAATCATCGACAGATAACATTTCATATAACCGTAATAGCTTATCTCTGCCAATCAAATATCAAAGAAAACAAAATGAAATTATGCTTTTTAGACAAATCGATCGCTTTTCATACGTGCCGAATCTAGTTAATTCAAATTGCCACGCCTACTTTCACATATTATACCAAATATCCAATCGGAATCTTTCTTAACCATCTGACACGCCCAATCGTCAATTAAACTGGATCATTACAACTTGTCAATATGCGTAATTGCCATTATCATGTGACACGCGTCGATGTGTTAATCTCATTGTAAATGTGATTATTGACGTGTGGCAGTCACACGATCGGCTGAGTGTTGATTTCTTTAAAAAACGCTTGCCTCTTGACGATTTTTATCGCTATAATTCTGCGATTTTTGCGAATGGTAGGCCCTAATACTAATACAAGTTGTGTATTTTCCAAAACTACCTCTGTTATTTCGTTCTTATTCGTCTCACAAATCTTTACAAAAAATTCTTGAGCTGAATGTTGTGTCAAATTCTATGTTTTCTTCAAAATAATTAGACGCGGTGTCATAACATGTAAAACCGTGACCATCGGTAGTCATTAGCCATTTTAACTCCATTTGGTGACGTCACGCATACCTATCGTAGTTAAGCGACTGTTAGAGGAATTCTGAATATCGGAAAATTTTACAGGTAAATTATCACCACTTTGGGACTTAATTTCTCCAAAACTAGGCATCGGAAAACAACCGGAATTGTTTTATTGTTATCTTAAATGTGTAAACTATGTAGTGTACACACACACAATTCTCATTTCCTTACTACTTTAACTTATGATTTGTTAATCATAACATTGAATGTAAACAGGCATTAACTCTTTACCAAACAACACCTAGTTTTGATGGTTCCAAAAAAAACCCCCCCGAAACATGACAAAACGTTGAGGCAAAAGAAGAATATTCTGATTATCATTTTCTTGATTACATTATACACAATTCCAATCTTTATTAACATCGGTTTTGTCGTCTGCAACAGCTTTGAATTGACCAAACACCAACTGTCAATCAAAAACATCGATTAGCCAACGGACGATCAGAAAAAATGTCATGCCCCAATTGTTCATTGTTGCATGTGTTGTTGTATCGATTTATCGACTGACAATCAAAACAATTGACATGCCAATGGCAAAGAATTTTGTGCTAACAATAGACTAGGTTTACCGTTATGTTTTGATAAACCATCGGTGTTGTAAAATCTCGTAACTACTGCTTAAATCAAGCCGTAGTTACGAGATTTTATAACAACACCTACGAAATACTATTTTGTTTGTCCGAATTTACGTCACGATTATCTGGATAAAATCGTTCCCTATTAACGATCACATCCCCCATTGTTTGTCTTAAATTCTATGTTGGGCGGAGCGATCTGTCGATTGGCGTTTGGTCAATTGGACCACCCTTTAGAAAATTTTGTCGTTTGGGAAAGGGTTAAATATGTCATTGTTAAATTGTTAAATGATGGATTTTCTGTCTTACATGCAGGGATGTCATTATGTTTTGAAACAACATTTATTTAGGAAAACTGCAGATCAGGCATGGGGCTTTTTGGCTGCGTACCTGATGTAAACTTTGTAGCTCCAGAAAAAACAAACAATTTTTTGGTGATTTTAAATGATGGTTTTGATTGGCAATCGGTTAATAATGACATCCCTGCATACATGACACTGACAGTAT
The DNA here is from genome assembly GCA_963680895.1 of Fragum sueziense. NCBI lineage: Eukaryota > Metazoa > Mollusca > Bivalvia > Cardiida > Cardiidae > Fragum > Fragum sueziense. Next base: position 16,591,536 of record OY804596.1, read on the forward strand.
CTGATTCAAAGTATTTGTAAATGTTTCAGGTATAACAATGTCTGTTCAGTACAAACCTTCACCCTGTTTGGATTTTGTTGTGTGTGTTTTTTCCTCAATAATTTAACAGGTAAGTTTGTTGTAATTTATATTCAGTAGTTCACACAGAAAAGCTTTAAATTGTAAACGGAATGTGCAACATTTGGCACTTGTAGTAATATTTTGTTTGCCATCAAAGAAAATAGTGACAATGTGAACTGTTTATCAGTATGAGTCTGATGTCCATACTCAGTTTTCACCTCTATTAAGCAGGCCCGAAGGAAAAGGGGGGCTAGGGGGGCTTAGCCCCCTCATTTTGGCCATAAATGCCAAAATTTCCTTATATATAAATTTTACACTGAAAATTCACTGAAAATCCAATTTAGAATCCCCCCCTCCCCCAATATTCAGACAAAGGGGCTTAAGCTGATCCAATATGAAATTGCTTCCTGCAGGCCTGTTAAGTACATGATTCAGTACTAGTTTTTTCCAGTGTCTAAAACAATCTATTGGAAATGGTATTGAATTTTGTGCTAAGAATAGACTGGGTTTACTGTTATGTTTTTATACACTGTCAGTGTTGCTATAAAATCTCGTAACTACAGCTCTAATCAAGCTGCAGTTGCTGGATTTTAGAATAATACAGACTAAATACTATTGTTTGTCTGAAATTACGTCACCATTCACTTGATAAAATTAAACCCTGAATAGTTATTTAACCCTTGTGATGTTGACTGACATTTTTCAAAAAAACATGCGGGCAAGTTAGTTAATACATGTATTGTTTTATGGTTGTTACCTGCATGTGCATATAGAAATATGTTCTTTGGACAACCAGAGTGCTTGCAAAACATCAGTATAAGGCTTAAATTGTAGATGTCGTTTTATTCACAAGAAATGATGACCTATTTTTTTCTGTTTTTTTTTTTTTCATTTATAAGTATCAACTTGTTTCAGATGAGTTGTCTTTCCTTCAAGAAACCAGGAAAATGTAGCATGTTTGGTGTATTGGTGTCTGGTGAATTGGTGTCATGTAAAGGCCTGCATGGATATTATTCTTGGTATGAAACTGAATAATCATTCAATGATTGAATTATTTGTGTAAACATCTACTTAGAATGTCATCAACATAAGTAAATGAAATATCAGTGAATATTTAAATTACTTTTATAAATGAAATACAAAAGAACTTTTTTAAAATTGTGTATTATAATTATATATGAAGAAATCATTAATTTTTAGATCTATTCTCTTCATTATCTTGCATCCAATGACTTCATGAGGCATATAATCTTATATTTATACATACCTATTGCTAATATGTGTTTGAATAGATCTAGAAAACTTGCAAAGATTGTTGAACATTAATTTTGGAAAATATTATTACTCTTGAAGTAACATGTGACTTGTCAGTTTATCAGATAAACAAAAGCACACCATTAATGATAAATGTCATTCACTTCACAAATATTATACACTTTTTACATCAAAATTTGATTTTTGTAGGAATTTATATTGAATGTGTTTTAGCTGGATAACTTTTCTCACATGTTTAATCTATATTTTACATTTTCAGGGATGCGGGTATTTCTTCTTGCAGACAAAGGTCTAATCCATGGGATGGGTTAACACTCAGTCTACTGTGTAGCTATTTACATCACTACCAACTGATCCAAGGGGACATGAAACCAACACTCAGTCAACTTTCTACAACTTATCATCAAAGAACTTGTCTTTGGAAGTGAACATGGTGTTACAGGAACTAACCCAAGCCTCACATCGAGCCTTTTATATTGTTCCAGCAAAACCAGTTAAACAGACAAGGAAAGAAGATAGAGCTTACACAGACAACATGACATTCAAGATGACTCATCAGATGTTCATGATTGTAATGAATAGTTTCATTCTTCATTCAGATATGGAATAGAAATCCTTAGATTTTAAAGTGCTTTCATGCATGGGTATCATGTCATTCATAGTAACTCTAACAAAATTAAGTTTAGGTTTCCCCAAATTATAAAACTATAGGCAAATCCAAACCAAACAGCACTTTAACCCATTACCATGATACAATGACTCTTTGACTCTTAGGTTTACAAAATAATAGCTCTAGAAAACATAGTGGAAATGAAGAAATTGCTTGTGACAAGCAATTTCTTCATTTCCCACAGTGTTTTCTACCCTAAAAGACCAAAAAGTCCGTCCGTAAACTTTTCCTTTAAAAATCTTCTTCTCAAAAAGTACCTGATGGATTTCAACCAAACTTCACAGGAATGATCCTTGGGTGACCCTCTCTCATATTCCTTCAAAGAATTCTGATTGAAGTAGAAAGTCTGGAGTTATCTGCCCTTGAATGTCAAAAATGGCTGTTTTGACTTTATTTTCACTCTAGATCTATATATAAATATGTTTGTTAGCCAAATGCCTAAATTTTTGTAATTTACTTGTATGAACAAACCTCAATAGTTTTCAAGATAATTGGCATTTTCTATTTGCTCTAAAAATAGATTTATTGATTGTGACCTTGACCTTTTATTCCATGACCTTGATATATATATATAAATGTTTGTAATTCCAATGCCTACAATATTGTAATATACATGTATGAACAAAAACTCGATAGTTTTCAAAATAACTGGCTTTTTCTGTTTGTTCTAAAAATAGATTTTTTGATATGTGACCTTGACCTCTGACACCATGACCTTGATTTATATATCAAAATGTTTGGTATCCAAATGCCTACAATATTGTAATATATATGCATGTACATAAAGTCAACATTTTTCAAGATAATTAACATTTTCTGTTTATTCTAAAAATAGATTTATTGTCCATGACCTTGACCTTTGACCCCATGACCTTGATACATATATCAAATTGTTCGTAACCCCAGTACCTACAATTTTGTAATGTATATGTATATATAAAAACTTTATAATTTTCTAGATAATGAACTTTTTTTGGTTTTCTAAGCATATATTTATTGTCTGTGACCTTGACCTTTGACCCCATGACCTTGATACATATATCAAAATGTTCGTTACCTTAGTGCTGACAATTTTGTAATACATTTGTCTGTACAAAAAGACAATAGTTTTCAAGATAATAAACATTTTCTGTTTTTTCTAAAAATAGAATTACTGTCTGTGACCTTGACCTTTGACCCCATGACCTTGGTATGTATATAAAAATGTTCGTTATCCCAATGCCTACAATATTGTAATATATGTGTTTATACAAAAAATGAATAGTTTTTGAGATAATTTGTTTTTATGGGTTTTTTCCCCATTTTTGTAAGAAAAAAATGACCAAGGGAGATAACTTAGACTGAAATATTGGAAAAAGTACCTCGCTACCCCCTATTTTTCTTTCCACCAAAGTTTTTTAGGATTGTTTGTGCTTTATTCTTAGAAAGTATGAAAAAAAGTTAGTCACTAGAAATATTGTAGATTTTTATTTAAAATATAATCCATTTCTTGTTTTATCTTGTTATATGTGCGACTTAAATGTGTTACTAAATATGGACAAAATACAAGTTTTCTACATTCAAAATCTCGTTTTTCTTTTTTTATCTAACAAAGAAAGGTTTAAAGTGTACTCTGTTGAAAAAATGATGTTGATCAACCCAATAATATCTCTTATAGCTTAAAAACTATTGTACAGACAATTTTATAGTGTATTTTGCAACATTTTGCAATAAAATAACATGCAAAGTTCAATTGATCGTGCTGCAAAAACAAGTGCGCTACCATATTGTTTTCTTTGTATTTTTGCAATCTACAAAAGTGACTCTTGAAAATGATATATGTTTAAAAAAAAGTTAGTCACTAGAAAAATTTGATATCTCACAAGGGAAGATCCTTAAAAGGAAAGGAGGGTGAGTAGGCCTATAACTAAAAGGATTTCTGCATTTTCCGGAAATCTGATTCCATTAAACATATGTACGAGGGACGTTCAATAGGCTTCGATTTTCCGTGTGAACAAATACGTCATCGTCACGCCTCACTGGTCTAAAAATAGATTGGGAATCCCTTATCGTACAAATATGGCTGTGGATCTCGCGAAGATTTTCCACGTTCAAATAGCCGAAGATAACATTCTAAGAGCTTGATTGCTGTAATCATTTGTTGAGAAACATTCTAATTCCGAGTTGAGAAGGTTGCTGCACTGTCGTGTACTTTTTAAGATCGGTAACTATGAAATAAGCAGTTGACAAGTAATGTTTACACATACGGACATGTCCTGACTTCATCGTGCCGCTCGTGCGTGCTCGCTTACCCTTTCCAAAACGACATAATGTCATGTTGGGCTAAATTGAAAAAAAGTCTGCAGACGACAAAACGGATGTGAATATCTTTAGTGTTTTATCTCGGAGAAAATATTGAGGCAAAAGAAGGATGATCATCAATATCCAAAGAAGTTATTCACTCCATTTTGTCTTCTGTGCATGCCTTTTCGATTTTGTCGATCATCATTTTCTTCTTTTGCCTCAATGTTTTCCCAAGAATTTTCTGTTGGGAACGTCAAAACCGATCTTGTTTGGGAAAGGGTTAATATAGAAAAAAAACCTAGAATTTGTCGCTGAATGTGATTTGATACCCCATAGGCTTTCACTACAACAATGGGCAATAACTCACAAAATAAGCAAGATAGAGTTATGTTCCTTGTACGTTGCACTTCGCCTTGGTGAGATATATCTACCAGAGAAGTTTCGTGATCATAGCTACTTTACTTTCAGACTTTTCGATGTTTTTTCTGGTTAAGCTGCTGAGGAATCTCAAGAAAAAACGTTTGTCATTTCTGGTCTGTCTCCGTATCTGGAAGCAATGTTGCATGTTGCTTATGCGCAATGTTTCGTAGTTTTAGTTCCCGCCTGCATTATCTATGATCGACTAATATCGCGCTTGAAAATAATATTTTTTTGCTAACACGGTTACGAAAAATTGTCCGATTCATTGACCGATAAACAAAATATTAGACTGGTACCCGGCAAACGTTGTTTGGGTATTCCCATGGGAAATCTATTTTTAGCACACGAACGCGGGAAAACTTTTCGCTATTAATTTTGGAACTGGGGTTCTATAAGCCATGGTTATGTCGCAATTCAATTTTAAGTTTCTTCAATCCTGCGAAGTAAGCCCCTTTGACACCCACACACTTCTTAAGTTTTGAGATCCATTACTTATATTCTAATAAATGGGCCTCTTTTGGAACACCCCGCAGACACTGGAAAATTGCACTGCATATGGAACATGAAGGCCTATACCGACGACCAGAAGCTTTTTTCGTCATCATGGGGAACACAAAAAAGTCACACAGGCTTAAGCCCGGCTATTAGGGTGATTGAAGACGCTGTGCAGCATGTGTCTCTTTCAGGAAGTCTTAGACAAGATGACACCTGTGGACAGCTCCGTTGTCATGGATTTGGTACATACCTCTTTAGTCAGTCCTAGACCTGCTCTTTTCGTGATATTTCTTTACTTTCGCTGACATACATTTCTTGTATGAATGACCGGCAAAAGTGGTACTATTTGAATCAGTAATTTGAACATTACACCCGTTACATTTGAAAATTACCGCATACAAAACTTTTGTCGCGCTTTTAATTTGTTAGCTATTAAGGACCTTGTCTGATCTTTTCACAACTATTGCTTGCTAATGACACGCCATTGGTGCTTAAAATAGTAGATAATTGTTCAATCATATGTATAAAGCTAAGAAATCCCACATTTGTTGCATTTATTGCATTATTTCAAAGTATATTTTGCACGGGTGGCTCTCTGTCCTTTAGGCAACAGGTGGGGGACCCAATGGGCATAAACCTTTCTGTGTTTCAACCCTTTCGTCAAAATTGTATAACATGTCCCCGATGAAAACCCAACTGTATCTGCTATTTCTTGCACATTGAACCATGCGTCTTGTTCAGTCATGTCGGAATCTGCAGCAACAATTGCTTTGGTACTAGCTCTACCCGGGTTGCCTGAGAGGGGGGCATCATTCAGGCCAGTTTTACCAATTTAAATTTTTATTATTTTCTTAAAAACTGGCTTATATTCAACGTTCGAATGTCCACGAATCTGATATAGTTCATTTTCATACATGTGATGCAGATATTTCAAAGCCTATGCGACCTTTAATGTAGACCCGTACATCCTACTTCAGTTCGTTTTCCATTTTGCGCACAGCGATATAGCCAGTGTATATGACTGAACCAACTTAAAATTTCAATAACTTTTGAACGAGTCAACCAATTTGTCTCAAATTTTGACCAAGTATAGACAGTATTTTCCCCGTCAAATAGCCGCAAGCACCACTAGTTCTATAGAACCGTGAGGTATGGTGGACCATTAGTACCACTTTTAATTGAACGCCCCTCGTATAGGTTTTATATTTTTGTTACATTCATTTATCGATCTACAAAATATTTAATGTCCGTCAAGCCAAAGAAAAATCGTTTGTGAGTATGCCAATCTTCGACTGCAACAACATTAGAACTTGTCGTTTTTGTCGCGTTTATTTAGCGCATAGTATCCCCTGTTGCATTTAACCCTTTCCCAAACAAGACCTGGTTTTGACGTCCCTAATAGAAAATGCTTGGGAAAACATTTAAACAAAGAAGAAACTGCTGATCACCAGCAGTTTCTCCTTTTGTCTCAATATTTTCTATGTCATATTTTACACAACTACCATCTTTGATAACTTCCATTTTGCCATTTGTGACAGTTTTTAAGTGGATCACCCTAAAATTTTGTCATTTGGGAAAGGGTTAAAGATATAATGTAGAACGAGAAAATATGAGTGAAAGATACACGCGTAAGCAAATCATTTTAATGAAAACAAGATGTTTTCATTCTAAAATAATAGTCTACTCTACCGACTTCAGAAAACCTTCGAATCCAACTTCGCATTTTTGTCTTCTTTTATTTTCACAGAAAGGTAAAAGGTGGTCTATTCTTATTAGTTCGGTCAAATTATTTAATTATGACAGTTAAGTAAATACGGCGCACGCCAACTCCAATTTGGCAAGGTAATACGAGTAGTTAAAGGGTCGTACTTAAAGCGATTATCTTATTAAATATTTCATAAAAGAATGTAAATCATCTTTAATATCACCGATAACGCCATTTATCTTATCTGAGACACGCGAATGCTATCAAACACGAAAGTGGTTGCCTCCTTGATATTGTGCCTTTTAACCTATACCCTTGTTATAAAAAATGCAAAGTTACGACTTTTTTCAGAATTTTATGTATTTCTAGTTTACTACCATTAGATCCCTCCATCGCCAAATGTTTACGACATCGCCCGAATCGGTTCGGATACGTAAGAAATGTTCACGACGCCGACCGAAAAATTTTGACGCTTGAATTTCATTAAGGGGTGAACTGCATTAAAAATTGGTATCCAGCATATTTCAATATGAAGTGACCATCTTTACATTTTTTTTATAAAATAATTTGGTATTATTTGCAAAATAGTAAACAGCACATTGAAATCCAAAACTAAACTCCACAAAGGACACATATCAGAATTATTCAAATGCATAAATTTGTGAGTTTGAAGTCAACAAAGATCAGTTGAAGCAGGAACGACTTTTAAAGAAATAAATCAAGATGAATAATTCAAGATGTATTGTATGGAAATTGTTTTAAAACGGATAACACGAGTTTATTTTTGCTAACACAGAAAATTGATTGCTCTAATGATCTTGAAACAATGCAAAAACTGCGCATATTGAAATAATGAATCTTAAGCAAGCAGAGCACTGAAATTTCAACGACGAAGCGAGGCGAACTTGAAGTCAAATTGTTGACGTACATTGGCGTGCATGCATAATGATGTTGGTTAAAGCACTGAAGAACGTTTTATGACACAAAATACTTTCAAAAATTAAGTAAACGCACAAATAAAAGTATCAGAGTTCATTTTGTGAATGAATAATAGTCAAATTAAGTAAGACATGACATGTTAATTGTGAGGATCGGTTAACACATAAAATGTAATAATTCTGAAATGACCTTGTATACAATTACCAACCATTTAAACAAGTGACAACCTAAGGTCTATCTTGTCATTCTTCGGAAAGATTCAATCTTATTTTGACGCTTCAATTATTGTGATTATTTGCTTTCATTTTCAATACATTTTGGTCCATTTTTTTGGCGCAAAACAGATTATGAACATTTGGGTACTTATCAACATGAGAACAAATTAAACAATCGTTAAAAAATCAGTTAAAGTGACATTTCATAATTTTTTGTCATGAATTTTACTTTTATTTCTATCTGAAAGAGCATATTTCCTTATGAAAATTCTGAAAATTTCAAGCCAAAATATTGCGCCGTTTACTAGAAATTTATATTTTTGTGTTAAAATTGAACAAATTGTTGTGGACAACAGTTCGGATTTATATACAATTTATCGATTATGTCTCAACTTTAAATGCGTGATTCTCGCTTATTGGCAACAACTTAAATAAACTAATAGTATTTATACTCATTAGAATAACCAATCTTGGCATCAAGACATACTTTAAAAAATTGAAATCAGAATGAAATGTCCCTTTAATACTTGATCAATTAGAATTCTGTTCGAAGCAGATTATGGAAAATCGTTTAGAATTAGCTGGATGTGGCAGATTTTTTTTTAATCAGCTTTAAAAAGTTATTGACGGTCAAATAAAACTTTCTTTGGTCGTCAATAACTATTTATCATCGGTGTTTTGAAAGATCTTCTATACCCATTAAATCCCTGTCTTTTTGTCGCTTTTCCAACACCTAACCATTTTCAAAAAGGTCGCATACTAGTAATTTTATTTAACCCTTTCCCAAACCGCAAAATTTTTGGATGATCCACTTCAAAAATTGCCACAAATGACAAAACTGAAGTTATTATAGACATAATTAGTGTAAAATATGGCATAGAAAATATTGAGACAAAAGGAGAAACTGCTGGGTATCAGCAGTTTCTTCTTTTGTTTCAATGTTTTCCCAAGTATTATCTATCAGGGGCGTCAAAACCAGGTCTTGTTTGGTATAGGGTTAACAGAATTATCCATGATATCATGTAATTGCTAATTTACTTGATTTCCCGTCGTAAATGACTGTGTATGTGAAAACTCTTATAATTGCAAGACACGATTTATCGTTTAAATCGTCATTTATTTCTTTTTAATCTTCTCTTTTTACTAAGATTCTTTAATTAATCTCATTTAGAATTGATAACTGATCCTTCGATGTGAGGATTTTATAATACTGCGAACATTAGGGGTTAGTTGCACAAGGACGGATCGACCGCGGGGGGAGGGGTCGGAGGATCGGCAGAGTCCGGACCCCACCCCCCACCCCCGCATAAGTCGGAAATAAAATTTTGATTATAAACGTTATCCTCCCAACCCCACCGAGATTCTGAATCCGGCATTGATGAATACATGGACTGATATTCTTTGGACGTTTAGAAGTTTAGTTCATCGCGAATAACGATAGAAGATATATAAGATACACATCTCTCATACGAAGGACTCATATGGGTGCAGCAGTTAGTTGGTCATTCTACCATATTACAAGTTTGTAGATGTGTTGCACCCGACAAACAATTCTTATCACTTTATCATTAAGTTGTTAACAAGATGTGGTATAACCTGGTATAAATGATAGTGAGTCAATCGTATGATTCATTTCTAGCCCCTATATCCAACAATTTCTGCGTTTATATTGTTCATAACTTTCACAAATAAACAAAACAATCAGGCTGGTCCATTTGAAGGAATGTAAGTTGGCACTTTTTCGCACCCTTACTGAACCCTCAAAACAATACTTATCACTTTATCAATAAGTTTGTAACGTAGTCCCCTTATAAGATTCACGCCAAGTCCGAATTATTCGGGCGACGTCGTAATCATTCTGCGGTTGAACGTGGAACGCCGAATGTTTACGACGTCGCACGAAACATTCCTAAGTCGTACGGACTTCCATTGGAGGTGGACTACCTTTTAACCCTTTCGATGCCATAGGCTAGTTTTCTTGACTCCAAGGGTCACTGCCACAGGCGAGTTTTCTCGACAAATTCATGGGGTGAAAAATATGAATATTTCTTTCAGGTAAGTGGTTTTCACACACTCTTTTTCTTTTGGCACCGTTTCACTATAATCAAAGTAATCAAAGTACTAGCGTTTGACAGGATGAAGCATTGGAATTTGTTATGCAATCGTATTTTTATGAGGAATTTTCCAAACAAAAGACAACAATAGGGCTGCCGTTAGAACATGCACTTACTATTTGACAATTTCTTGACGGATCCCACAAGTTTGGCACCAATGAATAAATACAATGAATACAAAGTACTTGTGTCTCGCTATCAATTAACAAAATGCGATATTATGAAATGTTAAAACACTGACTCGTTCCTATGATTCACTATTATTATATCGCAACAAATTGCTGGTCTCTGATTAAAACAGACTTATAAGCTTGACCTGATTCAACCAGCATTATTATACCAAGAATCTGTAACACCCACTCGCAATTAGAAATAATCCACACAACCTACATTGTATTTTATTTCAATATCAAACACAGGATTCTCGAGTTAACCCATGACCAAACAACAAAATTTTAGACTGGTCCAAATTCAAAGATGTTGCAGACAACAATTTCAAATCAATGATTTTTTAAATTTTTTTGTTCATTTTGTGTAGAAAACATTGTGGGAAATGAAGACATTGCTTGTCACAAGCCATTTCTTCATTTTCCACAATGTTTTCCAAAGCCATTATTTTGTGGGGAGTAAAAAAGAGTCACTAAGTGGTAATGGGTTAATCATAAATGTTCAATGCATATGCGATCACATTTTCCACGCAGAGTGATCGTTCGTTGCCCTTCACAAATCATCTCTGCGAGGGGCTACCTCGGCTAGATTCCACGAACCGTTGTCTACCGAGGGATAACGTCTTTATTTAGGCATACTTTGTAACTGATTCATTTTCTGTATTATACATTAGAGAAGAAAATATTATTCTGCTTGCACCAGAAGTGCTCTCAGATTTAGATGTTTATCAAATTTAAATGGGACTATTTCTTCAAACTTCTCAATGGATTTTGCTGACAATCACTTGAGCGGTCATATGGACCTTACGTTGCGTTTGCAGAGCCATTACATTTAAGTGAAAGATTGTTAAAATTTATCAAAAAATGACTGAATAAAAAAGAATTTACTACATATGGTATTTCACAACTCTGATGGGAGACGTCATAAGTATCTAGAACGATCCAAAATACAAGATGTACTCCATTTTGCCGTGTAGCGTCGTCTATCTCCAGACCTCACCTATACCACACGTTTCTATAGGTCTATAAATCTGTCCACGATATTCAGAAACGTCTAGTCGGGTCTTATCCTTAACCTATCCTCACGCAAAAAGATAAAGCCTATAGAAACATTGTGGAGAAAAAAAAGAAATTGCTTTCATACTTTGGCTTTGGCCAAACTGTTTTGGTTTTTATATTTAACCTGTGAATCTGATAGCAATGTTGATGCAATAGTTAAATTTTAAAATTAAATATTAATGGCAATAATTGGCCTCCATATTTCATGCCGTTTTTTTTCCAGACTTTTACCGTCAGGGATCATAGGTACGCCTTCACATATATACATACATATCTTAAGGTAGAAGACCCATAATGAAAAACAACACTTTCTAGCCATACGAAATGCATCAAATTACACACACTTGTAAACACACTTCACATAAGTTGATTCACCGTGCCGGATTTCAAGATTATGCTTCAAGAAAAAAATAATTTACAAATATCATTAAACTATGTTCATATGCAAGGGAGGTAATTTTGAACACTTTTGTCAAATATTTTCATAAGTATGCATGAATTCAAAATTCTAAACGGTTCAAAATGATTATGTTTATATTTGGAATGGAAATGTAACACAGTTTAGGAGTTACTGGCATTTTTCAAAATGTGTGGGTTTTTTTTTTCCATTATGGGTCTTCTACCTTAATGATGCATGGCAAAGATCAAAAATACTTCTTAAAAGATTTTTAACGACATTGTCAACTATTTTGTCCGTGTTTAAAATGTTATTGCTGACTTAACCATTATTATTGCATAAAAGTATGTTTTTGGGCCGTTATCGACATTGAATAACGAGAAGAAACCGGGCGGATATCCAGAGAAATCGTGCATTAATCGACAGATTCACGTGCGATATCGGACCGGTTTTGCACTCAAATATCCGCGAGTTGACCCTTCAAAATAAACAATTGTCTCTTTTCCAGCAAAATTCTCAACGTCTTATGTTGAATAAGCGACGTTCGCCTTTTGGCACCAAATTATGACGTAACGTTGTTTTACCGACGTCACGCATAACAAAAAATTCTCTGAAGATTTATCAGAACAAAACAACAATGGTGGACATTTTCTTATCTCACCTCGGTTCATTTTTCGCAAATGTCTTAACCATACTCAACACAAGCAACTCTATAATTTTGCATGGGGCAAGACCCTCTATTTACTTCCAACCAAATTCAATATCCGTTATATACAATGTACAACAGCATCACAGAAATGTATCAAACAGTAATCTCTACTTGACTGACCCAGGGGAAAAACCAGAGATAAAAAACATTTTATAAAAAAGACTCTGGAAACCTGTGCAGTCGTTCTTAACACCTAAACCGCAATGCAATGCGTACTATACGTTGTATTGAAGTTTTGAAACCAATGTATATCTAAAAGAACATTTCCAACACTACCAGTACTGAATTCGGATAGTTTTTGAAGTTAAACGTAAGGCGTCTAGCGTAGAACTAATTATTAACCGCCAAACCCGGCCCTTATATACTCACACACGCCCGTCAATCCCGTGCATTCACCCTTAACTGTGTAACCGTATATGTGAAGACAAACGTTCTCCGCTATACTCCGTACCGTGGAGAACTTTCAAATCAATTGGTTTGGGGTAAGTTATTATTGTAATTTTATGCTTTTTATGCAATAATAGCGTCAATTCACGTATTTTTCGGTCGTTAACATTCGCAGAGGCCCGCAAAATACGAAAACGACCCTCCTGCTTCGCAGTCGGGCGTTAACGTATTTCTTGAGCCTCTGCGAATGTTAACGACCTCAAAAACGTGAATTAACCCTATATTAGCTCATCCCATCGTTTTAGATATTTTCCAAACTGCATAATTTTAGTCTGAGCTTATTCAGAGTTGCAGACGACCAGCTATATTTGAAAAGAGGTTATTCTGAGGAATCCAACATGTCTTGTGATTTTAAAACGTCCGATGAGAACTTCAAATTTATGTGTTGTTTTGAAAATAGCTTAAGGGGGAATGCTCCAGTTTTTCGGAACACTCGGTCTTTACTGTAGTAAAATAAATGTTTCGTACCAATATGTTTCGCTACCATATTTTCAATAATATCACACATCATTACAATTTACCATTTTCGACAGTAAAAGTGTATTTATTATGTGAAACTGATTTCCTCAAGATGAAAATCGATTATTTAGAGCAAGACAGTCGTAAGTGTGTATGCAATTACCACCGTTTTGCGTCATTTTATTTATGTGTAGCTGATAAAAATTGCTGTAATTCACTAATAAGTTCGCTGACCTATACATTTTCCTTTTGAATTATTACCAGGACATGTTGCTTAATACAATGAGGGAGTTTTATTAAATTCTATTATGTAGAACTTGAAATATGTCCAAAAATATGCAAATTTTGACATAAATTACTCCAGCTTCGTTGATCTAACCGAACACGTGAGCATGCTGTTTTATATATTTATGCCATGATAGTAGCACATATTTTGGCTTTTCTGTTCTTTTTAAATGTTAGACGTTACTTTAAATCCGTTTTCGGGACTAAAAGATGAATATACAGCATTTTATTAGCATTTTAGTGACCTTGGACAGGTGCAAGAAATTGTGCATTTTTTCGATGAAGGGGTATGTGATACGAATGCCTGTAAAATTCAAACAAGATCGCTGACCATCCATTTTTATTTTATTTTTCAATTGGTAATAACATGTAATTTCAACATACAAAATATGAATAAATTCTGTTATTGGGAAAAAATTAAGGAAACTGGAGCATTCCCCCTTAAGCCATTTAGAGATAGATTTAGTCATATATTTCAAAAGAATAACTGGTGCTAGGAAATATTTTTATCAATAAAGCTGCATATAACATCGTGAGATAACAGGGAGAAACATATGTCGAAAACCTTTCAATATTCATTAGCAAGAGTATATCTTCGATAGGCGACGTAACTCAGATATAGGTGATTGGCCACAACAAAAACGACTAGAAAACTTATTTTTATGCTACATTCAAGAAAGAATGAAATTTCTACCGTGGTCTGTCGTTATTTAACCATGGTTCTGAGATGGGCGACACAATAGATAATCCATGAAGGTGATAGCCCGGGTGGACTATTCATCAAGAAGCCTAACTTATAACCGTGGTTAAATAACTACATGTATACACCACGGTAGAAATTCGATCACTTCGATTCTAATATGAAAACGAACATAATCCTTGTTAAATTTGAGAAAGCGCGGGTAAGTATTAATTCTATTAATTTCACACACACCCTCTACCATGCGTGCGGCTTGAAAAGTTCTTTTGTATCAATTCAAACTTCGTTGTGTTGAGATGCTTGCCAGCTTTATAAACAAAATATGTATATGTCGTAAGCAATCTTGGGATTAAGCAGTCTTAAGACTGCTAAAATGTTACAAAGCCCATTTTAAGCAGTCTTGGGACTGCTCAAAATATCATTTACATTGTTATACTGATGTTGATTGGCGTATTCTCTATGCGGAACCCATCTTCAAAATTCTCTTTTGATAAGGAAACTTAATAAAACAAGCAAAATCATATTAGGCTGTTTTATTTGAATAACCGGTCTGTACCAAAAGTTCGGGTTTGCCGAAAACACAAATATTCTGACTTCCGGTTGAGCGGAAAATGATTCGTACCCTAGTCATTTTGTACCTTGGTTTTACCAGTTAGTTTATATGTACATATGTATACATTTAAAACGCGTTATTACTTTCATCGTCTTTTTAATTTTACCCAAATTAAATAAAAATTCGATTCCGAGATAGGCTTCGATCTCTTTAAGTGGAAAAGCACTTGCCTCGTCTAAAACATTTTAAAACATAAAAGTGCACAACTTTACGAAATTTAATGGTCTGTCTTAGTAGATATATCTGGGAATTCATGAACATCCCAACATTGCGACACTTATTCAATTTATTCTGCACCTCTGAAATAATACACGCCTCTATTTTTGTTTTCCACTTTCACCAGAAATGCAAACAACATGAAACGTCATCATTCTTTAATGACGTCATATCTATATTGTATTGACGTCGTATCTGTTTATTGGATTCGCGTACATGTTAGATTTATTTGTTTATTTATCCTGTCACTAGCTAAATATTCTGCCCAATAACAGGGGGTAGGATAAACTTAGCTTTATCCTACCCCCTGATCACGTGACATGCTTTATTATGCTACAACTATTATGCCGAAACTACTTTTAATTTTATCCGGAGGTTGGGCAGGGTCGATCTCGAAATCCCCGTTTTTATTACAAAACTTACACAAAATGTTCGCAAAGTCTCCTGTTTTGAATTGCAAAAATCATCCCAATCAAATAATTCTGCGTATTTAATCAATATGCTTGCACCGAACTTACAAAAATACTAAGTTTAAGTTTACTCGTAATACGAGGCAAGTGGTCTACAGAAAACGAGAAATAAAAAGAACAAAAGAAACTTTTCCATTCCCTTGTCTAAACAATGGACTAAATGCCCCACTAACAGAATCCACCCCTGGAATATTGACCTAAATCTTAGAAATCGATGACGTAGATTAAAGTTTGGATGACGTAATACACACCCGTTGTTGTCTGGGAATCGAAGCGATGTTTGTTTACAACAGGACAGTGCAGGAAAATAACAAGGAATGGTTTGGATTTACATGAGGAGGAGAGATTTGTGGTTTGTTATGATATTTCAAAACATCTGTAGTACCTGTTTTTACACGTCAGGCTATTGTTATTTTGAAATAATGTCTTCATTACCACGCACAACACAAGCTTGCTTCGTTGGAGACTGTCTAAAAATAGACGACATCGGAGAAATTGCAAAACACGTTAGAGTTTACAGCTAAATCCAAGATCGAGGAAATTAAAGTTTGGACGAATAGTGAATTGGGTCATTTGTGGTAGGCACTTCATGTTCTTGTTACAGTTTGACCTTTTCGAGTTTTAATTTAAACGTTGAATCTGTTTTTGTTAAAACCGATACGGATCCTTCCAATCCCAATCCACACACAAAGAAACGGTCAGGTCAAGACACGGTCGTCGACTCGCGTCACTTTCTAGTTCTTTGCTCTTTGAATTTACACTGCATGGTTATTATTTTTGAAAATTGAAATATAACTTGCTTGTTGTTAGGCCTACCTCGGTAAAATTATAAAATGTTGATGGGAAAGGAAATTTTCCACGCGGATTACTTTCTGACGCTCATCAAACGTGTGCGCATTCAGACATTTTGAAAGGGTGACATCGCTTTAAAAAAAATAATAATCCATTGATTTCAATGGATTATGAATATGTTTCTGTAATTCTAAATCGTTTTAAGGCTGTAACAGGATAAATAGAATAGATGTTTCATGTCTTGGATGGGTCAAGTTTATTTGGCTCGGCTGAGGAATTTATCATGTTCGCCTTCGGCTCACAAGATAAATCCTCCGCCTTGCCAAATAAACTTGACCCATCCAAGACATGAACCATCTATTCTCTATTTATTGACTATGTTATTCGTTTAATTGATTTTCAGCTATTTTTAAAGTCAAGTTTTAACAACTTTCTTCATATTATCTAAGCTATAAGCAACCAAAAAGCTCAGTTTTTTTTCAATTTTACGTAAATGCTACGGAACTGAATTGAGCAACTTTAAATATTAACCCATTACCAGAAGACTGATTTTAGACTGGCACAAATTCAAAAGTATGGCGGACGATGATTTCAAGGGAATGAAAAT
Organism: Fragum sueziense; assembly: GCA_963680895.1. Taxonomy (NCBI): domain Eukaryota; kingdom Metazoa; phylum Mollusca; class Bivalvia; order Cardiida; family Cardiidae; genus Fragum; species Fragum sueziense. The sequence continues at coordinate 16,608,633 of OY804596.1, forward strand.
TTTATGATCAATTTTCGAAGCAAAGTTATGCACAAAGTAAGCGCGAAGAACCACATACCGATGTTTGTTAACAAAAACCTCGTAACTGTAGCTTAAAACAAGCTGCAGCTACGAGGTTTTTGTTACAAAGCGACAAAACAAGAAGACTATCGTTTCGCACCCAATGTCTTTCGTACATATAAACAGTCTAGTACTACGAACTCGTGGCGTGCGACCTGATGAAAAACTTTCAACATCGTTCCACTTTTCTGTAGAATAGTGTAAACAGTTCCTGATTTTCAGTTGATAAACTGCGTAATTGTTTACTTGATACATTTATAAACATACTATAGGGACCGAGTATTTGAGAGAACAAATGCTATTTAGAACACACGTACTACAAAGTACATATCAGATACTCTACGAGCCCGGCGACATTATACATTATATATGAAAACTGAATGAGTCCATTTCACGGGTGCATTGAATACACTATGTCATCGAAGTTATAACAAGAGCCGTCACAGACGGATTATGCTCCCCGAATAAGTGTTTGTCACAAAATAAAAACTATCATACATTAAGCCCCCTTTTCCCATGACAGCTTTTTTGTACACACATTATTTATAGAATATGGTCTAGAACATCCTATTTATTACATGAGCACAAAATTTCATTAAATTCTGCCCATTAGATGAAGAGAAATTAGAGAAAAACTAATTTTTACACTAAGGCCCCTTTTTCCATGACGCAGCCTTAAACTTACAAACGGAGAAAAAGGTCCCTAGGTATTGACCCAGGGAGTTCACATGTGAAGTTTCATTGAATTTGGTCCAAGGGTTGCTGAGATATGGCTGTGGACGGACGGACGGACACACGGACACACAGACACACGGACGGACAGCGTGGCGACTATATGCTGCCTCGAAATTTTTTCGGGGAGCATAAAAAGAGTACCATTTGAAATGCGTAAATGTGATGAGTAACTTTAGTGCATACTTCAACTCCTACAAAATATGAAATATTTTGACTTTCATTAGACAAGTCTGACAATCCAACATAGAAAACAAGAAAATAATTCAAAATACAGACCGTAAATGTTCCACTATCCTCTTCGAATTACATTGAAAAGTGGCATGTATACCTCATGCTTGTGAGACGAAACTGTTAAGTTTCCGTAAATAAGATGGTGCAGATATTGTTAAAGCAGGCAGTAATAAGCAAAAATAAGCAAAAACAAGCGGTAAACTATATGGGCATTGTTTTGGATTGTGTCCATCAGATATGCTTAGACAACATTCAAACAAGAATTGAATATTTGCAAACAAGAATACCATTTCATATTATGGGTTGTTGAGAAAGGTTACTTTTTTAAAGTGACATTTCAGAATTTTTTGTCATAAATTTTACTTTTATTTTTATCTGAAAGGGCATATTTCCTTATGAAAATTCTGAAAATTCCAAGCCAAAATATTGCGTCGTTTACGAGAAATTTATATTTTTGTGTTAAAATTGAACAAATTGTTGTGGACAACAGTTCGGATTTATATGCAATTTATCGATTATGTCTCAACTTTAAATGCGTGTTTCTCGCTTATTGGCAACACGTTAAACAAACTAATAGTATTTATACTCATTAGAATAACCAATCTTGGCATCAAGACATACTTTAAAAAATTGAAATTGGAATGAAATGTCCCTTTAATGATAAAACTTGTCCGCTTGACATGTTTATACTAGTCTTTTTCAACTTTGATCAGCATGACTTCAACGACAGTAAAAGATGCAAGATATTCAATTTTTGGGATTTATAGATTGGTTATCAAATTTGAGAAAACTAAGTTATTAACCACATAAATGGAAATTGGCTTGGTAAAAAAGATGACTACTTACCTCATTTCATCCATCAACATTTCAGACCTTAACTCTTACTTCTTAGTCCAAAACTGGTATCAACATGCAATTTCTTTATGTACACATTCGATTGCATTTCATCGCTTTTTAACAAAAACCTCGTAACTACAGCTTTAAACAAGCTGTAGTTACGAGGTTTTTGTTGAAAAGCAGCTATTTATTTCGGTACTGTTTTGAGAAGTTGTTGGTCAAAAACATGATAAAGTTTACGATTCAGGACGCTCGTCAAAAGTTGTTGATGACAACCATGTTTACAATAATGTCAGATCACACGCGCACCATTAAAGATGGGTCGGTAGAAACAAAACAGGTCTTATGGTATAAACTACGAACTCGGATTCTTGTCGTCTTGCGATTTTATACGTAATAAACATCGTCGCCTTTCAACAAAAACCTCGTGTCAACAAGCTGTAGACACGAGGTTTTTGTTGAAAAGCAGCGGTATGTTGATCCGCAATTCTTATATTTAAACGTTCCTCGTTATGATGAAAAAGCTATAGTAGAACACCACGAATTTTTATTTGATTGCGTGTACACTTAAAGACACTTCTAACGCAACACTTACCTTTTTGGTAATAACTTGACATTTAATGAACCATTTTTCATCAATTTTTCAACATATTTAAATCATTCACAATTGCATAATATCTGTAATTTTCATACAGAAACATTAAGTAGAAATGATTAAATTTGCAGTTCATATAATATGACTAGAAAAAAAAGTCGCAAAAAAGCTGTGCGAGCTGATAATGTAAAATTCATATTATTCATGTAACAGTAGTAAAGATTATGACATTCTGCTAACAATCTGTGTGTCCTTAATGGACCTAAATGACATGAAGACACCCCCTTCTCATTGATAAAACATAATTGACGATGAATCTTTGCGGGATCATTCTTAAAACGTCTCTTTCAAGTTCCTGTTCCAGTTGTTAAAATTCTTGAAGCAAAAGGGCGAAAAACTTATGTCTGGTAACAAATTCGATGATTTTGTGCAATGATGCCACTACAAAACATTATTTCTTAACAAAATAGGTATAACTGAATTCTAGTATTGCTTCGCACGTGAAAGTATGTTATCAAATCTTATGAAGCAGTGGAATGAGATATGAGCATGATTTGGTGACGCTGATTTGATGCTTTTGAATTCTGCAATTGCCTGGGGTTTTGTGACTTTTCATATTTGAGTCTTAGTGAAAAACCTAAATATTTTTTTATGTTCGGATCAATCGATTTTGATGAAATTTACAGAAAACTTGTAAACGTAGTTGATTTATATTTGCTGAATATTTCATAAAATATACTGCATCAATTATTTAATTATGATGAAAAATGTAAGTGTTGCGTTGGAAGTGTCTTTAAGTGTATGTATACGCAAGATGATATGGACAAAGACTTGCGTGATATTAACCAAATGTCTTAAAGACCTTTCTCCATGTCCAAGCGCAGGTGGCCTAAATATCTTTGAGTAGCTATCGTATGCAATAAAATCCTATTTTGTAACAAGCAACTCGACTAGAACCCCATCTGAAAACGCCATCCAAAGAAGTATCCAAAATATTACGGTTTTTTTTCAGTTATCATTGATATTTCATATTTTCGAACACCATAATCGACTCTTATCAAAAAGCCGTTGATGATATTTTGTAGGTTATGAGCAAAACTGATGTATAAGAAATGTAAGTCATGCACATTTACACCAATTTTACACTGAATTTACAGCATTGCAGTATCTCGAAACGGGGGTAGTTTTAGAACATATGTGGTCCACGACTTCTCACTTCATGTATCAATATTTATGTTATCGTAATAACCGTGAAACATTCCTGACTACAAACGTTTACTAGCCAGACACGATCCATGTACTGGTAGCCAAATCAATCAAAATATCTTCGCTTTACAACAAAAGCCTCATAACGGCAGCTTATGTAAAGCTGCAGTTACGAGGTTTACAGTTAAGAGGTTTTTGTTGAAAAGCAGCAATATTCCAAAACTAATCTATCACAATGACCACTACAAGATTCAGCGTGCTATTCTACAAGTTAACGTAACGATAAAATACTCTTCATCCATTGCTCAATATACTACTAAATGATTTCCTAACCAAACTCTTTTAACATTATGCCGTTTTGGGGGAAATATAAGACATAGAAGAAGACAAACAAAGTAAAAACTATCAAATATAAAAAAAAAACAACTTTAAAATCAGAATTTATAACAGAAGTGTAGTTTACGGTGCATGTACACTTAACGTTCATAAAGAAGGTGAATATCATCACAAAAAAAACTTTGTACAAACATAATTATGGGGCCATTCTAACAGGTTGTGGGGTTCGAATAACAAATAAACTGGATACGACATTTGTCGGCCAATTAATGTCTCTTAATAATGTGTTAGGACCACGTGTACGAGATAAAACTACTGTCGAACATGTTGCATATTCCTAGATCACAGACCTGTGAGCATTCCTGTCATAACGAACTGTGATTCAACGGCATTCCTAACCCTCGAGCACTGCCTGATTCATTTGTAGTTATACGTCAACCAACAACCTGATTTCTTTGGATTGGTTAATCTTTTTCCAAACGTCAGTAATAAAAACTGTTTCCATTGATTGAAAGGGGGTGGCAGATGACATGAAACACAGATACAAAGAAAGAAAGTAACTAGATATAGATAGACAACGACCTGTGAATGATCAAAGATCATCGAGTCTAAATTGACGGGGGAAGAGGGAATGCGAATTATTAAAATATGTGACTCGAACCCGTCTCCTTGTAATAAATCGACGAAGTACTATCTGGATACAGCTACTGAACTCACACGGCATCGTGGACAGCACGCAATACCTGTCATTGTTCGCTTTTCTTCAGTGGAAAATAGGCGTTCCTCCCTATTAACGTGTATTGGAATATACCGTAACCTATCGTCACGGCTCACGACTCGATGTCTATTTATACACAGGCGGCAATCACGCGACTTTGTTATGATATGTTTTCCTAATTTTTGTAAACAAAAACACTCGGTAAGTACACAGTTTTTTAAATTTTAAATCAAATACTTAACACTTAATATTGAGATACGTGCCATTCTATACGTTGTGCTCTCCGGTTTATTTTGATACCAAGATCTTGACTCAGATCCTTCACAAAGCTGAGAACATTCTTGCAAAGTATTTTGGAATGCCGTGATATATTATCTTAAGAAATGTTTGAACTTTGCATGAATGTTCTCTGCTTTGACAGGGATTTGAATATTTTGGTATCAAAATAAACTGGAGAGTACGACGTATCGAATGGTACGTGTCTCAATACTGAAAGTTAAGTAACTATTTGATTAAAAAATTTGAGAAAATGTGTTCTTCCCAAGTGTTTTTGTTTACATAGTTTAGGAAAGTATATCATAACAAAGTCTCGTGATTGCCGCCTGTGAGATATAGCAAAGAAAACCAGAATTCCCATCAAATGTCAGCAACGTTGACTAACCATGACTTAGCACCCCCTAATGACTTATCTGCATTTTCCTTATTTTCTTATAAACACAAGCAAATGTCGATGAAAACGTCTTGGACGGTGAAATAATTTTGCGACATGATTAGCACAAGGCTTGTCTGTCTGTCCCGGCCAACAATATTTCGCAATGTTTTCCGTCTGTATAAAGTTTCACGACAACATGTATGTAAACAACTACGTGCCATGTGACGACACACTTCGTTTTGCAGAATAAGCAAAAGTAGTTTCATGGCTTGTAATGTCAATCCGAAGCGCACGATATGATGTGGTTTTATTGCTTCACACTCGAAAACCTCCAGTTATGAAACTATTTCAAGAACAACAGCAAAGTACAGTGTGACCAAACGCAGTATCAAAGCCATAATCTGGATGTTGAATTGTCATTTAACGATTTCCGGCATGTTATTACATAACAAAGGTATTTTGATTATTGTTTTAGCACTTGTATACAACATGAATACGCATTCCGTTTGGGAAATTAAACATGTAAAATTAAACAGGTAATAAATGTAATGCACTGTATTTCAAGACTTTGTGAAAAAGAATACTTTCACAGTCGATGTGGTGGTAGTAAGTTATTGAAATAACCACTAAGTATAAAAATATATAATCTTTGTTCGAAAATGTATAAAGTCATCAAAATAATGTGTACTCGAAGGGAAACAATTTTCTCAATTCAAACATGTATTACACATTTTTCCTCTTTTCTTTAAAAATATTTTATGTATTTGTAATAGTCTTACAATATGCTTTAAACCAAAATCGTTACCATTAATTCTGTGAATTTGCTGCCATTGTTTCTTGGCAAAGAACGTTGAATGATTGGATATAGAAATAGCAAGAATGTCACGAAGGCCGATTATCAATCGGGTGTTACACCAGTGCCTACGGAGCTTTGATTTACTCTTGTTTGGGTATTTTGACGACCATTCTGACTTCGATACTACAACGAGTGTCGACTGAGTACATATTCTAGCATACGATATGCCTTTGTAGCAGTAATCTAAAGCTGCAAAAAATTTAACCCTTTCCCAAACAGGTCGTCCCTTATACAAATCAAATATAGAATAAGACCATGCACCATTTTCTCTCTTTGTCATGACATTTTCAGCGCCATATTGTACATGTAGATCATTTCTTCATCAACATCAAAATGTGTCGTCTGCAGCAGCATGACATTGCGCCTTTGGGAAAGGGTAAAGCCTCTCTTACAACCCGTCGTGCGTCTTTTTAACTCGTACGTTTTAAAACTCTGCAAAATCGCACGATTTATAAAGGCGCACGAGGGGTTGTAAGAGCGCATCAAAGAATTGTCCGGTCAATTCTTTGCTGCGTGCAGTCTGCGTCGTGGTTACGTCCACCAAAATCGTACGCTGCACGTGCATCGCACGACTAAACGTACGTTTTAGACACAGACTGCACGCAGGAACACGTACGACCGGTTGTAAGAGAGGCTTAAATAGAAAGATTAAACATTTTAGTAGTCAGTGAAAGTTTTATGAATTGAATTGAAAGTTTGCAGACTGACTTTTGCCTGAGCTTTCTCTTGACCCATTACCAGACGGCAAAATTTTTCGACAGGTCCAATTTGAAAAGTGGTACAGACGACAATTTCAAGCTGATGAAATCTAAAAAATATTTCCATTTTGGGTTAGAAAACATTGAGGACAAAGAAGAAATTGCTTGTCACAATCAATTTCTTCACTTTCCACAATGTTGTCCCAAGTCTTTTCTTGTGGAAGAGTCAAAAGGCGTCAAAGTGCAGTAAAGGGTAAAAAGCGGAATCTGACCTAAAAAGAAGAGGAAAGGTTACAAAAATGGACTAGTTTTTATTAATCCAAAAAACATGCATTGAGGTTTTAAGTACAATCTTAATCGTAGCTCTGAGCATCCTATTTGATATCAAATTTTACTGCAAGAAATCTAATACCGCATGAAAGACCTTGTAATAAAAGAAGATAAATTTAACAGTTAATCAACAAGGTGTTTGCATGCGCTGGCAGAAATTCAACATAGCTGCAACATTTATTGTTTGTTTTCTATTAAAGAGGGAATGAAAACGAGAGTTGTTCCTTTTTATAGTTGCTTTCCGAAATTATTTCCTGGTTTTGACAGCGATAAAAGAAAAAATATGAAAAAAATGCGTGGAAAAGCAAGGATGGATTCAGGATTTTTCCAGGGGTGGGGGTCCAGTGGGGGGTCAAAGCCAAAATGACGACTTGACATGATATATATCGTTAATGAGTGCAGGACAAAACCCCACCAGGACAAAACCCCACCAGGACAAAACCCCCTCGGAAAAAACCCCACCAGGACAAAACCCCATCAGGACAAAACCCCACCAGGACAAAACCCCACCAATATATAAAATATAGTATAACAAATTTATGACAAAGAAAAAATATTTGGGCAGGAAAATATTTTTAAATATAAGACATTTGATTATGTTTGACAATTTATTACTTTATAATTTAATTATTTTTAAAATTGAAACTTCAAAAAATTGATCTAGATCTATATTGTATTTATGTATTTATTGTATTTTAAAAGCATTGTTTTTTCATACTTATTTCCCATTCTGTGTTTATTGAAATATCCAAAAAAGACAATTTTGCTTTAAAAATGGAAACAATTGTGGGAAAAGGAGAGGTTACTGGGAATAAGAATAAGCCAAATATTATCTTGACATCAAATTTTTGTCACCTAAAAATGTCATTTGGCATGCATTATATCATTCCCTTATCTACGAAATCAAGTATCACCTATCATAATCAGGGCAATAGATGACACCAGAAGACGAAAGTAACACTTTTAATTTTGAATAAGTTTATTCACATGAATCATGCTTACTAATATTTATCAAAGGCATTATTCAATTGAAACTATTTTGGGAAAAAATCATTTCATATGAATTCATGATACTCAGGGACAACTTCTTCATTCATTATCAATTTATGATTTAGCAATAAATACTTTTTTGTTCCAAAAACAAATTTTTAGGCTTCATAAAAAAACTTCAAAAAATCATAAATCTAAGAATATTATAAAAATAAATAATTGATAATATATACCATAGAAAAAAAAAATTAGTCCTACATTATAATAGTATTATGAGTGTTATTTCTTTCCTGTAAGTTTATTCATCAAACATCAAAAATGAGAAAAAAAGAAAATAATTATCAAAGCTTAGCGACATTTTGCCTCTTATTGGGGCACTTTTCAAAAGTTCATAATGCCTGCTTCTTATTTTTTGACAGGTCAAGTTGACAGATTTGATTTGATAATTCAGAACATTGTATTGGAATTGTTTATGTTGACCCCATTAATGTAAACAATTGAGAGTTATTCTTTTCAGTTTACCTTTTCCTAGACATATCATTTTTTTAGGTTAAATTCTTAAGGCTGACCAAGTCATTTTCTCACAAACTGTAATTTTGCTTAAGGCCTCTGATATTAGTCTTATGTACTTGTTATAAAAGACAGCCGTTTAATATTTTAAATGTGTTTCTTTTATTTTTAAATTCGTTTTAGATATTTATGTTAACAGTCAATTGGTGAGAAGGGTAAATCCAGACTTCAAAAAATGGTTCCAAAAGGACAATGACAGATGACGAATGCTTTTGTTTTGTTAACGACATGTTCTGTGTCACATTTTCTCAACACCTCGGTATATGAAATAAGAGCAAATTATGAACACGATGTCGCTAAGTAGGTAAGAGGCTAGCGCCTCTTACCTATACATAACTATTACAATACTTTATCAAATGCAAATTCATTTGTTTCAATAATAAACTATTGTTGAATGATTTGAAAATTTATGAAAATTTTTGAAATGAATAAAATATAAGACTGGTGGGGTTTTGTCCGCCTTGCCAATTTTAGTGGTGGGGTTTTGTCCGAGGGGTTTTGTCCGAGGGGGTTTTGTCCTGGTGGGGTTTTGTCCTGGTGGGGTTTTGTCCGTACCCCATCGTTAATGTTTGCAGTGAATGGTGAACATTTGGCAGGCAAAACGCACAAATTCGAGTTTGCTTTAGTTTTAATAAGTCAAAGTTCAATTTCACCATATTTTTCAGAAAGGGTCCGGCGATTTCTAGGGGGTCCGTACCCCCTGACCCCCTCTATACCCGCTCATGACAAGAATGACGATTACCACTTTTATCCTTTGTCTAACAATGATTACAAATCTATAACATATATTCCTCATACTTGTTGACATTGATTATGTCGTCTCTTGAGCATTCCTTGCAAAGTCGTCTGGGAAAGATCGAATTCGATTAAAAATAATAGCTTGATTAAAAACACCTCTGAACTTTTATCAACTCGTGAAAAGGCTAGTATGTACATGTGATATATTTTGCTTATAGTATTTTAGCTCCACTGGCCGAAGGCCAGCAGGGCATATGTCATGGCCCCGTGCGTCCGTGCGTGCGTGCTGAAACTTTTTTCAAACATCTTCTTCTCCAAAACTACTGAACCAATTTCAACTAAACTTCACAGTAATCTTCCTTGTATGATTATCTTCTAAATTCCTTCAAAAGAATAAATTCTGTATAGAACCTACAATTTGATGTAGTAAATTAAATTATTTTTTCGGGAATTTTCAAAAAAAACTTCTTCTACAAAACTACTAGACCATTTTCAACCAGACTTCACAGAAATCTTCCTTGCATGAATCTCTTTCAAATTCCTTCAAAAATAAAAATTCCATGTAGAACTTAGATTTTGATTAAAAAAATTAATTTCAATTTTCGAAAAAATCTTAGCAAAATCTTCTTCTCCAAAATTGCTGGACCAATTTCAACCAAACTTCACAGGAATCTTCCTTGCTATATCTCTTCCGAATTTCTTAAAAAAAGAAATGAATTCTTTGCAGAACTGAAATTTTGGTTACATTGATTAAATATAATTTTCGAAAAATCTGAAAAAATCTTCTTCTCCAAGACTACTAAACCAATTTCAACCTAACTTCATAGGAATCTTCCTGGCATGAATCTCTTCCAAATTCCTTCAAAAAACGAATTCTGTGTAGAAGTTAAATTTTAATGAAAGTAATTAAATTATTTCTTCGAAAATTCTTTAAAAATCTTCTCCAAAACACCTGATTGGATTTTATTGTAATTTAGCCTGAATTATCATTGTACAGTTCTTCATTAGATTCTTTGAAAAAAAATCGATCGAATGAAAAACATTACCGCTGTGGGCTGGGCTTATTTTTCGCTATATGAAACAAAGTGTAATTTTCAGAAATTATAAAAAGCTTTTCTCCTCCGTAACCACTTATTGGATTTCATTGTGGTGTTGCATGAATATTCTTTGGATATACCTCTATTGATTTCCTTGAAGACTTTCGTAAGAGTCTAAAAGCCAGTGGATCGTCATGACGCTCTTGTTCTGTATAAGATAAAAAAAGAAAGAAAGACCTTCTCTCAAACATTAAAGTGACATTTCAGAATTTTTTGTCATAAATTTTACTTTTACTTTTATCTGAAAGAGCATATTTCCTTATGAAAATTCTGAAAATTTCAAGCCAAAATATTGCGCCGTTTATGAGAAATTTATATTTTTGTGTTAAAATTGAACAAATTGTTGTGGACAACAGTTCAGATTTATATGCAATTTATCGATTATGTCTCAACTTTAAATGCGTGTTTCTCGCTTATTGGCAACAACTTACAAAAACTAATAGTATTTATACTCGTTAGAATAACCAATCTTGGCATCAAGACATACTTTAAAAAATTGAGATTGGAATGAAATGTCCCTTTAACTCCAGCTCAGTTCATATAAATTAGCCCAAGGTCACATTTTGCACTTTCTAAGAAAAGTACAAGACCCCTATAATTATGTCTAAATAGAAACCTACTGGGAAGCGTTGGCGGTCAGAAAATGCTAAGTCATAGTGTGTATTATTTTTACATTGATCATAATAACGTTTTTTTGTTGTTGTTGTTGTTGTTGTTGTTGTTTGTTTTTTTTTAATTGGAAAAAGTGGGAAAAATAGCAAAGAATTTTGTGCTAAAAATAGACTGGGTTTACCATTATGTATTGATAAGCCGTCGGTGTTGTTATAAAATCGCGTAACTACGGCTTGAATCAAGCCGCAGTTACAGGATTTTATAACAACACATACGAAATACTATTGTTTGTCCGAAATTACTGAAATTACTGACTGTAATCTAAATTCAAAGGTATTGAGACGACAATATCAAGTGAGTAAAATCTTGCATTTTTGTTATTTCTGAATAAAAAATATCAAAGATGTCTATGATGTTTGCCAAAGCCAATTGAGGCGTCAAAAAGAATCATTGTGTGAAAATTGGTTAAGCCGTGGTAGTAGTGGTTTGTTCGGAAAACGTTATAGTATTAGCTAGATTAAAGGGACATTTCATTCCAATTTCAAGTTTTTAAAGTATGTCTTGATGCCAAGATTGGTTATTCTAATGAGTATAAATACTATTAGTTTTTTGAAGTTGTTGCCAATAAGCGAGAAACACGCATTTAAAGTTGAGACATAATCGATAAATTGCATATAAATCCGGACTGTTGTCCACAACAACTTGTTCAATTTTAACACAAAAATATAAATTTCTCGTAAACGGCGCAATATTTTGGCTTGAAATTTTCAGAATTTTCATAAGATAATATGCTCTTTCAGATAAAAATAAAAGTAAAATTTATGACAAAAAATTCTGAAATGTCACTTTAATCCGAGACATCTGCATATCACTGGTGGTGAACTCGGCCAAAGCGAGGGACACTTTTTCGCGATCAATGTATTCCGTCGGTGCTGTTATGAAATATCGTAACTACGGCTTTATCGAAGCCGTAGTTACGAGATTTTATAACAACATCGACAGTTTCTCAATACAAAACGGTAAACCCGGTCTGTTTTTAGAACAAGTTCATAGTCATTAGAAAAAATCTATAAACTCACATTTATTCGCAAAGTATCTATACCTTGTTGTAGCGAAAATTGTTTTAGTTCACCACCAGTGCATATGCAATGACTCTACTTCGGCAATGTGTTTTAAGACGCTCAACTAACGGACTTAGCGCACGAAAATTAACTTGTCCCTGATTAATCTGTGTGGACAATACCAGCCGATAGAAATACGGTCATCGAAAGTGTCACAGACTGTATGTTCATGATGACAAAAATCTAAACAGCAGACTGCTGAAACAGCACATTCCGTGCAGATCAGCTGGGATCGTCATATCACGTGGTGAGATGTCATAACATTGGCTTTGATTCGTCCATGTTGTGAAATATGGAATACGTCTGTATGAAAACAAAATTTGACAGGTTGTTTTGTCCATTCCTAGCTTTTCTACAAAAACTTCGTAACTGCAGCTTATATTAAGCTGCAGTTACGAAGTTCTGGTTGAAAAGCAGTGCATAGTTCATTCACTAGAACACTGTCACTTTCCCGCCAATTTCCATTTGATATGGAGTTGTGGACTTTTTTTAAAAAACAAACGAATGAAACGGGTACATATTGACATTCTGGTCCTGTGTCCAGTTTGCAAATTCACACAGATCGACAGAGGGTGTTCACAATATTGAAATTTGTATTTGTGTCGGTGATCGACATATACACGGTGGAGATTGTAGGGACACATTTGCATCAATTCAGGCAGGATATTTTGCAATAACTTTCTTAATTCTAAGTCAATGTTCAAACGGTTTGTTGCATGTACCGCGCCTACTGAGCTCTTTCCTCTGATATATGACTTACTTGAGGCATTTTCGTACCTTTTGCAAAAAATATTCCCAACCGACCAGAAATACGACACAAAATTCAGATCGTTTCTCTGGTCGGCTGAGATCAACCTTTGGAAAAGGTATGAGCGGTTTTAAAATAAGTCATGCATCTGAGATTTATCTTATAAGAGTTCAGTAAGGTGGAGTACATGCAACAATTCATAAATAAGAGAGTTATTTCACAATTTCTTACTTGAAGCGAGACTAATTCGACCGTAGTTGTTACCATTTCGTTTTCTGGTCGGCTGGAATCAATTTTTGGAAAAAGTAAACAGATTCCACAAATAAATCATATATCTGGAAAAAGAACATAGTAAGGCGGGGTACAAGCAACAAACCATTTGAAAATTGACGTAGAAATAAAAAAAAACTAATTGCAAGATATTTGATTAGAATCGAGATTTTTTTTTTTGTTCGCACTTGTTATTCATCCCATAATGTATCATCTCCACCGTGATATAGGCGAATTAATAAAATAACAAATTTCTCCATCGATTGTCTGTAAAAAATAAAATAAGAAAAGGGTGAATTTTGTCATTTAGCGTCATCTCAGCATATTACTTCTGAAATTGTCTTGTGATCCAATTGATTAAAACGAAAGAATATGTTGTCCAAAATGGGACCTTTCCTGCTCAATTTTTGCTGGTACTCAACGTCATACAGTCGACACTCTTTGTGTCGAAGTTGGAGCAGCCGTCAAAATACCTCGACATATCCGGAGTTCGACTCAACCGATTTTCTTCGGTTTCGATAAATTTGATATTTGACCGTTTTTGAAACTAATCAAGTACGATTATCATTGAAATATAGTAGGAAAAGGAAAGAAATTGAAAAAATCGTTTCGAGCAATTTCTATCCTTTTCCTACTAAATTTCAATGGCTGTATTCAGTTCGAAATTATTTTGTTCGAAAAAATTATGTCCATTAAAGTGACATTTCACAATTATTTTTACAAAAATTTTACTTTTATTCTATCTAAAAGAACATGTTTCCTTATGAAAATTCTGAAAATTTCAAGCCACAGAATTGAACCGTTTACGAGAAATCTATATTTTTGTGCTAAAATTAAACAAATTGTTGTGGACAACAGTTCAGATTAATACAGAAATTGTCATTTCTGTCTCAACTTTAAAGGTGTATTTTCGCTTATCAATAACAACTTCAAAAAACTGACAGCATTTCTACGCATTTGAATAAACAATCTTTGCATCAAGACATACTTTTAAAAAATAAAATGATTGTGAAATGTCACTTTAATGAGTACGAGATTTGAACTTCGCCTTAAGCAGAAATTCGACTTATCCGATGTCGACATAACGAGTGTCGACTGTATATGGTAATTCGTCGCTTTCAATAAAAACCTCGTAACTGCAGCATCAAATACATGTAACCTTTAGTCACGAGGTTGGTGTTTAAAAGCATCAATTTTATGCATGATTTCGAAAGTGTTTTTGTACGAAAGAGTCACGGATATGCCTATTCATCTCTATTTGGTGTCATTTAGTATTGAATGTGATTGTTATTCAACTCACTAAATATCAAATTTACCAAATATTGTTGGCAATGTTTATTAACAGACAAACTGCCACGCTCATCAGGTTACCAGGTCACAAACAAACAACCCACTTCGTGTTCGATCTACTTTTAGACCAATGAAATTGCAGTCTATCTTAAAATTTCGCCACCATATTTGGCATAAACGGGCTGCCGGCTAGTTTATGTGACGTCTATACATAGCCACGCCTCCGTTTCTAATTAACCGCTAGCGAACACTAAGTCAGATAGAGTATGTACAGTAGATTCTACGCGATATAAAACATTCAATGCGCTGAGCCTCTATCTGACTAAGTGTTCGCTAGCGGTGCGTCCGTCCGTCCGGTCGTCAACTTTTTCTTAAAAAATCTTCTTCTCAGAAACTACTAGATGGATTTCAATCAAACTTCACAGGAATGATCCCTAGGTGGTCCTCTATCAGATTCCTAAAATTAATTCTGATTGAACCAGAAAGTCTGGAGTTATCTGCCCTTGAATTGAAAAAATGGCTGTTTTGACTTTGTTTTCACTCTAGCCACTACAAATATATATCAATCAAGACAAAACTTGGTCAGAATGTTGGTGCTGATAAGTTCTTGCCTGTGTGCTTGATCTGAATATTATGTCTTGAGTTATGTGCCCTTGAAATTGGCAAATTACCATTTTTGACATTATTTTTACTCAAACAACCATAAATATCCACCAATCAACACGAAATTTTCACGTAATCTTACTGGCCATAAGATCTTGCATGTGTGTAATTTTCAGCTTCATAGGAATCTTCAATCATGATTTTTCTACCCTTGAATTTGACAAAATTGCTGTTTTCGACTTTGATTTTACACTCTTTACATCCACAAATATTGAACAATCAAGTCAAAACTTAAACAAGATGTAGGTGAAGTTAGGATCTTGCTTTAGTGTGATTCTTAGCTAGATAGGAATATAAAATCCTCAGTTATATGCCTTTCAATTTGACAAAATTGCTAATTGTGACTTTTTTTTTCACTCTAACAGCCAAACTCACTCTAATAAAGACAAAGCTTGGTAACCAATTGATCTTATATGAATGGAATGTGTTTTCAGCTTTCTAGTCACTTTGTATTTGCTTTAAGAGCAACAAGTTTGAAAAATTTAGTCAAAACTTGGACTTGATATGACAAGAAATTCAGGTTTCATCAGCCATTTGCATTAATTTTGGAATATGGTATTTCCCCAAATCTATTTTTAGCTCAAAATCTATTTTTAGAAATATGAAATATTCTGGAGTTATCAATGGTCTGCTAATTTAGATCTGTTTGGGAGATGGAAAATTTTAATTGCTAGTATCATCCAAAGCTGGAATGTTCTACCATTTCCTTTTACCCTTTCTCAAATGGCAAACATATACTTTTACTTTCTTTGCTTCAAGAACCAAACATTTTGAACAATCTAGTTTTGTAACTTTCTTTTTGCTCTATGAAACACAAGCATTGAACAATCTAATCAAAACTTGGATTTATTAAATATTACATGAAACTCAGGCCTGTGGAGCGACTCAAGACCTTCAGGTCTTCTAGTATTTGCTTCTGATATGTTGTTTTAGCACCGGTGCGACCCCTCTGCCAGGTGCAGCAATTTTCGCAATTTTCGCAATAATCGGAAACTGAAAAGTCGTTTAACGAGGCGTCAAACCCAATTCCATCATTCATTGTTTCATGACATTTATCATATTGAAATGTCACAACTGCTTTTACTGTGTTTCAAAACATGACTTAGCTTTGACACTGTTTGGAAACACAGAAAGGCTTTGGAAACACTTACAGAATGGCGAAAATGCTGACACGCAGCAAATTGTACTTTTGATTACGTACTGCGACATACAAATATTAAACATTGTCGTCTAAAATAGCCTTTTCTGTACATTTGTATTAGTCATATTTTTTTTTCTAAATTGGAAAGGGTTATCTAGGGCATTCACGTGTCCTTGATTTTACAACATGCCATCGTTCTGCTAATGTTGCACAGCTGGGTTTGCACTTCCTGTTTTGACTAGTGTAGTTATTTGTCGAGTAAAGCAATTTACAATTGACAATGTCATTGGTGGTGAACTCGGCCAAAGCGAGGACGTTTTTTCGCTACAACAAGATATAGATATTTTGCGTTTAAATGTGAGTTTAAAGATCAGCTTTTCCAATGACAATAAATTTGTTCTAAAAATAGACCGGGTTTACCGATTTGTATTGACAAAACGTCGGCGTTGTTTTAAAATCTTGTAACTACGGCTTGAATAAAGCCGTAGTTACGAAATTTTATAACAACACCGACGGAATACATTGTTCGCTAAAAAACGTCCCTCGCTTTGGCCGAGTTCACCACCAATGATGTAACTTGATTCACACTGTTCTCACGTGCGGTACTACAATCTAGTCACGATATTATGACACATGTTTACAATTTTTACCTAGGTAAACAAGGAAAAAAGCGCTCCAAATTTCCAATACAATTTTGCATGCGTTGGTGTGAGACACCTGCAAGAATTCAAACTTCGCCTTCACATTCACCTATCCCGTGGCGGTTGCCGTTGGGGCACTCCAGATGACCTGCCAACCAGCTCTCTCCATCCGTCTCTGTCCTTTGCGAGTGTGATCGCCTCGTTCAAACTATCATATGCAAAATTACAGTAGTTTTGGAGTTCGATGTTGAACTGTTTACGTTTGTTTATTTTGTAAACATGTGCAAATATATCCCGGCCAGACTATTTTGTGGTGCTTCAAATACCAATGAGTCCATGATTCTGATATACTTGCTACGCTAGAAATGATCTTCTTACCATCTTCCCATAGATGAATGTTTGGAATACCTTGTAAAGAAATGAAAGAGAAGAAGGAATACTCTTATTAAAGCTACTATTTCCCAGATTTGGACCCAAAAATTGTCAAATGCGAACGAAATGTACACTTTTTAAGCTATATATGACCTGATTAAATGATTACGACAAACTATTGAAGCAACGACTCATTTTTTCGCAATTTGATACCAAATTCATGAAGCGATGTCGAAAGTAGGTCAAAACAGTAGGACAAGCGACTTTCTTAAATGACGTCACAACATACATGATGACGTCATATTGAAATTCAAGTATGAATCTCGTTTGAATCATGGTCCGCGCTGTATGCGCATGTGCAACAATTTAAAAATAATTCTAACCCCATCTGAGACGGGGTTGAATTTAGGTTTGGATTCTCCCTAAATTCAGCTATCTGTCTTGTAATTTCGGCTCATTCTCTGTCTGAATCGCATATTATTAACCATCCCGAGGTGGTCAACACAACAGTTTTGCATATTTTTTCAAAAAATTTCATTTTTTGCAATTAGACCATCTGTTACCTTCGCCCTTTAACCGCAAGTGTGTCTTTGTTTCAAAGCTTAAAATGCTCTGATGGTTACTCCCTACATTAAAGAAGACACCACATTCTAATTTCATTTTTAAAGTATGTCTTGATAGCAAGATTACTTATTCTAATGCGTTTAGATGCCTTCATTTTTTCTATGAAATTGTTGATGATAATTTAAAATGAATCAACGACATATTTTGTGTCTCAATAGAATCGTCATGTACAGATATAGTTATCGCATAGTAATCTTGATCATTGCAGTGAAGTAAGTGTTTGTTTGCTAACAGGTCAAGTGTTGCAGATACACGTGACCCGTCACGCTAACAGGGACCTTATCCGAACTCCAAAAATCCAAATTTTTACAAACTTTTCAGACTCAACACAGGTCAACCAGATCCCATTTGCGAAAAATGAACATATAGTAAGATAGTGAAAACATTCCGGATTTAGGAGATAACATAAAAGTGAAAATTGTCGGCCCTGGTCTGGCTGCGCGGACTGCGCAGACTGACTAGGATCGATGTTTTTCACACTTGCTTTAAGGTCGCTTTTAGCGTGACGGGTCACGTTATTATTGATTTTAGAAGCACTAACGGTATAGATAGTCAACAACCTTACGTAACTATACTGCAGTCTCGAGTGGGTGGGGTAAATAAAACATCATTATCAACACAGGACACCAGAAAGCCAGTCAACTATTCAAAGACACCTAGTTCATCGAAGTTTCTTCTATTTTTCAATGGTTTCTTTTAGATATAAAATGGTGATAATTATACTTTATTTCAGGACTAACGTTTATTTTTTCGAAATGAAAAGCCAAGAAAAGCACTCGTAGCATTGTCATTTATTCTGAAAAATCATCTTTAATATTTCTTTCGTAAAAATGACCCCCCCCCCCCTAAAAAAGACTATTTTAAAAAAAATCAGTTATTTTTACTTCATAATTGCCATTTACCAGACTCCACATTAAGGTAGTATACCCCAATTGAATTGAACACTAAGTCGGTAATTTTCGTGCGACGTCGTTTACGCATCCGAACCTATTTGGATGACGTCATAAACATTCAGCAGTTGAATAATTCCGACGTCGCGTGAATCTCATAAGGGGTGCTTTGGCCAAAGTTTGCAGTGGAATGTTACCGAAATTGTTCTTATTTCAAGGTTAAAATCGTCTGTGGATTATTCAAACAGAACAGACAATCCAATGCCCGGCTTTGGCCACGTGTTAAGGCCATTTAGGCAAATAAATGCAGCAATAAAATCAGTACAATTGAAATGGTTTTCCTCAACTTTCAATTTAAAGCTCGTTTTATAACTGTGATTCCGCCCCTATTGGGACATTAGGTCAGGTTTAAAGCAACTGTCCATCTGGCTCGCCTAGATGGAGGAACAAGGTTGCATCGCAACAGATAAGAGGAGTGAAATCTTTCCAATGTGCAATATTTCATTCATTGTTCATCAACCTCTATGTTGTGGGTACTCATTTGATTTGTCCCATTGAGACGATTCAAATGAGTACCCACAACACAGGGTTTGGATTTCAATTAACAGATTTAGAATGTCTTCACACCCTCTTATCTATTGTCCTGATAGTTGACCTTCGTATCGAAGGTTTCGCTCATCTTGGGCCGTATTCACCAACGTCTCTTTATTGTCCAAATCCATAAATTACATAATCCATCTGATTGGCCGAGACGTATGTTTTTGTGTAATCCTAAAGGTAAACTTGGAATTAGACAGCCCGTTTAAGCGAAATATAGCGGCGAAATTTTAAAATATACTGCAATTTTATTGGTCCAAAAAGTAGGTCGAACACGTCACGATAGAATACGTCACATAAGTCTTCCAGCGAATGTCTAGTACTAAATGTTGACACAAGCGATCGTATGCACATTTCATGTTGTACAGTGCATTGGACCATGGGTATAAATTTGATGGATATCACATCTTACAGAATGCGTAATTCAGCAAATGGATGTTTTTCTCATGCCTTACAATGAAATAATTTTGAGTATTTCGTGGTCAAATATTTACAACTGTGATAAGTGGTGGTTATGAGAATTTCTTGGGTCATCAATGCAATAATGACTGACGTGCCCAAACTTGGTGGTAAGAGGGGCCTTCTGTTTAGGATCTACCATCCCAAAACTTTCTCGCAATATTTAATCAATTGAAACACCCCCATTTCCTCATGGTTAGCACCATCATTTGGAGGTAATTGGAAAAAAAGAAAGAAAAAACTTTAATATTGTGTTAGTAAAAGCAAAGCAAAAGAAATGCTGATCAGCTGCTGTTCTTCTTTATCATCAATTATTTCCTTTTTTTTGTTTAACCCTTTCCAAAAATTTTTAGCGTGATCCACTTTGAAAGTTGCTGCAGACGTCAAAATTGGCGATAATAAAGACATGATTTGTGTAAAATATGGCACAGAAAATATTGAGACAAAATGACAAACTGCTGGTTATCAGCCGTTTCTCCTTTTGTTTCAATGTTTTCCCAAGCCTGTTCTATTAGGGGCGTCAAAGCCAGGTCTTGTTTGGGAAAGGGTTAGATCAGAAATTGTTTTGAAAAGCTAGCCTTCAACCAAACATGAACTAAGTTTCTTGACTCATTCGTAACTACAAGTCAACCTGCTTCAGACCACGGCCAATTGATTATCAAGAAAGTTTCACTAAAAAGGTTGGACTTATTTTCAACTTTATGAAATAAATGGTTGGCGTTATTTGAAGGGTCATTAGTCACAAATAAGGCATTCAATTAACCCTTTCCTAAACAACAAAATCCAGGGGTGGTCCAATTTGAATTTTGAGGAATTGAAATAGACAATAATTGCTGTTGCTAAACATGGGGAAACGTATAGTGGCAAAGATATAGCCCAAGAAAGAATATGGCGATAATGGAAGAAAATTCTGATCGGCGTTTTCTGCCTTTATCTCAATGTTTTCAAAAGCTCTTTTTTTCCATTTGCGACGTCAAAACTTAATTTTTTGATAGGGGAGGGGTTTTAGAGTAAGTCGCTGCTTTTCAACAAAAACCTCGTAACTGCAGCTTAAAGCAAGCTGCAGTTGCGAGGGTTTTGTTGGAAAGCGACGATATATCGACGGCCAGGTCGTCGCGATGCAAATTTGAGAGCCCACCCCGACCTGCGTTCCCACTGCGCCATCAATTGTACATTCATCGTTAAAAGATTATCAAAGCGACCTTTTGATGTAACTCTAGACCGCTTTAATCCTTTTTTAAACGACAAATACAGACCAGACGAATCTAAAAGGTGAACGAGGCGACGAAAAGTCAATGACATTTTATGAAGTAAAAATAATTTGCTGAAAACTACATACCATAGAAAACAATGCGGTAACGTTAAATGTTCCTTATCAGTACTTTCGTCTTAAGTTCTGATATATCTTTTTCGTAAACCTCCTCTTAATGGGACACCAGGACTAGGTCATGTTTGAGAATGGGTGAAGTTTGTCGCTTAATCTTGATGCGGATGTTGATCCTATTTCAACAACTAGTTGCATAAACAAATGACTATACTTTGGCTTGTTCATTTATGTATTCTTTTACTTATTTGACGTTATTTTTAATTAAAAATATTTCTATTAGATCTACATTAATTCCTAGAGACAAGACAAACGGGCACTTTTAGCGTTTTCATCAAATTTGAGGTTAAATTATGAGCGTATATTTATTTATTGTTTTAATTATATACAATACTTTCTAAGTTTGTGGTTCGTTAATTACGAATACCGTTAATTACAAGTGCTGCACGAAGTCTTCTTTTTGGGGCAATAGTTTGTGTTCCTACATGGTTCCATCCTGAAGGCTCCATGCGAGATACCAATGGTCAAAAATTATTTTATGGGGTGAAAGGATTAATTAACCCTCTTGACAAGTCTAGGTGCAAAAATGGCCACGTCAAGTCTGTGTCCACGAATCAGTCTTTAATTAAGCAAGTGTACCGACCGGAGTGACCCAAAATAATTTGAGCCGGGATCTGGAAAAAGGTCCCTTAAGGCTTTTGAGCCCAACGTGGTTCCAGATCAGCCTGCGTATACACGTAGTCTGATCCAGAACCTTGTTGTTCTCCAATAGCCTTTTCATGACCTGCAGCAACAGTAGAGGAGTATCATTGATCCTGGCCAGACTCGGGAAGATGGTGACATTGAAACATGGATGTTACAAATGCTTTTAGGGGCCCTTTTCTAGATCATGTCCCGTTTATATTGACCCTCTACAAGGGGTCCGATCGTCCGCCCGTCCCCTGGCCGCTGACCGTCGCTGACCCCAAATGGGCGGGAATATTTGGGTAATTAGGGTCTGGGCGTTTGGGTGTTGTGACTAAAAGATGACCACCAACGTCTATAATCCCATCGCTAGAACGTAAACCAATTAACCCTTTCCACAGACAACAGACGACCCCAATTCAAAATGAGTTGCATACAAGACAATTGTCTCCAAAATTGGTGGAAATATATTTGAAATGACGTACGAACGATCAGTGTTATCGGGACTTTCTTCTTTGCTTTCATTTTTTCCTTAAGCAGTTGCCCTAAATATTTCTGAATCTGTCCCGTTTTATGATATGTCTAAGGAACGAGTGATATCATATTTATTTACAAATTGTCACGTATTTATTGCATAATGATGAAATTAGATAGCTAAATAAGAGCTACCGCCACAGTAACAAGAAATGTATACTTTCTCATCCAAGTACCGCATCTTTTGCTCCGTGTATGGACATGCATACATAAATCTGTGGGGATGGAAAGGATTTTAAAGTTGCAGGAAAAGGATGCTAGCGTTAGATGTGACAACGGTGTCCCTGAGTGACAAACGACAATTGGATTACCTCGTATTTGTCACGATCAATTGAACCCATTTTTGCTTAATAGGCTGTTTGACAAGACTAATGTCGTCTAAAAATGAACGCGATGCATTAAGATAGAATACCCGTAATGTGGCCATTTTGATATTCATAAAACATCTGATTTTTATCGAGCGTCGTCGTGACGTATTGGAACTTATTCGGGCGCGTTCGTAAACATTCGGCGGTGGAAAGTTCCACCGCTGAATGTTTTCGACGTCGCCCGAATAATTCCGACGACGCGCGAATCTCATTGGGGATAGACAACCTTAACTCCTTCATTGACTTTGGATTAACCAGTCATTCAGATTTTGATTCTTGGGTCGTACTCACCAACATTTCTAAATTGATTGTCTTTATGCAAATTACATAAAAAATAATCTGATTGGACGAGACGTTTGTCTCTGTCAATCGGGTGAGTTGTTGTTAATTATAAAGATAAACTTTGAAGTAAACTGGTCGGTAAATACCATCCCTGAAGTTCTTAAAGAGGCATCACATTCCCATTTGATTTTCAACTAAGTTTGTCTTAATGCCAAGATTGGTTATTCCTATGCGTCTAGATACTACTAGTTTTTTAAGTTATTGCAAAAAACACTCCTTTAAAGTTGAGACAGAAATGACAAATTCCACATTCATTTAAAATGCTATTTTCATCAATTTGTTAAAATTAAATACAAAAATATATATTTCTCGTAAACGGCGCAATACTTTGTCTTAAAATTTTCAGAATGTTCATAGGAAAATATGCTCTTTCAGATAAGAATAAAAGTAAAATTTACGCAAAAATATCTTTGAAATGTCACTTTAAGCATTATAACGCAATGCCAGTCTTTACACAGCAATCAACGATTTTTAAAATGCTGTAGCTACTTCCTATGTGGTGGTAACCAACGAAAACAGAAAACAGTGTGAGCCCACTTTCCTCTATATCTCATTTACAGTTTGCACGGTGGATAACCCACGTGAATTTTGGGAAGCGTTAACACCGAACAAATCGTCCGCTTCAAGGTATGTTTTGTTTAATTTCTCAGCTTATACCTTATATATTTTGACGAGATAAAGTGCACGGAACGCGCATTTGAGAGGGCTATTCCCGTGTGTAACTCACTCTGCTCCGAATCACGTGGTTTCTTCAAACATTCAAGCGAAAGTTTTCTTCGGTGCATGTGAACGCTTCCCACTTTCGTTTTGCACTTACAAATACTCTGGATGGAATGTTTGAAGAAACCACTGGGTTTGGAGCAGATATAGAGCCGGGAATAGCCTCCTCAAAGGCGCGTTCCGTGCTCTTTATCTCATCAAAATCTATAAGGTATAAGCTGACAAATTAAACAAAACATACCTTGAAGCGGACGACTTTTTCGGTGTTAACGCTTCCCAAACGTCACGTGGGTTACCCACCGTGGTTTGACTGATTCACGTTAATTTACATACACGAGACCGCTTAATTACATAATTATCTCGCTGACCAGTCTACCCTATAAATATTCATAAGTGTGTCGTAAACTTGGTGAAAATGCCGGCTATCTTTATTTCCCGTTATCCTAGGATATTACTGGTGTCTGAGCTCGGTGTTAGACAGAAAGGCTTAGATGTCTTACAAAGTGAAGAAACATATCGACGTGTCTGACTGTTGACATTCAGATGTACTTTAGAAGTGGTTATGGTAGAATAACCGTAATATGGCCATTTTGAGATTGATAAAATATCGGCTGTTTTTTCTGAGCAGCAGCGTTACGTAACCGGACCTATTCGGTCGGGGTCGTATACATTCGGCGGCGGAAAGTTCCACCGCCGAAATTTTTCGACCGCGCCCGAATAATTCCGACGTCGCTCGAATATCATTAGGGGTGGACTACCTTAAATGGCACCAGTTTCACCAGGCAATTCATAGACTACTATGATCATCGTCACTTTGTTTCGCATTTTACCGATTCTAAACCCCTAGATGAAAATCGGGACAATGACGTGAAATCTTGTAAACTTTCTTTGTACACTTGGGCACCTTTCCAATCGCTAGTAAATAATTCTTGGAACGTCCTGTAACTGCACGTGTATACTCGATATGACAAATTATGTTAAACACTTACCCAAAAGGTAGGCCAATTCGATATGAGTTGGAGTTGGTTGCTAATTGACCAAACGCTGTCAATCAAAACCATCGATAAGCCAACGGACGATCAGAAAAAAAATATCATACCCCCATTGTTGTCTTAGATTCTTCGCTGCACGTGATACTGTACCGATCTATCGACTGATAATCAAAACAATCGACATGGCAATGCTCCCCATTGTTTGTCTTAGATTCTACGTTAGACGGAGCGATCTTTCGATTGGCGTTTTGTCAATTATCAGCTTGCTATAAAAGCCTCTCTTACAACCGGTCATACGGTTCGGGTGGACGCAACCACGACGCAGAATGCACGTAGCAAAGAATTGGCCGTCGGATTGTAAGGGAGGCTTAAGGACGTCAAAACCAGGCATTGCATAATAGACGATTAATTCACTTTATTGCATAGAATTTGTGTTTTCAGTCCGTTATTGACATTGAATAACGGGAAGAAATCGGTCCGATATCGTGAAAACAGGTCTTTATTCGGTAAATTCTCGTGCAATATCGGACTGGTTTTGCACTCAAATATCCTCGATTGGGGATTTGTTGTGATTCAGAAAATTGAAAATAAAGCCGTTCGAATTTTGTCATTACCCTAAATTCCGCGATGTAAAATCTTGTAAGACCTCCTTTACACCCTTATAGATAATAAACTAGTTATCTCCCAGTGTAATCATATCTGATGACGTAATATAGACCTAGTGACGTAGTTTTCTTGGAATCAAAAAGTAAACCGAATGGTGCCCAGATGACAGATTTTAAACAGTACTTAAAGTGGATTTCGTTGTCGGGGAAGGATAGAGATTAGAGTTTAGTGGTTGTTTATCTTATTGTAAGAGAATGGTCTAGGTCCAGTGTGGTGGTAAGCCTATGTGTTTCTTGTTTAAGTTACTGCAATTTTTCCTTTTCAACTTTGTTTTTTATTGAAATGGACGAATGCCCGAAACTAAACCCTCGGAACTTCGGAAGTTCCGATCTTTTTTTTTATTTCTCGCACTGAAATGAACGTTAGGATATCCAGAGTATGTTTCTAAAAGAAAACTTAGTCGAATTGTTACAAATTCGCCATCTAAAATGATGATTATGTCAGTAAAAATGCGATAAAAATTGACTACATAGCTACACGACGAAAAACTAATGGCCCGTGTAATGGATTTCGTACACACACGATATATGTCAAGTCGAATGTCGGGGGAATGCGGTATCTGTCGGTGTAAATATGGCTAAATTTTCACAAAGTGTTTTAGTTATTCGTCTTATTTTATTGCATTTCTTTGCAAATTCTTCATATTTTATGCAATAATAGCGTCAATTCACGTTTTTTTCGGTCGTTAACATTCTCAGAGGCCCCTCAAAAACGTGAATTAACCCTATATTATCACTTTGACAAAAGTTTTAAAAAAGGTCAACTGATAACTCATAACATACACATGTACGAATATGTATGATAAATATGTACTATTTATCTATGTTAATATAATCTAACACCAATTTAAACCAGTGTATGTATATGTGTTCGTATCACGATGAGGGGGATTGTGTACATTGTGGCTCTATTTTCCGTGATATATTTGTTGTGTGTAACAAAGCATGACGCATCCACGGATACATGCACCATGGAGATGTACGGTAACGACACGGCCGCGTACTGGGCCTGTCAGACACAATTTGCTCACCAATCGAACTGGTTCCCGTCACCGATCGCTGGACTCTTCAGTTACCAGGTAATAAATACATAAATGATGCTTTTCTACAAAAAACACGTACCTGCAATTTGTTTCAAGCTGCAGTTACGAGTTTTTTGTTGAAAAGCACCGATATTTTGTTATGTGTAACAAAGCATGACGCATCCACGGATACATGCTCCATGGAGATCTACAGCAACGACACGGCCGCGTACTGGGCCTGTCAGACACAATTTGCTCACCAATCTAACTGGTTCCCGTCTCCCATCGCTGGCCTCTTCAGTTACCAGGTAATACATAATCGATGCTTTTCAACAAAAACCTCGTACTGCAGCTTGTTTCAAGCTGCAGGTACGAGACTCTAGTTGAAAAGGGACAAATTATTTTGTTCTAAGACAGTTTGCTCACAAATCTAACTAGCTTCGGTCACCTTTGCTGGACTCTTCAGTTATCAGGTAAGGTTTATCACTAAGGCAATCTTGTCACGACACGAGTAAAAAGAAATGCATTAATCTTTGATATTTCTAATTCAAACCCTATATTGTTGATGGACTCTCAGTCGTGAAGTGAGGACACGGGTTCGATCCGCGGTCGTAGCAAATATCCTTTCAGAAGAATTGTCCGCAACCAATAGTTTGATACCGTTGAAGAATGTAGACTAGCAGCTGGTTCCTCGATAAGGATGTTGTGGTAGAATTGGTATGAAAAAACGACAGGAATCCATGGTTAGGTACTCCAGTCCAAATGATAGGACCACAGCAGTGGAAAGAGGCGTTAAACCCAATTCAATTCGATAAAATCTTCATAAGGTGCTTTCTTTTTAGTGAGTAGGCACATATGTAATCTTAGCTTCATATGCTTTCAGATTTGGAATGGATACGATGGCTTCTGGCAGAATGGTGTGATTCTAGAAACGTTCGTTAACTTTGTGGCCTATACAAACAACACCCACATGCGATATAAACAGGTCATCACTGGGTCAGATCGGGCACTCTACAGTCTCATGGAGGCATACGGTCCTTATCCCTCATTCGACGACATGGCGTGGTACGGACTTGCGTATGCCAGGATCCACGAGGTGTTGAATCCGGGACAATTTCTGCAGGATGCCGAGGATATATTCAACTGGATCTGGCAGACTGGTTGGGATACCAGTATGACCTGTGGCGGGGGTATTTGGTTCGATAATACGTTTGTCTCCAAACAAACAATTACTAATGCAGAGGTTCTGCAGTTGGTCGCCAGACTTGCAAGACTTACCGGAAAGAAGGACTACGTCAACAAAATGCACATGCTATATAACTATATCCAAAATAACAGTTTGATCAACGAAACAACATATTTGGTATCGGACGCTGCTACAAATAATTGTACTGGTTCCCAGGAATATGGTCGCACATACGACAGTGGAACCATGATCGGGGCCCTGGTAGAAATGTACAAAGTAACTAAAACATCTAACCTTCTGGATCTCGCGCATAAAATGGCGTTCGCCCTGATCGAGCATAACTCAGATCCGGACGGAATTCTTAAGGAATTCTGCACCCCATATTGTGACGACGACGCCATTATGTTTAAGGGGATATTTGTACGTAATGTACGTTATCTATTGGACGTTCTGCACGATCCAGCACAGGTACAATATTTACGTAGTTGGCTGAACCTACAAGTCGCACACAACATCGAACAAAACATGTGTGATATCGAGCCGATATCAAAATGCAACATCACATTTAAAGACGGGCCTCCATATTACAACAAATCTGGTCCTGTATTTTCCTATGACTGGAGAGGCCCGTTCCGATCCGGAGCGCCTATGCAGCAATCGTCCGCCTTGGACTTGTTTATATCAGCGATGGATCCGTCGACCGTCTGTACCGGGAAGCTGTGCAGTTATGACCCATACTTCCCGCCGCCCGAACCCCTGACCTGTGGTAGCAAGCCGTGCCCGAGTGACCAGGACTGCTGTGAGTACAGTCCATATACGTCATATACGTGTTGCGAAGCGAAACAGAGATGTAACAAAACTACGGGTATTTGTGATGAAAAACTCTGGCTTTAGAAATACAATTTCCTTTGGGCTTTAGAACTGCAATTATAGATCCCGATAAATGAACTGGCAGAGTATCTCTAGCTACTAGCTAAAGAGTCTCTGCCATGTCATTTATCGGGACATGTACGTGGGAAAAATCGGCTGGACATTGCAAACTATGGAGATCTAATCGCATTACGACCAGGAATATTCGTAGAACTGCACAATATATCGAGAATAACCAGCTTATTCGTCTCTCACTGTTTAAGGTTCAGGTAAATTCGGTATCTACACAAAATTCAAAGTTTTTTTTGCATCTATTCTTAACATGTATATGCCATATTATATATCAAATTAAAGCTCTGCATGAGTAGAAGATATTAAGCAACTTAATTCTGCTCTACCTTGTAAAGCATAATCAAAACATTGCGAAAAAGGACGACTTCCAGGAAAACCGAGAACATAGTTATCCTTGAATGAAGTTGGCTAGTTTTTCACACAAACATACACCATGGTCTAAACTTGGTAGTACTACTACTTACATGAAGTTACTTTCTACAAAAAACGTGCATTTACGAAATAAACTTTGGACATTTCTTCATTTTTCATATAAAATTCAAGGTGGAACTATTTTTTTGAAACACTATGTATGGTTAAAATATTTGGCCATATTCTCAAGCAGTCAAAGTAAGTTTTCTAATAAAATTGTTATTTTTCTTTATTTGATGAACTGAAATAAATCAGTGATGGTTCCTACAGTGAAGACATATGTCACATGATAATAATTACCTTTCCCCATTTTTCTATTGACACACCACTTACATTTTTCATATTGATTCCAAAAGTGTAAACATATTTTCAAGGTATCTTGTTATCAGAATTGTGTCATAAGTTAGCATAACATTCCCTTTGTTGTAATGTTGTATTGCTCGGTAATTGCAAGGAAAATTATCAAAAAAAAGCATGATACATTTCTGGACGCTACTAATTTGTAATGGTCGTAGCTTTACACCATACATTTTTTAAATTATGCTACAATATAATTTCGTTTGATATATCGTTTAAAATATTTTTTTGTGTAGAGACGGAATGCATATTGTATTTAGTATGCATGCACGTTTTGTCTTTGCGAAATAAAATAGTTTTCGAAAAAATTTCAATACATGAAGAGAGTCCATTTCCGGCACAAATTATTATACGCCCGAAGGGTCGTATTATGTTATGGCCCTGCTTGTCTGTCTGTCTGTCCGTCCGTCCGTCCGTTAGCAATTTCTTGTGTGCGCAACTCCTCCTACAGTTTTGATCGGAATTCGATCAAACTTGCCACAATGAATCTCTATGGTGTCCAGTTGTGCACCCCGCTTACGGAATTTAATTAACTCTTTTTGTTCTTGAATTATCTGCCCTTGAATTAAAAAATTGCCCATTTTCTTGTGTGCGCAACTCCTCCTACAGTTTTGATCAGAATTTGATCACACTTGCCACAATGAATCTCCATGGTGTCTAGTTGTGCACACCGCTTACGGAATTTAGATAACTGTTTTCGTTCTTGAATTATCTGCCCTTGAATTTAAGAAAAAATGCCCATTTTATCAAAAATGTCCATTTTCTCCTGTCTGCAACTCCTATAGGCTATAGTTTCAACCAGAATTTAATCAAACTAGCCACAATGAATCTCTATGGTGTCTTGTTGTGCAAACAGAATTTTGATAACTTTTCTTGTTTGAATTAACTGCCCTTGAATCGAAAAAATGGCCAATTTTACTGACAAGCCCCTCTCGGGCGTATATGCGCCGCTTTGCGAAGCTCTTGTTTCATATTTATGCATGGCATAGTCCAAATTCTTTGAAAATCGAAGAATTGTAATACGTACACCAGCTTTCAAATATCAATTCTAATGTGTCTGACAACTCACCATTCATTAAATATGTTTTTTACGCAGATCTGTTCGATGTTTGCCTTTTTGTTTACAAATTCGAGGATGCTGGTTCCCGGCACAACCAAATAACGCTGAAAATAGTTCCGAATTTTGCGAAACTTTTTTGTTGATTTACCGATCGAATTTTTATAGATATTTGTAAATATAATAAATAGGATAATTACAACTGAAAATCTTGATAATAGTCACGAAAAATAACTTTTATCAAAGATACGAATATGCGCGTATGAAGCCACTGTTTACAAGATGGACACTTCTTCGGCCGGAAACGATTGAGTGACATTTAAATCGACGATTATATGAAGGTGAAGACGCGATCGATGTAATGCATCGTACTTGAAGATGAAGAATGAACCAAATTTACAGGTACTTTTCATTTTTTTTCGCTGCCTATCTTTTTATGCCCCCAAAACACTACTGAATAGGAGTCGATGGATTTTGCAAATGGCGTCCGATGAAAAAGCATGGGCGGGAATGGTCTTTTGGGAATATTATGAAAACTGCTGTGATATATTGACATATCAAGGTAGTACTACCTGGACTAGAATGTGCACATTATATTGGCATATCTCAAAGAAGAAAATTTGTTGTCTAGAAAAAGTTGCTGGTTTTGGGAGAAACACCAAATTTTCGACTTGTCTTGTTGAATTTGGTGCTCAACTTTGTTCTTTCTGTCAAATGAACTATGCCTATGGCATGTTTTAATCATGATGTAACAGAACATAAAACAAATTTTTACTGAAAAACTTGTCTAACTTGGAGCCAGCAATGGCGCAAATTCACTGTCAAACTGTTTAGCGGATCCTTAACATCAGAAACAACTTTTTTTTCGTGTCGATTATTAAGATAAAGTTCACACACAAACTCTCGCAACTTTGGTTATTACAGTTTTGTCGAAACGCGAGCATACCCAATCGCATTTTAGAGTTAATATCATAACGCAAAACTATAGAAGTGTACTCCTACGTGATATTTGGCAAATTTTGAAAAGGCGCTCAGACTTCAAGCTAGCAGTTCGCTGCTTCTCAACAAAACCCTCGTAACTGTAGATTAAAATAAGCTGCGGTTACGATGTTTTTTTGTTGAAAAGCGACGAGTTAAATAAGTACATGATGGACGTCGGACATGAACTTATTTCAGTCTAGTTTTAGACTATGATCAATTGACTTGTCAGAATGTTTTAATAGTTTCTGCGTACAATTATGACCATAGAGAGACCCCATCTGAATTTCCCGAAGTACATTTTGTTACATTATTGTAAGTTACAGTAATTGCTGTTATTGATATTATGTTGTTGACATTCATGTAATTTTTAAAAGATAAATGATTATTATAATAATTATAATAATAGATTGGTCAAAGTGTTTCCTTTTACTATACATAGATTGATTCTAGTCTGGTCTAATTTTCCAAGTAGTTTGGTACATTGTATATTAGTGTTATGCTACAGATTTAGTTATTTCCAATCTATGTTGATGTTTCTTGTTCACACTTATAATTTTGCACGATGTTAAATTAATCTAATAACATAAAATCATTGAGTGAAATTACAGTGGTATTTATCAGCATATTATTCTGTTTTCTGAATGCCTTTTTACACACACTAAAAGACCTGCGGAACAATTGAGTCACCAGAAATTTATCAAATTCTATCTTGATGATCATTTGTGTTGGTTGCCGTCTCCATCCACTTTCAAATTGGAATACACATACACATATGTATTAAATTGTTTATGCATTTGGGAAAAGGGTTAAGATATCACATCTTTATAATCTTGGGCGATTCCCATGTTTGATATCTATATTTGGAAGTGTCGTTTCGGATACATACCGAAAAGCGAACACAACTCATATCGAATCGCGACATATCTAAAGGTCGGTTCACATTGACGAATTTTCTTACGATTCCTTACGAATTGGACATTCGTAATCACATTGCCGAAAGGTACACGTATTGTTACGATTTGAGCGAATTTAACGGATGGTTTACGTATTTCTACGACTAGTTTACGGGCTGGTTACGTATTATTTACGAATCAATAGGAGTATTACCGACTTAGTTACGAATGTTTACGAGTCCTTTGTTATTATTTTGTTGTTGTTGTTGTAAGAAAGACAACCTCATTATTGAAATCTGACATTCGACAAGACAACATGTCTTACGAACGAAATAAGCTTAGGTTGTACTTACAATTTCTTCAAAACAATTAACCCTTTCCCAAACAAAATCTAGTTTTGACGTCCCATGGTTTTGGAAAATATTGTGAGAAAAGAATAAATTGCTGAATAATCAGCAATGCAATTCTTTCTGTTCACTCAGAATTTTCTATTGAATAACGTACAAAGTTTCCACATCTTGCATCAATTAATTGTGTCATCTGTAAATCCTTTCAAATTGAAACAATAAAAAAATCTTGCCGTTTGGGAAAGAAACCCTAAGTGTTTTTACTGTATTAACTCTCATACATAGTGTGGGGTCATTTATAACCCCAGAAATATATTTATGCTTGCTATATTCAGAGTTGTTCTCCGATGCGCGTTTACTTTTTTCTTTTTCTATGTAATATTCGTCGATAATAAGTCGAATTGTCGTGAGCATCGAATAACGTTTGAAGGACTTATCGTCAATTTTGAGCTGGGATAAAAAAATTGACCCCAGTGCATATAAACGCAGTGAAAAAATGGGCTCTTAGTCCTCGTTTTTTTTTCAAATTCATTTAGAAATCATTTGACGTTTAGCAAAACATTAAATAGTATTTCCACTATCATTAATTTTATTTGTCAACAATTTTGACATACTCAATCAAATCAAATCAAATATTTTCTATTGTTCACATCATGTACAAAATGATATACGAACTATTCACACATAAACAAATTATATAACAAACGATGACGTTCATATCTGTTATAATCTAGGATGTCTATCATCATAAGACTCTGCATTTACACAAGGTCTTACTAGGACTCACACTGCCCTTTTTTCAGCTTCTCCATCAAACATAACCCTAATCAGGCCTTTTGCGGAGCCTGGTCTGTTTTAGTACCATTCTCGGAATCTCATTTCATAAGTGCGCTTTTTTAAACATCCCGGCTCGTTTATATTCGTAAAGTTATCGTATATTTTCGTGAATCACACACGGATGATTTGCGAGTGATTTGCGATAAACTAAGAGTCATTTACGAATGAATAACGGGACATTCCATCCGTGGACATTCGTGAGAAAATTTTGGACATGCCAAAAAACTTCCCCGTATGAACACGAATCATTGCGATAGTCGCCGATATATTGCGAGTTATTTACGAATGTTTAAGTATTGTTTACGAATACTTACGTATGCCTTTCCGAATGGACCACTGAAAACGAAATATATGAGTACGCACGATTTTTTTACAATGTCATTTAATTTTTTTGTTGTAAACAATAAGATATTATCTCTATATTATCATTCAGTAGCTGACTTTGGGAAAAAAGGCATTTCATTCTTACGAGTTATTTACGGATGCTAACGTATTGTTTAAGAATGTTCACGAATGGCCTACGAATGTCCAATTCGTAAGGATTCGTAAGGAAAATTCGTCAATGTGAACCCACCTTAAAATGAACCACATGATAACGCTTAACTTTTGTAATTTAAAACTAACAAATTATTTAGACTAGGCTATCCAATTGATACAACGACCTTTTTAACACAATCGGTCGTATTATGATACTTATCTCATTTTATCAGCTGTATCATTCATAATTAAATTCATGACAGTGTAAACTAAATAATGGCTTATACACGAAATATTTCTGCTCGATTGTTTATTACCCTGTTAGCATGTTACATGTATATTCTTCACGAGCACGTAGGACACGGACGTACGGACAGCTGTACGCTAGATATGTACGGTAACGACACAGCGGCATACTGGGCGTGTCAAGTACAATTTGCTCATCAGTCAAACTGGTTCCCATCACCAATATCAGGAATATTCAGCTATCAGGTATGTTCACATTAAGGTTGTTCACCCCTAATGAGTTTCACGCGACATTGGAATTTCACATGCGACGTCTTTAATATTCGTTACGTACCCGAACTTGTTCGGGCGACGTCGTAAACATTCGGCGGTGGAACGTTTCCACCGCCGAATGTTTTTGACGTCGCACGAATAATTTCTATGTTGCGTGAGTCTCATTATGAGTATACTACCTTTATAATATTTTCGCAGACGGACGGACAGCTGTACATTTGATATGTACTGTAATGGTACAGCGGTATTTTAGGCGCGATCCGTATTATCAAAAGTCTAAAATGGCTCATATTCCAATTCAAAAGTTGGCTTTAAATATGTGTACAACACATCAGACAAAACAAAATGGCTGTATTAGTTTACAAAATAATTATGTAGTGTGATTAAGTTTTTCAAACTCTTGAAAAAGGCATATTTTGCCGAAATATTGAATTGAGTATTTTATAAAAGTGCAACACCTCAGAATTTGGACATCTTATTGTCAGGGAAAGGGTTAAGTATTAGAAATTAATAATGAATGATATGAAAGTTGGAATGCCTCCGACGCTTAACTGACAGCTTAATGACTTTACTTTATTACATTTTAATTCTATTGTGATATTAATATCCTTAAACATACAGTAATGAATTCATATATGTCTACATCGACACTTTTCCTGAAAATTGAATTCGTTTGAGATTATCTTTGACTTTGATTACTATAACTGTTGTAAAATAACACACTGATTGATCGATCCGTTGATTTTCATTGAAATCTTGATGAAAAAGTAGTTGCTGTTGGAAGCAGTGCGGACGAATTAGACCTCAACAGACGAGCATTTTGTCATCCTCTTTGTAAGAATAAGTATATATTGATAAACATATCTTTCTAGATGTCCGTTCGGAAGTATGTTTTTTCGCATTTAGAAGCTGTTGTGAATGAACAGAAAATTTTACCCCTGCTGTCAGGCAGATAGATATAAATGTATAAAATGCATTTTCGCGTATCAAATATACTGCGTTAGCAATGCAAGTGCATCTACTACAAGATTCATTTCTCTTGAAATCAGATTCGTGTGAAGGGTGAATTAACCCTTTCCCAAAAAAAGACCTGGTTTTGACGTCCCTATAATTGAAAGGACTTGAGAAAACATTGAGACAAAAGAAGAAACTGCTGATAACCAGCAGTTTCTCCATTTGTCTCAATATTTTCTGTGCCATATTTTACACAAATTTCATCTTTATATTACATCCATTTTGTCATTTATGGCAGTTTTTGAAGTGGACCACCCTCAAATTTAGTCGTTTGGGAAAGGGTTAACTCCTAATGTACTGGTGGCCTTGGTCGTCGTCACCTTTCTCGTCGCCAGAAATATTTCTACTTCAATAGTAACCCAGCAAGGGCGGACCTAGGATTTTTTTCCAGGGCGGGGGGGGGGGGAATTTTAAGCCAAAAGGATGGCTTAAAGTGTGATGAAATTAGTTGCTTTTCAACGAAAAACTTGTAACTGCAGCTTGTTTCAAGCTGCAGTTACGAGGTTTCCGTTGAAAAGCAGCGATATGTAACATACTCAAGTTTTATGGTCAAATTTTAATTTTTCTTCCAATGCCAGGGGAGTCCGGACCCCCTGACACCCCCTCCCCCCTCTAGATCCGCCCATGCCCAGTAATACTATGTAGATGGTGGCCTTCATAAAAAATAAAACAGTAACAATGTACCAATACATGAAGCTATAAAGAACTTTCTCGTCGCCAGGAATATTTCTACTTCAATAGTAACCCAGTATGAAGAAGGTGGCCTCCATAAAAATGATACAGTAACAATGTATCAATATAATTATGATTAGCGAAATAAATCGTTATATCTAAATCATTTCGTCTTCTTTTGACTTAATGCACCGCTGAATTTAACCCAAAACCTCATAATATATAACTATAGTGTTTACCAATCAGTAATTCCGAGAAGGTTGAAAAAAGACGACACCACACATGTCATCATGTAGAACTACCAGACCTTAATGCTTATCATGTAATCTGCTTTTGGCGTCCCTAGTTGAACAGGCTTGGAAAATCATTTTTGCAAGAGAAGCGACTGGTGATAAGCAGCACTTTCTCCTTTTGCCTCAATTTCTTTGCAGTATCATTCATACATTGTATTTATTTTTTTCGTCCATTTCTTATCTGCATCAATTGGACCAACCTCAAATTCTGTCGTTTTGGAAAAGGTTTAATAATCCGTCCAAATATTTCTGTTCATTGAACGCCTGATAGAGATTGTTGGTAAAAGATTTGACAAAACGGAGATGCAGCAGTCTCGGTAAATGGTCACAATTCAAAGAAGCAATTCGTTGAAACTGAATAGTTTAAATTATTTCACCTGTTATAGACTATTAGGCTTAACCCCTTTCCAAATAAAACCTGCTTTTGACGTCCCTAATAGAAAAGGCTTGGGAAAACATTGAAACATAAGAAGAAACTTCTGATATTCAACAGTTTCTTTTTTTGTCTCAATATTTTCTTTGTGATATTTTACACATATTCTATCTTTAATAACCTACATTTTGTCACTTGTGTCAGTTTTTAAAGTAGATCACCCTAAAATTTGCCGTTTTTGAAAGGGTTAATTGAAAAGTAAGTCATTATTGATTGTATGAAACTTCCTACACGAATATAAGAAGAGGAAAGAATGTCAATGATATCCATATTTCATATCGCATGTTCTTAACCCTTGCTTAAGTAACCCTTGTCCTTCAATAAAGGAAGCTTTGGGAAACGTTTAAAGACGTCAAAATGATAAAAACCAGCAGTTTTCATTTCCCCTCGCTGTCTTCAGATTACAATGTCATGCTTTTCGTAACGTTAATCTTTTTGTAAGACAATAGACCTACTTTCAATTCGATAATGTGTCTAAATATTGTTGTTTGGGTAAGGGTTAACTCGTTCCCAAACAAGACCTGGTTTTGACGTCAGAAAATAGGTTTGGGAAAACAATAAGACAAAAGAAGAAAATGCTGCTAATCCTTTTGCCTCAATATTTTCTGAACTATAATGAACACAAATTGCACATTTAATTCACACCAGTTTTGAACCCTGTAGCAGCTTTTTTTAATTAGAGCAGTCTACATTTTTACCGTTTGGGAAAGGGTTAATCAACATGTCCCAAACATTTTTTCATCTTATTTATGCTTCATTTAAATGTTTTCGTAATGCTAATAAGTAGAATTATGTCGCCTGACCCTTTCATGTTCAAGCATTCTAAATGATGTATAGCAATTAAAAGTCTCACAATTAACCCTATCCCAAACAAGACCTTGTTTTGACGTCCCAGGAAGAAATGGTTTGGGAAAACATTGAGACAAAAGAAGAAACTGCTGATGACCAGCAGTTTCTCCCTTTGCCTCAATATTTTCTTACCTATATCATACGCAAATCCAACCTTTCTTATCATTCATTTCGTCGTCTGCACCAGCTTTTAAATTGAACAACGCAGAAATTTTGTCGTTTGGGAAAGGGTTAATTTATGCCTTCATGGTTTGAAAAAATAATTCAAACTCGAATCTTTCTTCATGGCGCCGAGGATATTTTGGTTATCGCTGAGTCGATTGTTTTTGTAAAACGAAAAGAATCTTGATTATTTTCATTTCAATTCTATACTTCATCAAGAAATAAGACATTACGAGAAACATATGCGATGCAAAATAATCATCTAACTTTTCCAAATAAAGCTCAATACTCTATTACTTTATTGCATGAAATTGTTATTCGCCAAATTTCTAAACAGCAAAGGCCAGGTCTTAAACCCCTTATAAATGGATTCAAGGATACATAAGCGGACTAAGCATTTGCATTACATAAATACATGATACCATGCGTTGAAAGTGCTACAAAAGTGGTATCCAACATTTTCTCAGTTTCCTTAAAGAATATATTATGCTATAGGACACGCATATTTTCCACTTCTAAGAATTTAATTCGTTTCATGCACACGTCTTTAAGGTATTTCATCCCTAATAAGATACATGAGACGTCGGAATCTTACAACGTCGATAAACATTTGTTGCGTATCCGAACCTATTCGGGCGACATCGTAAACATTCGGCGGTGGAACATTCCGACGTCACCCGAATCGAAATAGGGATGGACTTCCTTAATTTTGACCGTTCCATATCTATGTTGTTGGTAATGGATTTTTGAATAACATAATTTCAGGTCTGGAATGGTTACGACGGATTCTGGCAGGACGGTGTTGTACTGGAGACGTTCACAAACTTTATCGCATTCACCAACAAAACCCACACGAGGTACAGAAGTGTGATCATGAATGGTAGACGAGACTTGTACAGTCTCACTGTAGCTTATTGGCCGTATCCGACCTTCGATGACATGTCCTGGTATGGGCTATCCTACACTAGGATATATGAAGTTCTCGGTGGTGACGATTTTTTACAAGATGCAAAAGATGTGTATAACTGGATCTGGCAGAAGGCCTGGGATAATAACGGTACATGCGGTGGTGGTCTTTGGTTCAGCGGGACTTATGAATCCAAACAGACTATAACTAATGCTCAAATGATCCAGCTGTCAGGCAGGATGTACCGCCTAACTGGGGAGAAACAATATCGTGATAAAATGTTTATGATATATGACTTTGTTCTTAACAATAGTTTGATAAATGAGACGACATACCTTGTCTCGGACGGCGCTACCGAGAACTGCACGGCCGCTGATAAGTATGGACCAACTTATAACAGTGGAGTTATGATTGGTGCGTTTGTTGAATTGTTCAAAATAACGCGAAATAAGACTTTTCTTGATACGGCGCATAAAATGGCGTTTGCTGAAATACAACACAGTAGCGATGCCAATGGAATATTTGTGGAGGGATGTGAACCTTATTGTGATGATGATGGATTCATGTTTAAAGGTCTATTTGTCAGACATATCCGATATCTGCTTGATGAATTAGATGATTCGTACAAATTCGAGAAGGATTACTTACGGAGTTGGCTAAACTTGCAGATTCAAAACAACCTCGAGAAGAACATGTGTGACCTGGAACCAATAACAAAATGTAATATATCTTTTAAAGATGGTCCCCCGTTCTATAACAAATCAGGCCCTGTTTTCTCTTACGACTGGCGAGGACCATTCAGATACGGGGCACCAATGCAGCAGACGGGATTATTGGAGCTATTTATAGCCGCCATGAGCCCGGATACACGGTGCACGGGTAAACTGTGTAACTATGATCCTTACTTCCCTCCCCCACAATATAGCACGTGTAATGATAAGCCGTGCTATGATACGGGTCCATGCTGTGAGATCAGTGTCTACACCCAGTACACCTGCTGTGATACGAACCAGAAATGTAACAAAACTACGGGAACCTGCTATTAATTAATTGATTGATTGGCCTATTCAAAACAAATAAATCGCAGTATAATCAAAATGATAAAATCGACTGTTCATAGGAAGCTGCACGTCCCATGTAACGGCAAAGGATATACGAGATATGCGTTTTTATGGAGATCTCAATTGAAGGACTGCAACCTAACAGCAACGGAAATGCAATTGACGAGATAAATTTCATTAAAAGTGATTTTATAAACAAAATTGTAGAACTTTTTGTACACATAGCCAAATAATTGTAAGGATCAGTAGGAATGTGTCCTTTTTCCTTCAAATTTCCCTAAGTACTATACATCTTGCGGGGTCGTAAAAAGTAGCCAATGCTTGGAAGGGGTGAATCTGTGTCTATTTTACTGTTTTATTTATCAGAAAGGTATATCAGAAATCAATTTTGAAAGGAATCAAATCAAATGTAAACGTTTTAACACGTACAAATATATGTCTAAATCTCGCATTCATATATGGACAGTCGCTCTGTTCTGTAGAATTTTTAATTCTGAATCTTAAGGGACAATGCTCCAGATTCTTTAGACGAGTATGTTTTTAACTGTTCACCGGTCAATGTTTATCGTACTGACGTTTTTTGTAAATGTCATATTCGGCATAGGCACTGGTCCAAATATTTTTAAATTAATTATTGGTGGACACATATATGTTCAAAGTCTTTGAACATGTTTGTGTCCACCAATGATTAGTTCAAAATATTTTTACTAGTCCCTATGCCGAAAACGAGGTTTACAAGAAATGTCCGTACGATAACCATTAACCGGTGAACAGTTATAAATATACTCGTCTAAAGAATCTGGAGCATTGTCCCTCAAAATACAATGTGTGAAAGAATTGTGTACTTCTATACATCAGATGACATTAATGACATGTATTCGCATTAGCAGATGGTCAAAGACATGGAATATGAAATAAATGTCTAGCGAAGAATGTGCTGAACAAGGTAAATTGTTACTTGAAAGAGACGGACAAATTCTTCTTACATGTAAACCCTTCACCGGACAAAAACCTGGAATGGACGTCCCAATAACTGCCTAGAAAAACGTTTAGGAAGACGACGAAATTGCTGATGATCAGTCGTTTTGTGTTTCGTTCGGTGTTTCCAGTGTAATGCTTAACAAATTTTCTAATTTTTGCTTTGACATCTTTCCTTGTCGCCTGCAACATTCTTTCAATTTTGATTACTACGAATACAGCTACGTCTAGAGAAGGGTTAGATGGTAATCTTAGTAACTGCTAACGAACGACCATCAATTCCGATATTGAACTATGCAGTCTGAGCATGGAAGTCTATTTCAATTAAAGAATGTCAATCTAAATGCATGTATCAATTGACAGATCCACCGAATCGTGCAAGACGAAGTCAAGGGACACAACAATTGCATTTTTTGCCTTAGAAAACCAAGAGAAATGTTGGTGAATACGGCTCCTGGATCCACGATGTTCTCAAATCCCACAAGGACACATTTTCTTGCATCCGAGTCCATTTGTATTTGCACGGCGGAGATTGTGCATCATGGGATGGATAACAACTACGGACAAAATAATCTCGATTCCGGTCAATTATTTTGCAAAAAAATTTCTATTTCTGCGACAATTTTCAAAAGGTTTGTTGCATGTATCCCGCTTTACTGCGCTCTTTTCTCAGATAGATGAATTACCTGTGGAACCTTTTTTTCCAAAAATATATCCCAACCGACCAGAAAACGAAATGACAACGACTACGGACAAATTTGCCTTGCTTCAGGTTAGAAATTGTGCAATAACTTTCTTTTTATGAGGCTTGTTGCATGTACCCCGCCTTACTGAGCTCTGTCCTAAGATGTTTTCATTCTTTTCCCCAAAAAATGATCCCAACCGACCACAAAAGCGATTACTTTTATTTTTTGGTCGGCTGGGATAATTTTTTTGCAAAAAGTCCAATAAGGTAAGTCACACATAATATGAAAGCGCTCAATAAAGCGGGGTATATGTAAAAAAAAACATTTGAAATTTGACTCAGAAATAAGAAATGTTTGCAAAATGTCTTGCGTGAAGAGAATAAAATTTGTCCGTGGATTTACCCAACCCATCATGCACAATCTCCGCCGTGATTTGCCACCCTTAGGAAACGTGTAGACTTTGTCTTTCCCAGATAGAATTATTTACAAACACTAAGTTTCTGTTCACTTTCCAAACCAGCGTTAACTCATACAACATGTAAACAAAACTCAAATAATGTGAAACTATGTCTTATGGTTGTAGAAACGTTATTGAATGTGACCCATTGAGCATGCGGTGATGTGCAGACAAGCCCGTAGGAAGCAA
The DNA here is from genome assembly GCA_963680895.1 of Fragum sueziense. Lineage (NCBI taxonomy): Eukaryota > Metazoa > Mollusca > Bivalvia > Cardiida > Cardiidae > Fragum > Fragum sueziense. Next base: position 16,651,069 of record OY804596.1, read on the forward strand.
TTTTATATTGAGGGTAGGGGGTTCGAACCCCTGTCCGGGCCAGTGCCTGAATATTGGAGGGGCTAAATTAGATTTTCCATAAAGGGGGTGTTCCACTCTATCAGAAATTCCCATAGGGTTGTGCCCACGCTCGGAATTTAATGAAATTTGGCATGAAGTTAGTGTTCTGTATTACGGCATTATTCCCGAAATATTTCCCAAAAATCTATTCCGGAAAATATTTTTCTAAGAATTTTAAGATTTTTGCTTAAAAATGGGGGTATCCTAACTGAAAGAGGGCATATACATTCAGGATTGTTGTATTCGAGCCAAATTTGCGCCAGAAATAATGTTTATTAATTACTTTTCAAGAATTTATCAAAATAGTATACATTACTCTATAAAAAACAATTTGCTATTACTTTTTGTATGACGTCATCAACAAAATTCTTAGCTTTTAGACATTTTGACCAAATTTGATTCTAAATTTCACACAGTTTCAGTTTTTGTCAACATATGAAATTTATATTAAAATTGCCCCCATATATGCTTGTGCTTATATTAAAATACTAAGTAAAAATAAAACCGGTAACAGTGTCATTTTTTAATTTCAATTTAAGTGGTCTAAATTTCTAAGAATGTAAAATCTAAGATTTTACTTTATACCTTCTATATGCATTACGCAAATAGTCCTTTTTGCTTTGTTGTATCTTGATTTGACATCATCAACTTATATATAACATGAATTTTAGCATTTTCACACAAAATTATGCTTTTTGTGAATTAATGGCACCTTGTCTTACCCCACCCACCCGCAATATAATGGCGGGGGAAAAGCCTAAAACAGTGGAATGCATTATGAAATGTGGGAGATGAAAAATAAAAGCAAGGCAATAATGTTACATATTTTACCTATTATGTCACATTTTTAAACTTTCCTTTGTGGCTTATCGGCACTTAGACTACTTTAATATACATACAATATTTCTTTACTACACTGCTCGAGATAATAAAAAGTACACGGAAACAGTCTTTAATGTTCATCAATTGTGCCCTTCAATGCCAAATTGCTAATATTTCTATTATTATGGTAAATTATCCACTGCTTTAATGACATATTTATAAACCATTGGCCAATCTCAGATCTGTGAAGAACATGCATCAGCTTTTTGCCTATGTCCCATTTTGTTATGCCACACTACCTTCCACGAGTGTAGGTTTTGGTATTTTTCATATGGGGGCCCATAGATATTTCTGGCGTCAGACGAACCTGGGGATTGTGAGAGAGTGCAGAATTTTTTTAATGCATCACATTATCTATGGTCAAAGAAATTTTAGCACTGGCACCAGGTCTTTTCACTTTTTAATGAGGACTAGTTCCCTAGGAGAAATATTTGAAACCAACAAGTTAGGATAAGTAAATGTACATGTATATGAAGACTTGATTAAGAATCCAATGACTAAATGAACACGATTTGAATTTTTCCTTGACAGAAATTAACTGCCCCTACAGATTGACCTATCCACATGATATTTCTTGAATTTATTTTTACCCGTTTGTATGTTCCACAACGAAGCATGCGTCTCTATCGTGATTTATTTCAGTTTTAAGGGTATATCAAGAGTAATCGAAAACAACGACATTAAAAAAATAACGGTTAATTGACGTAGTAAAGATCATCAAACTGTAATTAATAGGCTTAAAAAGCAAGAGATCACTTGCAGCACTTGGAATTCAAATAATTATTTCATATGCTATAACAGTTTTCATGAGACTAAACGATTAATAGAAAATGAACTCTTCAATGTAAGGCTTATTCACATACAAAATTTGTCTTGCACACCACGACCGGAGCACAGCAACAAATGGCACGTCCTACAGAATATTTTTGGACGCGATGCATATACGTGATAAAAAATGGACGCGAAATTGTAAGTCATTAAGCCTTTGGATATTTATTTTATAGATAGTCCACATGCCATGTATGCCAAATAGTAGAGGATACTGGCTAAATGCATCTATTTTCTTTTTCTAGAGGGACACGCACAGTCTCAAAGGGTATATGAGCTCATCCAAACTCATCCAAACTCTTATGGTGCCCAACATTTTTTTTTAAAAAATAATTGTAGATTCTATGGTGTAAACAAGGTCGAAACCAGCCAAAAATGGCAATTTTTTATCAAATTCAAGGGCACAATACTGTCGTTTTTCTGGTCAGATCAGACTGAAAATCTAACTCATCCCAGATCTTATTGTCTCCAACATTGCGTCCAAGTTTTGTCTTGATTGGTTAATAATTGTAGATTCTAGAGTGTAAACAAGGTCGAAAACAACCGAAAATGGCAATTTTATCAAATTCAATGGCACAATACTGTCGTTTTTCTGGTCAGATCAGACTGAAAATCTAACTCATCCCAGATCTTATTTCTGAGAAATTACTTGTACATGTTGGTATCAACAATTTTGGTCTCAAAGGTCTCTTCTTGCTATTTTGATTTAAAATTGGGGACTAATATTAAAACTTGGTAGGCAACATTAGGCTTTTGCTAGAGAGGTACCATTGAAAACTGGGAACATTTTAAGGTGCCATTGATCACAATTCTCATTATTTGACAAGTTTACCGGTTTCAAATTTTTACAAAATTTTGCATGAGAATAGGGGACATATATGGCCAACTTTCTTAACAATTTCATATGTTGACAAAGATGGGAACATACAAAAAAATGATTGAAAGTTAGGTTTCGAAATTTTCTTGGCTATTTTTCTGACAATTTCTGACTAAATAAATTTCTGAAAAATTATTTGCGCATGTTGGTACCAATATTATTGGTATAAAAAGTTTCTACAAGGACTCTTCTTGCTGTTTTGATTAAAACATGTGGATGAATACCAAAACTAGATAGCCAACATCGAGTTTTTGTAAGACGGGTACTAATAAAAATCTGGAACATTTTAAGGTGCCGCGTATAGGCCTATATGCACTCTTTGAGAAAAAGAAATATATTTTTGTAGTTCATAGGTCAGAGGTATTCTATGTGTAAAGTTACAAGAAAATATGTTCGTGGGCACAAATGGAACACCCCCAAAGTGAGACAGATAGAATATATTTTTTGCTACATGTAACTGGACGTGGGCTTATCCCCCTAGCTCCACCCTTTTGTTCCTACGGGCCATTGCAGATACAGTGAATGGAATCGAATAATGTTGGTATGTACCATGTATACAGTGTCGTCAAAGTCAAAACCTGGCGTTGAAGATTGGTTGGGCATTTTCCAACTTGTCCGAACTGTGGTAAAGCAATGTTCTTCTAAATCGGGGTGTATGATCGACTCCTAACCATTCAACTCTGTTGGGTAAGGCTCTAGCTTAGGTCACATCTCTATATGCGCTTAGTTGCCATTTTTGATTGAGACATATTCAATTATCCTTACCTTTCCATTGTTTTAATGAAAATTGATTACATGCAAATAATAACAAGAGGACCATGATGGTCCTATATCGCTCACCTGAACCAAAATGATATGAGCGACACGTATGTTCAATTCAATTGATATTTATGACTTTGAGACTGAATATGAACTTATGGTCAATACTGTGAAAATCAAACTCATCCAAACTCTTATGGTGCCCGACATTTTTTTTTAAATAATTGTAGATTCTATGGTGTAAACAAGGTCGAAACCAGCCAAAAATGGCAATTTTTATCAAATTCAAGGGCACAATACTGTCGTTTTTCTGGTCAGATCAGACTGAAAATCAACCTCATCTGAGATTTAATATTCTCCAACATTGTGTCCAAGATTTGTCTTGATTTATTAATAATTGTAGACTCTAGAGTGTAAACAAGGTTGACAACAGCCCAAAATGGCAATTTTATCAAATTCAAGGGCACAATACTGTCGTTTTTCTGGTCAGATCAGACTGAAAATCTAACTCATCCCAGATCTTATTGTCTCCAACATTGCGTCCAAGTTTTGTCTTGATTGGTTAATAATTGTAGATTCTAGAGTGTAAACAAGGTCAAAAACAGCCGAAAATGGCAATTTTATCAAATTCAAGGGCACATAACTCTCGTCTTTCTGGTCAAATCAGACTGAAAATCTAACTCATCCCAGATCTTATTGTCTCCAACATTGCGTCCAAGTTTTGTCTTGATTGGTTAATAATTGTAGATTCTAGAGTGTAAACAAGGTCGAAAACAGCCGAAAATGGCAATTTTATCAAATTCAAGGGCACATAACTCTCGTCTTTCTGGTCAAATCAGACTGAAAATCAAACTCATTTGAGATCTTATAGTTTCCAACATTGTGTCCAAGATTTGTCTTGATTGGTCAATAATTGTAGATTCTAGAGTGTAAACAAGGTTGAAAACAGTCAAAAACAGCAATTTTATCAAATTCAAGGGCACTTAACTCTTGACTTTCTGATCAGATCAGACTGAAAATCAATCTCATATGAGATTTAATATTCTCCAATATTGTGTCCAAGATTTGTCTTGATTTATTAATAATTGTAGACTCTAGAGTGTAAACAAGGTTGACAACAGCCCAAAATGGCAATTTTATCAAATTCAAGGGCACATAACTCATGTTTTTCTGGTTAGATAAGACTGAAAATCTAACTCATCCCAGATCTTATTGTCTCCAACATTGCGTCCAAGTTTTGTCTTGATTGGTTAATAATTGTAGATTCTAGAGTGTAAACAAGGTCGAAAACAGCCGAAAATGGCAATTTTATCAAATTCAAGAAACTCTTATGCTCCCCAACATTGTGTCCAAGTTTTGTCTTGATCGATTAACAAGAGGGCCAAGATGGCCCTGGATCGCTTACCTGATAGAAGTTTGAAACTTTCTCCATGCAGAACAAGACCAACCTTTTACATGACCTAGGTATCTCTAAGACAAGAACACGAAATTTAAGATGCGAGATTATGATCCAGCTGAAAACAGCATTCTTAATCTTTAATAATCAATATTTGTGGTTGTTAAAGTGAAAACCAAGTCGATAAAAAACATCAATTTTGTCATAATCCAGGGCACATAACTCTGTTCTGACAAAGATATTCTCATCAACCTTATGTCCAAGTTGTTTTTTGATTGGTCAATATTTATTGCTGTTAGAGTGAAATTAAAAACAAAATCGGCAATTTTGTCACCATCAAAGGCACACAACTCTGGTTTTTCTAGTCCGACCAATATGAAAAATGGAATCATGTATAGATCTCATGGTCACCAACCTTGTGACCAAGTTGTGTCTTGATTGGTCAATATATTGTGTTTTTTAGAGTGAAAATAAAGTCGAAAACCGCAATTTTGTGAAATTCAAGGGTCAATAACTCTAGATTTTCTGGTCCGATCAAGCTGAAAATTTCACTCATTCAGCATCTTATGGTTACCAACATTGTTGCCAAGTTTTGTTTTGATTGGTCAATAAATGTAGATACTAAAGTGTAAACAACGTCGAAAACGGCAAATTTGTCAAATTCAAGGGCACATAACTCCAGACTTCCTACTTGGATGACACTGAAAATCAAACTCATTCATTATTGTATGGTTACCAACATTCTAGCCAAGTTTTGTCTTGATTGGTCAATATTTGTAGATGCTAGAGTGGTAACAAAGTCGAAACTAGCGATTTTTGATATTCAAGGGCGCATAACTCCGGACTTCCTGATCGTATCTGACCCAAAATCAATCTTGTCCAAGAGATTATTGTCATACATGTTTTGACCAAGTTTTGTCAATATTGGTAAATATTTGTAGATGCTAGAGTGGTAACAGAGTCAAAACTAGCGATTTTTGATATTCAAGGGCACATAACTCCGGACTTCATGACCCGATCAGACCCAAAATCGAACTCATTCAAGAACTTATCTTTATACATGTTTTGACCAAGTTTGATTGCGATTGGTCAATATTTGTAGATGCTAGAGTGGTAACAGAGTCAAAACTAGCTATTTATGATATTCAAGGGCGCATAACTCCGGACTTCCTGATCCGATCTGACCCAAAATCAAATTCATCCGAGAACGTATGGTCATACATGTTTTGACTAAGTTTACTTAAGATTGGTTAATATTTGTAGATACTAGAGTGGTAACAAAGTCAAAGCTAGCCATTTTTGATGTTCAAGGGCACATAACTCTGGACTTCCTAGTCTGATCTGACTCAAAATCGAACCCATCCGAAAACTTATGGTCATACATGCAGATTGGTCAATATTTGTGGGTGCTAGAGTGGTAACAACAAAATGTGAACAGACGTGACAGACGGACAGACGGACGCCGACGGACAAAAAGCGACCACAGTAGCTCACCTGAGCACGAAGTTATTGACGCCGTTATCGCAGTAGCTTCTTCTTCGGGTCGTCTATAGCGGCGTATTTTTGCTGGGCTGAAAGGGGTAGATCATGGGTCAAATGATCAGCTATACCTTGCAAGAGGATTTTTTCTTAAATATTTTGACGAAACTTGCCACAGGAATGAAATGTGCTGGTCAAGCGTGGAAATGCCGTTACTACAGCTTATACATTTTCTAAAATAAATCTGTGGATTTTGAATTTCGCTTGACCCGATTCTGACCCAATTTCGTCAAGGCAATATACAATTGTATGAGAATCGGTACGAGAATTAGTTGTTCAGAAGCACTAAATTGGTTTAGTTTCACGTGGCGTACATTAGTCTGGCAAAGTGGTTTCAAATTAACAGGTAGAAAAGTACTTTATGCAAGTATGATTCATCTTCTTTAACCTTGATTTCGTACGATAATTGACTTAGAACATTTCTTGGGTTGTGTGTAAGCTCATGAATAGTGTCATCAGTCAGTCGTGTTCGAGAGCATTTTGCCATTATGACAAGGAAATATATTTGAGCAGACATGTGCAAAAGGAGACTTAATGACTTTTGAGATTAACACGGATCTAGGTCAGCCTTCGAATACATGCAATTTGGTCAAACATCTATTCTCTAGTAGCTTCATCGGAACCGCCTGGGTCCCGATAAGATCGTTCCTATACCAAGAATGAGGAGGAGGTGTATTGGTCACATTATATCACTAAAAGACGTTGTTTTACATATAAGGGAGGGCTGAAACTATTAATTAAGGTATCCAACCCCTCAGAAGCACTAAAGAGCCATAGGCGAAATTTGAAAAGTGCAAATAATTACTAAATTGTGTAACATTTCCGTTCCAAATACAAACATAAGCATTTTGCACGGTTTAGAATTTTGAATTAGTGCATACTTATGGAAATATTTGACAAAAATGTTGAAAATTACCTCCCTTGCACATGAATATAGAGTAAAATGATTTTTGTAAATTATTTTCTTCTTGGCGCATAATCTTGGAATCCGGCACGGTGAATCAACTTATGTGGAGTGTATTTACAAGTGTGTGAAATTTGATGCATTTCGTATGGCTAGAAAGTGTAGAGTTTTTCAGGGTCTGTAAACCTTACTTGGGGTTTGACTTTCTTTAATGGTCTTGCTTTGCTCAGATCACGGCGGATGGAGCATCTTACAACGGATTCCCGTCGTTTCTCATGCCAGTACTACCGCAACATCCTAACCGAGTCTCCAGCTACTCGCCCACATAGCTTAACGATTATCAAACCATATAGCTGAAAGGAGGCAAGCACGGGATACAAGTATGAATTGGTCCATAAACATAACACTGACATTTGTAAACATGATTCTTATCAAAGTAGATCTAATCACCCGAACAATACACAACTACATGTTCTTTAATAATTGCTTTCATTTGTAAAAATGATTTAGTTTGGCATTTCAGACCAACATGGATTAAAATCCGCCTGCGTACAGATGAAGTCTGATCAGGGTCCATGTTGTTTTCATAGAAATTAATATCTATACCCTAACCTGACCATTTCAATGACCTTGTATAACAGTGTAAATTTATTCTTTATCTATGTTATCGTCTGAACACCAGAGGTGTTTTAATAAGAACCGAGCTTCATTCTATAAACCCATTCCCATACAAGATCTGGTTTCGACGACCCTAGACGACACGGCTTGGGAAAACATCGATGCAAAAGAAGAAAATGCTGATGATCAGCATTTTCTCCTTTTGTCTCAATATTGTCTGTGCTATATAATCAACCAATTCTATCTTACGAAACACTCAATTTCTCGTATGCAGCGACTTCAAAATCGGGACAGTCCAATAATTGCCGTTTGGGAAAGGGTTAACAAACAGTCTAATATTGCAATAACCACACTGATTTACTTTTCATCACTATTCCTGGAATTATTTCACCCCTGGCATTTTTTGTTTGTTTGTTTGTTTTGTTTTTTACTATATTGCTTGGCTAGCTAAATGTTAATTTGTAGACGAACAATAACGGTGATGCATATTCGATCTAAAACAGACCGCGCGTAAATCTTCTTAAAACCGGTCGTACGTGTTCCTGTGTGCAGTCTGTGTCTAAAACGTATGCATAGTCGTGCGATACACACACGTGCAACGTACGATTTTGGTGGACGTAACCACGACGCAGACTACACGTAGCAAAAAAAATGACCGGACAATTCTTCGCTAGAACCATTTAGCGTCTTTTAGAACGCCAGGAGCACACAAGACTGAAGTACTGAGCACGTACGACAGACGTACGTGTGACACAGGGAATATAAAATACAGAAATTCTGAAAAAAATCCCAAAGAATGCGTACTTTCCTCAAAAGAGATTAATACTTTTAACCTGCTTTGAATGCACATGTTTTAAGCCTCTCTTACAACCCGTCGTGCGTCTTTATAAATCGAGCGTCTTCGCAGATTTTATTAACGCACGATTTATAAGGACGCACGATCGGTTGTAAGAGAGGCTTAACGACAAGCTCAATAATCTTGATCAGTTTGAACTTATAATGCTACGACTGTCCATTTTCCTGCTCCCGGCTTATTTTAAAGTATAACGTAAACTTTATGAACTTACATCCGATTTCGATGTCATTCCCAATTAGTGTTTGGAGCCTTCACCATGTTCTAGGCTAGAAAAACAGCAAAAATACGAATATTGCCTCAATAAGATTCCCTAGCCATATTGACCCTTCCAGAGCAAACGCTGTTTTTCACGGCACTTCGGGATAAAGGTTAAGATCCCTTGAGGAACGAAGAAGGAAAATGTTGATAATTTTCGCATTGTCCTTTAAGACTTTCCATGCTATGAATCGATTCATTATTTTCATTTAATTATTTTTCTGTAGCCTTCAGCAACATCTTCAATCAGGATCACATTGAAAACTTTTCATGTGGGAAAGGGTTAACAAGAGTAGCTCACTAGGAGTAAATTAACTTCTTTTATCTTTTAATGGGCGGTTCGCACGTTCACGGGTCTGATACATTAGAACTTCTTTCTTATCACACAGGAGGTCGTATACTTTACCTAGGCCAGAAAAAAATCTGATGAATAAAAAAATGATATCATTCTTGTGTGTGAGAAAGGGGATATCGTCACATTTCTTTAATATATCGTAACTACAGCTGTTTAAAGCTTAAGTTACGAGATTTAATAAAGAAGGAAACATGTTGGTATTTTTTTACAATGAACGAGTATTGTCCGCGTTTGAAGACACATTTATCTCCAACACAAAATACTGAGGCGATGCATTGAAAGGTCTTTGAGCGTTCCATTTACAATCCCGACGCACTTTAGCACTACCTATTCGGGTATTTTGCTTTACGCGGATAGAATCATTGCTTTTACACGTGATAAAATAATTTCAGAAATCTTTAAATTGACATTTCAGATTTTTTGTCATAAATTTTACCTTTATTTTTATCTGAAAGACCATATTTTCTTATGAAAATTCTGAAAATTTCAAGCCAAAATATTGCGCCGTTTACGAGAAATATATATTTTTGAGTTAAAATTTTACAAATTGTTGTCAACAACAGTTTAGATGTATATGGGATTTGTCGCATCTGTCTACGCTTTAAAGGCGTGTTTTTCGCTTATCAGCGAGAACTTCAAAAATCTGATAGCATTTATACTCATTTGAATAACCAATCTTGGCATCAAGACATACTTTGAAAAATTAAAATGGGGATGAAATGTCCCTTTAATTATTTTGTTAATACGGGGCAGATTTAAAATCGGTTTGAAGCAGAGAAGGTGTACAGACGTCACGCATTAGGTAGAGGTGGTAGCCTTTTTTTTTTTTTAAAAAACTGCCAATAAAAAATTATTGGAGATCAACCAAAATTTTGGTTGATCTTTATTTTTTCATCGGTACATTTTCTGGTATTTTCCCACCTTCCCTGCTTCAACCCGAATTCAAATTGGTCAAGTATAAACAAAAGTATTGATGATTTCTAAAATTCTGATTGGCGTGACTGACGAATGTCAATTCGACCCAGACAGGAGTCATTTTGACTTTTACTACGACGGCATACCATTCCATTTTATGTAAACTATAATCTTATATGTCGCCAAATTCCACATATACAAGAAGCAGTGCGGCTCTTTTTGGGATTACCATTGCAGATTTTACCCAGAGAGGATTTTACCCTTGATGACACAATCATTAAGGTAGAATACCCGTAATTTGGCCATTTTGAGATTCATAAAACATCGGATTTTTTTCGAGTGTCGTAGTTACGTATCCGAATTTATTCGGGCGCGGTTGTAAAAATTCGGTGGTGGAACTTTCCACCGCCCAATGTTTTCGACGTCGCCCGAATGAATAATTCCGACGTCGCGCGAATCTCATTATGGGTAGACTACCTTTAATACTTTAACATCGGATTTCACAAGATAAACATATTTCGGTACTAATTCAATAAGATAATGACTGTCGTTGGGAGAAGGACACCGTGGCTACTTATTATCCCTTCCATTTCCAGTCTGTCGTTTTGTCGTTCGTTACGAACGAACAGAAAATATCAGTCGGTACCTAATGTCACAAAACAAACATTTTTCTTTATTTTGCAATTCCTTAACATAATCTCGTACCAAATTGTTTAAGAGATTTCTTATATCCCTTCCCAAAACAGGAAAATTTAAGGATAAACCAACGTAAAAGCTGCTGCAAACGACGAAAGGGTTTGGGCGTGCTGTTGTGCTATTACAAAGAGAGAAACTACTGATTTTCAACGTTTTCGTCTTTGTCTCAATGTTTTCCCGACGGTTTCTGCATATGGAACGTCCAACAAAATCAAGTTTTGTGTAGGGTATGGTTAATCAGCTTACAGAAGCCGGTCATATATTTAACCACAATCTGTGGCCTTAATCAGTTGTTCGCCTGCCTTATCTTAATGGATTACCTATATTACCACATTAAATAGAATTTATGAATGAACATTAAATCAAGAGGTCTACTTGCCGAAATACGTAAGGCTAATTGCGAACTACAGGAGCGATTGGAAAGCATCTTCCATTAAAGTAAGATTTCTAGAAATGATCGTTAACAAATATAATAACATAACACCGACAAGATATACATGTATAATATGGAACAGATGATTTCTGCTTGCAACCCCTAACATTATTAAAGGGTGTTGAGATTCGATAAATGTCTCCAAAATAACAGAATCCTTACTTTTTTGAACGTCCACAAAGACTTTTTTGGAAAATTAAGTTAAGAATTACTATATTCTCTCTTTTTCTTCAATGTTTAGGAATGTCTTCACTTAGGAACGTGACAGCAAAGTCGTATTTGGGAAAGAAAGTTGGGTAAAATAAGAATTACTATGTTCTCTCGCATTCCCGTATTTTCCGAGAATGGCGTGAGTCATCGTAAATAAATGGCCGTTACAAATCCCCGATGCCGCGTTTTCTGATTACGAGCATTACAAGAACGTATTACGCAAAGCATAAAAGTAAAAGATGCCCAAATAGGCACAAAAGAGATAATGGCGCCCGACGAGAAAATAATGTCGCTTTGTCTCGTCTGTGATCCGCAGAATAGACTGGAATACAATTGAGCGGTAACTTACGGCGCTTAGTCAGACGTGCAGTCGGCCAACTTCTAAAGTAATGTTATAACGGCCCAAAAAAGATCTAGTTAAACTGCTTTTGAACTGCTCCGAGTGTCTCAGAATTTTGTCTCAGCTTCTAATGTGATTACTGAATATGTACAATGTCTAACGATGTCGTACTGCAGGAATTAAATTCTACAGCATTTGCTTAGGTTATTACACTGGTTATTGCGTACATATTGCAAATCGTTGCTCATAATGCAACGATAATATGTCTCGGTGCTGCGAAGCAGAATGTAGTAAGATTTATCCGACAGACTGTTGCAAAGAATTACAGCTTGTATATTCTTCTTTTATACCTCGATATTATTGAAATAGGATTTCATACAGCATTCACTACTTTTCTGTGCTTTACATGCCTTAGACGCTAATAGTGTCCAAAAAGTAGCAAAATACTTCACTTTGTGATACAAGCACCAAATTTGGCATAAATGTTCCTCAGAGTACAGTATTTTCAAAACAAAAGGTATCAACCATGAAAAACCAACATGGCTTCCAATTTCCAAGATGGCCGCCATCTCTGTAGGAAAGAAAACCAGGAAAAAATCTTCTTTTCGAGATACAAGCACCAAATTTGGCATGAATGTTCCTCAGAGTATTCTATTTTCAATACAAATGATATTCAACATGAAAAACCAACATGACTGCCAGTTTTCAGGATGGCCTCTGTCTCTGTATGCAAAGATAATCGAGAAAATCCTTTTTTAAAGATAAAAGCACCAAATTTGGTACAAATGTTCAGACTATGAGTGATCTATTTTCAAAACATACAAGTATAGTATGCACCATGAAAACCCAACATGGCTACCATTTTCTAAAATGGCCGCCATCACAGAAAGATTAAAATGATAAATCTAATCGTGGTTCAAAACAATACTTAGAACATAAAAAAATGAAACATAGAAAAATGATTATGCAAAATGGAATAGCACGAATTACTGCAAATTTTTTCGGAAATTACTTATTGAAAATGAGTTTCAAAATGACATTTATGGCAATATTATCCATAAATTGGACGATAGGCCTAAAGTTATACATTTAAACGAACAGGTAAAAGGTAAGATACAAAGTGCCTATGGTACGAATCATTATCCGTGCGACCTAAAAGTCGAAATGTTTTGCCTTTTTGTCCGATACAAAACTTTTGCTGTTCGGTACCGAACATTTATTTAAATAAACCAGCTGAATATATGATTCTTTTTGTGTTGATTAAGACCGCTTCTCCAAAAAGATATTTTGAAGATGGCTTCTGGAAAGAGAGAACGCCGATCAACATCAAAATAACAATATCACTGCAATTTTAGCAGTTTCAAAACTACCCAACGAGTTCCGTAACATTCGAGCACTTTTAAAACTGCTCAGTTTCAAAACTGCTTACAACATATACGTTCAAATTTTAAACGAGAATCGTTGCAGTAACAACTGTGACAATTCTCGTCTAATTTTGAACGTCTTATATCTATCTGCAAAAGTGTCTGTCCCATTTTCCACTATCCCGGTTGATTTCTGATGGATTAATTCTCGTTTGTCCATTATTACGTACAGAATATCTGTCCACTCGGAGTAAATTGACCATTGTCCGGCTGTCTCAAGCCGACAGATGACTAACATATTCATAGATTCTCTTCTCTGTCTGTTAATTATAAACTCTCTTGCGCGATGTAACTTTAATTGAATTACTGAGATTGAGTCATCTTTTTAACCTTTTTAGCATTACGGGGTGAGCAGCTGGTGCGAAACCGTTGTAAATTGACAAACCAATTTGCCTTTCAAATTATGATCTACCTCTATTATATTATTATTCTTTCTTTATTCTTTATTATATGAAGCATTGTAATTGTCAGAAATGAATCTTCGAGTGGACCGAATGTATCGATTAGGAGAAAACTCATTACGAATCGGAGGTGCGTTCTTTAAGGCGAGATTTCTTGAGATATCTTGAGATTTCTTAAGATGTTTTAGGATAAAGCGTTCCTCTGAGCAAGACTTTTAAGACGATCACTGGGAGCCGCCATTGCTCTATACTTCTTTCGGAACACCTCGATAAATTCTGTAGAATCTATATGGGGGAAAATTGACCGATTTGTTCCGAATGCTCGATGATTCATAAACCGCGGAGTTCTGAATGCTCCGTACTTCATACAAATGACGTCATGATGACGTCATTTGTATTAAGTATGGAATATTCGTAACACCTCGCTTATAATCTCGGTCTCAAAGACGCTTTATCAAAAACATCTTAAGAAATCTTTAAAAATCTCGCTCTAAAGAACGCGCCTCGGATATGTCATTGCGTTATGTATATGTCGGAGGCCACATTGGAATCTAGGCCAATCCGGAATCGGCCTACTCCAGATTGGAATTCTACTCTGGCCTAGTTCAAAGTGGAATTCTGATCTGGACTAGTCCGATCTGGAATCGGCCTAGAAGGTTTCTAGTCCAGATGAGAATTCCAATCTGGCTAGGCCAGTCCAGAATCTGCCTAGACCAGATTGGAATCTGTTATTAACAGTAATTTGAGGTTAATATCCTCCTCTTTTTTAACCAATTTGAATTTTAAACACTATTTTTGTTTGGAAAATAGTTGCAATAAGCCTTTTCTACTATGAGTATTAAAAAATCCTAAAATATTCAACAAACAATAATAATAATCATTCCCAAACTAGATATGAAATTACTAAAATATCAAACAAATAATAACTATAGCTGTCCCGAAAATCTAAGAACAATTCCTCTGTTTATTTATTTTTTCTAAATAAAATGTTTTTTCATCATTGTTATCATTTATTTCTGCAATAGAGCTATATGCCAAATTTTTTGTATCTTAATGACTGGAGAATGGTAACAACAACACAAAATACCGACTTGAATGCTGAGATTAAGCCATAAAGCCATATATTTTCATTTCTTAATCTGTTGAGAAGGAAAATAAGTATGCAAACCAATCATCTTTTTGTCACCTTTAATCTGCAATGGTTTATATTCAGTTCTGATAAGAAGTGATTAATTACATAAGTATATGTGCCTTTGGTCATTTCTGGGCTTGCCTTCTCAACCAGAATCAGATATTTTGCATTCCAAGACAACTTAAATTATTTTATTAAAGTAAAATGTTATCAGACAACCCGTGATTGACCATATTATGTACTTCAAATTTGTTTCATCTGGCCAGTATGAGCCCATATCTTAATCCATGTTAAGTTTTAAATTAATGCTTTATCGCCATAATGTTTTAAATTTCCAAAGCTGTTATAAAACTCTTTTTAAACTCTGAAATATATGTGATGGAGTTTTATTGGATATAGCATGGAAAAAAGTGTAAAATGGATTCTAAATAGGGAATTAATTACGATCAGGCGATACAAGCCTTACTGTACTGTTGAACGCTGAAATGTGTAGATAAACGATTTTATCAATTTACCAAGTTACATGTACATACTATTTTCTGTCTTGTTTAACCCTTTCCCAAATGACGCAGCGTTGTGATTGTACAAATGTAAAGTTGCTATTGATTGCAAAATTAAGCCTATCAATAAAGCTGAAAACTTACAATGCAAAAGCATGAAAACATTTAATGAAGGAAAGAAAATTCAGGTCATCACCATTTTTTCTCGCATTGTCTTAAAAAGCCTTTTATTATGGATGCCAGAACTAGGGCTTGTTGAGAAAAGGTTTAATTACTAATAACGTTTACAATTGGGTTTTCATATAATAAAGGTAATATGTTCTCTCTTAAGAGTAGGTTAAATAAAAATGAGAAACAAATCCAACATAAATTATATCATTGTAGAAAAACAAGAAATTGCTCTAAATTCATTTGTTCGCAGCTTACAGTTTTGTACTTTAATTCTCGCTATTTGTAATTGTTCCTTGACTTTAAAGTATGAAAATTAATTTAATATTAAGTTCATTGAACCAAACTTGTGCAATTTTGATATTTCCAAGTTTCTTTATTTTCACTTTCAATTTTCGAATGGATTCCAAACTGGTCTAGGCAGATTCTAGATCGGCCTAGCCAGATTGGAATTCCATTCTGGCCTAGACCGATCCAGAATCTGCCAAGACCAAACTAGAATTCTAATCTGGACTAGTCCAAGCTAGAATTCCAGTTTGGCCTAGACCGATTCTGGATCGGCCTAGGCCGATTCCGGATCGGCCTAGATTCCAATCTGGACTCCGACATATACATAACACGTAGGCCACCCATAATGAGATTCACGCGACGTCGGAATTTCTCGTGCTCTTGCACGTTTTGAAATATCCGTTACGTATCCAAACCTATTCGGGCGACATCGTAAGAATTCGGCGGTGGGACGTTCCATCGCCGAATGCTTGTGATATCGCCTGAATAATACCGGCGTCATGCGAATCTCATTAGTGGGTAAACTACGTCAAGGAAAAATTAAGAACGCCTATGTTTGTGGTTTTAATCGACGCAAAAAGAACAGCGGTATAAATTAAGCACATAGAATAATGCAAGAAAGAGTAAGAAAATTTAGTCCAAAGTATAGGATAAATAGCTGAATAGACAAATAACGAACACGAGCCTGTTAGATCACGGGGGCGGAACAAGCACCTTAAAAGGCACCGAAATTAATGCGATTCAGTCTAAATCCGATAATCTAATTAAAAGTCAAAAGATTAATTAATCAACAACTAAGTAATCCCCAAGACATATTTCGTACGCTAATAGACTTTTGAAAACCTAAACCTTTGATGTATTGCATTTTAAAATCGAATTTTAATTTTATGACCCTAAGAGCTCTATACAGATGGGTATTTACTTTTTAAAAATGAAGAGCTACTTTTTCGTAATTGCATTTTAGTTTATGGTAAAGGGCTACATGTCCATCGCACTTATTGTCATTCAGAACGTTATTCAATTAATTTTGATTTTGACGCAAAAACATAGTGTTATTTTTATCTATTTATTTATTTTTTCAAACAATGTCCGAAAATTGTAACATTCCAATACAAAGGTCCCAATAAAAAGTGCTTTGTCTCGAAAGATTGCAGTGTGGACTGGTCGTATTCCGCATTAGATGCTAGACGCAGTATCAATTTTGTCCCAACGGGGACGTTGAATTATAATAATAAAATAACACATACAACTGTATTGAAAATTATCGACGCTATTCCCCTAGTTTAAGGTAGAATACCCGTAGTGTTGCCATTTTGAGATTCATAAAACATCGGCTTTTTTCGGAAGGCGTCGAACCTATTCGGACGCGGTCGTAAACATTCGGCCGTGGAAAGTTCCGCCGCCGAATGTTTTCGACGTCGCCCAAATAATTCCGACATCACGCAAACCTCATTATGGGTAGACTACTTTAAGAACATACAAGAATCTGCATTCTGCGAAAGCATCGTTCTTTCCGAGTTCACTCTTGATGATATGCGTTGCTCTATGGTACCCGGCCACTTTTCACCCTTTCCCAAACGATAAATCGTTATGGTGGTCATATTAAAAGCTGTTGTAGACAACAAAATTGATGTTATAAAGAAATGGATTTGTGTACAATATAGCACAGAAAATATTGAGACAAAAGGAGAAACTGCTGGTAATCAGCAGTTTCTTCTTTTGTCTCAATGCTTTCCAAAGCATTTTCTATTAAAGACGTCAAAACCAAATGTTCTTTGGGAAAAGGATAATTATATAAAGGGTATTTAAATAGTATTGTCTTTATAAATAAGCAATTTAGAGAATAAAGATGTAAAACCCTACTAGGCGGCGGTTCAACAACCAATGATATAATACGGGATAAGAAGAAACGGGAATGTAACATAAAATGGCACACGCTCAACTTTACAATTTGTGACGGGCAATGAATAACATCTACAAGCCCTTTGAACTTGTTAATCCTCGATGATTCTTTGCCACGAGAATATGTCATAAATATGGAAGTTGTCATGCTGAAAAGGCCATTCTTAACATCATGATCATGATTTCAGACGATATATCTAGTAAACTCATATTAATCGGATCTGGGTATTTCAAGTCATTTAAGGATTTCCTTAATTCACACACATTTACACAAATCCAAATACAAAACAAATGCAGTTCAAACACGGCGCACGACATTAACTTTTGATGAACATACTCTGAGTTGGTAAATTTCATATTAGTTCCAAAAGGTGCCTCTGTCAAAGTCATCGAAACAGATGACTAATAAATGTATATTCATATAATTATATATATAATAGAAAGAGAAGTCTCATGATAAGACTCTGCGAATCGTTGGATACTTGTCACTTTTCTCAGACACCACATTTTTGTGTGACCTACATGGTTTAGATCCAAATTCTTTCACGAGGTAACATTTCATCTTATTACACCCTGATTCAGTTCTCTTTTCAGCTCGATTCGCATCGCCTCGTGGACATAAAAGATCAACCTTCGTAAGAGTTCTTCTTTCAAGGAGACGCAAAAAGCATAACAAAAGCTCGCACGTGGCTCTAATATACAAGGCACGCCACTCGCAAAGGGGTGCTCAAGTACATTCGCAGCGCATATTAAAATATGATAAATAAATAAATATTGAGATTTTATTCGACACAATTTTTCATTGTTACATTTTTTTCAGTGGCACTTCTCCTTAAACAACTGTACCATAAAATTATTCACATCTTCAAGCCAAATATCAAAAACTCTTTTTCTTGCAGCAGACAATGCTCAAAACTTATCATTCGTCGTTTCCAAGAGTATTTTATTATTTGAGTTAACAATATATATCTGGGTTTTTTAATTAGATTGAATAAACCTTTTCTTTTCGTTTTGTAAGATATCAATTGAGATCGTGTACGGTGGTTGCACAGATCAACCGCTTGTTGAAAGGCAATACAGTCGACACTCGTTGTGTCGAAGTCGGAGGGGCCGTCAATATACCTCGACATATCCGGAGTTCGACTCATCCGATTTTGATTTTTATTTCGATGAAAACGATATTTAACCATTTTTGATGGGCGTCATATGTGTCTATGATTAAAATACAGTAGGAAAAGGAAATAAATTGTTCGTATCGAGCAATTTCTATCCCTTTCCTACTATATTTCTATGGTTATATTCAGTTTGAAATTACAGTCGACACTCGTTGTGTCGAAGTCGGAGGGACCGTCAAAATACCTCGACATATCCGGAGTTCGACTCATCCGATTTTGTTCGGCTTTGATTAAGTTGATATTTGACCGTTTTTGAAACTAATCAAGTACGATTTTTATTCAAATATAGTAGGAAAAGGAAAGAAATTGCTCGTGTCGAGCAATTTCTATCCTTTTCCTACTATATTTCAATAGCTTTATTCAGTTCGAACTCATTTTGTTTGAAAAAAGTTATGTCCATTGATGAGGACGGGACCAGGTTTGAACTTCGACTTAAGCGAAAATTCGACTTATCCGATGTCGACATAACGAGTGTCGACTGTATTTTGTTTTGAAAAAAATATGTTAATAGATGAGGACGGGACCAGATTTGAACTTCGACTTAACGAAAATTCGACTTATCCGATGTCGACATAACGAGTGTCGACTGTATATTCTTGTTTTGTATTAATACCTGGTAAATGAAATGATACGATTGCAATGTCGTGCATGATGAATTGAATGGCATATCTTCATTCTAGAAAATCAGCCAAAAGCGAAAATCGAAAAAGTTTCGAATCTCGTCAGCCTGCACATAAATGCGCTTAATATATATTTCGAAATTCCAAGATAATCCCTTTTCTCGTGTCTGATCGCATATGTAAATCTGAATCGCTGTCATCTTTTATTGATAGTTATTAGCGGCACTAAATTGGGTTTAAGAGGTACGTATATCTTTGTTCAAAACTAGTCTTGCGTCTACGATTTTCAATACACGAGCATCAGTCCTGTTTTCATTTGTAGCTTACCAAATTACTTATTTTATCTTTTGGTCCGTTCCAAAAACCGCAAAGTCTTTGATATATTGGAATTTAACCATTACCACACAGTCACTCTTTTTGACTCCCTACAAGAAATTGGCTCGGGAAAACATTGTGGTAAATGAAGAAATTGCTTGTGACAAGCAATTTCTTCATTTACCACAAGGTTTTCTACACAAAATTACCATAGAATGTACACTTTCATGCACTTGAATTTGTCGTCTGCATCATCTTTTAATTCGGACATGCTTTGAATTTTGTCGTTTGGTAATGGGTTAATAACCTGTTTGAATGTTGGAGGGTTTTGCCAATTAATGTGGAAGTGCGACACTGATAGGTTGTTTTATTCATGTTTATTTGATAAACCCATTACCAGACGCCAAAATTTTGGACTATTCCAATTTGAAAGGTGCTGCAGATAACAATATGGATGTTAATAAAGATTGTAATTGTGTATGATATAGCCAAGAAAATATTGAGGCAAAAGGAGAAACTGCTGGTTATCAGCAGTTTCTTCTTTTGTCTCAATTTTTCCCAAGCCATTTCTATAAGGGACGTCAAAACCAGGTCTTGTTTGGCAAAGGGTTAAAAGTCCAATCATCTTAATATAAGGATTGCCAAAATGGTCAAATGAAGGGAGAATTAGCAAGACTGCAAGCACTGACCAGAACAAGCTGTAACCAGAGGCGCGTTCTTTAGAGCGAGATTTTTAAAGATTTCTTAAGGAGTTTTTGACGTCATCATGACGTCATTTTTATAAATAATGGAGCATTCGGAACACTGCGGTTTATAAATTATGGAGTGTTCGAAACAACTCGGTCAAATCTCTTTTATATTGTTTGTACAGAGTTGACCGAGGGGTTCCGCACGAAGTATAGTGTAATGGCGCCTCCCATTGAGCGTCTTAAAAATCTTGCTCTAAAGAACGCTTTATCCTAAAATGTCTTAGGAAATCTCAAAATATCTCATGAAATCTCGCTCTAAAGAACGAACCTCAGCATGCACTAGCAGTATAACGAGCAGTGATGGCTATTTTAGTCGTTGGGTTCGATTCTGAATATTTATTCAGGTAAATCGAATGGCCTTGAAAGAAATATTAATAAATCCTTAAATTACTTTTATATTTGAATTATTTATCCTTTCACAATCTCAGTCTAACTGGCTCCTGGCTCTTGTCTGCAAGATCATAAAGGAGTGTGCCGACAATAGTATTAAACAAACTGGCACCTTTTTCTGTCTGCGAGGTAAGCACTTTTCATTCATGCCTTTAAAAGTCGTCCTTGAAAAATACAGACCTTTGAATGACGCCTGAAATATGGTCAAGGACAGTAAGACCTAGGTTTGCCTAACATAGATTTACTGAAACAATGCATAGCATTAAACGCACAAGTGTATTGAATAGACACATCTAGACCTATCGCACACTGAGGCCATCCCTACACATACTTAACAGTAATGGTAATAAGAATTAGATGAATAAAATACACGGGTCGTCAATCCGGTGTGAGTATATGAGACGTGTAGTAACTCGTTAACTGAGCTAAAGAACTAAACATACACGGTGCTAATAGATAAGATGGGTTGGTGCATGTACTCTTGCATTTTTCCCTGAAACAAGAAACTGAAATAGTCATTGCTTTTAACATATATATGACAATGTTATTTTTCATTGTGCTGTTAAAGGGATATAACATTCCAATTTCATTTTAAAGTATTCTTGATGCAAAGATTGGTTATTCTAATGCGTAGAATTGCTGTAAGTTTTTTAAGTTGTTATTCATAAGCGAAAAATACGCCTTTAAAGTAAAGGCAGAAATTACAAATTCCATGTAAATCTGAACTGTTGTCCGCAACAATTTGTTTAATTTTAGCACAAAAAATACGTATTTCCCGTAAACGGTTCAATATTTTGGCTTGAAATTTTCAGATTTTTTTTATTAGAAAATTAACTCTTTCAGATAAAAATAAAGGTAAAATTTATGAAAGAATAAAAGTGAAATGTCACTTTGACCGTAAGAAAATATAAAATCAACATCGAAATGTTAATTGCATGATATACATAACATTGTTGCAATGCTACAAATGGGCAAGTTTAAAAAAAAATGTGACCATTCACTTTATACATGCCACGGCTTTTACAGAGAAACATATTCAACTCAATCAAAGCTTAAAAGATGTGTTATTGTGTCTATATACGGAGTACCGAGTTTGAAGAAACTCGCTTTACAAATAAAAAAGATATGTCATTAAAACATGTCAAAAATGTCAGGAGTGAAACGCTTTTTGTGTGACACTTAAGACTTATACCAAGTTTCTAAGCTATGGTAAATAAAAGACAGTGACAGGATACTACAATAAGCTCTTGTAATTCATAAAACAACATGTGCATCATCCTCTAAAAATTACCTTTTCATCTTATCTTCAGTGGTTTAGGATGTGGAATCTGTTTTATACAATAACCCTCTGAATTTTATGTCAGGAGTGAAACACTTTTAATTTTCAAAATGTGTTCTCATTTTTGTCTATTCAGCCAGAAATCTACCACTCAAATTTTTTTAGGAAGCCATCAACCTTGTGGACATTCTGCACTCTACTATTTAGTGATTCGTGGGTTACAATTTCTCATATTGTGCAATATATATGCTGTCAGGAGTGAAACGCTTTTTTGTTGTCATTTTGCAAGATTGTGCACACAATTTTAGCTAAAAAGTAGTGAACATGAATTTTAAATATAATTTGGGCACTGCTTAACCGTTTAGAATAGTTTTTAGCCACCCTAATTAAGAAATCTGGATGATATTCTATAAAATTAGCTGTTAATCTTAACATTTAAATGTCACACTTTGGTCACATTTTTTTAAACCTGCCCAAATGCATTTAAACACAATACGAGCATATAGGATGTACACACACATGTTTAACAAATAGTGAAACAATAGATCAACATATAAATCATATAGAGTTTGTAAAGAATTGGCCATGGATATTTGGTAGTTTTCATTAAAAGAGAAGTATGTTAGGAATAAAATATTTCAAACTAACGAAACGGTTAGGTTCTATTTCGACCGATCAGTATACTTTACAAGGTCCGGCGGTACCTTTGATTCATTGAGGATTTTTCCTTCAAGACTAATCCCATCTTGCCCTATATGTCTGCCTTTAGATTAAGGCAATCCACCGTCATATAATATAGTTTATAATTCGTTTGGCTGATGGTCAAGCAAATTTAGAAAAATGCTAGTTATCAGTTTTTGTCTCCTTTTGCCTCATTTTTTCAAAGCATTTTCTGCTAGGGGCGTCAAAACCAGGCCCCGGTTTCTCGAAAAAACTTAAGTACGTTCTCATGCTCAAATCTGAGCACCGTGCTCAAATCGCACGAAATCCAGGTGAACTTCAATCGAATACCCTTCAACGTTGGAGAGTATCCCTTTGAAGTTGAGCATGTTCTCATGAGAATGTACTTAAGAGAGCCTGACACGAACCATCAAGCTTTTTTGGAAACTCAAAAATTTTCGATTTTTATTTATTGACTTTAAACTGACCACAGTAATGAAACTAGACATATGATGCCATTCATTTTCATTTTTTTTTTTCGTTTTTTCTATTTTTTTTGGATTTTTTATGTTGTTGCCATGGATACTGAGGAAATGAAATGATTTTTCACGATTTTGAAGCAGATTTTATTTACATTTACAAATATACAACATACTTCAATACCTTATACCATAATTCAATAACATATCAAATTTCACAAAAGAATGTTTTTAAAACTTTAAACCTTATATTTATGTTGCTATGGTTACCAAAAGTTGACCTACTTTTCAATAATTCACAATTTTGAAAAATTGCCCTAATTTAAATTTGTTTTTTAAAAATCTGCAACCAGATACATATAAACCACACAGTGTCTATTATTGAGGAAGAGTTCCTTTACAAGAATCATTAATAAAATTTTGCAGCACTCTGAAGGGAAATGTGTAAAAAATGCCCAAAAATCACAAATTTTGGAAAAAAAGATAAATACCATTAATAGATTTAACCTTAAACATAGGCACAGTTTTGATCATTTTACCTCAAAAACAGCATAAAAACAAATAATTAGGTTGAGAAACATGTTATAAGTACTTGGACATTTCCATAGCAACCGTTTTTATTCCCTAGCAACCGTTTCTTTTCCTTAGCAACGTCATGAAAAATGGAATTTTAAGTAAAAAATATTTCATTTTGACATATAAAATAGGTAATCTTGAAAATAAAATGACAATATTAATAATTCATAATGTATGAAATTTCACCACTGAAACATTTCAAAGGTTTAAAACATACAGGTATGTTGCTATGGAAACCACAGACAACACATATTCAGACTTTCTGGAATTTGAGAAAAAAACACTTTATTATGGCGATTATTTTTCAAAACTGCAACTAGATGAACATGAAACACTTAGTGTTTTATATTGGGGATAAGTATATTATACGGGGGACATCCGGGGGTATGACAATAGCTCTTCCGAGACTATCGTCCCGGGCGAGCTTAAAACAATATGCCCCAGTAAGCATTTTTAAGCCAATGGGTCGGCCCTTGTCCCAATGATGAATTTGTTGTTAACCCTTTCCAAAAAAAAAGACCTGGTTTTAACGTCCCTAAAAGAAATGGCTCCGGAAAACATTGAAACAAAAGAAGCAGTTTCTCCTTTTGTATCAATATTTTCCATGTTGTATTGTGCACAAATTCTATCTTTTACAACACCCCTTTTGTCATCTACACCAGCTTTCAAATTGGGCTACCATTAAAAAGTGTTGTTTGGGAAAGGGTCAAAGAAATAGCATGCATAATAAATAGATTCTGGCTATTAAATTTTTACTTTACAATATGACTTATTACAGATCTAAAACAAGAGCTGTCCGAAGACAGCGCGCTCGACTTTCTAAGTGCTTAGTATAAAGGGGGCATAACTCCAAATAGAGTGGTCCCAGGGTCATGGGCCCTGATAGTAAGGTAGAGGGTGTGATGGTGAATAAACATTCCAAGTTTGGGTTGAATCCCTTCCATAGTACGGAAGTTATTGATGTTTGAAAAAACTTTAACCTTTGTTGCAACGCCAACGCCGACGCCAACGCCAACGCCGACGCCGACGCCCGGGTGACAGTATAAGCTCTCATTTTCTTCGAAAAGTCGAGCTAATGATACTTCCATTTGTAGTGGATTGATAGTCTTTTTGATTTTCTTTTAACCCTTTCCCAAACAAGACCTGGTTTTGACGTCCCTAATAGAAAAGGCTTGGGAAAACATTGAGCGAAAAGAAGAAAATGCTGATAATCAGCATTTTCTCCTTTTGCCTCAATATTTTCCTAGCTATATCATACATGGATCATATCTTTATTGCCATTTATTTTATCGTCTGCAGCACCTTTCAAGTTGGACCGCGGTAAAATTTTATCGTTTGGGAAAGGGTTAAATTATTAATATTTGAATGTCTTTGCGAAAATCTGTGAAGGATTTTCTAACCCATTACCAGACAGAAAGCTTATGGACCATAACAATTTCAAATATGTTGCAGACAACAATTTTGAGTGAACGAAATTCTATATATTTTTTGTATTGGTAGTTCAGGGTTGAAAACATTGTGGCAAATGAAGAAATTGCTTGATTGCAAGCAATTTCTTTATTTTCCAAAGAGTTTTCCACAGCCTTTATCTTGTGGGCGATCAAAAAGCATATATGTGTGCGAATGGGTTAAAATGGATGCTCATGGGGGAATATGCCCATTTAGCCACAATTCAACACTGATATTTGAAAGATCTCCTAAAATAGCATCTTGGTTTGTGGTTGATTGATAGTCTTTTCGATAGTCTGTAAATTTCTTTTTCCTAGCCCTGGACCCTAGGTGACAAATTCTGTACCGACTCTTTCATCCAGCTTTATCAAAAGTAACAAATGTGTTCTAAGACTATCAAACTTCATTGTTCACGGTTTGTTATGCTGCCTATCGCTGCTGTTGCTAATTGTTCATCAACTCCTCCGAAGAATAAATGATTTGGTGTAGCAGTGGTAACGCAGGATGTACAGATTGACAGGTCAAAGGCTGTGATTTGATGAGTGCTTCCATGCCTGAAAAAATAACAGAAGTTAAATTGAATTACTGGCTATGACTCCTTTCAATGTATAGATCTTGGAGTTTACTCCGAATATGGGTATTGCCACCAATATGTTTCATGAACGTTTACTTAGTAGATTCCTGTCTGAATGATAGATAACACTGCCAGACTGAATGTACTGTACAACAAAAAATTCTAATCCTTTACCAGGGCTGAAGAGAGAAGCTGAAGAGGAACAATCCTCAAAAATCATTAACTTGGAATGAAAGTTTACAAATCATAATAGTATTATATATTGTGTATGTTCACACAATATTGTACAAAAGGAAGACCTTAACAGTGTTTTTAAAAGTACCAAAGGGGAGATTCGGGATTTCTCGGACATGTTGGTAATCTCGGACAGCCAGATGTTTCTCTTTATAATTAAAGAGTCTTTATTAAATATTTCTCAAAATCAGCTGTATTTATAGGTATAACGCGTCATCAATCGAATGCGCCTGAATAGATGACACCATGTGACATGTATCGTGACATGTGGGGAAGTTTATTCATTTCTGTGACGTAGTATCCGACTTTATCCGACGTAAAATCGTATTTAGCTATTTCAAACTCGGACACTAAGGTTTTCTCCATGTTTATCCGATTTTCATGCACGAATTAGCAACATAAATGATGTCGACTGCAACAGCTTTCAAATTGGAGCAGTGTGCAAAACTTTACCGTTTTGGAATGTACAATATTAAAACAACAGTTGCGTCCGAGATTCCCTGTTCAATGTCTGAGTTTACCTTACTCTGGTAGTATACTTTATGGTAGTATACTTTATTTCGTAAAATTATCTGCCTTGGCTTTATTTTAACTGTTTTAGCCTATGAAATTAGTTTAGAATTGGAATGCTTTATTGTTTTCGTTGTTGATTCAGAATCTTGTCCGTCCGAGAGAGTGAGATATCCATCATGTCCTGTCAGAGACTACGTTTTGTGTCCGAGTTATACCGAATCTCCCCTAGTCCATCCCCTAATGAAATTCATGCGCTGTTGCAGTCATTTGGGTGATGTCCGTCGACAGTCGTAAATATTCAGCATTGGAACATTCAAACGTCGAATTTTAGATGTCTCCAAAACATGTCCGATATGTAGCAATGTTAACAATGTCCAACATATTCTGACTTCTTGTGAATCTCATTACCAGTGGAGGCGTACTACCTTAAACTTAAGTTAAGAATCCTACTAGTATGGCATCAATGCATGAATGCCTTTTACTTTGATATCATCCCATATCTTAACACTTGAAGAAGTATTCAAATGCCTGCACATAAGCATTATAGGAATGCTAGTCTGAAACCCTTTCCCAAACGTGAAACACGAAAACCAATTACTTATTGTCCACAATGCATTCCTGACTACGAGAAACACACATATCCTGACATGTAATTCGAAAGTCTTATAGAGGAGAGAGTTCTGGGTTAAAACAGCAATACTTACCCCGTTTTTGGCATAATATTTGATGTTTAATTTGCATGACATCGTTGAGTTGTTGTTGTGGCAGGCATGTATAATTAGTCTGGAAAATTCGGGCCGAATAGACTTGAGACCAATTTGGATCGATACAATTTTCGTAAAAACCTTTCCCAAACGGCAAAAATTTGACCGGATTTATTCCAATTTACAAGCTGCAGCAGCAGTGGCGGATACAGAGGTGGTGGTCGTTTGAACCCACTCTGTTGCCTGATACTTTTTTTTTCATTTTCGTACGGAAATTCAATCAAAATTGTGTAATCAGATCTAGTAGGAAAACTACACCCCCTAATTATTATTCGTATACATGGTCGAACCCCTAAAAGAAATCCTGGTGCGCCGCATAGCAATGAACGAGTTATGTGGAATTTGTTTACATTGTAACGCAGAATATATACTGAAGAATTAAGAGAAAATATGCTGATTTCAGCTGATTCAGAGCCCCGCCCCTTCCCCCATTTGAAAACACGTGTCCCATCTTGGGATATGTCTGGATTCACGCATAGATTAGGAAAAAGGTGAGAAAATCTGTCGGGGTACATAGCCTACTCAAAAAATGTATATAGATCTAGGTCTATCAGATTTTGTTTAACTTGGCAACATGTTACTACGGAAATGGTAGTCCCGCATCGAATATGCCAAATAGGGTAAATGGAAACGGTTCTTACGGCTCCGTTCATTGGTCCGCCTCGTTTTGACATAAATAAACAGGTGCACCTGTATATTCTGAGGTGAACTTATAAAATATAAGTGCACCTCTAAAAAATGGAGGTGCACGTATAAAATTTATAAGTTCACCTCAAAATATACAGGTGCACCTGTATTTTTTAGAGGTGCACCTGATATCTAGACTTTTGACCCATTCGGTACGGCATAGTAAAGTACACAAGTTTGGGTCACTAACACCAAATTGAAGAGCAATAAACCGTTGGCGAGCTACTATCTGTGCATAGTGCAAATAAAAGATAAGGGTACTTAAATAAAGAGTCGATTCTAGTGCAGTCAATTCATGTAAGCGTGTTTCTTTAACCCTTGTGGGCGGATTTGGAGCTGTGGTTACGTGTTAGCATTTAAGTTTCCGAACTGAGAATGAAATGCAGAGCCAGATGCAATATTTGAAAAGTTCCAGTAATTCCTAAATATAAGCATAAGCATTTTGTATGGTTTAGAATTTTGAATAAATGCATACTTATGTAAATATTTGACAAAATATGTTCAAAATTACCTCCTTTGCATATGAATATAGAGTAAAATAATATTTGCGAATTATTTTCTTCTTGAAGCATAATCTTGAAATTCGGCAAGATGCATCAACTTATGTGAAGTGTACTTAAAAGTAATGTGTAATTTGATGCATTTCGTATGGCTAGAAAGTGGTGTTTTCATTCTCAGTTTGTAAACCTTAAAGAGACACCACATTCCCATTTCATATTTCAAAGTTTGTCTTGATGCCAAGATTGTTTATTCTAATGCGTATAAATGCTATCAGTTTTTAGCTCGACTTTTCGAAGAAAATGAGAGCTTATACTGTCACCCGGGCGTCGGCGTCGGCGTCGGCGTTGGCGTTGGCGTCGGCGTCGGCGTTGGCGTTGCAACCAAGGTTAAAGTTTTTTCAAACATCAATAACTTCCATACTATCAAAGGGATTCAACCCAAACTTGGTATACTTATTCACCATCACACCCTCTACCTTACTATCAGGGTCCATGACCCTGGGACCACTCTATTTGGAGTTATGCCCCCTTTATACTAAGCAACTTAGAAAGTCGAGCGCGCTGTCTTCGGACAGCTCTTGTTTAAATTGTTGCTGATAAGCGAAATCTCGCCTTTAAAGACAAATTCCATATTTATCTCAACTGTTTTATACATCAATTTGTTTAATTTTAACTATTCCTTGTAACCGCCACAATACTTTGGCTCGAATTTTTCAGAATTTGCATAAGACAATATACTATTTCTGATAAAAATAAAAGTGAAATTTATAAAAAAAAATATCTAGGAAACGTCACTTTAAGGTAGCCTATTAAATCAAACACTAGATATCAAACATTTCGCTGGTCAATTTTCGTTGCCGCGGATGAAGCCCGGTAATTGCCATACCATCATTAATTTCCATTGCAACGGATGACACTCCAAGATGCATGAAGTGTTTAGTATAATTATTATGTATCCAATGATGGACGGAATACCAAAATCAGACAAGAGCCGTCATAGACGGATTATGCTCCCCGAATAAGTGTTTGTCACAAAATAAAAACTATCATACATTAAGCCCCCCTTTTTCCAAGACGGATTTTTTGTACACACTTTATTTATAGAATATGGTCTAGAACATCTCATTTATCATATAAGTACAAAATTTCTTTAAATTCTGCCCATTAGATACAGAGAAATTAGAGAAGGGTAATTTCAAAAATAATGCATCCTTTTTTAAAAACTGATATACAGTGCAGGTTAAAAGGTTTTAAAGTGATTGTCATACTTCAGAATTATGTGTTCTGTTATTTCTAAAATGTATACAAAATTTTAAGAGAAACTCTACTTTCGTTTAAATTTTTTTAGCATTTTTATTGTCCAAAATTGTCTCAAGTGTAACGCTTTTAGCGTGACATTTGTATAAAAAATCAATTTTTAAGTGGCAATCTATAAAACTACGGGATTTGAAAGACCCCAAAACATACAATTATACAAAGTGTAGCAACGGTACAAAGTTTTTCTTTAGTCTTTTTATGGACAACGTGTAAATTGTCCAAGAACCATGCCCAGAAATTGACACACCCTCAAAAAAACATAAAGGCATAAAAATACTTTGGACAATCAAAGGTTATTGTTTGCTATAAGACATCTTTCTGTCTCAAAATGGGTATCCTTTGTATGACAAATGTTATTGGTGCAATATTAGTATGATTTTATGTAATTACTTTCATATAATCGAGTCCTCCTGATGACATGTCTATGCGCACCCAAAAGTGTCCCAAGTGTAACATTTTGTGTTAGAAAGTCTGTATTTTTGTCATGTGATATAGAAACTTGTTCTTTTTTACAGGAGCGCATCGGCCCCATGAAAGCTCAGTAGTAATTAAATCTGAAAAGAATTGTTATTATGAACTCAATAAACCAAAATTCAATGTCCCAAGTGTAACGCTATTTTTGCGATTTAAAGTGATCAAGTAGAAATGCTTAGATATTTAAGTTGCACAGAAAGTTCGATCAAAATATTGCATTTTGATCAGAAAACAATTATTGTTCAGAAATGATTGAATTATGTGTCAATTTAATCTATTGTCGGGCTCATACCAATTATCTAGCAGATATACATATCATTGACTTCTTTGGATCTATATGAGTCATTTGAATGTCATAAATCAACATATGCAGTTTAATTCATTAAATACCCTTTAAATCCATCTTAAATGTATTTAAATGTTTGTTCCAAGTGTAACGGTGTAGAAAGGTGAAAAATTCAGCAAAATCTTATAAATCCTATGATAAGCAATCAGTCATTTTCATAAAGTTGTCTTATCCTATGATAGTTTGGAAAGTTTTCTTTCATTTGTATTTCTTGGAAACCAAGTAAAGTAATCACATATTGACTTAATAAGACTCTTTATGTTAAAAACAATGTGTTTGATGTACCATGGGAAATATTTGAAGCAATGTGTTTAATATATAAAATGGGTTGATTACGGTAATGAAATTGTGTGTCTTTGAGAGGAAAACAAGAATAACATCAATTCACAATGTTTTAATGTCAGTTTTCGCTAATACACCCATTTCATAACAGCAAAGTCTCTTTTAAAAGAAATTCATATTAATAATTTTTGTTTCAAGAAAAGTGTATTTTTTTCTTTATCTTTGAAACTGAATCCAAAGCACTTAAAAGTGAAATATATTACACCTTTAACATGTCAAATTTTGATACCCACTTATATCTTGGTAAAACCAAATACAAAATGTTGAAAATCATAAATGATTTCAACAAACAAGAAACTTCTTGGAATTTTTAAACAAATTCCAGTGATTTATGAAGCTTTTTGGGAAATTGCACCCATCTGTATCCATACAGCTACTTTTCTAATCGCATCCAGGTGTGTTCTTATCTATATTATCAAAAGCAAACATGAATTGTAACCAGAAAATGGATTTTCTGACAGCTATTTATGTCATTAGTTTGTCCCAAGTGTAACGGTTTCACTGAAATTTGATTTTTGATGTGTCCTCATCACATTTTCAAGTTATTGTACCAAAGAAGTTTTTTGTATGCTGGCTGCAAGTAACCTCCTAATATAACAGATTAAGTATTGGCTTTGTATATCATGTATGGAACATTTTACGTAAACTTTCTGAGGTAATTGATTAAAAAAAATGACTAAAACATCACTAAAAGTCGCCATAAAGTATGTATATTCATATTAGGTAGCCATGTCATACATCAAATTTTACCTTAACCTTCGTGTAACAATATTAAGTGACGTAAGAGATGAAATTTATACATTTAATAGAATTATAGGAGCGATATACATGTAAGGCATACGTATTCGTTTAATTATTTTTCAATGTTTCAAATAAAACCATTGGAATTAAAAAAGAAATGTTCAGTATTAAAATTTTCGTGCCTGATATATAAAATTTTGACATATTGGGATGTGCTTTTGATGAATCATATTTCAATATCAACAACTTCATTTTGGACCCCCTATGTCACGTTTTGGATGCATTATTTTTGAAATTACCCAGAAAAACTAATTTTTACATTAAGGCCACTTTTTTCCATGACGCAGCCTCAAATTACAAAACGGAGAAAAAGAACCCTAGGGATTATCGCAGGGAGTTCACATGTGACTGAAGTTTCATTGAATTTGGTCCAAGGGTTGCTGAGATCTGGCTGTGGACGGACGGACAGACACACGGGCGGACGGACAGCGTGGCGACTATATGCTCCCCCGAATTTTTTTCGGGGAGCATAAAAATAGACAAGTAAAACGATTTGCATAGTTTTGGGATAATAAATCATTACGTTGGTAACTTATCAAGGTTCTCCGCTACCTACAGGTCAAGTTGGGTGACAACGTAAACCTATCATACCATAAGACTCGTGGGTTTTATTGCGCAAACATCTGATTTATGCCATGTTTACCCGCAATTTGCATTATATGTGTCGACTTACATGAAAGGGAATAAGTAGGGCTTTACTAATTCGGCGCTTTTTGCATCACTTTCATAGTAATAGAATAGTACACTAAGTACACTAACTTAATGTATTTTGTAAATAAAGATACCTACTCGTATACTCAGCAAAAGTTCTAACGCATCACTTTTCAAAAATGCATAACTTCTTTATTGTCAAAGATTTAGATTTAGAATTTTGTATATATTTATCCGAAAAAAATTCTGCACACAACTCTGAAACTATTTAAGGGGGAATGCTCCAGTTTCCTAAATTTTTTCCCAATAATAGAATTTAATTATATTTTGTATGTTGAAATTACATGTAATTACCAATTGAAAAATAAAATAAAAATGGATGGTCAGCGATCTTGTTTGAATTTTATAGGCATTCGTATAACATACCCCTACATCGAAAAAATGCACAATTTCTTTCACCTGTCCAAGGTCACTAAAATGCTAATAAAATGCTATATATTCATCGTTTAGTCTCGAAAACGGATTTAAAGTAACGTCTTACATCTAATAAGAACAGAAAACCCAAAATGTGTGCTATCATAAACGCTTAAATGTATAAAACAGCATGCTTACGTGTTCGGTTAGATCAACGAAGCTGGAGAGTTTTATGTCAAAATTTGCATATTTTTGGAAATATTTCAAGTTCTACATAATAGAATTTGATAAAACTCCCTCATTGTATTAAGCAACATGTCCTGGTAATAAATCAAAAAGAAAATGTATATGTCAGCGCACTTATTAGTGAATTACAGCAAATTTTATCAGCTACATATGAATAAAATGACGCAAAACAGTGGTAACTGCATACACATTTACGACAGTCTTGCTCTAAATAATCGATTTCCATCATGAGGAAATCAGTTTCGCATAATAAATATACTTTTACCGTCGAAAATGGTAGATTGTAATGATGTGTTATATTATTGAAAATATGGTAGCGAAACATATTGGTACGAAACATTTAATTTACTACATTAATGACCTAGTGTTCCGAAAAACTGGAGCATTCCCCCTTAAGTTTTATCTTTCATGTGACCGCGTCATAAAAAAGGGGACCAAAACAGTTTTTCGGCTCTTGTAACGTTTTAACTTTTTCAACCATTTTTGTTTTAATTGATTTTGAAAGCTGGTTGATTGTGTAATTTAAGTCTGCGCCTTTTGAACGTTTATATCGCGTAGAATCTACTAAACAGCCTCTATCTAATACATCTTTGTACGGTTGACATAGCAGAGTGCAAAATACGGACCACGGCAGAAAATGACCTCACAGTTTGGACAATTCCAATAGCCGGTCCCCTGTTTTCAATAGCAAATATAGACATTCCGCGTATAAAATGTCGAAAATCCTTACCGGGTCATTTTGGAAATGATTTCGAGTTGCACGTACATCATCAAATTTGCGGTTTTGAGCTCCGGTTCCGATGTTCAGTGAAGCAAAACCATATTTAAAGCAAATTGATGGCATACACATGGAAATTTTGTATGGGTATGCTTTTAAAAGCAATAATATTGGAAATTATCCGCATGTTTATATCGAGAAAAATAAGTTTGCGTTAGAAGTGTAGGTTAGTATGTACGTAGGCCTAAGTAGTCTCTATTGTACAAGAAGGGTTGGGTGACCAAACAAATTAATCTGTTAAGTTCTTATCATTAACGGTTTACCTTGATGACAATACCGGTACTTATCTAAACTTGTCTCTGATGAAATAACAAATCAACTTTCTTATTCTTGTCGTGACCTTTATACCAGGGTGGTCCTTACACACCGACTTGTAACGTTAGATGATTATGAATTATTACAGCACTTAACCCTTTCCCAAACGACAAAATTTAAGAGTGATCCAATTTGAAAGCTGCCACAAATGACAAAATGAGTGTTGTAAAAGATGGAATTGGTGTAAAATATGGCACAGAAAATATTGAGACAAAAGGAGAAACTGCTGGTTATCAGCAGTTTCTTCTTTTGTTTCAATGTTTTCCCAAGCCTTTTCTATTAGGGACGTCTAAACCAGGTCTTGTTTGGGAAAGGGTTAAATTCATAACCTCATGAGGATTAAGTTGTCTTGGTCGAAATGTTGAAACATTGCAAATTGAAAATAGAGGCTGGAGACAAAACAATGACTTGTGGATATAAGCACATGTTAGTTACGGCATAGAAAATATCAAGAGGAATGGTTGTCAGTATCAAATTCATTTCAATCAAAGTTATTTCATCACTACCCTCATTTGGTCATCAAAACCAGTCTATAATCACTGGTGGGGAACTCGGCCAAAGCGTGGGACGTTTTTTCGCGATCAATGTATTCCGTCGGTGTTGTTATAAGATATCGTAACTACGGCTTCATCGAAGCCGTAGTTACGAGATTTTATTACAACACAGGCAGTTTTTCAATACGAAACGGTAAACCCGGTATGTTTTTAGAGCAAATTCATTGTCATCAGAAAAAAAATCTATAAACTAACATTTAAACGCAAAATACCTATACCTTTTTATAGCGGAAATTGTTTTAGTTCACTTGAAAATTTGTGCTGAATCAGTTCAATGGAAATCAAAAGACAGATACAAAAAAGTTTGGGCTGAGAGTACCACCCTGCGAAAGGGTCTAACAAGATATTTTAGTCATCTACTTACTGACCTATTGTGACCCACTGACTAACCACATACCGAGTAAATTGTTAACATTTTAACACCTAACCTACAAATTAAGTTAAGTCAAAGGTGAAATCGCATACAACAAAAATTGTCATGATGAAATGTACAGATTTGTCAAGTAGTGGGATTTCCCAGAATGACGCAAGTTACTATATATGGCGAAACAAAACATCTGTTTAGTTGCTATTTATGGAAACTGGCAATACACTCTGTGTTTGCTTTGTATCCTTTTTAGTACCAGAAGAGGGTGTTTTCAAAGATAATCAATTATTTAATGTTCCGAAAATAGAAATGAGCATTGGTGTTATCAGTCCTATAGTTAATGTTTCGCCACTACAAAGCGTCGCCTTTATTTGAAAAAGAAATCAGAGAATATAGAAGAAAATGCTTCAAATGTAGTCTTATCAGGATCTATATTTATGTTGATCTCTGACAGTACCAGCAAGTGCTGAAGAAAAATATGTTTTTACCATGCAGTCCGTATACATAGGTAATCAGAACCAACATTTATCCGGTTTGACATAAGATATCTTTTCAATATCACACCTAAATCTAATTTCGATAGAGACGATTCCATTTAGATTATACTCCTTTAAGTTAACTTAAAAGATTTAAAGAAGGTATAATGACGATGTTTTGAAAATGTACCAAAACATAAAACATACTGACTTGATTTTTTATCGGCATTGGTTTTGTTACCCCGTTTGAACAATAGTCTAAAATTGTGTACATGTAATTCGAAAAAAAAAATCGCGAGAGCTGTTGTAACTCCTATCGTTTTTGAAAGTAACGAATACCGAATTACAAGATACAACTTGTATACGATGTTTAATTCTATCGCAGTATTAGAAACCGAATCTCTGCGGCCGGGTTGGTAATTTACTGTGGTTGACTGCACGAATAGGGTGTCGTTTTCGAACACCCAGTAATTCTGCCCTCTGTCGACATACGTGGGGGTCAAAGTTCGGTTACACTAACACGCAAGGTAGACACGCTGCTTCAACACCAAACTGTTCTCAAATAAAACCATGATTTGAAGAAACGGGTTGTTACATGTGGCATGCTGCTTCAAATGAAATGATCTTGTATACAATCGCAACCCCAAATAGGATTTGATGCCACAAGAAAACTATGGTTAAAACGTGTAAGAAGCTGACTACAGTTTAGTAAATACGTCAATACCGTTAGCTCAGATGTAGACACAGAGATTTCCAATCTAAATGTCTTTAGTGCGATAATCATGAATACCAGATTGTCGCATTTTGGAATACCTCGGATGATTCTATCGAATCATCAACTCGGAAGTACATGTATGTAAATGTTTAAAAAATGCGATTTCTTAGCCGCAACTTGCGGGACTTGCAGGTTGTAATCATTCTTAAAAGAGAGGGCACTCGAACTGCAAACAATGTATTTCAATATCATTGTCACTTCATTGTTGACATTGGTTACAGACGAACGTTTTGTGTCGTTATTCTGTTCTATTCTTTTCATATCCTGAAAGTAGATCTACGACTTACATCCAAGGTATGATTCGATAGAATTGTCCGTGGTGTTCCAAATGCAGATTGTCGTACAATACTTTCAACTGAAGGCACGGTTGTTTGGTTCACAATGAGGCCGCTAAGGCCGTTAAGCATTTGCCAAAGATCTGATTTTTGACGTGTCTAACAGAAAGGTATTGGGAAAAAGTTCAGAAAAGAAGAAAAGAATACAGGCAAATTTTACTGTTTCATTTTGAAAGATACAGTAGATGACAATAATGAATAAACATGTTTTACTGTGAATAGAGCAAGGAAAATTCTATTCAAGTTCATTTAGTCCTTATAAGTCATGTCTCTCTCTAAATTCACCTACTCACACTTTCTTTCTTTAGTAACATTTGTGGAACAGGACACTGATATACAGTGAAAACCTTAGTAGCATCAGATGCAATTTCTTTCTTTTTTGACCTTAATAATACAATGCACCACACAACGATGTATTGAAGCGTGACTGTCCCCATGTTGTACTGATCCCTAAAACATTTAAATTAGTATGGGTCCCTCTAATTAAATGTCGTTCGTGTGGATGCGATACCTACGATATACAATATTAAACATCTTTTCTAGCATGTGTACGCTATATGTGAAGCCTTCCTATAATACAAGAGATGCTTGTGGGTGTACAATGACATATTAATTTGTTAACCCTTTCCCAAACAAGACCTGGGCCCCGTTTTACTAACGATCTTACGATCATGTTGTTGTGAAAACAGTGTAACAATGCATCTGATTGCACGAAAAATCGGATTAGGCCAATCAAGTTTGTTGTTACAAGTAATTACGCAAAAAATAATCGTAAGTTCGTTAGTAAAACGGGCCCCTGGTTTTGACGTCTCTAATAGAAAAGGCTTGGAAAAACATTGAAACATTGAAACAAAAGAAGAAACTGCTGATAATCAGCAGTTCCTCCTTTTGTCCCAATATATCTTTTTAAAATTATGACATCTATTTTGTCATTTGTGGCAGTTTTTTAAGTGGATCACCCTAAAATTTTGCCGATTGAGAAATGGTTAAATGGGGTTAAGCCTGCCTCTAGCAGTACTTTTTCGACTTAATTGTGACGGTTGGAGCGCATATCAATGTATTCTGGTCATTCACTTACCATTACTACAACAAAAAGGTACGATTTTCCAGTCATTTTTGCTATTATTCACCCACTTGTGGTGGACAAATATCGGAAAGGGTTGTATGCAATCAATGGAATGTAGACGGAGTTTAATTATTTGAAACGTGAATAAGCGAAAAAATTAAATAATCGTTCAGACTTGTTTTGAACTTTAATTTTTAGGGACTTCAACCTGAATGAGCGTGAAGAAATTACGGTTTAACAGGTGATATTCAATTAATCCTTTCCCAAAAGGCACAATGTTGAAATGGTTCGAATTCAAAACTGCTACAGATGAGAAAACAAATGTTACCAAAACGAGCACATTATGTATTGAAGTGTTTGGAAAATGTTGAAGAAACTAAGAAAATGTTGAGTACCAGAATGTTCTGTTCTTCTTTAAATATCTCCAAAGGCCTTAATTAAACACGTGACCTCTAAAATGAAAATTGTTCAGAAAAAGGTTAAGAATTTTTTGTTGGGGTAATTGAACTCACACGCGTGGCTTCGCAAGTCCCGATTTCACGGTATTTGAGTCGTACACAATGCAGTAATCAGGTTTGGACGAGGTATGTAAAATGAACTTTAATTTTTAAAGCTATTCGATGCCGTAATTTCCATCCCATTTTATTGTTGGTTAAATAGCTTCTTGTCGTATGAAATAAGATACTCTAAGTGCAATAGTATTTAAATTCGCCACTTATGAAAATTTAGCTGAACCCTTTGAACGGCCCGAGATAGATAGATTTATAGAACGTAAGAACGAACTACCAAATAGTATCCAATATAATATTTTCATCGTTTGTCTAAATAAACTTTAGTTATATAACTAGTTCTGAATCATACAATCTATTCCCTTTTTTATGGTATACCATCTTGTGCATCAGTCAAACAATTTACAAGTTCGAACCCCGGCTAGGCCAGTATCCATTCTGACATTTGACAAAAGTCATTTGTCTCTAACCAATGGGTGTAAATCATCTATGTGAGAGAGTAGCTGGAGGCTCGGTTTGGATATTGTGGTTGTACGCGTGCGAGAAATACCAGGAACCCACGGTTAGGTGCTCCAGCCGCCGCGATATGACCATAGATGTTGAAAAAGGCGTAAAACCCCAATAATATCAAAATCAAATCAAACACTTCAATCCTCTTGTAATTTATTGCATTATCAGACCTACAGATAAGAGGGAGTGAAGACATTCTTACTTTATCATTCCAACTCCAAACCCTATGTTGTGGGTACTCATTGGAATTGTCTCGATGAGACAATTCCAATTCCAATGAGTACCCACAACATTGGGTTTGATTAATTATAACTGAAATGTTGCATTTTGAAAAGCCATCTCTCTCTAGGTGTCTGGTGTGTTCTTGCAGACATCGACGAACATGGTTCTCCATTCTTCTCTGCATTCAGCCGAGCCCGGATAGCTCAGTCGGTTACGTCGGAGTCTGTCAATCCAGGGGTCTCAAGTTCGAACCCCGGCTCGGCCAGTATCCATTCTGACATTTGACAAAAGTCATTTGTCTCTCACCAATGGATGTGAATCATCTATGTGAGAGAGCAGCTGGAGGCTCGGTTTGGATATTGTGGTTGTAGGCCTACTGGTGCGAGAAATACCAGGAACCCACGGTTAGGTGCTCCAGTCGCCGCGATATGACCCTGGTAGTTGAAAACGGCGTAAAACCCCAATAAACTCATTCTCTGCATTCGGTCAGTCTTATCAGATCAATAGTAGAAAGATTGTCGTTTGTGGCTATTTTGCATAGACTGTCTGTGAACATTGTCTGCGGTCTTCCTCTGCTTTTTATGCCGTTGATCTTTCCTAACAGCAAACGCTTTTCTAGTCTATCTGCCCTCATTACATGTCCAAAGAATTTCAATTGTCGTTCATGGATGGTCTTGTCATCACCTTCTCTTATCTGGAGCTCTGCATGATTATGTCGGACAAATGGATCACAGAAGTTTACAAATGAGACTCTACAGACTATAATGGTATTTGAACTTGAGACAACTTTCTTCCACTGATTTTCCCATCTCAAAATATCAAAACAACATCGAATGACATCCTGTAATACGAAAACAAGACCAATGTACAAGTCGTTGTTTCTGATGCTATTGCATATACATTTCTACTCTCCAAAGCCGAGGTCTATTGATTAACCATCAAATATGACCTCTGCCGTTTTTGGTACACAAACAGCCTATTTGGTCGTCATAATCTAATTATAGCACATCATTTGAATTATCGAATCAAAATCATTCAGTTTTATCTTGCATGATCATTACATAACATTACGTCGCTTCTATTTTTGGCTGAAGCCGGTAACATTTGAATTATCGAATCAAAATCATTCAGTTTTATCTTGTTTGATTACGTATACATTACGTTGCTTCTATTTTTGGCTGAAGCCGGTAATTTAAAGCGTCAGCCAATGAAAGTTTGTATCAGCTTTTTAAATTGTTTTGTTGTGTAAAGCCAACGATTGGATACCGAAATCCCACCAAGGCCCCGAGATTAGACGTGAAATGAGAAAATGTGCTCTGTTCTTAAGAGAGTAATACATTTCCCGCCTCACTTACTTTATAGTGGACTTTGTTTTGTCGTCTATCTCACCTTTAACCCATTAACTAACGGCAAAATTTTCGGATGATCCTCTTCAAATACTGCCATACATGACAAAATGGATGTTATCAAAGATAGGATTTGTGTAAAATATGGCACAGAAAATATTGAGACAAAAGGAGAAACTGCTGGTTATCAGCAGTTTCTTCTTTTGTCTCGATGTTTTCCCAAGCCATTTCTTCTAGGGACGTAAAAACCAGGTCTTGTTTGGGAAAGGGTTGAAAAACAGATACTTCATAAACTTAATGTTGTAAGATACTCGGTGTATTCTTGGTGTGGTCTCTAACATTAATTTAATGGGGGCTATTTAACAATAGGCCCCTGCCCTCATTTGTAACTGTATATAGTCACAAACATAGTTAATAAACGATTTGTTTGCAAATATACGCACGAGGTTGATGCTACAGGTATAACATATATGAGCCAGGATCTGGAAAAACGTCCCTTATGGCATTTGAGAACAACATGGTTCCAGATCAGCCTGCGTAATACACGCAGTCTGACCAGGAATCATATTGTTCTCCAATAGCTTCCACATGGTCTGTAGCAACCATTTGGGAGTAACATGGATGCTAGCTAGACTGCATCAATGCCAAGCCTGACCTTGAAATCCGGCTGCCTGAAATGCTATAAGGGACGTTTTTCCAGATCCTGGCTCAGATATATTAGAAAGAGGCTGTATAGTAGATTCTGCGCGGCGCATTGAATTTACATCGCGTAGAATCTACTATAAAACCTCTATCTGGCTTAGTGTTCGCTAGCGATTTATTGGAGACGGGGGCGTGGCTATGTATAGACGTCACATAAACCAACCGGCAGTCTCGTTTATGCGAAACAAATAGCGGCGAATTTTTACAATATACTGCAATTTCATAGGTAAAAAAATAGGTCGAACACTCATAGATGGATAATACAGGACACGTATACCTTGCCGGTATCCCACAAAACAGCAAGTCTACTGTTAAATTGTACCGATTGTTGTCTCATTTTCCTAATAAATGGCGAAATTCTGTATCTTATAGATCCAAATTCTGGGACGCATACAAATGGGTTGATGTATCACAAGGAAGGGAGATATAAACCGTAATGGATTCTATCCGTTGTAGGTACAATAAATCAGTGCTGTATTCTGAATATCCTGACCCTTAGGAATGTAAATGGTTTTCTGATAATAGTACGTTATAAAGAAATGAATTCTTTTTTTAGGGACAAGGACTTCCTCTGTTATTCTATATAAGACGT
Source organism: Fragum sueziense (assembly GCA_963680895.1). Classification (NCBI taxonomy): domain Eukaryota; kingdom Metazoa; phylum Mollusca; class Bivalvia; order Cardiida; family Cardiidae; genus Fragum; species Fragum sueziense. Next base: position 16,692,909 of record OY804596.1, read on the forward strand.
CATTTGCTAGGCTATGGTACCGTACCGTATTCTCGGGTCATGGAGTTAGTGATTGATTTGGTTAGTCATGTACTCAGCTCCACCATAAATGAGATGGATAAGAAATATAATCTTTAAGGTAAGGCCTGGGTAATCAGTTATGGAACGAAATCTGTATGGTGCGAATCGACGATTTTAAACGATTCTAAGACAATTTTAGAGGAAGTAATTTTCATTGCTCTTAAATTTTGAACTTTTGACTTTCGTTGGGTTTTTTGCTGACTCTTCATACAATTTAGAAACATTTTCACAAAAATTATTTTAAATATTCCCTGGAAATCCGGGCACGCTCAATTATTTCCGATTTTTACGAAAACAGGCGATATTGCATCTAACGCTACTTTAAAAATGATCGGACTTCCGAACGTCACGGAATAAGTCGAAATATAACGATTATACCGGAAGTATATTAACCAGGCCTCACCTTAATGTGTCCATAATGTCTTCGACAAAATAAAAATGTCCGTGCATATGAGGTTAAATTCTTGTTATATAATATGTTTTTGCAATGTGACCCTTTTGGTTTTGAGATGACTGATGCTGTATTGAGAAGGGACAAAATCGTGGTAATACAACGCACGTATAAAGTTTTGAATATATAGTGTTGTTTAAACGTATGCCAGCCTAAACCACTTTATTGTGGTCTATGCACAGATCATATTATACTTGTTTTGTACATATTCAAGTTTTGCCATCTGGTAATTGGTTAAGATGATACGTTAAATCCTTACTAAATATTTATTGGGATTGCACCCCTCCCAAAAGTGGAAATATGTAGAGTCCTACCAGGAAGAAACAAAATCAAAGTATCGTATGATCATTTTGTATATTTACTACATGTATATGAATATTTATGTTATTGATCAAAGATCTATGTGTTTATCAACTCGAATTTCGAATCCATCTTCTATAAATTTAAAGTTAATGAAGTCATGCGGGTACAAAACAATGTCGGGATTGTTTGAAGCATTCTTCCCTTACCAAATTAACATAAGGTCATTAAATTCGATACCCTATTTATTAATTGCAACAATAAAACTTCGGGCCTCGAATGTATCCTACATGTTTCATCAACAAATAATTAATAGGTTTTGTTTACGTGTATTGGTGTATCCTTTACATGTACCTGTTTTGGGGTCTTTTAAAATTTGATTAATCGAAAATGAAGCTGGTTCAGAATATAAGAAGCAAATTTAGACAAACTTCATGAGATGTACTTTGGGACAGGAAGGGAAGAAAGCATTTTGTACTGAAGATAAAATGATTAAAGCACAGTTTTGTTTCTAATGACATGTATTCAATTCATTTCATTGAGTTTACATCTTCCCTCCAAATAAAAAGTTCGCTTATGGTTTTGATTACACAGTTCGACATTGATATTCAAAACAGGTCTGCGACACATGCGTTGCAAGAATGAACATAATTCTTTGTAAGAATGTATACCTGATTCATGAATGCAAAATAAATGACGATCTTGTAGTATGACATAACTGAAAGGTAACAATTTTCTGTTCAATGTTTTTTTTTTTTTTTTTTTTTTTTTTTTTTTTTTTTTTTTTTTTTTTGAATTTGATGAATCAATACTTGAAACTTCCTGTAACTTTACTCACTTTGGTTATGAATAATGACAACCACATACTAAACCAAAACAGGGAGATGCATTTTGTAATCAAATTCAAGTTACACGTAAACACGTCAAATATGTTTGAACTAACCATTGGTAATATTGGTAAGTTTAACCCTTTCCCAAACAAGACGTGGTTTTGACGTCCCTTATATAAAAGGCTTGGGAAAATATTGAAACAAAAGAAGAAACTGCTGATAACCAGCAGTTTCTCCTTTTGTCTCAATATTTTCTAAGCCATATTTCACACAAATCATATCCTTAATACCATCCATTTTGTCATTTGTGGCAGTTTTTGAAGAGGATCACCCTAAAATTTTGCCATTTGGGAAAGGGTTAAGACAATAAAAATCAGGGCTTTATTTAAAATTGCGTAGATTCGTGAAGCTCTAAAACTGTCTACATCACAAGGGGAAAACGACACTCACTATGCTTAACAGTTCCAGAATAATGACGAATTATGGTGACGCTTGTTAAAAACATCATGGTAAACTATCAAAATACTGGTAACCATCATCCTATGTTATTGTCAGTTGATTGTTATTCTGTGGAGATGTTTAAGTTCGTTGTCAGGGGAAGGGTTAAATTATATTAACCTTTTCCCAAACGACAAAAATTAAGGATGGTCCAATTTGAAAGTTGCTGCAGACGACAAAATGGACATTGTAAAAGAAACGATTTTTGTACAATATAGCTAAGAAAATATTGAGACAAAAGGAGAAACTGCTGGTTATCAGCAGTTTCTTCTTTTGTTTCAATGTTTTCCCAAGCAGTTTCTATCAGGGACGTCAAAACCAGGTCTTGTTTGGGAAAGGGTTAATTAAGCGAAGATGCATTTTGTAGTAGCACGATACATTTTGACGCCTACGCCATGAAAAACGACCACTTCCGCCGGACGGAGTTTGTCGATATCTATGAGACATCTTCAGGCGGTCTGGAAACAATGATATTTCCATACCGTAGCTTTTCACCAAAAACCTCGTAACTGCAGCTTGTTTTAAGCTGCAGTTACGAGGTTATTGTTGAAAAGCAGAATACACATAAATAGTCATCGAATATTCAGTTTCTACCAAATGGGTGTGTCGCTTGAGGTTCCATTAAATGTTTGTCTGTAATTGCGGTTAATGTCGATGCCATGTAATCAAGGACGTCGCACCAAGCTAAATATTCAATATGTCACCGATAAGCCATCTTTCGACTGTCTGAATCCGCCAAAACTTCCATATCGCCGTTTTCATCCGATAATGTCGTGATAAGCTCTAACTAAGTATCCGAATTTCACATCCAATGGGTGTGACTTTTGAGTCATCTTTCTAGTGCTATGCCTAAAAACGAATTTGATACATGTAAAATGTTTCACTGTGTCATATTTGGCCTTATAAGTTACTTGTTGGCGTCTATGCAAATCCCCATGCCACCGAACTGATAAGTATTCAGGATAGTATCGATATGTCATCTTATACAGTCTGGGACCGCAGTCATTCCCATTACTGACATAGAATATTGTCGCTTTTCAACAAAAAACTCGAAAGTGCAGCTTGTTTTAAGCTGCAGTTGTGAGGTTTTTGTTGAAAATCAACAATATCTTCATTACCTGATACTCACGTCATATGGGTGTGTCTTTTGAATCATCCGTCATGCATTATCCCATTACCAAACATTGACACCTTTTGACGCCCCAAAAGAAATATGCTTTAGAAAACATTGTGAAAAATGATGAAATTGCTTGTGACAAGCAATTTCTTTATTTTCCACGATGTTTTCTAAACAAAAACACATAAAAATGTAAAATTCCAAGCACTTGAAATTGTCGTCTGCAACACCTTCAAATTTGAATAGTCCAAAATTTTGTCGTTTGGTAATGGGCTATGTTTGAAGACATAAAATATATCATGGAAACTAAAGCACAAACGCTAAAACAGAAATGTTTCACAAACAACTTTATCGCTCAGAATCAAATACGATACGTAACGTTATTTTCAATTCTAACAAAAGCCGAACCCGCGTCTTTTCTCTCGATCTTTTTGGGGAATATGTGAAAAGCAAATGATTCGATTTACAATGAGATATTAATTAATTCTTATACAAGAAGTTTGTCGTCGTTTTTTATCGCAAACCTCGTAACTGCAGCTTGGTTTAAGCTGCAGTTACGAGGTTCGAGGTGTTCGATGAAAAGCAACGATGTAATTTTAAGTCGATAATATCGTGTTAAGAGTATAGATTCAAATTTTGAACAATACAAAAATATTTAATAGATGTCTTCGCCATTGTAATTGATAACAATGAAGCTTGGGACTCCCGCCAAATTTGACCTTTTCCATAACACGCACCGTTTTTGACTTGTCTGGCGAAAAGGACTTTGGAAAGCAAAGAAAAAAAGATGAAATCCCGCAATTTCTCCTTCTCTTTCAATACTTTTCAGATCACAATGTACTTGTTCGTGCATAAAGTAACACTATTTTTGTCATCTGCAATTCCTTTCAATTTGTCCAAATATCGGTTGAGTAAGGGTAAATTGACACTTTTAGTAAATCGATTACAATGCAATCAAGATAGAGGTCAATCACTGGTTATTGTCATACCATGCGGAAAACAGGATTTGTGTACTAAAAGCCGGGTACCAACCATATTTATTTGGCACAGAATATGAAATATTATAAAATTTGGCAACCTATAAACTATTTAGTATATTTAATTATGTGGATTGCTTGATCAATTAGTATAAACGAATTGTCTTTAAACGTACCTGATGTCCGCAATAAGATTCTTAATAATCTAATGTGCCTTTCTGTGCTATGGAAGTTAACACTATGCTGTGTTTAAAGAGGTCGGATCTAAGTGGTTTTAACGAAGGAGCGACGAGACGCAAGTTGTTTACATCCATGTCTCCAACTCGAGATTCTAGAGAAAGTAGCATGCGGTCACAGGCTTCATCGCAACTATCTAGTCGGGGATCGAGCATGCCGTCAACGCCACCGAAGAGGTCTATATTGCGAGCACAGGACGTGAGTCCGAGCCAAGGATCACCATCGAGCGTGAGAAGTGTGCGGTTCTCTGGAAAAGAGAATGATTTTACCGTAGAATGTACAAAAATACATGTTAATGAGAGTACGCAAACTAGTACTGGAACTGAAATGTCGTCCGATGGTGACAAGGGAACACAGACAATGGATGCTCCTGTGAAACAATCAGTGAAAGATACTTACATTGATTCAGTAAGTTTTCCAAAAGCACAAAGATCTGGTTCTCGTCAATCAAGCCCGATAGGTTGGAAAGGCGATACAAGACATCATAAGCCAACGTCCATCCAAAGTTCGAAAGCTGTGCAAACTGCAGTGCCGAATGTTCCCGATGGCCGAAGAATTCTACAGAATATGGAACTAACACCTGTTCTGCCAAAGATAGATGGGCAAAGGATCATCAAAAATCTAGAATTCAGTAATAGCAGAGAGAAGCAAGTACAGACCGAGGAAATGCCGACATTTTCATCAAAGGCCACGCAATCTCCGGTAGTTCCAGATGGAAATAGAATAGTGAAAAATCTTGACATCGACATGCATAAATCTAAAATTACGAGCTCGACAACACAAACACTAGACGAGCCTGATGGACACAAAATCGTTCGTAACATGGATCTTGATAAATCAGTATCATGTGATCTAGATGAACCAATAACGAAGGACATTGCTATTCAAACTGGGTCACTAGACATTTCAACTCAAACACCGACAATCCCTGATGGAAATCGGATCGTTAAGAATTTAGAAATACAAATTCATCCGCCACGAGACCCTGAACCATTTGCTAAATCGATTTCGATTCAAACCGCGGACCCTCCTCTTGACGAAAACTCTGAAGATGGACAGAGGATTATACAAAATATTCCATTAGAGAGGATTAGATCACCGAGCCCAGAAACAAACGATCGAAGTTTTGGATTTGATGTAAATTCTTCCTTCGCAAGTACTCAGACCGATCCTGAAATTGAGCTTCAAAGACAGAAAACGGACACATTTGAGCCTGAAAACGAGCCCGTACTAATATACAACAAAGATGATGTCTCAAAACAACCGGTAAAATTTCACCCTGACGATACAGATTTTATGCCTCCCTCACTCTTCGATGATGAACCCGTAATTGTAACAGATGTTTCTAACAAATCAACGTTGACTAAACATAACGCAAAAATGCTACTGGAACGACAAACTGCTTTTACAAGCGAACGCATGTCTAGACCTCTGAATAAAAATACCACAAATACACAAACAACTGGTTCTGATCTAAAACCTTCACCTAAGCCATCAAACTACGATCGCCCTATGCCTAACCGCAACAGCTCTCGTGGAACCAACACAACAAGACATGACGATACACTTCACATGCCCGCAGATCAGTGGATAGCACAAACAGTATCAACTAAACTACGCCATTCCTCCCCGCCCCAGCGAGATACCATACACGTGATGCCTATATCTAGCTACGGTATGAAACAACCGACGCAGAGTGTCCACCAAAATAAGGATTCGTCATATATTGGACAAAACTACGCGAAAAATGCAAATAAGATGAACAAACCTACTGTATTATCAGGAACTTATCCACCGCCACAAATGAATCCTGTTTCAACCACAAGCACAAATGAATCAGTTCAATCACGTCTGCGCCAAAGTTCTCCCGTAAGCCTTCAGCGAAGTTTTATGCCTACAATAAATGTTCCGGTCTCTCAGAGCCAATATTTTCCGGGTCAAGATACAACTGACGGGCTTTATAATACAACCCAAACACAGGCGACAAAACAATCGAAGATGGATTCATTTTCCCGTTCGTCCATCGATGTCTACAGTTTTGACCCAGAATCCGTCAGAGAATCGAAGAAACTATTGTCGAAGTCTACAGTGAAAGAGAACGTACCTTTAAGACCTGCACTAAAAGAAAGCATAACCAAAAATAGTTATATCAAAGGGATCGCTCTGAACACGAATTCATCAATCAAGCCACGTCCAATCTCTTCTAACCATTCGACAGCGAAAACATCGGGTATATACAATTCATACACAAGCGGCAGTTATTACGGTAGAACATCGCCAGCTAAGGACTTCGGACACAGTTACAGCACCGGAGGTACTTCATACTCGTCAAGATATACCAGCCTATCGAGATCGAAATCTGCGGGACCAGTTCCAAAATCTAGTACATACACAAGCACATACACCAGTAATTATAGGAGACCACGGTCGGCATCCTCTCCAAGATCGAGTTATAGAGGGTACAGCAGCCAGCCAAATAAATCTTCGCTGACTCCGAATCTGAATCAGATGAGAACTACAGTAATTCGCAAGAACTCGATGAATGCTGGTTATTCAGTACATGCAAAACGCCCGAGCTCTCCTCAGGTGCCTACACGACCCAATCTAGAGCAGCCATCCTACAATGAAACAGCAGGCACAAAATACACTTTAGAACATCGGTCACGATCAAGAGAGAAAGCAAGGGGTGCAAACAGCAAGTCAGGTGAAATCTACAACAAAAGAGGAACACCACTGTATTTAGAAAGCTTGACAGATTCCTCCAATGTAAGGCCAAGATCGAAAGAAAACCTCTCCAAATCCAGAAGCCCACATACTAACAACCGAAATGATACAGAACATCGTTATGGAGAACATTACCGGTCAAGGTCATCTTCAGCAAACGAACTGAGGAATCTGAACATACTGCATAAGCCTCCACTCCCGAAAACATCCAGCCGCAAATCCTCGCCGAGTCCAAGAAGACAGCCAGTTTACAGCCAGTCGTCAACACCCCTCCAACCGCAAGGGGAGCAAGGAATGCTGCCGCCTAACCAACAACGTGACGGAATGCCACAACCATCGTATCTTGACAAATATTCTCGACATGATTCCTCTCCAAGCCGTGCGCAATCTATGGATGAGCATCAAAACGGGAAACTAACAATCGGAACAGCCCCGGTTGGTCTAATAGATAAGAATTTTATTTACTTAGACGAACAAACAATACAAAGAATTATTGAAAGTGCCAATTTGTAGAAATATTACACTTCTAATTCTAAGTTTTTATTCTTTTATTTAATGAATAAGTTCTAGACACAAATAGTCTCGTATATGACAAACTAGAAATTCTTTTCAAATGACAGCGAAGCTTAATGTGAACTTGAAACAATGATTTGTGGTGGAATTAGGTTTGCAGTAGTGACAATGCAGAAGTTGTTTTGATTTCAAATGATTTGCATTTATTGTCACTTTGTTTTAATTTGACTTATCGAACTGTGTAATTTTCAATTGGTTTATTGGTTGTTTTTATTGAATGTTTACGACATATTCTATACCTAGTCTTGTTTTATTACCCCGTTCAAACATTAACAAGAAAGAAAACCTTTTGAGTCTTGATCTGGAAAGTGACATTAAAGCATTTGGAAATGCCATATTTGTAGACCATTGTGCGTACAAAGCAGTGACATCAGGCGTTGCGTTGCTATTTTTACAGTCGACATAACACATGGTGAAGCTATTATTACAGTACAATACGGATCTTGGTCAGACTGTGCGTAAGCACAAGCTGATCTAGATTCATGTTGTTCTCAAATACCAACATATTGTTACAGATCCCCGCTCTTATATTATCTGGTAAAGAGTTTCATGGCCATGTGTTACATTTACTCTCGTTTCTGATTTTCGAAGATTTGCTCTATTCGATAAATATATTCAGCGTATTTTGTGACTGTTCCGTCTTCCGGAAAAGATTTAATAAAAAAAAGTTGCATAGGCAAAAGTGAGACCAGTCGACAGTAATCAAGAATGAATTGCAAAATGATTCAGACTGCAAGTCAAAAGTGAAACCTCATTTAAAAAGTGGCAGAAAAGGAAATTAACATAGATCATGCAATGGCTGTATAATTGTCAGATTGTGGACGCAGATTTTACCTTTACGCGGACTTCTCATAGTTTTGGTATCTACAATAGTTGATACTTTCGAAACATTGAAGCAAAAGAAGAAAATGATGATAAGCAGCATCTCCTCGTTGTCCTAAATGTTTTCGATGCTATAATTTATAAGTTGTCTACTTCTGGTAACCTTATATTTGTCAATTAGAGCACCTCTAAAACGGGATAAGCTTAACATGGAGTCGTTCGGAAAAGGGTTAACCAATCAATCAATTGAAATTAGACTTGCACCCTGGCCTTTAATTTGGCGTTAAATGATGTACTGGCATTGCAAAATTGTGCTAGTTTTAATGTGACATTTAACGTTACTCAATTGCAACCAACCGTGCTGGTCGCTTCATTGCAAGAAAATAACTTTTTTAAATCCTTTAACAGCCGAAATTGTTAGAGACTAGTCCAAATTCGAAAATGTTACATAACGTCGGTGTAAATGCAAAACCTCGTTTGTCGATTCTCGCGATTTTCAAAGTACAAACTTGTGTGCCTAGTTACAGACAATTCTTGCAGGTTTTGAGATATTTTACTGATCAGTATTGATGACAAATCATTTGTGAACAATATGTCCAAATTTCAAGTAAAACAATTCAGTTTGGGAAAAGTTATCACATTTTTTTCGCTCCCCTTTGAAATTTTTCAAAAACGAGCTACGAGGTTTTGCATTTACAACGACGATAAGCATGGTAATTTAAAATGGCATACAACTTTACTTGATCTTCTACCTCGATGGTCTGTTTATTACAAGAAAAGGGGTAGTTGTCTGTTAGAGTAGTTCAAACTACAGTGGAGTGTTGTTTGGGACAGTGTTAAATAGGCGACAAAGTACATCTTAAAATATGTACAACTATTGTACTAGAAATGCTACAGAATAGACGCCTTGATTGAAAAGAAAAAAGTTGCTGCTTATCAGTAGTTTTGTCGTTTCCCTCAATAGCTTCTATATCGTTGTAAAAACACCATATAGCTCACGATAAATGACCTGGCAGAGCATCTCTAGCTACCGGCTAGAGATGCTCTGCCAGGTCATTTATCGTTAGCTATACATATTATACATGTAATGTAGTTTTTAATATTACAAGCATGTGAAGCGAGGGCAATGACGGTGCTATACTAGCACACGATAAATGGACTTCAATGGAATACTCTTCAACGCCACGTTAGAATCAACTGAAGACATCTATATGAAAACTATTTTGGATATAATCTACCTAGAACCAATAGTTGATTGGTCGTCTTCTTACCCTTTCCAGAAGCGATCAAACGCTAAACAAAATGCAGATTACAAGCATGTAGACAATTTGTATTGTATCAATAACAATACGGAAAAACATTGAGGTACGAAAGAAAAATTGAAGACAAGTACTCCTTCGCGTTGTCTCAATATGTTCTTCAGCTTTTCAGAAGCGGCGTTAAAACCTGTGATTATTTTGATAAGGGTTAATGGCATTAGAAAGTGATAAAGCGGTGCATAGACACACCTGTCGTAAAATATGCCCAAGCGTGCAATTTACTCATTACCGTTCAGCAAACCTCGAATTATGTCGTTTGTAAAACATTTAAAATGCTCACTGCAATGAAAAATGTCGATTTCTCTCACAACTTGAGGTTGCAGAGGTCACAATGCTTTGTTAACTTTAATTTGTCAGAGGGCAAACGTTTTTGAATGCCTTATGTCGTTTTCAATACTGTAAGTAAATGCACCGAAAAATCTTACACGTATCATGCCGTATGGCAAGTCTATTTTAGTTGGGTTTTTTTTTCTAAAATGAAAAAGACATACCCATTTTCTGAGCAATTTCTGGTTTTGACTAACCTAAAGTATTGTGGTTTAGATCATCAAGAGAAAACGAGCAATATTGATATTTATCGATAACCATCATACACACCAAGTCGTAAGTAAAGCTAATACCCGATTTGACACTATCTGAAACTTTTCATGAGACATTATTTGGTAAAATTCTTTGTGCCATTACAACACAATCACTCTTTTTTGTACTCCCACTAGATTATGGCTTTGGAAAACATTTTGGGAAATGAAGAAATTGCTTGTGACAAGCAATTTCTACATTTTTCTAAATGTTTTCCACAAGGAAAGACCCACGAATGTAAAATTTCACTTCAGTTTGTCATCTGTAACATCTTTGAATTTGGACCAGTATAAAATCCTGCCGTCTGGTAATGGGCTAATGTTTTTATCAGAGGACGAGAAGGGCTACTGTTTCGGATACCTAATATGGCCCTTCTGGCTAATATAAGTAACGATTTCGTTGTGAAATTTAACATCTATTTATCAACCATCTTAAAACTCTAATGAAATTTATTACCTTACATTATGATGCACTGATAAAGTGCACATCATTAAAATGCACATCATTCATCAATAATCATTAAATGCACCATCTCATCCGAAAGTGCATCGGATGTTGACTTGCCGTTGTCTTTTAAAGCTCTTGTCTACTTGGACTAGTCTAAATATTGGTCGTCTGAGATAAAAGCAAAACAGAATATCGCTGGTTAGATTCGAAAATGTCGTATGTTCAGCTTGAATTAGCTGTATTTACTGTTGTTTGTAACATAAAAGACGATGTGCTGATCGACCAGACAGTCACATTTTTAAGAAACATTTGTAGGTGGCACAAATTGGCGTTTTAAGATTTAATATGATCATGCACTTTTATTTGATACATATTCCATTAAATAAAAGTGAATGAATTGCTGTAAGCTATCAATCACATACCACAAAAGGTATAACAAAAATCGACGACGGTTGACGACAAATGCTTTCATGTGATTTATAAAAGGAAAAGTGATGACGTAGCCAACGGTTTGTCAGTCTATAAAATTTTGCGTGTAAACATAACTTCTAAACTTGCGCTGACCAAAAGCAGTTTAAAAAATGAATAACTTATTGTGGCCAATAAGCACACTGACCCAGTAACCTTTCTTGTCTACAACAGGTACAGACTTTAAAAAATAACCCTTTCCCAATATTAGGCCCAGGTTTTGACGTTTATAGCAGAGGCAACAATGGAAAATATGGAAATAAAAGAAATATAATGGTAATCAGTATTTGTTCTCTTGTCTCAATATTTTCTATGCTATATCATACTTAAATGGTCTTCTCTTTGTAAGATTCATTATGTCGTCCGCAACACCTTTGAATTTTGACCGGCAACACATTTTGATGTTTAGAGAAAGTGTTAAATTGCCGGCTGAAATTGATACTGTATTATTACGAATTTTACAATTTCAGTGAATTCTTTAAATGTAGTATTTAAATGGGTTTTAATTGATTTAATTAGAGATGTACAGTCAGCAGTTTTTGCTCTTGTTTCTATATTTGTACACGTGCGTGTAAAGGTCACCATCATCCTAAATCTAGGTCAAAACATAACCGGAACATGTCGCCAAGCTACATAAATGGTACTGTACGTAAAGAGTCTGACACTTATAGTAAGAGAAATCTGAGACGCGTTCTTTAGGGTGAGATTTCTTTAGATATGTTGATATTTCTTAAGATGTTTTAGCATAAAGCGTTATTTAGAACAATTGTTTTAAGATGCTCAATGGGAGGCGCCATTACCATATACGCCGTGCGGAACCCCTCTGTTAACTCTGCAGAAGCAATATATAAGAGAGAATTGACCGAGTTGTTCCGAAGGCTCCATGGTACCATGGTAATGCTCGATACTTCATACAAATGACGTCATGATGACGTCATTTGTATGAAGTATGGAGCATTTGGAACATCTCGGTCAGAATCTAGGTCCTAAAACGCTTTATCAAAATATCTTAAGAAATCTTGTACATCTAGCTCATTCGAATATTCTCGGATCTTATCGTTACTCAAGATCGGCTCGAACGTATTACAGTAGCCGCCATGAGCCGATCCTGCCCATATCACTCCGCAAGCATAACAACGGTAGTCTGGTCTATAACAACGGAAGCAGACCAAACAACTATTTAAATCTACGCCAGAAAAATATTTGAACAAACAGCGTTCAAAAGTCGATTGTATCCTCATAAATGTGACAAAATTCTACCAGATAAAAAAATTGACGTGATTTTGACCGATTATTGACAGTATATTTCACTTGAATCATAACGTTTGCTAAAGGATTGATTTGTTTTGATGACGTCATTTACGCGCGTCTACTTTCACGTTCAATATGGCGGTCACTGTATTACGCTCGAGATCATGTTGCAAACTCGTTCCAAACGGCAAAAGGTTGCAAACAGTCTCGAGGGTCGCGATTGCATCTAGCTCTAAGGAACGCGTCCCAGGATGATATTCAATATTTTTCATACATTTGTATCATTAGTGAAGGGGTTCTAAACCTTAAACTGGTAGTTCTGTGGGTGTAACCATCAAATCCATGCGTTATCCAATGAATGGTTTAGCAAATTAAGAAAATTGTTGAAAAATGAAGTGCAATTACTTAAAATCAAATCACCCAATTTTGTTTTCATGTGTGCTTTCGATGATATTTCCATTCAACGTAAGTATTTGAATGTGTAAATGGTGTATGCGTGTAATCGAAAGTGACCACCAATCGTTTATGTAAGGGTTCCTTTAGAATGAGTGAATGTGAAAATCGTCGTAGTCACCGAAGAATGTCAAACACTAATAGATCGTCAACGCATTTAATTTACCTAAAGCCTTGACTTTTAAAGATATTCAGAAAGCAGCAAATGTATCTCTTTGGAAAAGAATAGAACGCATGATTTTAGTTGCAAAATATTGGGGTTCGAAAAAATGTTTTAATCTATAATATTTTCTATTCCATGTTTACTTGTTCATATCTTACTAAGAGGAGAATCAATTTCCATGAAATGTATAAAGGGGTAACCAATGAAAATGGTTGAAACCCCATCCCAAGTTCAAAGGGCGTTTGTGAAATTGTGTGTTTAAAAAGCGAGAAACAATTAAGGGGTCTAACAATGGACGTTATTTTGTGTATAAACAATGTCTAAACAAGTCAATGAAATAGGAGACGATGCAGAGCGGAGCCTTGGTGCATGCCTCTGGACAATGGTAATTGTTAGCTTGAAATAGTCTTAAACGGCATCTATAACTCTTAACAAAATAGGAAATATTCAAGAATGAGAGGGTAGATGCTAAAACATAGACAGATACGAAAAAGACTTAGTTGTATCTGAAGATGCAAAGAAAGTTATGAAGCATGAATGGACCTTGCTTTCGAAGCACAGTATTATGTTGATAGTTCTTTCAATGTATTCCGTCACACAAGAATAGTATAAATTGCTTTCAATCGTTGAATTTACGCAAATTATTTATTACTTGAAGCCTCAATGTAACACTTTTTTCAAAATATCAAATAAACTGACGAAATAAGTTTGCATCTTGTCGTCCTACTTTTTGAAGAACAAACATTACCAACGTTTTAACATTTTGAAATCGTCAAAGTATTACTTATTAACAAAATGGTTACAGGCTGCAAATGAAAGGAAAACATTCTTCGATGATTGAAGGAGATTGCATTGTAAAGGATTATTTGTCAATAGAAGGGCTGAACAAGTCTTTAACTCCAATTAGGGATCTAAAAGCTATCAGATTGAAGACAGGTATGTCTCCCTTTACACCAACTAGTTAAACCCATTCCGACATAATGAATATTTTTGACAACTCATAAGATAAAGGCCGTGGGAAGCATTGTCCAATTTCTTCCTTTCCCTATCTATTTTCTACCCAGAAACTCCAGAACAAATTGAAATTCCATTGACTTAAAATTGTAACATTGCAACACGTTTGAATTTGGACAAGTCCAGATTTTCACAGTAATCAAATCGATGCCGTACATGGAAAGTATATCGAATCTATTTGAAAGTTGTCTGACAAAGACAAAGTGATACTTTCAATGAGCAGAGTGAATCTAGATTCAACAATAGTAAATGCAAGACGATTTGTTACATTTTTGCGTCCATCGTTCTCATTAATCGTGTAATGCAACGTGAAGATTAGTCCGGTAGCCAAAGGAGTGAACCCGGATTTGCGGTATATAGAAAATGTTTTGACTGATTATGGTAGCCAACACCTTCAGAAACCAAAATCAGGTTGATGCCACCTTGTCACCCTTGGGCAACTCTCAGAATTCAAGATGGCGTCCAAGATGGCGGAATGCCATGGTACAAGAGAATAGTCCCGTTCAAACCTATGCATTCATGCTATAAAATAGCTTGTGATATGTTCAGAAATGCTCAGAGAGTATGTCCAAAGAAAATAATGAGTGATATTCGCAATATTTCATTATAAATCTTCAAAAATCTGGTAAATCTTTAAAATCTTACCCCACCCACCCCTTTCTACATAGAAAAATTAAGTTTTTCGCAACACTGTTGCCATTTCTCGTATTCCATATGATTAAATACTAGTACTCTGATTATATTGATGAATAAAAAACGAGTATTTTGAATGACAAACCTGGCAAAATGGTGTCTCTGACAATTCAAAATGGCGCCCAAGATGGTGGAAAAAGATTATTTTACACAAAATAACAAGGGATGTCTTTTGCTTAATACTTATTTCCAAATATTGTGTTAGAAACATTCGAGTACACGTATGTTAACCTTATGTGCTTTTATAAGCTTATTATACATCACTATTTGCAAACAGAGTAAAGATAAGATCATTTATCTTTTATTTTGCCCCATCCACTCAAATTTGCATTATTTAAAAAAACCTCTAATCTTAATTTAGGGGCGAAGCTAGCCTAAAAAGATATGGATACAAACAATCTAGGGAGTCAGGGGGTATCCCCCTTGATAACTTGGAAAATAATGAATTTGGTGGGATTTGTGGAAATGGATATGAATAGCTTTACTTTCGTTTATCAATTTCGGATAAATTACAAACCACATTTTTGGATTAAAATGTTTTGGTCAAAATGATGTTGACTCAGCTGCGTACTAGCAGATAGACAGCTACGCCCCTGTAATTAAACCGTAACTTACAGAATAATCATTCAACAACTATACCTACGATCTATCTAATATTGCCTTTTACAAAATCGGATAAGTTTTCATTGCAAGAAACATTCGAAACCACATTCCAGTAAGCCTAAACAACACATGATGCCATGTACTAAGACATTTCGAAACCTTTTCACAAGTAGGCAAGAAATGCCAACAATCAATATGCAAACATCTTTTATACTGAACAGCTTAGGGGACAGAAATTCGCAGGTGATGCAAGAAGATATGACATTTGTTAATGTTTGATGACACATGCTGACGACTCAGAGATGAGTAATGGTACCAGTTTGTAGTTGAGGACCACAATATCTCGGTTGCATCCCATTGTTGCACGTAATGGTACCCTGTTCTGTGTATATTTAGCAATCGTAGAAATAATGGCAATTAAAGTATGGCTTTAACCGAGGTATGGCAGACTTATTTCTATTATTATTTTCATGTGTAAATGAAATGCGATTAAATGATAATGAAACATTGAGGGAAGAGATCATGTACACTTTCATGATCCAAATAATATTGCATTTATGTACCATTTTAAAAATGACAACCTTTAAAACAGTTTGAAATCATAAGGAATAGAAGTCACTAAAAGAAGTTGTTGTCTAGCCTAAATGCATATTAACTTAAACCCAAGTTATCAAATGAAAGTATTATAATTTGTTGTAAGATTAGCATTTGGGTCCTCCTTCAGACCCATGGAAATCGCACAATCCCCATTCTATCTGGAATTCATTCGCATAGAAACATTTTTCGATTTCAAATGGTTGAATACCAAACAACCACTTAAGATCTCCAAACTACACAGATGGTGAACATAATCATTGTCAAATATGAAAACAAGGAAGAAAACGCTGAATGAAGAATAAATATCTAGCTTTTTTCGAATGCTGAATGAGATGATGAGTTAGAAATTTGGAATAGGCCTATAGACTTGCAGAAGGTTTATGGAGAAGAAAAACCCTTTGCTCTGCAAATTCCCTTTTCTGTATAATGTATACTAAAAATTGCATTTATTTTTCAATTAAAATGCGAAAAAAGTATTTATTATGATAAAGAAATTTTCACAAAAAGCCTTGGACGTCATTTTGAATTAACATCGGATTCTCTACCATAAGATCCCAAGTTCAATCCCCAGTCGCGACAGATATCCTTTCTGACAAACTTGTCTCCCACTAACTGTTTGATAATCGTTAAACAATATTATTGGAGCCTGTGTAAGGGTGTTGTGATAGTAGTGGTATGAGAAACGACAGAAATTCACGGTTAGGTGTTAACCTTCAGCGATAAGACCATATAAGTTTAAAGAAGCGTTCAACCCCAATCAATCAGTCAATCAATCAATCAATCAATCAACGGGATCGAATAATTTATATTTTACTTTCCTTTTAGGAAGTTTCATTGCAAACATAAAGACATAGTCAATTAAAGTGTATTTCTAGATTTTCTCCATTCTAAATGCAGTGGGTGGGGTAAGATCTTGCGACAGTCCTAGATTCTGGTAGAAATACAACTAATTAATACAACTAATATTTACTTGGTCTCTTATCACTTTACATGAATACACCAAAACAGGTTATTAGCATTTTAAAGACATGTCAAAACATTATAGATGTTTTGTTTGAAAATATAACTTCATATAAAAACACTTAAATTTTCCGCCATCTTTGGCGCCATTTTGAATTGTCAGAGACACCATTTTGCCAGGTTTGTCTTTCCAAATACTCGTTTTTCATTCATCAATATAATCAGAGTATTTAATGATATGGAATACGGGAAATGTTAACAGTGTTGCGAAAAACTTAATTTTTCTATGCAAAATGGGGTGGGTGGGGTAAGATTTTAAAGATTTACCAGATTTTTGAAGATTTACAATGAAATATTGCGAATATCACTCATTATTTTCTTTGGACATACTCTCTGAGCATTTCTGAACATATCACAAGCTATTTCTTATCACGAATGCATAGGTTTGGACAGAACTATTATCATGTACCATGGCATTCCGCCATCTTGGATGCCATCTTGAATTCTGAGAGTTGCCCAAGGGTGACAAGGTGGCATCAACCTGATTTTGGTTTCTGAAGGTGTTGGCTACCATAATCAGTCAAAACATTTTCTATATACCGCAAATCCGGGTTCACTTACAAAATGCAGTTTGGCTACCGGACTAGATAATTTCGTTATGAAAAATAATTTTGAATAGGGAAAAGAACCGTTCACTTATACCAATACCAATCCAGAGGAAATTGAAGAAAGGGAAAAAGAATGAAATCTGGCTAACAATAACTAACTAATTACTGTGTTTATTTTAGTGTTAAATGGGCAGATCGTATATGATAATTGAAAGAATTTGCTTTCTCTGTGAAAATAAAGAAACAGTGTTAAGCGATAGTGTTAGAAAACCCGTTCAGCAATCAGATTGCGATCGCTAAATACCTCGTGAACAATAAACTAACTCTAATTGTTTAAAAGAAAAGGGAAGAAGCGATCCCAACTATTTCACATACTCAGTGAAAGAACTTTATTGAATCTTTGCAATGGGTTGTCTGTCTGTCTGTCTTTTTACTTTACTTGTCTGCAAGGATTATAATTATTTAGACAAAAGTAACAATCGAGCAAACACCTGTGTATTTTCTCACCACACGGAAAGAACTTACAACGCTATGTGTCCCATATTTACTTTCACAAATAAGAGAAGAAGCATTCTGTAAGAAAATATTTGTACGTCAGCGTGCATCTCATTCAAGCTCTCTTTACATTAGATATGTTAGTGTTTGGATTAATCTTTTAAAACAAAAAATCTGTTCTAGCCTCGAAGGTATCAAAGACGTGAGCCATGCTGATCTATACAGAAACTCTTGTACATGGACGGCAACTCACGTTGTTTGTCACACTGTGTGACAGTAAAAGAAATACGTTTGTAGTTGCAAAGGTAGCAGGTTAAAATCAGAGCCGGAAAATACTAACCAGGATCTTTAAAAGAGCATAGTATAGCTTTGGAGACCAACAAGGATTAGATCAGCCTGTGCTTACACACAGTCTGATCAATACCCATATAAGTCTCTTATAGCTTCTTCATGAGCTAGCAAGAATGTATCCTAATAGACTTAATGTGAGAGCAGGCCCTTTATCATGGTTCATATATTTGCACATCTTCATGGTATCTCGCCTGCCTAGTTTCTAGTATTTAAAGTACATACATATGAATAAATTATACATTACATAAGTGTCAGTGTATATTTAACCCTTTCCCAAAGGATTTGATTGTAGATAAGTCCAAATAGAATATAGATGTAGACGACAATATGGGATGGATAAAAACATAAAAATATGTTTCAATAAATTACTTTTAATCATCGAGAGGATAAAGAGGAAAGAATCTGCTTTTTGCGTCAATGTGTAACATAGCATTATAACAAACATCCTCAAAACCAGGTGTCGATGGGGAAAGGGATAAGATCTCTAACTTGTATAATTATTTGTAAACAAAACCCCTTATACCTATGACACATTTATGTTTGCTTCTGATTATAGTCCTAATACAAACAAAACACCCTTTTCGTTTTGTCTAGTAAATTTTGTACATGACATGATCATCCTGGGCTGGACTGGATATACTAAGTTTACTACCTTAAAGGTATATTTCCCAGATTTGGACCCAAAATTTGTCAAAAAACAACGAAATGTACACTTTTTAAGTTTTATATGACCTGATTAAATGATTACGACAAACTATTGAAGCAACGACTCATTTTTTTCGCAATTTGATACCAAATTCATGAAGCGATGTCGAAAGTAGGTCAAAAACAGTAGGACATGCGACTTTCCTAAATGACGTCACAAAAAACATGATGACGTCATATTGGAATTCAAGTATTTATCTCGTTTGAATCTTGGTCCGCGCTGTATGCGCATGCGTGACAGTTAAAAAATAAATTCAACCGCATCTGTAACGGAGTTGAATTTGGGTTTGGATTCTCCCTAAATTCGACTATCTCTCTTATAATTTCGGCTCAATCTCTGTCTAAATCGCATATTATTAACCATTCTGTGGTGACCAACACAAAAGTTTTGCATATTTTTTTCAAAAAAAAAATCATTTTTTGCAATTAGACCATCTGTTTCCCTCCAGCTTTAAGAAGTGTAAGGACCATGACTCGTGTTTTGCCGTGAAATTCTCCTCGATAGATACTGAAGCCCGTCAATTCCCTAAAGAAAATGGCGTGGTTAGGTGCACAAGTGACGTTAGCCTCAATTCAGACAGGCTCTGTATTTATGTATTATTTTATGACTCGAACAATCAAGGAGAACAACAGTGATAAACCGTTGGAACTTTAGTATCAAAAAAAGAATTATTCCATTGAACTGAAACACACAAAAAAATGTTAAATTCAGTCTTTCGATGAGCAGAAAAATTCTCTGTATTTTTTTTTTTCTTTTTTTTTATTATTATTACATATTATTATTATTATTATTATTATTATTATTATTATTATTATTATTATTATTATTATTATTATTATTATTATTATTATTATTATTATGTATACAAACTTTGTTATATAAAATATATTTATTATACTGCCACCAGTCCAAAGAGACGTGCTTGCAGTGTCTAGGAGGTCTCGTGCGTAGCCTGATGAAACTTTTAGGGCACAAATTCCTCATTAAAATTTTTCCAGTCGAGTAATGTCAACAAACATGTGGTCTTCAGTTAATCGGATGTGAGGAACCAGGGCAACTTCGGCACATGAAGTTCGGTTTATTCCATAACTTCCCCTTGTAACTCTTTCGACAAGGACATGGGTACGAGTAGTTCCATTACATTACTGTAAAAGGGTGCAAAGATAATCCGTGGGTGTTTTGGCTACACTATATTGAACAGACTTTCAAATATTTGCTTGTTTACAAACGCATTAGGGGCGAAATGCGAAATCTGGACAATTGAATGACCGCTTATTTGTGTCTTAATGGACAATACAATACAAACTGACCATAGTTCTCGCCCTTATCCTTGATACCAATCTACTTTCAAGTTGATGTAGAACGAATCTAGTATTAGTCTAGCCTTTCGGAACAAGAAATTCACAAAACAGCGCACACATGCTTCGATATAAATATGTGTTGTTTTTAAAAAAGCAGAAAACCGGGAACTAATGAAGCGATTCAATTATAAGGTTAGTTGCACCAGCCATCACATAGATACTTACTCTCAAAAGCCGAGGTCTATTGATTAAACCATCAAATATGACCTTTGCCGTTTTTGATACACCAACAGCCCATTTGGTCGTCATACATATTGAAATTGTGTTAAGACGAGGAACCGTAGTGTTCAAGTCTGTATTTATCAATTAAACTGTTCTGTTCATTACCTAATTATAGCACATCATTTGAATTAACGAATCAAAACCATTCAGTTTTATCTTGTATAATCATTACTCATACATTACGTCGCTTCTATTTTCGGCTGAAGCCGGTAATTTTTGAATTATCGAATCAAAATCATTCGGTTTTATCTTGTATGATTACGTATACAATACGTCGCTTCTATTTTTGGATGAAGCCGGTAATTTGAAGCGTCAGCCAATGAAATTTTGTATCAGTTTATTCAAATGTTTTGTTGTTTACAGACAACGATTGGATACCGAAATCCCGCAAAGGCCCCGAGATTAGACGTGAAATGACCCCGTGAGAACAGAGTATCATTCTATCGAAATGGAATGAAGAGATAATGTGCTCTGTTTTAAGAGAGTAATAGATACTTTATGGCAAGTTTGAACTTTATCTAATGAAAACTCCAGAAAGAGGTGAATGAAAAAAATGCTAACGAACTGGTGGTCGGACAGAAAGACAAAATTGTTTGAGACTGCAGTAAAGAAACAATTTGAGAGCCCAGTTTACTTGGATAAGCAAAATCGTTCTGTTTTAACAAGACTGCTCAATTGTCTCCTATACTTGTGCTCATATTTTTGCGTATACATTAGTTTACATTAATTTACCTGTGAAAGGAAAAAAAGAACTTGCACGCAGTGTCACCAAGAACATTGAACTGAAGAAAAATTACAGGAAATAAGGCTGGATAAGGAAAATGGTATCTAGCGTCATTTCTACTTTCTAGCAACTATGGAATAATAAAAATTATGATCTCTCTACAAGCAAATACAGTCAGACCATGACCCATGTTGCTATCTTAATATTTTGACAAGTCATGGAAAAGCTAGAAAAGAACAGCATGGATCTTGGTCAGACTGTGCATATAGTCTAGGAGGTAGATGAGGTTTAATTGCGGTAAAAGCACCATACAACTTTTAGACTGATTCTTGTAGCAAATTGTCTCAGGAGTTCGGAAATGCGCGTCTGACGCGCATCCGCCTAGATATAAGGGGAGAAAATTGAGGTTAAAGTTGTCTGCCCTTGGATTTTTAAGCCAAAAATGGAGATCTTACTAGGCATTTCTTTTAAGGCATTGAGTTATTACAAATGGTTTTAAATTGGTAAATATATGCATATATCATCTCCATACATATTTTGATGATGTTTAATGAATGTTTTTGATCCATAAAAATCCAAGATGGCCGCCAGAATGTCTATTTTTAGTAACAAAAAGGTGGTGTTTTTTTTTTAAACAAGATTTTGTCTGGGATGCATAATACGCTGATATGAATTTTCATGCATGTTTTTAATAATAAAAACTAGGAAATTGTCTCAGGAGTTCGGAAATGCGCGTCTGACGCGCATCCGCCTAGGTTTAAGGGGGAAATTGAGGTTAAAGTTGTCTGCCCTTGGATTTTAAGCCAAAATGGAAATCTTACTAGGCCTTACTTTTAAAGCATCGATTTATTACAAATGGTTTTTAATTGGGAAATATATGCACAATTCATCTCCATACATATTTTAAATATGTTTTATAAAAGTTTTTGATTCATAAAAATCCAAGATGGCCGCCAGAATGTCTATTTTTAGTAACAAAAGGGTCTTTTTTGTAATAAGCTTTTTTTCTGGGACGCATGAATGTTGATATGAATTTTTATGCACGAATTTAATAAATATTAACCAATTGAAACTTAGCAAATTAGGAAAAATAAAGTTTTGGATAGTATTGAAACGGATTTTTAAGCTTAAATTGCATTTTCATGCCCTGAGAATTTTGCGAAAAGCATTTCGATGCATTCCTTTTAAGGCATTGATTCATTACAACTGGCATTTAATTGCAAAAATATGCACATATCATCCCCATTCATATTTCAATCATGTTTAATGAAAGTTTTTGATCCATGAAAATCCAAGATGGCTGCCATAATATCTATTTTTTAGTAACAAAAACGTCTTTTTTTAAATAAGATTTTTTTCTGAAACACATACATATGCTAATATGAATTTTTATGAATGTATTTGATAAATATTTACTTATTGTAACATAGAAAAGTAAGGAAAATAAGTTTTGGATAGTAGGAAAATAAGTTTCGGATAGTGTTCTAAACAAAGTTTTCAGCTTAAATTATTATTATTATTATTATTATTATTATTATTATTATTATTATTATTATTATTATTATTATTATACCGCATTTATATAGCACCCTTTTCATAGTAACACTATGTTCAAAGGTGCTTTACATAGTATGTTAAATTCATTCAGTAAAAAAATTGAAATAATTAGTACACACTAAAGTTATAAAGAAAGAGAAAACTTAAGCTAAAATCGAATTAAAACAGAAAATGATGAGTGAAATTTATATAAGATAATCTGCAACGATTGCTTAAAATTGATTTGTATCACTGCTTAATGTCCGTAAAATCTAATGAATAGGTGGGTTTTAAGACCTTTTTTAAAAGCAGTCAGTGAATCAGTGTCTCTAAGATACGTTGGCAAATCGTTCCACAACTTCGGAGCTGCCCTGACAAAACTTCTGTCACCATACTTGACACGACTTTTTGGAACTTCTAATGTCAAAGAGCTGTGACTCGACCGTAGGTTTCTGGAGGGTTGGTACACGTGAAGAAGTTTGTTTATATATACTGGGGCCTGACCGTGTAACGCTTTGTGAGTTAAAGTTAAAATCTTATATTCAATCCGAGACTGGACAGGTAACCAATGGAGTTCTTTCAACACTGGGGTAATATGGCATGTTCGTGACGACCTGTTTATAATTCGGGCTGCTGTGTTTTGGACACGTTGGAGTTTATTTAAAACTTTGTCTGGCAGACCATATAGCAATGAATTACAATAGTCAATTCTTGATGTTACTAGGGAGTTCACGAGAGATTTTGTTGCGTCTGAAGTCAGATATTTTCTAATATGACCGATTTGACGTAACTGAGCATAACATGACCTACATACTGTGTTGATATGTTGCTCCATGTCCATATTCATGTCTAGCCAAGCACCAAGGTTTCTTACACAAGTAGCTGGTTTGATTGTAGAGTCCCCGATTTTTAGCTGTACGTTGCTTATGAACTTGGCATTTCTACTAGAGGAAAATAGTATAACTTCTGTTTTCTCCGTATTTAACTTCAGCATATTGGAATGCATCCACGACACAATATCCGTAAGACAAGATTAAATTGCATGTACATAATCCTGAAGATTTTGCCAAAAGTTTTTCGAGCCATAGATTAAACACATTTACAAACAGAGTTATTCCTTTCAATTTACATGTGTATTATACATTTTATATGCATTTCACATAATCACTTAGTACGGATACTTATAACCATCAAGAATTATGTAAAGCCAACATGAATGCCGAGATGGCCACCATTTCATGAATTCTGTTGTATAAATGGGCTTACTCATGGGAAGTTTTCCAAATCATACAAAATCGCATTTTGTTGATGCAGGTCTGCATGTTATTGCTTCATTATCTGGCTGAATCACAATTAGAAACAACACATTCGAGAAGCAACGAGTCTAATAGAATTCTGTATTTGTTACACAGAATCTTGGTATATTACCTTTCCCAGGATGTGGCCCCTATGACGTTTTAAAATGTACGCTGTATCATATAACCTTTATAACATTATTTCTTTCTGTTTTCAGGTACACACGATAACTGTTTTAATGCTGTAAAATTTGAAAGACATAAAAGGAGGTTAACATGTCAAGAATTAAAACCTTACATCTTGTCCAAAAATCATGACTAGGGGAAGTGAAATCCTTTGATGAAAATACTTGATTAAATGCATAAACATGTGTGTCACTTAGACTGTCCAAAGTTAGTTTAAGCCTGTCAACCGATTACTATTTTCCTCTAAAACTCCTAAATTTTGGGCACAAGTCCTATATTTTCTAGTACCTCATATACTCCTATATGCAATCCTCCTGTATTTTGAAAATATTTCCTACATGTTTTGGTAAAAGTATTGTCAATGAATGATAAGATGCTATTTGCTTCTTTATTTTTCAGGTAAGAGAATTTCTGTCTTCCATTATCGCATTTAGATACTGTTCATTTATGTTAAAATGAAAGTTGGCCCTGTGTTGTTATTAGATTACACAAAGAGAAAAAAATCTAGGCTTATTTTTACTCTGGCTTTTGAGGGCTTTCAAATTTGGAGTGCTGAATTGTCTGAAAGCCCTCTGCCAAAATGCTTTTAATCATTGTGCTACAAGTAAATTGGGTCCTATGTTGTTAAATATCATTTTCTAGATATAGACGGAGGAGCAAATCCTCAATACTCTTCCACTCCCTATATGTTTGACCTACAGCTTTGAAATTTGGTTCGTATAATTTTATGGTCTTTAATCAAAATACTTGAAAGCTTTGCGATGTAATGAAAACTGGCCCTTTGTTGTGGGATATTGTATTACATATGGAGGGCAAGAATGAAATCTTGTACAATCTTCTGACAAACGTTTGCCTGAAATGAAAATTGGCTGGAAGTTGTTGGTCTGGGATGAGGCAGAAGGTATCGGATACATACAATCTCCTCTTAACCTCAGTGTTGTGCGATATGTGGCCATCTCGACTTTCTTGTCTAGATTAAACACAAATGCATTAACATACAACAAACTGCACTGGGTAAGAATTGTGGGTATAACACAAAGCTGTCAGTGGAATTATGGCCATGGCTGTAATATTTCTTTGGCTTAATATATATGTTTAATGAGATTTAAAGCCAAAATGGGCCTCTCAGAGCGCATTCAAATTGATTCTAAGGACATTTAGATTGTCAAAATTTTCTTGGGGGAGGACATTCATCCCCCTATGTTCAGAGATGATGTCTCTTAGTTGCTCTCCCCCACTTGTACCTCTTGCGCTTGTTTGAATCAGCATTTTCAATGCTGCACCACTTTCAATAATACATTGAAAGCCCATGTTAATGCTTGAGACAAAAATACTTTACTTAAACTCCTATATTTTAACACAAAATGGGCTAAAAGCTCTCGTTTTCCTTAGAAAATATTCCTATTACAACTCCCTTTTTAGAAGACTTGGTTGACAGCCTGTAGTTCCTCTAAGCATGTCTCAATTCTCAATTCCCAGACTTGTTTGATGATATCATGGAATATCACGTCAGTTGTTACAGCAACTTCACTGCCACAAGGGGTTCTACAGGACAACCGTATACTGTATATGAGTCGAAATCATACACAATTTGCTCTAATGGACAAGGGAAAGCTGGTCCATAGAGTACATCTGGTATATTCCCTGCAACCTGTGTATTTTGTGACTGTCCTGCGAAATTGAAAGGCCAATTCAAAAAGGAATATCCGTGGAAATGTGAAACTGAAGATGCAGCAAAAGTCATTATATATGAATTAGGTGCGATAAAAGATGATAAAAACTAATAGCAAAAATCAGTGACATTGGCATGATAGCAAAAGAAGTCAAGTATCACCAAAGCTGCAAGGAAACCTGCATTATGGCAAGGGTCTGGTTGAGGAAGCCTACTAGTATCTAATGGGCAAATCACCTTCAGCTGATGATCATACTGTTGATTTACTAAAGAATCTCATTCAGGAATCACTAGTAGAATGCGATGGGGCTGAATTCTTGGCATCTCTGCACAAATTTTACATCAGCTTCTTGGATGTTGAAGCTCAACAAATACAGGTTACCAGTCTTGGAGTAAAAATCAGTAAGTGTTGCCCTGATTTACTACTTGAGAGGTTTAGTGAAGGATGTAGAGAAAGACCTCAAGGATCTGTCTGAACCTGTAACAGTGGAAACCGTTGCCAAATGCCAAGCAGATCCCCCAGGAAATTTAATTAGATTCTTCAATGTGCTTTACACTTGGTCAAAGGGTACCCTTAGAGTTTAAAATTGCTAGAACCTAACCACCCTACAATTTTGTCATTTAGGAAAGGGTTAAATAATAGGGCTGCTTTAAGACTAAAGTAAACCTCCTATGTAGTAGGTTGTCTCAACAATTGAGCAGTGATCGAAATCAAAACTAGAAGGACTAGCTTTCTCTGGCACATCATAGCGCATTGTGTATGATTTCGACTCATCTACAGTGTTAGATTGCCCTGTAGAATCCCTTATGGCAGTGAAGTTGCTGTAGCAACTGATGTGATATACCGTGGTATCATCAAACGAGCCTGTGAGAATAATCGAGGCATATTTGGAGGAACTACCTCTGGACAGTCTAATAGACGCATATGTTTGTGCTTTTAACCAGGTATTTTCGTCAAATTGTTTCACTTCCCCAGGCCAGAATTTTGGGCCAATGTATAAAGTACAATTCCTTGACATGTTGACCTCCTTTTTGTCTTTAAATTTTGCAGCATTATATCAATTATTTTGTGTACCTGGGAAACAGAAAGGTATAACATTATAAAGGTTATAGGATACTGTGTACGAAACTCGTATATTTTAAAACTTTACAAGGGCCACATCCTGGAAAAAGCAATACCGGGTATATAAAGTTTCTGTGTAACAAAAGTAGAAATCCATCAGATTCATTGCTTTCCAAATTTGTAATATGTAATTTATGATTGTGATTCAGCCATATATGAAGCAATAATATACAGACTTGAATCGACAAAAAGCCATTTTGTATGATTAGGAAAACTTTCTATGAGTTAGCCCATTTCTACAACAGAATTCATCATGTAATTCTAAATTTACCAAAATGGTGGCCATCTTGGCATCCATATTGGCTTTAGAAATTTTTCCGGGTGGTTATATATATATCCGTTTACAATAATTGATTATGCGAAATGCATATTCAATGTACAATACACATGCATATTGAAAAGAACAAAACTGTTTGAAAATACCCTTAATCTACCGATCGAAAAGCTTTTCTCAAAAGTCTCAGGATTATGAAAATACAATGTGAGCTTAGAATTTCTTAAGAATACTATCCGAAACTTATTTTCCCTACTTTTCTATGTTCCAATAAGTTAATATTTATTAAATACATGTACATTCTAAAAGATTCATATTAGCATAATATATATGCGTCCAGAAAAAATCTTATTTAAAAAAAAACAACACCTTTTTGTTACTAAAAATAGACATTATGGCGGCCATTTTGAATTTTTATGGATCAAAAACATTCATTAAACATCATTAAAATATGTATGGATATAATATGTGCATATATTTGCTAATTAAAAAGCATTTTGAATGAATCAATGCCCTAAAAGAAATGCATCGAAACGCTTTTCGCAAAATTCTCAGGACATAAAAATGCAATTTAAGCTTAAAAATTCGTTTCACATACTATCCAAAACTTATTTTTCCTAATTTGCTAAGTTCCAATTGGTTTAAATTTATTAAATATGTGCATAGAATTCATATCAACACACATGCGTCGCAGAAAAAATACTTATTTAAAAAAAGACCATTTTGTTACTAAAAATAGACATTCTGGTGACCATCTTGGATTTTTATGGATCAAAAACTTTCATAAAACATCTTTGAAATATGTATGGAGATGAATTGTGCATATATTTCCCAATTAAAGCCCATTTGTGATGAATCGATGTCTTAAAAGTAATGCCTAGTAAGATTTCCATTTTGGTTTAAAAATCCAAGGGTAGACAACTTTGACCTCAATTTTCTCCCCTTATACATAGGCAGATGCGCGTCAGGCGCGCATTTCCGAACTCCTGAGACAATTTCCTAGTTTTTATTTATTAGACACGTGCATAAAAATTCATATCAGCGTATTATGCATCCCAGAAAAAATCTTATTTTTAAAAAAACACCTTTTTGTTACTAAAAATAGACATTCTGGCGGCCATCTTGGATTTTTATGGATCAAAAACATTCATTTAACATCATTAAAATATGTATGGAGATGATATGTGCATATATTTACCAATTTTAAACCATTTGTAATAACTCAATGCCTTAAAAGAAATGCCTAGTAAGATTTCCATTTTTGGCTTAAAAATCCAAGGGCAGACAACTTTAACCTCAATTTTCTCCCCTTATATCTAGGCGGATGCGCGTCAGACGCGCATTTCCGTACTCCTGAGACCATTTGCTACAAGAATCAGTCTAAAAGTTGTATGGTGCTTTTACCGCAATTAAACCTCATCTACCTCCTAGACTAATACCAAAATACTCCTATTTCTATATCTCTGTCCATATTCCGGTATATTAACCCATTACCAAACGACAAAATTTGAGGGCAGTCCAAATTGAAAGATCATGCAAACGACAATTTCGTGTGAATGGAATTTTTAATTTTTAGGTCTTCTTTGGTGGAAACATTGTGGGAAATGAAAAAATTGCTTGTCACAAGCAATTTCTTCATTTCCCACAATGTTTTCCAAAGCCATTTCATTGTGGGGAGTCAAAAAGAGTTATTGTGTTGGAATGGGTTAAATGGATATGCCTTTTCATTGTCGTTCTTCTCACAAAATCAAACATAAAACGATTTTAATAGAAAGTAAACAAACAGTGTATTAAGTAAAATAGATTATCTTTATTGGTTTGAAGGGCAATAGAATAGCCTAATCCTTTTTTATCCTATACATTGTATGTATAACAAATTTGGCTTTGTTGTATTTTGGAATTCAATTAAATTGATTTACTCGCCCCCTCGTTTCTTTCTTTGTTATCCTTTCTACATTCAGTATGCGTTATTTACTGGAAGGTTAAAGCTTGTGTCATTTTTACACATTTTAATTTATTCGGAAACTTCTTTTAAACAAAACCAAAATCTGAAAAAAGTAATAGGGGGCACAATTCAAAGATGCGGGTGGTCTTAAAATAGTAGCTATCTTAATGTATCCGGAATGTGTACGTTCCGAAATCGGTTTCAGTAACAGCCAATGCAAACTTCTTTTGCTTTGTTCCGTTTATTTGTTGTCAGTACCGGATATGTGCGATGTCCTAAAATGATTGTTAGTCGCTGAATACGGTAGCCTACGGAAGGTCCTATATCCTACATAAATACTGTGATAAGTCTGGTTTAATCCTTTTTCCGAGAAGACAATGCAACAGTTATATTTACATTAACGGATATAAAACCAGATCATGACAAATATCAATCAAAGAATAAAGACTATTTTCGCCACACATCCGTTGTGGGGATTTTTTAGTAGCCATGGTCTTTCCTTACTAGCTAAATAATTGAAAGACGTTGCGGAGAAAAGCGAAGCACGAGTAACCAAGCTTTTCTCCCTGGCTTTCAACATTTTGCAAGCTCACATGAATCTATCGTCAATAAAATTACGTTTGTTTTACTGTCAGTGATTAAGGTTTACGAACTGAGAATGAAATCACCACTTTCTAGCCATACAAAATGCATCAAATTACACACACTTGTAAATACACTTCACATAAGTTGATTCAACATGCCGGATTTCAAGATTATGCTTCAAGAAAAAAATGATTTACAAATATTATTTTACTCTATATTCATATGCAAGGGAGGTAATTTTGAACATTATTGTCAAATATTTCCATAAGTATGCATCAATTCAAAATTCTAAACCATACAAAATGCTTATCTTTGTATTCGGAAAGGACATGTAACACAGTTTATGAATTACTGGCACTTTTCAAATTTCGCCTCTGGATCTGCATTCCATTCTCAGTTCGTAAACCTTAAGTTCGATGTGGATTTTGATTGTTTTAGATATTGTTCATGTACATGGATTTCAAAAGATATAATGCCGATGCAATAAGGATACATTTAGTACAGTCTTGGGCTAACATGTAATATACATTGTGTGTGTGCAGCTGCACATACATGTATGCGATTAGCTTTGCAGATACAAATAATAAAGATATGAGACAGGATCTGGAAAAACGTCCCTACAGGCCTTTGAGTCCAACATAGATCCAGATCAGCCTGTGCATACGCACAGTCTGACCAGGATCCACGTTGTTCTATAATAGCTTCTTTGTGACCTGTAGTAACTTAAAGAGAGCATCATTGATGCATATTGGACTGCATTTGACAACAGGCTGATCATCAAACTCAATTTTTAAAAATGCTATAAGGGACGTTTTTCCAGATTCCGGCTCATATGTACAAGTGTCGATAAATGATTATGACCTGACAAGGTATCTCTAGTTATTAGCTGAAGATTCTCTGTTTGTCATTTAGATGTTTACAATCCTGAAAAACAGAAAATCAGTCAAATATATGTTTTGATACTAGCCAGGACAATGCGACATTAGTGTTTACATTTAGCAGAACAAAGTCAATTCATCAAATTGCCCATTCACAAGTGGTCGTTTACTCGATACTTGAATGTTGATGAAATTAA
Source organism: Fragum sueziense (assembly GCA_963680895.1). Taxonomy (NCBI): domain Eukaryota; kingdom Metazoa; phylum Mollusca; class Bivalvia; order Cardiida; family Cardiidae; genus Fragum; species Fragum sueziense. Next base: position 16,724,203 of record OY804596.1, read on the forward strand.
GATAAAAATCAAGATTTCTCACCGTCAGCTATAAAAACTTCTAAATCGAACCATTCATATTTCTGTGGTTTTTTATTTCCTGTCAACGTAAAAACCACTTAAGCGTAAAGGATACAATGTTTCAAACGGTGTTTTTGAGATGGGATTCGATAACGGATCATTTTAAATCAAAACATCCTTTCGAAGGCTATCACAAAATTTGGGAAAATATATTCATTATCAGATACCACCGTAAGGTGTTAATCTGTTTTCTATTAAGTGCTGGCGATTATTTGATTCCAGAACATTTTACAAGATCACAAAAATTCACCGCAAAAATCATTTCATGACATTGGTTTGAGTTTATTGGGATTTTACGCCGTTTTCAACTATCAGGGTCATATCGCGGCGGCTGGAGCACCTACCCATGGATTCTTGTTGTTTCTCAAACCAGTACTACCACAACACCCTTACCGAGCCTCCAGCTGCTCGCCCACTTAGGTTAACGATTTCAAACCCATTGGTTGGTGACAATTTTGTCAGAAAGGGTATTGGTCACGGCCGGATATCGAACCCGGGACCTCTCGAATGAGGGTCAGATCCGCTACCAACTGCGCTAAGACCGCGGCCTTCATGACATTGGTATGTTTTGTTAACCCATTCCCGCACATTCACGCTTTTTGACGCCCACAAGATAAAGGCTTTGGGAAACATTGTAGGAAATGAAGAATTGCTTGTCACAAGCAGACATACCCAATATCCAATTTCCACCAGGTTTTCTATACAGGAAGGCCAAAATTTCATCCACTGAAAGATGCCGTCTGCAAAGTCTTTGAATTTGGACTGGTCTAAAATTTTGTCGTTTGGGAACGGTTTAAGGGTGAACATCATGAGTTTTCTACCTGAATGCCTCATTAAGGAGACATGGATGATTTTACAGGTGAGAAAAGAGCAGGTTTGTAATATGAGAGCAGTGGGAAAGCCAGTCTTAATTGTGATTAATTTACTATTGACTGTTGTCTACCTTTTGGATCAGTCTTCGTCTTGTCATCAATGGGCGATCAAAATTTCGTGGCTTTTCAACAAAAAGCTCGTATCTACAGCTTTCTTAAAGCTGTAGATACGAGAATTTTGTTCAAAAGCGACGATACCACAACTGCAAATTAGTCAAGCTGTAGGTACGAGGTTTCGTCGCCCGCCGATGTTGTTTACTTTTTGTCTGTTTGCTCAGTACCATTTGCGAGTCAGATTTTGATTCACTGTGTTTTACGTGAAAATATTTCAACTCATGGATAAGCATTTAGTCGTTTTCACGATTCAAATACTTTCTCTTTTTCTATATTGTTACAATTCCATTAAGTATCTACATTGTTTTATCTAAATAAGGATGTAAATACAGCTTGAAAGACCATTGTTTAAAAGTTATCCGGTACCTGTTTCCAAATCAGGATCACGGAATTTACAACCTCGAGTTCCTTTGTGAAAAGATAAAGGTCTTTCAAACTCGATTTGAAGTACCTTTAAAGACGATGTACTGTTCTGCGTTCAGTAAGACAAAACGTTAGCTAACGTTGGCCGTGTCATTCGGAATACTCGGTCAATTCTGTGAAAGTTGCGACTGTTGATAACGTTAGCTAAATTTTTGTCTAGTGAACGCAGCCCTGGTATATATGTCAAATTCTTTATAAAGCACGGTTCTGCTATGTTGTTTTTAAATAACTCGGTAAAAGAAAGTCTTAGTATTGTAAAGGTTGTGAGGCATCTGTCTATTTTTCCAAGCAAAGTAACATGTTTCGCATAATCACGTACAAATATCTTGACTGCTCATGACTCAGAATTTCCGATAATCTTCAATATCTTTTTTAATATTTGACCAATTTGAATTCGGTTTGAAGCAGAGAAGGTGGAAAAATGCCTGGAATAAGCTAAACTTGTTGTATTTTTGACAATCAACTGATAAAAAAGTTATTGAAGATAACCCAAAATTTTGGGTTATCTTCAATAACTTTTTTATCAGTTGATTTTTCAAAAATCAACCACGTCCATCTATGCGTGACATCTGTTCACATTCTCTGCTTCAAACCGAATTCAAATCGGCCCAGTATTCACAAAATTATTGAAGATTTTTAGAAAATATTGTATCACGTGATTATCCACCGTGTATAACACGACATCTCATAAGGATTTAAGTCAGACAGAAAGCAAAAAACTCGATCCTTTAACAGGATTACGGTTCATTGTATTACTGAAGATTCCCAAATGTGACAAGATAATAAGGGTCAATAAAGGGCCGTTTGACAGCAATTAAACCATTACTGCCGCTCAATTTCCTCTTGTCTTTTCTCTTGTTTCTTTCAATAAGTTTAAGCTTTAATGCATTGCACTCTTTATCGTATTTTAACACAACGTATGCACCCGAAATCGTACAACGAAGTTATTTCCTCACAATATCGGAGTCCAGAAGTGGTTTTATCAATTTGACTCAAAGTCTTATTTCCGAACATGCATGACCAAATTTCAATCCTATCCGACATAATGCCAATTAAAACATTAACAAGTGACTTAGTTTTGTCTCGATAAATAAGTTTCCATGTCCATTCAAAAAATCATAAAGACAAATATCCTACAAAAGGTAAATACTAACGGGGGGAAACACGTCGGACTAAATGCAGTGACTGTTACTCTGTTGGCATTCGGCATGTGAAGCTAATTTACAAAACGGACTTAACCCTTTCACAAACAAGACCTGGTTTTGACGTCCCTAATAGAGAAGGCTTGGGAAAACATTGAAACAAAAGAAGAAACTGCTGATAACCAGCAGTTTCTCCTTTTGTCTCAATATTTTCTATGTCATATTTTACACAAATTCTATCTTCAATAATTTCCATTTTGTCATTTGAGGCAGTTTTTGAAGTGGATCACCCTAAAATTTTGCCGTTTGGGAAAGGGTTAAAAAATTTGTAATCAATAAACACATTTACATTACTATAACATTTTTGGTTTTTTCCCTACCAAAGTGTTTGTTCTTCTTCGTGCAATTGACCAAACGCCGACTGTCAATCAAAAACATCGATTAGCCAATGGACGATCACAAAAATGTTATGCCCCAATTGTTCATCGTTGCACGTGGTTTTGTATCGATTTATCGACTGACAATCAAAACAATCGACATACCAATGGCAAAGAATTTTGTGCTAACAATAGACTAGGTTAACAGTTATGTTTTGATAAACCGCGTCGGTGTTGTTGTAAAATCTTGTAACTACGGCTTAAATAAAGCCGTAGTTACGAGATTTTATAACAACAACTACGAAATACTACTTTGTTTGTCCGAATTTAAGTCACGATTAACTGGATACAATCGTTCCCTATTACCGACCACATGCACATTGTTTGCCTTAAATTCTATTTTGGGCGGAGCGATCTGTCGATTGGCGTTTGGTCAATAGAATAACAGTCCACATTCAAGACTCGGCAGTGGCGGGTACAGAGAGAGTTCGGGGATTCAAGCGGCCTCCCTCTGTAGCCTGATTATTTCATTATCATGCGGATATTCGAACCCCTTCACAGAATCCTGGTTTCGCCACAGCTCTGCTAGGACCCCATTGTTTCAAGCAACGTTTAATTACAGGGGACGTATTCAGCAACATTTCTAATCGACTGTCTGAAACCAAATTACATCATAATCAATCCGATCGGCCGAGACGTATGTATGTCTCGGCCTATCGGATGGATTGTTGTGTGATTTGAAAGGTAAACTTGGTATGAGACGTTTTACCAGCCCAGATTTTCCATTTATTGCTTTTCAGGAAGCGTTACAGGACATGCCTTGACGCGGATAATTACAGATTAGTAACAATGTCAAAAGATTAACATGCTCAACAAAGAGATCAAACTGGCGAAACAAAAACTTGTCACACTTGTCTATATTGTCATGACCTTATCTATCTGTAAAACCTTGACAGAATGGACGGGGGTCACAGAACTGAAAAGATATGCTAGATCAATAGCTTTTGTTCTGTTTACATGCACATGTAATTGAGGTGTATGAAATAAGGTCTGAATAAGGGTATCCTCATGATGTCCGTTACCAATAGCTTAAATAATACACATCCGATCTTCGCGAAAAAGGCATGTAAACGCAAAAAAGGACTTGTTTATGAAAAAGGGACACTGCTCCAACGACAGATGCCGCAATTCAAGATCCAAGGTATATAAACCGATTGTTTTTGCCATATCCGTATGTAAAAATCTATAAGGAAAGGTTCAAGATAGTGAGCTCAGTCGAGCAAATGATTTAATGAAAACGAAATTGACTTGTCAATATTTTTATGGTTAACCACATATTATCTTACAATGTCAGAAAACAATTAGGATCAAGTGAAGTGGGTCGGTTAATGAAATCTAATGAAGATAAGGTGTCAATTCTAAAGTTAGCCCGTACAAATGGTATTTGACAAAGCATATCGTATGTCAACCAATACCATGGTCTATGAGAATATATTTCATGCCCGCTTCTAGCCTATAATCTGAAACATTCTCCTGTGTTTTACTAATGTACCTCATTAGATCGACTGACTATGCTGTCTGAGGCAAAATAAAGGCACATCGAAGGAAGACAGACCTACCTTTAATGACTGAACAAGTATGCGGATTGACACATTCTGACTCAAGCGAAAAACAATCCAGTCATGTAAGTTAGTGTACTGTTCCGTCCACAAAGACAAGTCTTTTGGCGAGCCTGCATTGGAAATATTGGAGTAGAGATGATGGACTTATTATGCAGACCCTGTCAAAACATATTTACTCTGCCTCTTTTATGTCTCGGTGTGGTTTAGATTCTGCCTGTATAGTATGTATGTAAACAAATTTCCATCAGAGACTGTTTAATTTACTAATTCCTTAATTCGCATACCGAATTATGAATGTTAATGTATTCATTTTATTAGTCATTTAAGTTAAACATATTTGGGTTAAGTACCGAGATCAATTAAACAAGAACATTTAAGACAAAGATGGTCCACTTTTGACTCATTGTTTATATTTGCCCTTTCATAAGTCCATTTTGTTTTCTCATTCCTTGAATTCTTAGCCATTGAGAAAATCTTGTGCGGAAGATCGATGAAATAGAATATCTTATTATTGCCTTAAAATCTGCTGAAAAGGGAAACTTATATCATGGTATTCTTTTCAACTTAACTTTTACGTACTTTGTTTTATTAACTTTAATAAAATGCTAGGATATAGGAAGATGGGAATTATATTAACATTAATAAACAAAATACTGATCGTATGAGACAATTGGATGTGATGATTTGTGATCCATTGATTCTTTTCTTCAATTTGACAACACTCCGGACTTGATTCGAGTCAGATTTCATCAATACAAGAGCCAAGCTAAATCCATGATGACCTCATAGTCTTTATGGGCTGTTTTAACACACTCATTAAGATTTGTTGTTACAATCTTGATGATCTTTGGGCCCAGAAAATGTATAAAGTGAGTAGGTGGTTGTCGATGGAACTTTGGTCGAGAAAGGTAATACTTCCGTTCTGTGACAATGATCTAGTACTTCAAATGAACTTTGCGACTACACACTTTCGTCAAGCCTTGTCTGTGTTAGTAACACTACTCGATTAACCATTTCCCAAACGGCAAAAAAATTGGGTTGACCAATTTGAAAGTTGCTGCAGACGGCAAATTGGACATTGAATAATAAAAGATTTATCTACAAAATAAGGCTAGGAAAATATTGAGGCAAATGGAGAAAATGCTGATCATCAGCATTTTCTTCTTTTGCCTCAATGTTTTCCCAAGCCTTATATAGTAGGGACGTCAAAACGTCTTGTCTGTGAAAGGGTTAACGGTGAAGGTACAGTGTAGAAGAAGAAAAAAACTATCAAAGGTAGTGTACCCCTCAACAATATTAATCCACTGTATTCGATCCATAAGATCGTGCTTCTTTCTGCTGTTATATTTGTATCGAAGTCTAATAAGAAGTTATTTATTAATTCCAATTATACGGATACTGGTGTAGCAATATAAATCTCGTTCACAAATGACAAAATGTTCCTATGATATGACATTTTCTTTAATCGCCAAACAATTACATGTATTAATCTTCGTTGTTATTATCGACAGTAGTATGATGCACATTTCATACTTAGCTCAAATACCAGGGTTCCAAAACAGACATCCATGAAAATGATTACTAAATATTGCATTTGACAAATCTGTCTTAACCCTTTCCCAAATAAGACCTGGTTTTGACGTCTCAAATAGAAAAAGCTTGGGAAAACATTGAGACAAAAGAAGAAACTGCTGATAACCAGCAGTTTCTCCTTTTGTCTCAATATTTTCTATGCCATATTTTACACAAATGTTATCTTTCATAATTTCCATTTTGTCATTTGTGGTAGTTTTTGAAGTGGATCATCCTATACTTTTGACGTTTGGGAAAGGGTTAAACATGCCATCATTTATTTCTTACTGGGCATACAAATAATAGTTATTAACTTGTCTGTTTTAGATATTATAAAAAATATGGCGCATGGCGACTTTGATTCTAAAATAGTCTCTATTCGTTGTCTTAGAATTACGTTTTTGACAGTTTATAAATTGCGTTTCAAAATCCACCACAAAAATACTATTGATGTCGAATGCAGAATCAAATTAAATGGAACTTTTTTCCTAGCTAGAGCAGTGTCTTTGACAATCACTTATCTAATCGAATGCTGTTTCGAAACAATGTGTCGGTATAATCATTCAAAGACATTTTCTATCATAAACATTACTATTGGTGTCCACTTCAGAATCAAATTAAATGGAAAGTTTTCCTAGCCAGAACTGTGTCTAAAGCAAAGGATTTACAGAATTTGTTATAGTTATATGTGAACCGTCACGCTTAAAGGGACCTTATTCGAACTACAAAAATCCAATTTTTGGCAAACTTGTCAGACTTAGCACAAGTCAACCAGATACCGTATGTGAAAAAATGAACATATAGTAAGATATGACAAACATTCCGGATTTAGCAATTTACATAACAGTGAAAAGTGTCGGCCCTAGTCTGGCTGCGCAGACTGTGCAGACTGACTAGAGTCGATATTTTTCACACGTCCTATAAGGTCCCTTTTAGAGTGACGGGTCACAATTGTTCATTCAAATACATTTTTCTCATAAGTATCACCATTGATGTCGGTAGCAGACCTGTCTGTAAGTTACCAGAACCCATTCCTTTTTAAGAGAAGTGTTTCTGACAAATAGTTATTTTGATAAATAACAACTGTTTTATAAATTAATCACCGATTTTAGTATTTCAAATTCTATCACTAAAATACTTTTGGTGTCACCTGCAGAATCATTTAATTTGGCCAGACCAGTGTCTTTGACAAGCCTTTATCTAAATCAAAGAATGTATATCATTTACCCTTTCCCAAACAAGACCTGGTTTTGACGTCCCTAATAGAAAAGGCTTGGGAAAACATTGATACAAAAGAAGAAACTGCTGATAATCAGCAGTTTCTCCTTTTGTCTCAATATTTTCTAAGCTACATTTTACACAAATTCTATCTTTAGTAACTTTCATTTTGTCATTTGTGGCAGTTTTTGAAGTGTATTACCCTAAAATTTTGCCGTTTGGTAAACGGTTAATGTGTCAGTAAATTCGTTAAATTACATTTTTTATCATAAGCATTACCATTGATGTCAATAGCAGACCTGTCAGTTACTGGAACCTATTTCGTGTTAACCCATTCCCACACAATCACTCTTTTTTACTCCCCAAAGGATAAATGCTTTGGAAAACTTTTTGGAAAATGAACAAATTAGTTTCTTCATTTCCTGCAATGTTGTCTACCCGAAAAGACCATCAAATTATAAATTACATTCAGCTGAAATTGTTGGCAGCTTTTTAATTTAGACAAGCCTAAAATTTTGCCGTCTGGTAATGTTTTAAGGTATACGACACATCATTAGCACTAAAGAGCCGGAGGCGAAATTTGAAAAGTGCCAATAATTCTTAAACTGTCTTACATTTCCATTCCAAATACAAACATAAGCATGTTCAATGGTTTAGAATTTTGAATTAATGCATACATATAAAAATATTTGACAAAAATGTCCAAAATTACATCCCTTGCATATGAATATAGAGTAAAATAATATTTGTAGATTGTTTTCTTCTTGAAGTAAAATCTTGAAATCAGGCACGGTGAATCAAGTTATGCGAAGTGTATTTACAAGTGTGTGTAATTTGATGCATTTCGTATGGCTAGAAAGTGGTGTTTTTAATGATGGGTCATATACCTTAAAAGTGCTGTTTCTGACAAATACTTATTTAAAGAAACAATGACTGTTTCATACATTTATCAGCAATTTAGCTTTATTTCAAATTCTAGCACTGACATTCTTTTCGTGTCATCTGCCAAAATCGTATAACTACACGTCCTTTCTTGGCCAGAGCAGTGTCTTTGGAAACTATTCATTGAAGTCAAAGAATGTTCTTTTATTTTGGTAGACAAACGAACCAGAATAGATGTGCTATTGAAAATATTTGGTTTAGAATTGAATTTCCAATTATGAAAACGACAGTTGCAGAAAACGTAATTTAATTTGTGAGATACCTAGACAATTAAGCCAGTGTCGAATGCAGACACTATTGAAACACATGGCTTTGAATACGTTGCTTTTTGAGTGGGGATGCAGTTTGAATCAGAAAAGAATAGTCCAAAAAGGAAATAACAAAGGCAATTATTTTATAAATTGGTAATACCAACTTTATTTTCAAAACAAATGGCGCATTTTGAGTGCTATTTACTGTAACTAAAGACGGAATGTGAAATACATTTCAATTTCAAAATCTGTTCAACTCTATCGACAAAACTGACAAATGTCAGCTTAGTTCACAATTGTAGGCATAGCATCAAATATACCGTTAAGGTAGAATACCCGTAATCACGTTATTGTGACCATTTTAGATTCATAAAACATCGGCCTTTTTCGAGTGTCGTCGTCACGTGTCTGAATCTATTCGGGTGCGGTCGTAAACATTCGGCGATGGAACTTTCTACCGCCGAATGTTTTCGACGTAGCCCGAATAATTCCGACGTTCCAAATCTCAATAGGAATGGACTGTCTTAATCTCTACATAACTCTTTCACAAACGACAAAATTCACGACAAGATTACAGAGGAGAAAACAACTTAAAATCTCCGCAGTGAATGTTTATTTGTTATGTCGCATTATCGTCAAAGAAAAAAAGTAAAATTCGTCTTTTTTCTCAAAATTTCGCAAAAGCTTGAAAGTCACCAAAGCCAGAAATAGTTCGGGAAAGGATAATCTATCATACCACTGTTAATCTTTATACCGTCGCTTTTCTCCTAAAACCTCGCAACTGCAGATTTAAACAAAGTGTAGTTGCGCGGTTTTTACGGAGAATGTCAATGATATGAATTGTCATTATTATATATCTTCTCTACAAGTGATAATGTCTTCGCGGAATGTAATAAATAGTAAGTTATAACAATTGATTCCTTGTGGATTTGACATTATAGCTTTGTACTTTTGCAGACAGCTACTGTATACATTCATACGGTTTTCAATCACTGTAATATACTCCCAGAGTACAGAATACCCGGTATTGAAAGACTCGCTATTTCAAACATTAGAGATTAGAGATTAACATCACAAACCCATCATTATCTACAAAACATTTCGTGCAACTTCGAGGGTCATCCGTTGCATCGAAAATACCCGAAGACGCCCGGAAATTTACGAGGGTATTTCTCGTTAATGCTCGTTGCCGTGGATGACGCCCGAACACGCATTGAAGTGTTTGGTCTGTAATGATGCATTTTAAACTTTGACCAGTCTAGAATTTTCTTTTCGTACCAAGCGTCATATTAAACATTATTTTCATTTCGAGGAACTATCATGCAAAATATAACAAGTGGCTTCTGTTGACCAATTAAGAGAATTCTGACCGCATGTTTAAGAAACTGGTTGAGAAAACTGCATCCAACGTTTTTAAAATGTATGAATATGTGCTACATCAGGATTGAATCCTTTCATTATCTTTTTTTGTCTAGCTCTTGATATTGGACCCTATATTGTGACATATTCGGGCGACATTTCATCACCTGTGACTCATCTCTACGGCCAACAGAAGGCAATAAAAGATAATCGGTGTATTATTATCACGTATAATCGTGGATTATCGGACATCGGGACATAATGACCCTACATGACTGGACACTTTGAGAATGAGACGCAAAACTACTTTAATTGTACATGAAGTTAGGATCAGTTACCGGAGTCTTGTGTTTTCAAATATAATTTCCTTGTACTCTTGTAAACTTTTATGATATGACAAAATTGAAGACATCATAAAGTAACACTATCATGTGACGTGTGATATTAAAAATGGGTCTATTTAGAATTAAAAGTTGCGTAACGTAACTTAACGTACCGTAAAAATCCCTAAAATTGGATCCTGCACCCATAACGTAAAAACATAAAAATGTATGTAAAAAGCATCAAGGTAGTCCATCCCTGATGAGATTCACCCGACGTCGGTGTCTATTTAGTTCATTGTTTTTCTTTGGGCGACGTCATTAACTTTCATTACGTATCTTCAAACCTATTCGGACGACGTCGAAAACATTCGGCGGTGAAGCATTTCACCGCCGAATGTTTACGACGTCGCCCAGAGGTAAAAATAACCAACAGAACAAAAAACTACTCTATTTTTAAATGCTTGGTTTGCTATCTTTGGCATTTTAAACAAAATGTTAAGGAATTGCAATCTGCCATGTCGATGCAAATAATAAGTCAGTTTAAAATATGTAAGCATATTTTTAGAACCTACAAAATCTTTGAAGGCTTGTAGATCAAAAGCCTCTATAGTGCCTGGAAATCCAATAAATTTTATCGCTGCTTTTCAACAAAAACCTCGTAACTGCAGCTTAAAACAAGCTGTAGTTACGAGGTTTTAGTTGAAAAGCGACGATATATTATGCTGACCTTGAGTAACAGGGGACAAGGCACGGGCAAATGTTTCCGTCGGAAAAAGAAAGTCTAACATTTGGTGCATATGTACTAAATGTTTCAACGTCAAATTTAATCTTTGAACTTGAAAAAAGGGGGTCGTTATGGCATTTCTGATAGTAAACCCTAAGTGAGACGTCACGCGACGTCAAAATTTTGCATGTGACGTTGGAAACTTTCTTTGCGTATCATCTCCTATACGAGCGACGTCGTAAACATTCGTATTCAGTATCCCATCTATACAGGCACGCTACGAGTTAGAGTCAGCGTTTTCTACCGCCGATTTTTTAAAACGTCGCGCGGAAAATTCAGATGTCTCATTAGGGATATACTACCTTAAATAGTCAATGTAAATTTATTAAGGTAAGGCCTGGGTAATGAGTTATGGAACGAAATCTGTAATGGTGCGAATCGACGATTTTAAACGCTTCTAAGACGATTTTAAAGGGAAGTAATTTTCATTGCTAATTTTTGACTTTCGTTTTTTTTTTTTTTTTTTTTTTTTTTTTTTTTTTTTTTTTTTTTTTTTTTTTTTGCCGACTCTTCATACAATTTAAAAACATTTTCACAAAAATTGTTTAAAATATTCCCTGGAAATCTGAGCACGCTCAATTATTTCCGTTGTTACGAAAACAGGCGATATTGCATCTAACGGTACTTTAAAAATACTCGTACGTACGGACGTCACGGAATAAGTCGAAATATAACGATTATAACGGAAGTGCATTACCCAGGCCTTACCTTAATTAAGGTATAACTCTGAGATGGTTACCACACTCTTCTTTGTACCTTCATATAATTCCTAAAGGCCCAATCTTTCTTGACTCTACGCCGACTTTTTGAAGGCTACCATTTTGCCCCGCTCACAAGTATCAAAATTTATGTGTCTGCAAGCCTTTATATCGTTTACGCTACGTCTCAGAACTCTTGTTATGATCACAAAAATACATTCATGAGTTTGGGTGGTCTCTTTAACAGAATGCCGAGATATTCTTTTCATATCAATATTATGAAATCTTTAGAACCTTAACTAATATTCATATATCGCTGCTTTTCTTCAAAAACCTCGTATCTGCAGCTTAAAACAAGCTGCAGATACGAGGTTTTTGCAGAAAAGCGACGATATTCCAAAATACAGTACGATCTACTAAATGGTCAAAGATACGGATAAGATACTCAGATGGAGAGACAAAATTTTGTCGTTTTTCTTCGAAAACATCGTATCCGCAGCTTATTTTAACCTGCAGATACGTGATTTTCGCAAAAAAAGCAGCGAAATGGATACTTTCTTTGTCTGTCTTTTTTTTTTTTTTTTTTTCAAACAAAAAATGTTCACTTAGTATTATTTTTACGAAGTGTAGAGTTAGAATCTTAATTTTACACTGAAAATTTTTGGGAAAATCAAAATTAGCCCCCCCCCCCCCCAATATTCACGACAAGGGCTTTAGCCCCCCCCCCATATGAAATTGCTTCCTACGGGCATGTAGGAACATAACATATATCAACAGTTACGTTTCAAAATGTCGTAACTACAGCTTGAATAAGCTGTAGTTACGACATTTTAGAACGTAACGAACGATTTGGTCTTATAATATTATTTCAGCAGAAAACCTTTCATTCACATTTTTATCGTCCCTAAGAATGCTAAAGCACTGAACCGTATCAGGACGAGGTGATGTACCCATATCACATGACCAATTTTATGGTCTTTATTGCGCAATCTGTACCGTGCACATGTTTGCACGTGCTGATATGCACTAGAACTGCATGCATGTACCTCGTTCCACGCATTTTATTACGTTCAAAAACCGGGTCTGTGAGAAATTGGGTTGAAGTGGAGCGTAGCATATGAAATAGGAACAAGCTATATTGCAGCGAAAAGTGCCAATAACCTGTAGAAGTACAAGAATGATCTTCTAAGTGACGTTACCACGTTTTCGAAACAAGGAGAGATTTTAAAGCGACATTTCACAGATATTTTTCATAAATTCTAATATTACTTTTGTCTGAAAGAGTATATTTTCTTATGAAAATTCTGAAAATTCCAAGCCAAAATATTGCGCTGTTTACGAGAAATACATGTATATTTTGGGGGGCTAAAATCAATCAAATTGTTTTCCACAACAGTTCAGCTTTATATGGAATTAGTCATTTCTGTCTCAATTTTAAAAGGCGCATTTTTCTGTTTAATTTCACAAATACAGTACCTCGAAATAGGGGAAAAGGAATTCTACAAAAAAAAGAGGTAGTAAATAGAAAGGTAGATACATGTAGGTTATATTTTGTAATGATTAATAATAACTATGTAGACTGCTATATGGTATACAAGCACTGTGTCATATTAACTGGCTGGTCCATGGAATAAACGCAACTCTGACAATTAATTAATATGTGTTTCCCGAGTCGTTTGGCTTCAGATGAGTAATTTACATTCATTCAAATCCCAATACATGTAGAACAGATCTGTACAAGTAAGCTTTATAAATTATGAGAGTACATATCAATATGTTCTTGTGGGTATATCAGAACCACAGAATTTTGTTTTTGAGAACATTTGCATTTATCTTAATGTAGTCCACCCCTAAAACGCGTAATAATTCGGGCGACGTCGTAAACATTCGGCGTTGGAACGCCCCACCGACGAATGTTTACAACGTCGCCCGAATAGGTTCTGATACATGATTACAACCAGTCTGTAAGAATACGTAGGTGACCAGGGCCCGTATTCACCTACGTTTCTAAATTGATTTTCTAAAGTAAAATTACAATACAACCAATCAGAGAGACCGATAAATTTGGCTGCGTTTGTCTTGGCCACTCTGATTGGATGGTATGTAATTTTACTTTAGAAAATCAATACGGGCCTAGGTTTTTATTCAGTTATTAGTCCCCCACCGGTTACCGGTTGGGGGACTATAGGTTTGCTCGATTCCGTCCGTCCGTCCGTCACACTTTTGTCCGGGCTATATCTGCTAGCAACTTCAAACTTGGTACATTTATAGATCTTATTAAGGAAAAGTGTCATATTTAAGAACCGTTACTCTGCCACGCCCACTTTTTGAGTTATTGTCCTTTGTTGTTTTTACCCTTACATTCTTGTCCGCAACATATCTCCTAAACTATGTATGCTAGCAACTTCAAACTTTGTACACTAATAGATCTCATTAAGGACAAGTGTCATGTTTAAGAACTGTTACTCTGCCACGCCCACTTTTTTAGTTATTGCCCTTTGTTGTTTTTAGCCTTACATTCTTGTCCGGAACATATCTCCTAAACTGTGTGTGCTAGCAACTTCAAACTTTGTACATTTATAGATCTCATTGAGGACAAGTGTCATATTCAAGAACCATAACTCTGCCTTGCCCTTTTTTTAGTTATTGCCCTTTGTTGTTTTTAGCCTTACATTATTGTCTGGATCATATCTCCTAAACTATTGGTTGTTTTTACCCTTTTATTTTTGTTTGGGACATTTTGTCCAAAACCTAATGTGCTAACAACTTCAAATTTTGTATACAGTAATAGATCTAGTAAGTAGGAGATATATTATAGGAAAGGATTTTTGTTATCCGGTGGGGGACTCCTGTATTGCATCGCAATACGACATGCACTTGTTTATCTTAATCATTCACTGCCGACAGAAATTGACTATGTTCAAAGAAAGGCACAGTGAAAACACTCACTGATTTAAAGTAAGCCAACATATTACCAAGTGCTCTAATTCAAGAACTGACTCAATTTCTGTAGACTAATAAATCTATCCAATTTGTGTTATATATTTTATGGTCTTTCGTGAGTCAGCAATTATCAACGGTATGACCAGAATTAACCCTTCCACACTTTATTGTACCCTCCCCGGAACCATTACAACTTATAATGTATTTCTCATGGTGACTCAAGAGTCACTCCTGCAAGAGAGATTCAACGTACATGTATTTATAAGCAGTCGCAAAGGCATCAAAGAACATGATAAAGAACATGCATTTCTCTCTGTTAATACACAGTTAAATATATGGCCACATCCATTTGCAATGTATTTCATAAATTCGTACAAAAGAAAAATGAAAACAGATTTAAAGATTTGTCCCATAGTATAGCGATTTGTTAATTCCTGGAAGAAAGTTCGAGCAAAGTCAAACACCACAGAACAGTCTTAAAAACACATAATCTTAAGTTAGTCATTGTACAATACATGTAAACTGCATGGTTATCAAAACATTTTATTCGTGAAAGCAAAATATTCATTTTCTTAATAAAAAAACGAGTTTATCGCGAAACGCTGTGGATATTTTTGACTGCTAGAAGCGGCGATAGATCTACCAGTGTCTTTATTCATGCCCTGTCAATGAAATATTACATTACTAACAAGTTAATCTAAATTGCCTTTACCAATTGCTCATATAATGCTATCTTGGATTAATTAAAAGATCCAATTATTTGCTGATGACGAATGGTACATTAAAGAATCATAGGTCAAAGATTTAGAGTTATCATTTTGTATTACATATAACTGCAATCGGGCCACTTTTGTTGCCCGATTGTAGTCATATACATGGCTTTGACTTTAGTCATTGCGACAAAATATCATATAGATATGGGTGTGTCATTCCATTAATTAATTTAATCAAATGTTTTCTTGTCGAGTCATACAAAGTTTCAGATATTTAAGACTCGTCATGCACGCGATAATGGACCATCGTGGAAGTCCCTTACCCTTTCCCAAACAACAAAATTTTAGGGTCATCCAATTCAAAAATGCCACAAATGACAAAAATGGAAGTTATTAAAGATAGAATTCGTGTCAAATATGTCACAGAAAATATTGAGACAAAAGGAGAAACTGCTGGTTATCAGCAGTTTCTTCTTTTGTCTTAATGTTTTCCCAAGTCTTTCTTCTGAGGAACGTCAAAACCAGGTCTTGTTTTGGGAAAGGGTTAAGGTAAGACCTGTGTAATGGGCCATGTGACCAGTTATGGAACGAAATATGTATGGTGCAAATAGACGATTTAAAGGGGAGTAATTTTCATTGCTCTCAAATTTGAATTTTTGACTTTTGGTGGTATTTTTGCCTACTCTTCATACAATTTAGAAACATTTTCTCAAAATTTCTTAAGACTATTCCCTGGAAATCTGAGCACGTTCAGTTATTTCCGTTGTTACGGAAACAGGCGAAATTGCATCTAACGATACTTTAAAAATGCCCGGACTTACGGACGCCACGGAATAAATCGAAATATAACAATTGTACAGGAAGTGCATTACACAGGTCTTACCTTAAACCTAAAAAGCTGACCGGACCCAGCAGTGGTCAACCAGCATTTTGCATTTCCAAAGTAAACAAATAATATAGTACAATAGAAATACAGTCTAAAAGAAAGTGTCTCGACAAAAGTCAGTCTCACGGAACAGGGCCCCGTATTACTAAATATCTTACGATCAAGTTTTTGTGTAAACTGTGTAACAAGACATTTGATTGCACGAGAAATCCGACTGAGCCAATCAGGGCTGTTGTTACAAGTAATTATGCAAAAATCAAACGTACGATCGTTAGTAAGACGGACCATATGTACGATTACTGAAAAGTACGTCGTTTTCATACAATTATCACTTAACTCATTCCCACACAATGATTCATTTTTACTCCCTACAAAATAATGGCTTGGGAAAACATTGTGGAAAATGAAGAAATTGCTTGTGACAAGCAATTTCTTTATTATCCACAATATTTCCTGAGACAAAATCTTAAGATTTTTAGAATTTCATCTACTTGAAATTGGCATCTGCAAAACCTTTCAAATTTGATCATTCCAGAATTTTGCCGTCAGGTAATGGGTTAAAGAGACATCACATTTCCCGTTTCATTTTTTAAAGTATGTAAGAACATAATGCATGTATTGGTGTCAAAATTTGTTATTGTAATGTGTATAAATGTTATCAGTTTTTGGAAGCTTCTCTTTGCAGCCACCTGTCTCTGCACTTTACCATTCTCTGCATACCACACAACATCTTCCGGTCCTCCTCACCATAAATAGTTCTAACAAAAGCAAAGATTAATGAGGTAACAGTCATTCGAATATTCAATATGTAAGTCTGAAGTTATGTGTATATATTGAATTGTGTGACTGAAAATGAAACATTCAATTAATCATGTCTCTAACAGAAGAAAAGATCGACGTAGTAATTTGCTTTATTATGGTTCAAAGATCAGTCCAATGGCCTTCCTTGTTAATGGGTCAGTCAAGTTTACTGAACTATGAAATATGTTCAAAGCTTACACAAGCGATTATTATGCATGAAGCTGTGCTAAAAATAGATACAACTCCAGCATGGAATCAAAGTATTCAAGGTATTCTGGATAATCAAAGTACCTAATCAAAGTACTCTACGAATCAAAGTATTTAATGTATTCAAATGGATAATCAAAGTACCTAACCAAAGTACTCTACTTCTGGACAGGCCTACATTATTATCAAATTTGCTTCCAAACAGCACTTTCAGTACTTTGATTTTAAGTTGTTGCTGACAAGCAAAAACGCGCCTTAAAATTGAGACAGAAATAACAAATTCCATATACGAGCTGTACATCTGAACTTAGATGTTTACACCAATTTGTTTCATTTTAGTACAAAGATATATATTTCTCCTAAACGGCGCAATAATTTGACTTCAGAATTTTCATCAGAAAAGATACTCTTTGAGATAGAAATAAAATTAAAATTCATGAAAAAATATCTATGAAATGTCTTTTTAATTCCAATCCGTTTGACCACTTTCCAACAATCACTTGCACTTTGTGCTTTGTTAAAGAAAATTGGAAACATGGAATCATCTTCTGAAGAAAACGATGATTACCAGCAATGTCTGTCAGCAATGTATACACGCAGTCTGATCATGAGCCATATTGGTCTCTAATAGCTTCTTCATGGTCCGTAGCATCCATGTGAGAGTAGCATGGATCCCAGTCAAACTGCAGCTATGCATATGCTGATCTTAAAATATGACTGTTTCAAATGCTATAAAGGGCGTTTTTCCAGATCCCGGCTGACCAATTGAGTCATACATAGGTCCTAGAAGAATGTCCAATCGTGTTGGCTGCGTGCGTGTCCAGGGGCGATCCTGTAAGATCTGTCCCTTGTGAAAATGAGTCATACAAAACACTAGTTGTAATTCATAAATATTCATCGACGAACCTTTATGTCTGGAACTTTTTCTGGGTGTGATTAATTTTTGCCGAATTTCCGAATATGGTCATAGATCTACTCCTTAAAGACTTCATATAATTTATTAATTGTTTCAGTTGATAACAAATAATAATGTTCTGACTCAGGCGTAACCTAATGCAAGATTCGGGAGTTTTCGCAGTTTTCAGAATATGCCCTCCATTGGAAAATACAGCCATTCCGTCACGAATTCCATTGTTGAAATTCTTATTTTTAATCTGACACAGTAAATACTTTGTAAACCATACATGAATATATTGCCTGGTAGGCCCTAATTGTTAATGAATTGATTTATTTTCGAATTGAGACTTTGTTAGATGTATATATACCGGAGAGTAGGCCTACATTTAGAAGGAATTCGTATATATGTTTCAATCAGAAAACCGGTATACATGTATAATGACCAATAAAAAGAACCAATTAGCCACGTGTCCTCAACAGTCTCTCACACTGATATCGTGTATCTTCAGGTGTCATCCATACGGATATTTACGAGAGACAGCTTCGCCATTTATCCCTCGTGGGTATACCTCGTCAATTTCCGTTGCTACGAATGACGCCCGAACCAAATTTGCATGAAGTGTTTTGTGTTTAATGAATGGTTGCAATCCTTAAAGTGACATTTCACGTTTATTTCATTTTTTTAAAAGTACCGGTATGTCTTGATGCAAAGTGTGTTTATTCTAATGCGTAGAAACGTTATCAGTTTTTAGAAGCTGATATCTATAAGCGAAAAATACACCTTCAAAGTTGAGACAAAAATGGCAAATTCTATATGAATCTGAATTGTTGTCCACAATAATTTGTTTAATTTTAGCACAAAAATATATATTTCTCGTAAACGGTTCAATATTTTGGCTTGAAATTTTCAGAATTTTCATTAGAAAACATACTCTGTCAGATAGAATAAAAGTAAAATATATGTGAAAATAATTGTGAAATGTCACTTTAAATCGCTGCAACTTATTTTAGTTGTTTAACGGATATCTTGCTTTACGTGGACACGGTTGTATTTCCTGGAAAATGGATAATACATAAAGAAAAGCCTGCCATTCCTATATCGGTTGGGAGAATCCTACAATTAGTAATACATATTGCATTATATTTCCTAAAAAGGTCATATGGACAAGACCTTTGATAATTGTGAGTCATTTAATTAAGGATGCCTACATACTGCCCACGTCTTTAGAACCGTTTTGGACAAGCCCGTATATCGTCGCTTTTCTTCGAAAAACCTCGTAACTACAGATTGTTTCAAGCTGTAGTTACGAGATTTTGGAAGAAAATCTGCTATATTGTATGATTTGTATCTACTCGGCTATCTATCCGGCGTTAAAATATTCATAAACTAATCGCCAGACAATCCTTTCCCAAACGACAGAAAATCAGACAGTTGCGATTGGATATCTGCTGCATACGATTCAGGGAATATTGATTGACATACAATTGGAATATGATAATTATAGCACTGGAAATATTGAGACAAAAGAAGAAAATGCTGAGTATCAGCATTTCCTTCTTTTACCTCGATATTTTCCTGTGCTGCTTTTTAAATTAAGGACATCAAAGCCTGGTCTTGTTTGGGAAAGGGTTAAAATATTCATAAACTAAACAGCAGACAACATTCGCCAATTAAAGCATTGGGTCTCTAAGGACGTGTACTGCCAAATATGGACCGCGCCATCCTATAAAGGGTATATCGTCCCTTGATTGCCAGAGGGGGCTATCAGCACTTTTCATAGTTTTGAGAAAAACGCGTTTAAAGTTTTTAAATGCTTGCCAAAAATCAGGTTTTTAATGGTCAGATACCATGTTTGGCACATAAGTAGAACATGATAGCCACTACGCACTTACATATTATCAAACTTCATTGCCAATGATTTACGCCCTTTTTGGTCAAAAAACGCTGATAGCCCCTTCTGGCTGCCGGAAAAAATGCCAAAATACAGAGGATATGTTTCTGCCAGAAAGAGTCAACAGCAAGGCATGTAGCGTAAAAAAGATTTTTATTCTCATAAATAATATATTTTTGCTCATTTTACTGTTTATTTATGCGTTCAGTAAAAAAACGTGATATATTTCCTTCTTTTTAGCAACTGATATTGAGAGTTTTTCCTTATACATCATTGGTAAAATTTCAAAGGGTCTTCTGCATAGTCTTTTTCACCTCAGTACAAATGAGTAATGGATTACTGTTTTTGTATCTAGCAAATACATGTATAATGAAATATTTATCTGGGTGGCTTCTTTTCTCTTTCAACACATTGACCTTGTGCTAGTTTATTCTACTGCCATCAGCGCACGTTTTAGAATTTTAGAATGACACATACGCTTTCAAATAAATAAAATGTCGTAATTACACACAGTGTGATCCCCATTCCATAAAGATGCATCGACCCCACTACACAGCTTCATGTAAATCAGTGTTGTGTCCCTACAGCTCAAAAAGTACACACAAAGCTTATTTTCTTCAAAATTGTCACCAAATAAAGAAATATTTATGTATTTCGTTTCAAAAACTAATAGGCTAAAAATGCATTTTTGCAAAATTTATGATAATTGGTTACAAAAACAAAATAGGAAAAGAAAAAAAATGCTCAAAATGAGCAATTTCTTCTTTTCCCGTTATGTTTTTGTTCACTTTTCCTTTGCATAGATATTGTGTAAACTTCAAGGTTTACCGAGACTTAATAATTCGCTAATGCAGCTTTGAACTATTGTGCGGAAAACCCTGACACACTGAGGGTTATAACGTCTGACCATTTGAAATATTGTGTCCCGTTGTTGCGGAACGTATATAATGATGTCTTTTTTTTTGGCGGGGACATGCTCTGTAGCAACCAGTTATGTAATACAAACGAGAACGGTCTCTAAATGTTACTGCTCAATCACTTATATATATTAAAATGTGTCGATAAAACTTTCAGCAATCCTGAGGCTAGATATGGTTTTGTTCTGTCCGGAACAGCAGTCAGAATAGAGTATAACGTGCTTAATAATTAATGGCGGAAAATAAGATGTGTCATTATGTAAATAAACATTTCTGATGATCCACGCTGGCCATGAACTTCATTCAGGTCCCTTTTTGTGTGCCAGTAAATACAGCGTAGCGGTTCAACTTTCGTTTGTAATAACGTTTGTGTCAAGTTGGAGCATGGCGTTTTGCAGTTCTAACATCCAGAAGGTCAAAGGTCGCTACATAGAGAGCTCTGTGTTACATTTCACATTCTTCTTTTCAGCGTTTTTTCGATTCTTGCTTGTTCCTTTCTGAAATATGTTCCTTGACCATTCTGAAGTTTCAATCCGAAATGAGCAAAAATCAGGCCGCCAGAAGGGGCTATCAGAAAATTGAAACTCAATTCTTTCAATTCTAAGCATTTTGTTGAGACAAAATTTTATATATTTAGTTTAATATATACATATATTACTTTTCGTTCATGCAATATAAATGTATCATGTACACAGACTGTAAAAATGCTTTTATCAAAATTTGATATCTCGGCAGCCAGAAGGGGCTATCAACGAACTTCGATAATGACTATTTTGTTTCATTTTTCTGATTATTGCCTTGATGAATAAATTGAAGACTGCAAATACACATTGATAGAAAGTGCTGATAAACAACACAGATAACAATAAAAATCCACTTATCTTTTCACATAATAATAGCTTTAGAGTATTCCGATTTGTTAAACATTTATGTCGCACTGTAGATCTATTTAAGTTTACTGGGATCATTCCACCAATTTAGTCAATTTTCATGATAAATTCACACAATGTTCTTCTTTGCTTACATTATTCAAAAGCAAAAGTTAGGGTGGTTCGAATTCAAAGTAGACGACAAAATAAATGTTAATGAATCAAAACTTGACAACATTATAGCCTAGAAAATGTTCAGACAAATGAATAAAATGTCGCTTATTGGCGTTTTCTTCTTTTTTCCTCAATGTTTCAAAGGCCTTTTCTATAAGGAACCTCAAAACCGGGTCTTGTTTAGGAAAGGGTTATGGGACAATTAAGCAGATAAAATGACCGGTTAATTGCTAACCTGGGTCCCGTTTATCAGTGAGGGGGCTATGCTGATAGACCCTTCTGGCAGCCCAGTTGGTGTTGATAGCCCCTTCTGGTCGGAAACAATCTGGCTAGTTGCTGATAGACCCCAATCATGTTATGCAATTTTTTATCATTTCTAATTGGAATATCAGTACCAAATTTTTTCCATAGGTAGAAACCACTCGACTGACTAAAAAAATGTTAAAATGTCATTTTCGCCCAAAAGTGCTGATAGCCCCTTCTGGCAATCAATGGACGATATGAATCATTTCTTAAACAAGTCTTGGACAAGGCCAAGAATCTTGAAGTACAACAATAACAAGAATTGTGGATAATCTTCAATAATGACAATTTCGAATTTGGTTCTAAGAATAAAAACACCGATGAAGTGGATCTTTTAAACACCACCTGGTAAAACAGGCAATTTTTATCGGGTCGTTTTCAAGACAACTATCACATCCAACACATCGCTAACATTTTACACCTCTGCTTCATACAAAATTCAAATCGGTCAAGCATTTCAAATTTGTTGAAAAGTTTCTGGTGTTCTTGTTGTGTCACGTGATTCTCCATCGTGTTTGGGTTTAATTTCCTTAATAGAGATAGCAGGGATAGCGGTCTTCTGAAATGGTTTATAAATTGGACATGTCAAAGATTCTGCCATCTGCGGTAATATAATTCCTAATCCTTTAAAAACATTACCTGACAGTAAAACTTTAGATTGGTCTTAATTCAAATATATTGCAGACGACAATTTCATGTGAATGGAATTCTACACATTTTTGTCCTTCTGTGTAGAAAACATTGTGTGTCAAAGGCGATATCTAAATTTCCAACAATGTTTTCTGCCCCCCCCCCCACACACACACACACACCAAAAATATTATTATTCACTTGAAATTATTGTCTGCAACCTGTTTGAATTTTTACCAGTCAAAAATTTGCTGTATGTTAATTGGTTAACTATTAGACCTATTCTGAGAGGAATTTCTGGACATAATTGGCTATTATTTGGACCTTCTTGTGTGTAGCGTACGATGTGATACTAATAACACTAATAAGTCGTTTGTATAATGCTGCGGGCCAACAGATGAGAGAGGTGATGGCATTCTTAATTTGTTATTTCAAATCCAAACCTTATGTTGTGGGTACTCATTCAAATCGTCTCGTTGAGACGATTTTAATGAGTACCAACAACATAGGATTTGGTAATTTTTAAATGAAGTACTGCATTTTGAAAACCCCTTACCCGCCCCTTCTTACCTGCAGCTCTGTAATAGTCTTTGGCGTTCAATTAGTTTGCAAGAACTGTTACAAGACATACGAAAAGTTACGTTAGATGACATACCGGTATAAGAAAAGAAGCTTGTTTATGAGAAATTCTATAAAACATGGGATTGACATTGAAGAGGTTGGGCACTTAGCTATTCTGCTCAGAAAAAAACAACATTTTTTGTGTCTCTAAAGAATATTTGCATATTATATAACCAAAACTAGGAGCGTCAGAATGGGATAAATTAACTTAGAATTCTAGCACCAACTTAGCTGGCCTTGATTTTTTTCGGTGCTCTTAAACTAAGAATTGTGCGCTATTCCCAAAAGAAAGTTATTCAAGATAGAATGATATTTAATTATAACAGTCTGTGATTGGTTATCATTTAAGAACAACATATTTTGCATCTCTAAAATTAAAAAGCGTCGATTTTATCCTGTTGACTTTGTAAGAACTCAAGTTCAGTATCAACTCATATTCCACATGCACTGAATTGGCCTTAAAAATAAAACATTTACCCTTTAAAAAAATAAGTCTTTTGGGGTTTTCAGATAACGATTGAGAAAACGTGGACTGTAATCGACAGTATCTTGAGCCGGGATCTGTTAAAGGGTCCCTTATAGGATCTGAGTCAAACAAGGTTCCAGATTAGCAAACACACAGTCTGATCAAGAGTCACGATGTCCTCTAATCGCTTCTTCGTGACATGTAGCATCTGTAAGAGTTCAGTATGCAAGGGCGGATCCAGGATTTTTTCCAGGGGGGGGGGGGGGGGGGGGGGTCCAAGCACAAATTTTTTTCCAGTAGTAAATATGTAACGTTACACTAAATTTATATAGTCAAAATTCAATTTTCAGCTGATTCCAGGGGGGGGGGTCCGGACCCCCCGACCCCTTTCTAGATCCGCCCAAGGTATGTATCGTGGTTAGACTAGACTAAGGTTAAAAACTGATTTGGAACCATAGATGTCTCGATGTCTCGAATGCTATGAGGGACCTTTTTCCAGATCCCCGCTCATTTACATATTTTCTATATCAAAATGTACATAGTTCAAGTCAACTTACTGCATCACATTCCAAAGGAAACCATTCTAATGCGGTGCCGTGAATGAAAGGGTAAAGCGTGATGTTCGTGGGACATTTCAATGGCATTTACCATATTTGGAATTGGGATCGGTGTTTCACTTAGTTTTTTATCAATCCTGAATTATTTGACTAGATTCCATCACTACGAACAACGTTTCTTGGTGCGAATAGGTTTCGAGACATTCCTAGGACCCATTAACCTAAGAATAAACGAAATGACCGAATACGTACATTTTAAATTTGGATCCCTTTAAATTTACACTAATTGAATAAAAACAAAATAAGCAGTATACATACAACCCGTACATGGTTTTTTTTTTTTTTTTTTTTTTTTTTTTTTTTTTTTTTTTTCATAAATCTTTGAAATTCAATTCTTTCTTGGGCTCTTAAAGTGACATTTCAGAATTTTCTGTCATAAATTTTACTTTTATTTTTATCTGAAAGAGCATATTTCCTTATGAAAAATCTGAAAATTTCGAGCCCAAAATATTGCGCCGTTTACGAGAAATTTACATTTTTGTGTTAAAATTGAACAATTGTTGTGGACAACAGTTCGGATTTATATGCAATTTATTGATTATGTTTCAACTTTAAATGTGTGTTTCTCGCTTATTGGCAACAACTGAAAAAAACTAATAGTATTTATACTCATTAGAATAACCAATCTTGGCATCAAGACATACTTTAAAAAATTGAAATTGGAATGAAATGTCCCTTTAAGGTCGTTTTGATAATGGATTAATTAAAGAATCAAGACATCAGAAAGCTGTGCATTTAATCCTTCTCGAGACAATTAATTCAAATATTGTCCTTGATTGCAAGTTATTTGCAAAATATTTGTTTCTTCTTTCCCGAAAATAGATTTATAAAACTTCAGATTCTTAATCTTTTTTTTTTTTTTAATACAAAAGCAAATATTGAAGAAAAACGAAAATTGTGGCAAAGTCCCAGTGCTATCTTTCATTACATTTGACATTGTTATCTTTCATTATTTAAACCTATCCCAAACAAGACCTGGTTTTGACACCTCCACCAGAAAATGCTCCGGAAGGCATTGAGACAAAAGAAAATAATGCTGATCAGCATTATATCCTTTTACCTCAATATTTTCTTAGCTATATCATACAACAAACTCTCGGCTGCAGTAATTTTCAAATTGGATCGCCCCTAAACTGTGTTGTTTGGGAATGGTTTAATAAATGTATGTAATTGCCTTACCTTTAATTTCGATTTCGTCAGAAGGTTAGCATCTTTGATTACATACTTACTCTACAATGACTCCTGAACCCTTGCTCATTTTTTTCTCTGATATTTATGTCCCCACTTTAAAACAACATGGAAGGCGTCGAGGGAAATGAGGAAAATCCAGGATATCAAGCGTTTTCTTTAATCCCCCAATGCCTTCTGTGCATTACAATGCGTGCATTAACATAATAATTCCACATTTAGAACCTCGATTAACCCTTTTGCTATTTATATTATTCTCTGACTAGTCGAAAGTTTTGTCCTATGGGCAAGGGTTAAGGAGTATTTTTTTTTTTTTTTTTTTTTTTTTTTTTTTTTTTTTTTTTTTGCTTTCGTTTTTTCCCATATTTGAATATTGATTCTTTTTTCAGCTTTTTCTCATTTGTATGTTTGTATTGTATGTTGTACTTTAGTTTTCTATATTTGTAATATTACTCACCAATTTGGTGGAAATAAAAGTCAAACAAAACAAACTCTGTCATTCTACCTGGACGATAACCATTTATATCACTGATAGGACACCAATGCCTGATATTGTTTGGGAAATGTGTTGTAAGATTTGCATATTGCACAACACGGAGAATCCTTGATTCCAGACTCAATATGGGACGTGCACCAAATTACTGCTAAATTTATACGAACTGATTAACCTTTCTCTTCTAAGGTAGTCAGTCCATCCCTTGTGAGATTCGCGCGCCGTCGGAACCATTCGGGCGACATCGAAAACATTCGGCAGTAGAACTTTCCACCGCCGAATGTTTACGACCACGCCCGAATAAGTTCGGATACGTAACGACGCCGCTCAAAAAAATGTTTTGTGATTCTCAAAATGGCCACATTACGGGTATTGCACCTTAATGGTCGCTACCTCTGTTTAAGAAAAGACTATTGAAAATTTTCCTAGAAACTTTCATTTACCGAATATTGCCTCACTTTTGCTAAAGGATGATTTGGGTTAACTTCAATATGTTAGCACATGTGGGGATTATCAATGCAAACCAAACAGAAAATGTTTTTTCTGTAAAATCAAGACATACGACGATTTGAAAAAAAAAAAAAATATATGCCTTCGTAGCCATCGCTTTGTATTTTTATCGTCGTATATTTGTAAAATAACGAGAAACTTTATTAAAACTTTGAGTCAGCAAATTTAGTCCAAACCCAAGGTAGAAAAGCAGCAATGAGTTTTCATATTCTAAATTGCAATAAAATAGTTTGTTTCTTTTTGAAATCACCCCGACAATATCGGATGCAAATAATTACCATAAGTTTATCACGGTATAAAACATTTAAGAAATTTATCGCCCGCCATAGGTTAGCAGTTACACTATAATAAGATCGCTGCCTGTTTTTGCGGTTTCGCCATGTACCCGCGGAAAACAGCGGTGCCAAAATGTCTCGTGTGGCGGGCGACTACATATTGACCCACGAGGTCATGCGAAATTTCACACCCCTGCCTATATTTGTTACCGATAAAAAGACTTATTATTGGGACATTATTGTGTCACACTTATTTTCTTTTCTTTAACCTGTAAACAGTTCAAAAAAACATCTTTACATTCTGAAATACAGTGTCCGTGCGATTCGAAACGTTTAACCATCATATGGTGCTTTGGAAGGGTAACATCAAATTGATAGGGTGTTTAACAAGCAATTATCGATAAATTAAAGTCCAAAACCAATGACACATGGCAACTAAATCTTTGTCATGACAATTTTAGACATCCTTTAGACGGTTCGCACTTTGAGACAATACTAGTGTAGTAGTCTGTACATTAATTTTGTACAGAATCCTTAGATTTGAACCTGTAAATTATTTGGAGAAAAGAGAGTGGGCATTTTCTTTGTTTCTCATTACGCTTCCTTCCTTAAGAGAAGTCAATACTCATATATTGCTTAAAAATAAATCGAGACCAAAAATGTAAGATAGAGTCGTATTGCAGTGCTAATATTCTCATGCCAATCTTGTTCTATTCTGCCCTTGAAAACCCGTCAGTGTGCTAGCATTTTCGTCTTCTTTAAACAATGTTTTAGGACAGTCTGCAATGTATAGAATGCGTTTAAAAATTAACTTGCAAATAGGTAGAACAGCTTTCGGTTTCAACAAAGGGTCAAGGATCGGAATATTCCGTGTACAATAAATACTGATTTGTTAATCAAGTAAACATTAGATAAGACCGTAAATATATTTACTATTTACCACATTTATTCAACATTTATTCAGCGAGTCACCTTCTAGTCGTCCGACCGTCTGACTGGTTCTATATACTACATTGTATTTTAATAACAAATTTAAATTAAATCTATTTAATTTATGAATCACAATATAGTAGAATCTATATAATAAGGAAACTTTTTACTATTCCGCAATAGAATTCGATTATTCAAGTTTAGCCGCCTCTGAATGAATGCGCTGTCGATTTCTTGACAATATTCTCTGTGCCTGCGCATCGACGCCAGCATTTCTTCGCTTTTGTTGAAAAGCAGCAATTTTTCTCTAAATACTCTGCCGAATGAAATCTTCAAAATTGAACACACATTCTATCCTTTCCACAATATAATGTAATTACACAATTCTTTAAGGACAAAGTCATGAATATGGACGAAACTACACTGTGAACTGTTGATGTTTTTGCTGTTGTTTTATACCTCACGATAAATGACCTGGCAGAGCAGCCCGTGTTAAACGATAGAGAAGCTCTGCCAGGTCATTAATTTTAAGGTGAAGTTATAGCTCACACGATAAATAACCTGACAGAGCATCTCTATCAGTAACACTGAGATGCTGTCAGGTCATTTATCGTGAGCTATACAAAGTGTCGAAATGTATAATAGGTAATCTTCTTCTACATAGTAAGCATTGCCAACACCAAGAAAGTTCTGATATTTCAAATTGAAGACACATTCCATGATGATGACACTATAATGTAATTACATCAATTGACATCATCAATGAAATGGTTTTAAATAATAAATCCGCGTGTAGGGCTTTTATTACAAGATTGTCTAAAATTGTAGTGGTATTAACCCTTTCCCAAACGATGTAGAATAGATTATGACTTTTCCCAGTCTGAAAGTCGCTGCAGGCGACAAAATGTCTGTTGAAAAAAAAGAACATTTTTGTGTACATTAAGGCATTTGGAAATAATGAGACAAAAGAAGAAAATGCTGATTATCAGCATTTTCTTCTTTTGTATCAATATTTTCCAAAGTTTCTTTGTAAATTACGGACCTAAAAATATTGACATATTTGGGAAAGGGTTGAAGGAGATATGTATAAAAGAGGGCCATTAAATGGATTTAGATTACCGTTAATTGATATTAAAGAACGCATTATTCTTGGGATTAGGGATTATCTTTACGGTGGACAACACTTTATCTGGATTCAACACATTGGTCCGTTTTATCTATAACAATAAACGGTTGACACTTTTACGAACATACTTTAGTTTCTTCGAATAGGTTTGAATGCGGAGTTTAATGTCTTTCTGTAATATTACGGTAGCTCGTGTAGGCCTACCTATCCGCACACTCCTAGATTGTCTTGCAAACACAAGTACAGACACAACTTCCAGTTTTAGGTATCAACTGTACACCTCAATGAAACGATTCATTATATGACGTACTAAATGGTTCAAAAGTCTATATAGAGCGTGCACGTGTAAAATATACGCGCCGACGCATAAATTTTCAACTGCACGCGTAAATTGTATGCGTCGACGCGACGCGTATATTTTATGCGTGCACGCTCTAAATAGACTTTTGACCCATTTGGTACGCCATATCATTCAATGTCTAGGGATACATGACTTCTGTTAAATATCAGATAGGATATCGACATTGCATTGTCATTATTTGAAGCCAAGCTCCCTGACTTGATAGACTCTGACGTTGCCACCTCCCCCTACAAGAAGGTACATGCCTAGTAAAAATACGAGTTTCTGATAACAAGCATTGCCTTCCTTTTTCTCATTATTTTCCTCAACTTATTTTGCACAGATTTGAATTTGCAATCCGCCTAGTATAGAGGAAAGGTAACGCAAAAAGTACCACCATGATTTTGTTACCCTCAGAAGCGATGATTCGGAAAGAAAATAGGCATACGAATATTGTTTTGTAAGTAAGCAAGATTGTCTCTGATCATGTCACATTTGGGCTAAAGTTGACTTGGGTCCATGCTATTCTCTCTTGAATGATCAACTTTTCCATACAAAGTTCATCTGTCAAGAACTGCGATTTTCCTTCTTATTTCCATAAATTTTATACTTTATCATTTTAACAACCTGTCTGGAGAAAAGGTAACAAACAAAAAATTAGCACCATATGTTGCCCCCTAGAAGCGGTGATATGAAAAAGAAAATACGATGATTTGTATGTAAGAGAAGTTGTTTTTTCTGATACAAAAGATATCGCTAGTTTTTATGTATGTTATCTTTCGTATATAATACTGATTAATGCGAATCCAACAATTTCCAAAGTTTCTAAAAAATGATAAAATTGAAGCTCTGTGCTACTAATCTTCGTTGATTGGTAACCGTTGTCTGCTAGAAAGATTGTCTTTAAATGAAATGTCTGGAACCGAAATGGGGTGTCGTTGTCGTTCCAAGCATTTCTAAAAGGATCCAAAGGTACACAATTTAGTTTGACACGACGGCAATACTATTAAACAAAGTCTGCTATCTCATCTTCCAACTCAACCACCACAACAGCAACAGACACACCGGCATCGCACCATAACAGAAAAAAAAAGATTTTGAATACCAGCATTTAACCTTTTCTGATGTATACAAATCCCGTCTTCTTGGTCCTGGAAAATGCGATGCACCGCACAACTGCGAAACCTTGACTTCCGCCATCTTGTTCTCACTGGTGGTGAACTCGGCCAAAGCGTGGGACGTTTTTTCGCGATCATAGTATTCCGTCGGTGTTGTTATAAAATATCGTAACTACGGCTTCGATAAAGCAGTAGTTACGAGATTTTATGACAACACAGACGGTTTGTCAATACATATCGTCAAACCCGGTCTATTTTTAGAACACATTCATTGTTATTAGAAAAACTATCAAATTTAAAAGCAAAATATCTGTACCTTGTTGTAGCGAAAAACGTCCCTCGTGTCTGTCGTGGGATTGGAATACGAATTTTGCCATCTAATAAAAGTTTTAGAAATGTGAAGGGTTGATGTATTTTCCTTCACGAAGGTAAGAAAGATGTAGGACCGTGTTGATTATTTTAAAATTGCTGAGAAGATAAACAATTATCTGGAAGCTGATAACCGGGCCAAGGTGAGACCGGTGTTGAAAAGATTAGAAAAAATCCAAGAAAAAACTTCGTTATAGAATACCTCTGATTCTATCAAAACTATGGACAACTCCCTGCACGTGAAAACATGAGCGGTATGTTGATAACCGCGAGCCACCCATGTGCATTTCCGAAATCTTTTTTTTTTTTTTTTTTCCCTTTTTTTTTTTTTTTTTTTTTTTTTTTTTTTTTAATTTTCCTCTGTTCATGAATTGTGTATGTTAAAAAGGCCATCAAACTTTATCTCGTGTTCATTTTTGCATTTTTCTCGTTTTTGCTTATTGTCTTCAACAGGTGCAAGTGGACGAACATGTGCATTCATACATCTATCATCAAATACATTTCAAACGAATATTTTTAAAGAATAGACATCCACAACCAAATACAGACCAAAGCGACACTCATGTCTATCTGGTGGCTGGTTGGTCGGTCCGTTGGTTGGTCTGTCAGTGAAAACTTGTACGGACAACTTTTCCCACAATTATTGACCGATTTAGTGTTCATTGGAACTCGTAGATGTGCAAGACGCACATTTCGCAAGAAATAGTTTGATATCAATATTGTTTTAGTTATGGCTCCTGATATGACGAAAATACGCTTGTTCAGTAACTTATCCACTGCAACTCCGCCATGGTCATCCCAATACTAACTATACTGACTCGCGTAAGAAAGTGTGCATTCGATAACAAGGAAATATCGTACATTCGTTCAACACATTACCTGGCGGAAATTTTTAAACTTGTGCAACTTCAACTGTGTTACAGACGACAATATAAAGTGCATGAAATTAAACATGTTTTGCGTTTTTGTGTAGAAAACATTGTGGGACAGGAAGAAATACTTTGCCGGTATATAACTCGGTTTCTGTTGCGCCATCTACGTCTATGGATCAATTTAAGTGCTCTAAACATAAAAATACAGGATAAACACCAAAGGCAGAAAAACATATAAAATACCACCAGTATTCTACTTTTGCGTTTCATTCTCTTTTAGTTACACGTAAAGCAAACGTCTGTTAATGGTCAATTTTCTGTCAAATGTAAACCAAATGTAAATCCTTCCGTATTACAAATTCTGATACAGTATACAATGTTTCCGTGTAACAAAATGCACAATTTTGTTTGCCTGTCAGTATAGATCTATTGGCAATGAAATCGAGATTCATTGTTTTAACCTTTTGCGATTTATATCAATTCATGAAATTATCGATGGTTTTAATAAACATTGCAGAAACATACATTATTTGAACAAAACCGTACTAAATTGCCTGATTTAAATATAAAGTTCAAATGACCAACTTAACACAAGAAATCAGAAATATACCATTTGTGCGCATTTACGTGGGATAAGACTGCCACTTAATCCATAGCACACAGGTCATTTGAGTTCACATTGATTTTACCAGAATGTTCAAATCTCAAACAGAACCAAAGTATCTCGTTTGAGGAAATGTAGTCAAGCATGACGCGGGCGTCAATTATTATCATTATGATAATTCATAATTTTCTTGCCAATTTTTGTATCGACGAAATTTATAATATCAGATATAATCGATCTAATTCCAAACTATAGTAACTGCATATAAAAAAGCCAAAGTTACAATAGTCTGGGTACCTCATTATTCATATTTAGGACGAGGGTAAAGCAATTAGTTCAAGGTCACGAAAATTGATTGCTCGCGTGCCACATCCCCCGATTATCCACCCTGGTTTATCCGAAGAGGGAGAACTTTTTCGAGCGATTATTTCTTTAAAGGGGGAATAACACTTAACATCTTGCAAATTTTCCGAGAACTTCGTACAAAAAAATAAATATACATTATTAAAATATGGTCTTTAAATTGCATATATGCCAAATCTTAGCCTCCTACCTTGTGTATTGGCTTAGATGTCGACGGATTTAAAACCCCATGATTTTTTGTCGGGGGGATAAAAAATATAAAAATAAAACATATGGGGTTTTAAATCCGTCAACATCCTAGCCAATACACAAGATAGAAAGCTAAGATTTGGCATAGATGCAATTTAAAGGCCATATTTTCATAATATATATTTATTTTTTGCACGAAGTTCTCTGAAAATTTGTAAGATGTTAAGTGTTATTCCCCCTTTAAGAATTAGTTCGTTATTGGTTATATCATATTACAAAATACAGTCGAATTCACCAAAAAATATTTTTGAGTAGTAACGCAAGCCTGCACGCGCGTTGGCGTATGAAAATCTAGTTTAAAGGCTTACCTTTTTTCCTAGAAATACAAATTCTGGGAAAACCCGAGAGGGTTCATCTGGATAGAACCGGATCAAAACTTGTAAATATTATTTAATACAACGTCACAAGAAAATTAACCAATCAGCACCTGGATATATTTTTGATAATTATATCTGAACTTGTTTTGAACAGTTTTGTGATTAAAACCAATGTCTGGGAGAATACTCATCTGCAAGACAGAATTGTCTTTTATTGAAAAGGTCGTCTCGAAAAAACACTCACGGTGTTGGTCGCAGAAAATTTTGCATTCAAAGGTAGACGAAACCGTGTAAGTGGTCTCTTTTACAACCCGTCGTGCGTCCTTATAAATCGTGCGTCTTTAGAATTTAAATATCTCTTACAACCCTTTGCACGTCCTTATAGATCGTGCGCATTCGGAGATTTTAAAGAATCTCTGAGAACGAACGATTTATAAGGACGCACGACCGGTTGTAAGCCTCTCTTATAACCAACCATTCGTATGACGTACTAAATGGGTCAAAAGTCTATATAGAGCGTGCATGCATAAAATATACGCGTCGACGAATATATTTTCAACTGCTCGCGTAAATTTTATACGTCGACGCGTAAATATGCGCGTCGATGCATAAAATTTACGCGAGCAGTTGAAAAAATATGCGTCGATGCATAAATTTTACGCGAGCAGGAGTAAAAAATGTGAAACCGAGGCTGGCCAATGGGAGAGACGGTTAGAAACCTTTCCCTTTATTCCATAAAATTGATGGATGAAATAAAGGATCTGGCCCCGGTTTCTCGAAAAAACTTAAGTATATTCTCATGAGTTCATGCTCAACTTCTATTCAATACCAATCAACGTTGATTGGTATTCAATTGAAGTTCACGTGGGTTTCGTGCGATTTGAGCACGATGCTCAGATTTGAGCATGAGAACATACTTAAGTTTTTTCGAGAAAACGGGGCCTGATTAGTTAATAGATAGAATACGTGTCGACGCGTATATCTACGCGAGCAGTTGAAAATTTACGCGACGACGCATAAATTTGTAACTGTTCGCGTAAATTTTATGCGTGCACGCTCTAAATAGACTTTTGACCCATCTAGTACGTCATACCTTCGCACGTCCTTATAAATCGTGCGCCTTCGGAGATTTTAAAGAATCGCTGACAGCGCACGATTTATAAGGACGCACGATTTATAAGGACGCACGACCGGTTGTAAGCCTCTCTTTCAACCAACCATTCGCACGCCCGCCTTCGAAGACTTTAACGATTCTCTGAGATCGGACGATTTATAAGGACGCGCGACGGGTTGTAAGACAGCAAAAGAGTCCCATACGGTAGGTAGGCTTCCAAATGCTTTAGTCTCGAGCCTACAATGTATCGTTTCAAAGGGGGTGTCTTTACTAAGTGCGAGATCGCTTCCATATTCACTCTTATGAAGGCAACCAGCATGTTCAGTTGTTTCCAAAATTTCGATGTCAACAAAGAAATTAGATTATGAATAAAGTAATTACTAACAATGTTGTCGGAGATCATGTGACTCAATGAAAAGTGTGGTTGTTCAGTTGGCATTTCTATAAAGAGCGGCGATCGATCTTTTAGCCACTAAAGAGACACGACCTAACATGATTCGGCGACAGGACTGTTCCAATTTGAACGAGTCTACGATATAATTTTCTAGTAGAAGGTTAAGCACTGTAGTCTGGCACTATAAATCAGGACGAGTGATGCGAAATAATGAGGTCAACATTAACTACCTACTCTTCTTCTTTCTTTGAACTTCAATTACTTTGATTATATTATGTTTTACGGTGTATGGAAAACCCTTACCTTCGTCGGCTTGGTCGGTGGGTAGCGTAAGTCAGTTACATTTGAACCGGTATCTGGAAAAGGGGCGGGCCCCTTGTTGCATTTGAGAACAATATGGATCCAGATCAGCCTGTGCATACGCACAGTCTGATCAGGATCCATCATGTTTTATAATAGCTTCTTTATGCCATGACATACAGCAACCATAATAGTGCAGTATCCATTCTGATAAGGCGACATGCAGGCACTGTCTGATCTGAAACCATAGCCTTAAATGCTATAAGATACCTTTTAGATCCTAGCTGATTTTTTTCTTTACCCCCCCCCCCCACCCCCACCCCCCCGCATTAATAGAGGGGGCAACATGTATCAGTGCAGGAAATTACGTAAAAAATTAGCATTAATTGTAGAAAAAATCTATCGGGTGCTCTTTGAAAGATCCAGCTCATCTAGAAAATCCTTTGCGTTTTTTATTCTCTGCTTCATATTCGTTTAAAATTTGTCACGTACATTGTATTGACAGAATTGTTAATTTCCCGCAAATTTTATTGTTTTTGCGTCACTTGATTCATGCCCGTTACACACGTGTGGTAATGCATGTATGTTTGTCCGTCAGTCTGCATCATGAGTTGTAGCAAATTGTTTGCTTTAGATATACGTGATGCTCACGATGAATGACCTGACAGAGCAGCTCAATCTAATAGCAACAGCTCTGCCAGGTCATTTATAGTAAGCTAAAAGGAATTTTGGTCGTCCTTTGCATTTTGTAATAATGATAACCACTGTTTATGTAGTAAAAACACAGAAGAATGCACGTGACATTTCGTTCGATTCCCACGCACAAGCGGACTAGAAACCCTCGCAAAAATGTAACATTATTTACAAAGACTGGAGGTGAAAGTGTTTTCAACAAAATGCATCTGCTTTGGAAAGTTCTCGGAAAACATGTTCACCAAAATAGAATAGAATAATAAGTGTTCATATAGCTATATAACACTTAGGACATTATTCTATTGCAGAATCAAGATGGCTGCAGGCTATAGAAGAGAAGTCTTGTATTTCACAGGTGCCCTTCGTGTATACTTCAACAGGAAAACTGGGCAGTAATCCCACCATATTATACGTGTAGTATACTTTTGATTACAGATAATTTGTTTCACTAATTACTTCATAAAGAAGAGAGTTATACGTGTATATAAATATTTGCTTACAAACCTTCTAATGAAAGTCTGGTACAACTTCGGAAAATAAAGGCAAACATAATTGCAAAATTGCAAACGCCGTGTATCGCATGCACCATCTGTAACTTGTAAGAAGCAGTTTGAGACAAAGATGGCCATAAGTTGCTCGGGTCTGATTGGAAAAAGGCGAAAATTGAAAAAAAAAAGGTCACCAGTTAAGTCGCAGAACGTTTAAACTCTTTTAAACACACATCCCAGCACGTGAAAGAATGTGCCATCGCATGCAGTGAGGTTTGGACAAACAAACATGGCATTGCTAGAGAGACTTATTGGGTAAGACGTTTGTCGGACCGTATTTGGTACAAAAACGAATATGGTACAAATTTGTACCATATTCGGCCGAATACGGTACAACTGTCTAATTGTACCATGTATGTATCTGCGGTTTTGGGGTAAAATGCCTAACCGAATATGGCACAATGTTTATACCATATTCGGTCGAAAATTGTACCGTATTCGGTCCGAATATGGTACAAATATACCATTTTCGGTCGAATATGGTACAAATGTACCATATTCGTTTTTGTACCAAATACGGTCCGACAACGTCTCAACACAGTACTGGTGACCCAAACTCGCCTGTTCTTTTCAAGAAGGAGTCAAGCGTTGTATTTTGACCTTAGTATTGTACAACTAATTTAGGTCATGATGTCGTACATGTATCTGTAAACATTTCGAAGTAGGCCATGACATTATGCCATCAAAGTCACCAGTCCGTTTTCACCCCCTGAGGAAGAACACATGTTCGAAAGCTGCCGCTCTGGTATTTTTTTTTTTATTTTTTTATTTTTCTTTTTTTTATTTATTTATTTTTTTTTCCAAAATAATATGGGGATTTTCAGTCCTTTACCTAATGTACTAGTATTTCTATGAAAAAAAGAATCGCAACTTTGCTATCGACTGAGTTCTTCCTACTAAACGGGATGAAAAAGGTTCTCCAAATCGACATAATCAGTTTTTCGACATGACCAATGTTGAGAATCCGCGTTTGAATCAAGAGAGATAGAAATAATACATCGTGAGATTTGGGTCACCCACTGAACCAACGAGAACCTCGAATGGTACCTGAGAACAAGTTTATGAAAACATTTCTAATTGATTAGATTATCTTAGAGACAACATCGTAAGCTTAGATAAACATCGTGTAATTATAGCGTGCAGTGAGGAAACACAGTCTCACAAAATAGATGTAGAGATTTTTTAGGACTGTATCAACGAGCTGAGATCTGAAAATGGATCCATATTAATCTCTGATGAAGATCCATATTGCTCTCTTATAAAAGCTTCGTCAGCCTAGGAAAACATCTTGATATCATAGCGTGCAGTGAAGAAACACAGTCCCACAAAATAGATGTAGAAATTTAAGACTGTGTTCGTCAAACATTATTCATAAGCTGCGTTCTAAAAACGGATCCTTGTGAACTTTTAGAACTACTGAGATTTTCACCAGTCTGCACTTACGCACAAGCTGATTGTAGATCCATATTGTTCTCTTATGAAGACGTCGTAGCCTTAGGAAATCATCGTGTAATCATTGCGTGCAGTATGGAAACAGATTCATAGAAAAAAAACTTGGTTGATCTCTGCAACATAACTATCCGGGCTAAATTCTTGACAATGGGCTCTTGTATCTTATGAGACTAAAATAGACTTGGATCGTTCTACATAATTATATGCACAGTCTGATGATCGAGACAACATAAAAAAAATCTGCACTCACAGTACAGCGTGCAGAGAAATATCCAAAATTTAAAAAAGTTGAAATTTGATTCTATAATAGAACTTTGGTAGTGAGTGTTCATCATATATTGTAATTGTTACTGATTGGAGTCGACGAGATTCTTGGCCAATCGAACTTCTGTCGCATTATTTAAAAACACTGCTGTTTTAACTAGGTCTAGAGATTTTTTAAAGTCATTTTACACCGAGACAACCAGGGTGGACTTTATTGCATTCCATCCATCGTTCTTTACCACACACTTCACGCAGCTTCGGGCGTCATCCGTGGCAACGGAAAGTGACGAGGGTATCCCTCGTCAATTTCCGTTGCTACGGATGATGCCCAGAAATTGGCGATGGTGTCCTCATTTTTAATTCCGGATACCATCGTCAATTGCCGTTGATTCGGGTGACGTCCGAAGATGCACGAAGTGTTTGGTATTTAAAGTGACATTTCACATTTATTTCATTTTTTTAAAGTATGTCTTGATGCAAAGATTGTTTATTCTAATGAGTAGAAATGCTATCAATTTTTTGAAGTTGTTCTTTATAAGTGAAAAATACGCCTTCAAAGTTGAGATAGAAATGACATAAATTCTATATAAATCTGAACTGTTGTCCACAACAATTTGTTTAATTTTAGCACAAAAATATATATTTCTCGTAAACGGTTCAATATTTTGGCTTGAAATTTTCAGACTTTTTATAAGAAAACATGCTCTTTCAGATAGAATAAAAGTAAAATTTATGTAAAATAATTATGAAATGTCACTTTAATGTAAGTGTAGAAGTTTGGCGTCTCCTTGACTCTTCATTACTTTGTTGCACTTGTATCACTTTCGAGTACTTTACCATGTAATGTTTACAATGTAACATCTTTCAAACAATAGGTTAACAGTACTTATCCTGGGGCAACATGTTTGCAAGAAATTTCAAAAAGCATTACTGTTTCATCTCTGGAAAATTGGAGCAACCGTATGTTTTGTGTTACATATTAGATCTATACCGCGTAGAATTTACTTTTGCAATTCGTGTATAAATATTTATTCTTAATTGTATACATGTATGCACATGTTTGTGACTCAAAAGTCCAGGAATATGCATCTGTCTAAAACCCTGCATTAGAGATATACAAAGCCATTTGAAACATATTTCAGAAGAGGCCGTAATAAAGACAGACACGTGATCACAGGCTATGGATTAAATGCAAACATTAGAAAATGGACATAAGTTCATATATGCCATCTCATTCAAGGAGGGGTGTTCATCAAAATGATTGTTATGGATTTTATATTTTATTGCCAAGGCTAAACTAAGTTGTATTTCCATGATGGAAAATCACGTGACTCAGAATTTCAGAAAATCGTCAATACTTTTGTTAATACTCGACCAACTTGAATTCGGTTTGAAGCAGAGAATGTTAGAAACTACCAGGAATTAGCTGGACATGAAGTATCTCGTACTTTTGATAAATCAGCTTTAAATTTGGTTGATCGTCAATAACTTTTTATCATCTGATTTTTTCAAAAATCCACCACGTCCATCTAATGCGTGACGTCTGTCCACCTTCTCTGCATCAAACCAGTCCCGTATTGACACAATTACTGAAGATTTTCTGAAATTGTTGTATCACGTGATTGTCCAACACGATTTCGTAAATTTTGTTGCCACAACAACTACTCTTCATTCTTTGCAGTATTGTCTGTCCAATTCTGCCCTGATCCGCCTTTTACCCAATACAAGGCGGCAAAATTCTAGGGTGATCCAAATTGAAAGATCCAGCAGATGACATTTACAATCGAAGGGAATTCTTAATTTTTAGGCCTTTTTAGATGGAAAACATTGTGGGAAATGAAGAAATTGCTTGTCACAAGCAATTTCTTCATTTTCCACGATGTTTTCCATGGGGAGTCAAAATTTATTTTGTGGGAAGTCAAAAAGAGTCATTGCGTGGTAATGGGTTAATGCAATTGCAAGTTAATTTTCCCACAACAGAAAAAAGCGCACCGTTCTAGTGCATCTCATTGGTAAAAACACAACAAACTGTTTATTGTACGAAATTGGCATGCACTCAAATAGGTTTCTTGAATGTTTAAAACCCTCGAAAAAGAGTGGGTTGAATCCTTTCCTGAAAATACCAATGTTTGGTCATGTCTTATAAAGATAGCTTATGAAAACATTGCGGAAAAAGAAAAAAATGATGGCTTAAAACATTTTCACCACTTCCCTTTTACGTTTTCTTAGAACTTTATTAAACATGTATACTAACTCATTTGCAGTTGATCAAAAATTTCATTTCGTCGTCTATTAGCATCTTCTAATTTGTACCGATCTAAAATATTGTCTGGGAAAAGGGCATTTCTCTAGTTCGTTTTTACCCACAGACCGATACGATCAGAAGCAGATTCTTATTTTAAAGATTGTTGATATTCTTAGAACTTATTTTATATTCTTGGAACTCATTTTATTCTAATGGACTGCATATGGTGCGCATACGATTTACACTGATCAAATGTTATTCCGTTCCAAACGACAAAAGTTCTTTCGCTTGAATGTTTGAAACGCATTGAATAAAACCTTAGAATGGCTCTCTGCAAGGCGCGCGTACGGCGCACTATTTCTCGTCAGAATCCGTAGAGTGTTAGCTGGGAAATTTAAGAAAACATACCTTGAAGCGGACGATTTTTTCGGTGTGATCTTTTCCAAAAAAAAACACACACATGGGTTATCCACCGTAGTTAACGTCATATCTTCCTTACTTTAACGAAATGGCTAGTTGCAGATTAATTTATCTCACATATTCAACGTTTATGACATGATTCAAAAATCCAAATGTATTTGTTCGTCCACGAGAGCATTTATAGATAAAAGATAAATATATGAACTAGTATGTGACGTTACTCTTAAATTGATTCTTCACATCTTAAAGACGATGATATCTGTGACGGCTATCTCTAATGGATGTACATACAGTCGACCCTCGTTATGTCGACATCGGATAAGTCGAATTTTCGCTTAAGTCGAAGTTTAAATCTGGTCCCGTCTTCATCAATGGACATAATTTTTTCAAACAAAATAATTTCGAACTCAATATAGCTATTGAAACATAGAAGGAAAAGGATAGAAATTGCTCGGAACTAGCAATTTCTTTCCTTTTCGTACTTTATTTCAATAATAATCGTAATTGATAAGTATCAAAAACAATCAAATATCAACTTTATCTAAGCCGAACAAAATCGGATAAGTCGAACTCCGGATATGTCGAGATATTTTGACGGCAACTCCGACTTCGACAAAACGAATGTCGACTGTACACATAATGTGATATAGAAAGCATTTGCATAAGACCTAAAATTGTAATTATAAGACGTAAAGCAAGAGTTAGCAATACAGATTTTCTGCACGTGACGTGTATTATGCTAGCAAATGGGTGCTACAAAAAAGCAAGACATCTGTTCTATACCTAACACCCTGAATAATTCACGTTAAACTGATTCAACATATTTTAACATGAAGATAATTGACCGTGTAATTTTTTACCAGATAAATGTTTCAGTTGTAAATTGAATGTGCCCGACCTTAATTGCCTGTTTACAAGATATTTTTGTGGGCCCCGAATTCTGTGGTTTTCATCCAAATCATAAAATATTGAATTTCATGGACTAAATTGCGAAATAAGTATTGTAGTAATAATGAATAACCATCTTAGAAATAAAACTACTGACCCAGGGACACGTCGATAGCTACGCCCACTATTAAAGTTGGTAACTGAAACAACACAATAGTGTTCAATCACTGGTGGTGAACTAAAACAATTTTCGCTACAACAAGGTATAGATATTTTGCGTTTAAATGTGAGTTTATAGATTTTTTTGTAATGACAATGAACTTGTTATAAAACAGACCGGGTTTACCGTTTTGTATTGACAAACTGTCGGTGTTGTTATATAATTTCGTAACTACGGCTTCGATAAAGCCATAGTTACGATATTTTATAACACCGACGGAATATATTGTTCGCGAAAAAACGTCTCTCGCTTTGGCCGAGTTCCCCACCAGTGTCAATGAATGCAGTACAAAAATGAATTCCCCCTTCTACGAGTACGTCCTACGGATCCACAAGAGAATTTCTAGTGCCGCTATCTTTATTTGACTCAGTGGTTGTCGGAGACCGCTGAATAAGTCATGAGTGACATTTCAGGGAGTTTTTTGTGTAGTTTTTCTTCAGTATTTGTATAGGTCTCGATAAATGACCTGACAGAGCATATCTAGCTTTCAGCTAGAGATGGTCTGCCAGGTCATTTAACTGGGCCTATATAAAAAAGCCAAAGAGAAAAAGTTGTGTGGTCCGAAAATGATAATTGTATAGGGTTTAATATCAAGCAACATATTACGTCCGAGCGATGTTGTTAACTTGAACACCCGATGTTTGTCGAATGGGCGCTGGTCCATGATTGAAAGCAGCGCTGAACTGCGGTTAGCAACCAAACCACATACACTTAATGAGGCGCCAAATAGATACTGTTCAAGTGCGAGAATCTACACTTAGTTATACCCA
This sequence comes from Fragum sueziense, assembly GCA_963680895.1. NCBI lineage: Eukaryota > Metazoa > Mollusca > Bivalvia > Cardiida > Cardiidae > Fragum > Fragum sueziense. The sequence continues at coordinate 16,766,958 of OY804596.1, forward strand.
TTAAGGTATGACCGATATAAGACTAGGTGGTCTCATCTGGAGTCTATCCAAGTTTTAGAATGTAGAAAAACAAGAATAGCGACGATATTCAACGAAAACTTCGTAACTGCAGCTTTTTTTAAAGTTACATTTCACAGATATGTTTTCATAAATTTTGCTTTCATTTTTATCCGAAAGAGCATAATTATTTTCTTATGAAAATTCTGAAAAGTTCAAGCCAATATATTGCGCCGTTTGCGAGAAATGTATATTTTTGTGCTAAAATTAAACACATTGGTGTCAACAGCACTTCAGATTTATATGGAATTTGTCATTATTGTCTCAATTTTAGAGGCGTATTTTCGCTAATAAACAACAACTTCAAAATGGTATGCACTAGAATAACCAAGCTTTGCATCAAGACATACTTTAAGAAATGAAATTGGAATGTTATGTGCCCTAAAGCTGCAGTAACAAAGTTTTCGTTGAAAAGCAGCAATGCTGAAATGTCAACGATGGTGACGACAACGTCCAAATACGTATTTCATAAAGCCGTAGTTGATTTGTCTGTTCTCACAACGAAGTGATACAATTTTAACCAATAGGTCGACATACTCATCGAAGGAGCGACGGTGGCGACATTTCAATAACAATGACTAACCAACAACCCACCATGGCGCTGTAGGTAAGAGAACTTGACCAACACTCTGACTGGTGAAGTGGTCACTTTCCATTTATCCCGAGGGGCATGTCGCCAGTCTTACGGGCGTCATTATTACCAAACATGATCTAGAAGGCATGACAATATTCAACAAGAATGTATAATACTTACTCGCTTTACTGATGTCATGAAAATGTGAAATACAGAAGTCTAAAATCGTGAGAAATAATGTTAATAAATGGGGGGTCAGTATGTTAGATAGAGGTCGGTAAAAAAAAGGTTGCATCTAAAATAAAGAGGTCACAAAATAACACATAATACAAGGTTCTGGGGTGGTATTCACCAACTACACCAGTCTAATTCTAAATTTACGGACTACTCATCTGATTGGCCGAGACACAGGTTTCGTCCAGTCAGATAGCTTGTTATGTAATGTGGCTTTTATCAATGTTGGTGAATATGGCCCCTGCTCTAATTCAGCAGGCCAATTTCCCCTGGGTTTCTAACCTTCGATCATCCATTTCCAAGTCGGACATCCTAACCACTTGGCCACGGAAACGATAATGTGCTCCTGAATGCTTCTAATAATTGAATGTTTTTGCTAATTGAGACACATAGAAACATGGCCTGAAGGTATGATAGTCATTCAAGTGCACTGGTAAATACATATGCTGAAGTATTTCGCACCGCACATACATCAACAAGTCGTTGCTTTTCTTCGAAAATCTCGTAACTACAACTTCATTGAAGCTGTAGTTACGAGGTTTTCGAAAGAAAGCAGCGAAATCTTGTGAATTTTAATCTTGATGAAAATCGTGTTACCGGTGTTATAAGCTTGTTGTATTACCATACCCCAGTTCTCAGACCATGTTACAAAGATTAAACTGTTAACCCTTTCCCAAACGGCTACATATTAAATCAGTCCAAACTGAAAAAAGAGGAGCATACGACAAACTAAATGTCACATGAAACTACGTGTATAACAATAGCACACGTCATGTGAACGGATTCAAACGTTGAAATAAACAGAGTGAATGTTGATTCTTTATCTCAATGCGTTCCAACACTCTTTTCATAGATGTAATCGATGCCGAAAATACAACTTGTTTTGGGGTAAGCATTTATACGTGAAAAGATGTATCAGTTGCGGATGAGCAAAATGTCGTAAATCTGCCAAAAATAAGCTGTAGTTATGAGGTTTTACTCACCCGCCGGCGGCTAAAGGTTTTCTGTAACATAAATCCAGGAAAATTGGGAAAACTGTTTACCTGAATTTTGCTTCTTTTCAACAAAAAACTCGTAACTGCAGCTTAAAAAGCTGCAGTTACGAGGTTTTTGTTGTAAAGCAGTGATTTCTAGATCAGTTCCAGCAGCAATTTGATCTAGCGTCTAGTCATAACAGGTGGAAGGCATCAGTCTGTCTGAACGATGTTTGTGTTTAATTTCAATCCTTTCCTACCTAAATGTTATTTTAGAAGAATCTACCTAGGAATCGGTGCAAGAAATGAACCACGGAATGCTTGCTTAACTCTTTCCCAAACGGAAAAATTCAGGATGCTCAAATTTGAAAGCTGCTGCAGACGACAAAATTACTATTGAAAACCATTGGATTTGTGTAAAATATAGCATAGAAAATATTGAGGCAAACGGAGAAACTGCTATTTATCAGCAGTTTCTTCTTTTGCCTCAATGCTTTCCCAAGCTTATTCTATTAAGGCCGTCAAAGCCAGATCGTGTTTGGGAAAGGTATAAGGCCTAGTCACATACACGATTTCACGTCCGTACCACGGCCGGAGCACATCCAATAATGGTCAGTTTTACAGCATAATTTTGGACGCGATATGAGCTGATGTGGACGCGACATTGTATGTGACCAGGCCTTTAGTCCCGATAGCTTAACCATTTTCAAACTGACAAACATTCGGACTGTCTCAAATTGGAAGCAGATGCATACGACAAAAGATAAAGGTATTGTTGGTGTACTTTTAAGCGAAACAAAAACTACGCTAATGACCTGGCAGAGCATCTCATTCAAATAGCATGGGCTGCTCTGCCAGGTCATTTATCGTGAGGTATACACTGTTTTCTGAAATACTTCTATAAGGGATGCCATAACAAGGTCTTATAAGGAAATACTGAGTCTTGACTCCCAAGTCCGATGCCATATCAATGTTTTTGAACGAAAGTATTGAAACTGTAGCTTAAAACAAGCTGCAGTTACAAGGTATTTGTTGAAAAGAGACGATATAACGTTTGGTATTGATTGAAGTATTTCCTTAAATCAAGACGACAAAATTGTTTTGGTGGCATCTGTACTTATGCTAGTAATGAAAGACAAATGCATATTTTGGAACTTGCTACTAAATATGCATTCAACCTCCGAAGAGTGCGTTAATTTGTTAAATGCTTGCTACCGTCGACATAAAAACAAGCAGGTCTCAAGCATAATATGAATTCACAAACAGAAGATCGGAAGACGAAATGGGAAAATGCAAAATGAAATAGATTTCGCTAAACAAAAACTCTTTTTGGAGACCCAAGGAAGCGATCGTTGATGTACTCAATATGTTAACCCATTACCAGACACAAAAATGTTAGGCTGGTCAAAATTTAAAGATGTTGCAGACAGCGATTTCTAGTCGATGTTTTTTTTGTTGTTGTTGTTGTTGTTGTTGTTGTTGATTTTTTTTTCTTTTTTTTTATCATTACTTTTTTCATTTATTTATTTTTTATTTATTTATTTTTCTTTTTTTTTCTTTTGGCTTTTTGAGCAAAAAACATTGTGGTTAATGAAAAAATTGCTTCTCAATTTCTTCATTTACCACAATGTTTTTCAAAGCCATTATCTTGTAGGGAGTTAAAAAGAGTCATTGTGTGGTAATGGGTTAGGGATATATTTTGAGAAACACGCCGCGTCTTGTAAGATCATAATCAAAATAAGTTCTCACCCTCCGACTAATGTTACTATAACTTTTATCGAATCAAAGGAACTTATTAGTTGGGAGCTTCAAAACCCCCGTAACTGTGCTTTTTGTTGACTATGTTTATAGTATTTTCTACATGAATCGTAATAGATGAACCTGCAGACTGCATTTACTGTCTATTTTCTATCTTTGTTCATATACCAAATGGTGCAATGTACACATGTATGCAAGAACTCGGAAAAAAAAATGATTCTTCAAAGTTTCATCATGTTAGAAACCATTATTTAAGGAACTTAGAAGCTGTTGCATTCTTATAAATGCACAATATACTTTTTTAAACTGTGGACACGATAGAACTCCTCACTACGAAGTTATCAATTCTAGTCAATAAGCAAACGATTTGAAGACATTATATTAAAATGTATGACAACGTGAATTCGATCAAAAACAAAAGACGCCATTGAGATGAAATAACTTATTTGCGTCCATATGGCGTCGTTGCGTATCCGAACCTATTCGGGCGCGGTCGTAAACATTCGGCGGTGGAAAGTTCCACCGCCGAATATTTTCGACTTCGTTCGAATAATTCCGACGTCACGCAAATCTCATTAGGGATGCAATACCCTAACTTGTTCAAATAAAATTTCGCTGCCAAAGTGTTACGAGTAAGTTAGAATGGAGTCTTTATATTCTAATTACAGCGCCGTTTCACGCCATGAACATTAAGCATACACTGACCTATCTCGGACGTCCCTCTGGTCTGAATTATGGGAATAATTTTCCTATCTGGGTTGTAACCTTGAAACTGGCCAAAAAGTAGGCTAATAAGTTAATAACAAATTGGACGTAACGAGGAATCCCTGCCAGAGAACGTATGAAATCCCATTTCTCATAATCCGTCATAATCACTGGTAATGAACTCGGCCAAAGCGAGGGTCGTTTTTTCCACAACAATGTATTCCGTCGGTGTTGTTATAAAATCTCGTAACTACGGCTTCGATAAAGCCGTAGTTACGAGATCTTATAACAACACCGACGGTTTGTCAATATATAACCTGAAACCCGGTCTATTTCTAGAACAAACTCATTGTGATTAGAAAAAATCTTTAAACTCACATTCAAATTCCTAGTTGTAGAGAAAAACGTCCCGAGTTCACCACCAGTGATAATATTCTCTCACGTGGATAGCTGGTTTTTATGACCCCACAACGCTAGATGGGGACGCAACTAGGTTTCGTCCTGTTTGTCTATCTGTTTGTTGGCATTTTCCTCTATTTGTCCACTTAAAACATTGACTTATGATTATATTTTGCACTTATCTGAGGTTGCCATTTTTACAAGAGCATTTTAACTTCCTTTGATACCAACCAAGGTCAATGACATTATGAAATTATCAAGTGGGTGGGGCGATACAGTAGATATCTGTGCTTTACAATCACATATCATGTCCTATGTACTTTCAATATATATTTCTTGTGCGTATTCCCTAATTGAAATAGCTAATGTAATAATTATGTTACTATACAAGTATTCTACTATGGAAAGAATGCTTATTTCTGCAATACGAGAAAATCCAACTTAAGCGTGCATGTATCTATACTATAGTTATCTCAACTTGTACATATACTCTATGCGCATAAACAAAAACAAAACGTTGTCTTTGAGAGAAATGTATTTCACGTTAAATGACCTGGCCGAGAATCTCTGGACAATGTCCTGAGGCGCGTTTCTTAGAGCGATATTTTTTAAGATGTTTTAAGATGTTTTTGATAGGCCCTACAGCGTTTTTAAGACCGAGATTATAAGCGATGTGTTCCGAATGTTCCATATTTCATACAAATGACGTCATGATGACGTCATTTGTATAAAGTACGGAGCATTCGGAACTCCGCGGTTTATGAATCATTGAGCATTCGGAACAACTCGGTCAATTTTCTCCCATATAGATTCTACAGAATTTACCGAGGTGTTCCGAAAGAAGTATAGAGCAATGGCGGCTCCCAGTGATCGTCTTAAAAATCTTGCTCAGAAGAACGCTTTATCCTAAAACATCTTAAGAAATCTCAAGATATCTCAAGAAATCTCGCTCTAAAGAACGCGGCTCTGGCAGAGCATGGCTAGCAATAAGCTAGATATGCTCTGTCAGGCCATTGGCTAGAAATGCTCTGTCAAGTTATTTATCGTGAATGATACCAGTGAAAATCTTCACATTACATAATAAATAAACTGAAGTATACATTCAGTAACGTAAGTATCATACGTTTGATCTGCACTCGAGAACATCTCTGTTAATTACTCTTCGTCTAATTTTGTAAGACATAAATTTTACAGGTAGCCGTGTTGATGAAAATCCGTACTTTTGTAGGGAACATTGTATCAAACTGTTTTACCCTCTACCATAGCAAAGAAATTTTAGACTTCCAAATTTGAAATCTTGTATATGTGACAAGATAAATGTTGATAAGATGGGATTTGTGTAAAATATAACAAGAAAATGATAGAGCCAAGAGGTTGGTTATCTACAGTTTCGCCTTACTGCTTCAAAGTTTTCCTTTTTCTATCAGGGACATCTAAACATGGCCTCGTTTGGAAAGGGTTAATTTTATTTTGTTTTATGGAAACATAATTATAAGAAGTTAAAGCAAGGAACGTTTTTTTTTCAAAACGCTATGTTAAGTTGCGGATGATAGCAGATATAGAAACCTTCTTGTTTTGTCTATTAAAATGTTTATTTTTACTTGTCTAGCTCACGCAAACTTTAATTGTTATACGAAAATCATTTTTTAAAACAAAATTTAGATCTTTAGTATACAAAAATCACCATAGTCTGAAATTGGTTAGCGTTATCCAAATTGATACTTCCTGTTTTGGTTAAATTTCCCGTTAACTTGAAAATTTAAACAAAGTAGGTATTTGTCCATTTTGTCATGGATAGCCAAAGTTACAGTCAGGACAATTGTGGCCATTGAACTCGATTATGTTTAAGCCATCCAAATTACTGGGGATGTAAGAGTAGGGTTTTGTACAAAACAGGTGGCCTGCGCATCGTCGAGGAACTACAAAATACCACCAGCTTACTGGGGTTGTAAGAGTAGGGTTTTGTACAAAACAGGTGGCCTGCGCATCGTCGAGGAACTACAAAATACCACCAGCTTACTGGGGTTGTAAGAGTAGGGTTTTGTACAAAACAGGTGGCCTGCGCAACGTCGAGGAACTACAAAATACCACCAGCTTACTGGGGATGTAAGAGCAGGGTTTTGTACAAAACAGATGGTCTGCGCATCGTCGAGGAACTACAAAATACCACCAGCTTACTGGGGATGTAAGAGCAGGATTTTGTACAAAACAGGTGGCCTGTGCATCGTCGAGGAACTACAAAATACCACCAGCTTACTGGGGTTGTAAGAGTAGGGTTTGTACAAAACAGGTGGCCTGCGCATCGTCGAGGAACTACAAAATACCACCAGCTTACTGGGGATGTAAGAGCAGGATTTTGTACAAAACAGGTGGCCTGCGCATCGTCGAGGAACTACAAAATACCACCAGCTTACTGGGGTTGTAAGAGTAGGGTTTGTACAAAACAGGTGGTCTGCGCATCGTCGAGGAACTACAAAATACCACCAGCTTACTGGGGATGTAAGAGCAGGGTTTTGTACAAAAACAGGTGGCCTGCGCATCGTCGAGGAACTACAAAATACCACCAGCTTACTGGGGATGTAAGAGCAGGATTTTGTACAAAACAGGTGGCCTGTGCATCGTCGAGGAACTACAAAATACCACCAGCTTACTGGGGATGTAAGAGCAGGATTTTGTACAAAACAGGTGGCCTGCGCATCGTCGAGGAACTACAAAATACCACAAGCTTACTGGGGTTGTAAGAGCAGGGTTTGTACAACACAGGTGGTCTGCGCATCGTCGAGGAACTACAAAATACCACCAGCTTACTGGGGATGTAAGAGCAGGATTTTGTACAAAACATGTGGCCTGTGCATCGTCGAGGAACTACAAAATACCACCAGCTTACTGGGGATGTAAGAGCAGGATTTTGTACAAAACAGGTGGCCTGCGCATCGTCGAGGAACTACAAAATACCACAAGCTTACTGGGGTTGTAAGAGCAGGGTTTGTACAACACAGGTGGTCTGCGCATCGTCGAGGAACTACAAAATACCACCAGCTTACTGGGGATGTAAGAGAAGGATTTTGTACAAAACAGGTGGTCTGCGCATCGTCGAGGAACTACAAAATACCACCAGCTTACTGGGGATGTAAGAGCAGGATTTTGTACAAAACAGGTGGCCTGCGCATCGTCGAGGAACTACAAAATACCACAAGCTTACTGGGGTTGTAAGAGCAGGGTTTGTACAACACAGGTGGTCTGTGCATCGTCGAGGAACTACAAAATACCACCAGCTTACTGGGGATGTAAGAGCAGGATTTTGTACAAAACAGGTGGCCTGCGCATCGTCGAGGAACTACAAAATACCACAAGCTTACTGGGGTTGTAAGAGCAGGATTTTGTACAAAACAGGTGGCCTGCGCATCGTCGAGGAACTACAAAATACCACCAGCTTACTGGGGATGTAAGAGCATGGTTTTGTACAAAACACGTGGTCTGCGCATCGTCGAAGAACTACAAAATACCACCAGCTTACTGGGGTTGTAAGAGCATGGTTTTGTACAAAACAGGTGGTCTGCGCATCGTCGAAGAACTACAAAATACCACCAGCTTACTGGGGATGTAAGAGCATGGTTTTGTACAAAACAGGTGGCCTGCGCATCGTCGAGGAACTACAAAATACCACCAGCGATTTTTCTTGAGATTTCGAGCCTGTTTATTGTCCGACCCTTATATTTTCTGTTACCCTAGTTACGACACAAGTACAAATTGTATGATAATTCTGCATAATAATCCTTCAAAGGAGAATCGAGAGAGAATAAAGCAAGCTATCAGCACAATAGGAAATGAATTTGTCCAGATAACCGTGATGTAATTTCGGACAAACAAATACCGGTAGCACATGAATTTCGTTGGAGTTGTTAAAAAATCTCGTAACTACGACTTGATTCAAGTCGTACTTATGAGATTTTATAACAACACCGACGGTTTATCGATACATAACGGTAAACTCAATCTATTTTAGAACAAAATTCAATGTTATTTCAAAAATTTAAACCTAATGTTATGAAATAAACTGAACGAAGGTGAAAAACTCCAGATCAATTTTAAAGAGATAAGGTTCGGGTTATCATGTTCCCGTATTTTAATGGTCTAACATTTGGTTCTTGTAGAAACAAAAAACGAACTTTTTGAAGTATGGCTTATTCTAAAATTACTGCAGTATTATTTGAGTTTTGAGTTCGCCGCGGTCTAGAACGGTTTCTGCATAAACAAATTTGCTGCTGCCTTGGAAATATTAACTTGATTAAAGTTCGTATACCTATGTTTAAAAAAGAAAAAATACCAATTTCAGCTGATATATAGAAAATGCCCTTTTGCCAATTGAGTCTAACATTCGACCAGATCAGGTCGTCCTAAAATGAGATCACATCATATTCCGTCATACTCTTAAGTCTCTGCAAGTAATGACTGCGCTATACCAGAGCAACGTGGGTCTGGGCTGCTTTGGTCTCTGGACAGTGTCAGAATGACTCTTTTCCATATCCAGTTTTAATTGGTTGAATTATTGCATTACCTCTCCAAATCTTTGTGGATGATTTGTTGGCTATAGTTTTCTAGCGTTTGTTGGCTAAGGAATTGGGATATACAACAAAACATAACAAAGATGGACTATGATTAAATAATACATGTATTATGAAAGCAGCAATTGCTGCAATTTAGCGGACATACCTCTCTATGTGTAGGCTATGTAAAATTTGGTTCTCCTTAAAAATCCAGGTTGCCCATTATGTTGTTATGAAAGCAAACAATAGATTTGTTGTTGTATGTACAGAATTGCACAGCTACGGTTAAAAGGAGCTAAAGACTCTTCAAAATGCAAACTTTCGTTCAATATTCATCTAACACGATGTTTTGGGTACTCAATGGAATTGTCTCGATGAGACAATTCCAATGAGTACCCTCAACATATGGTATGGATTTGAAATAACAAATTTAAACTGTCTTTATCCATCGTATCTGATGCTCTAAATGCGCAGCTGCCACGCCAGAAGAGCTCTACAAAGCTACAAAACTAGGTTTATGTGTGGCCATCAAAAGGTTCTGCTCTTTGATTTCGTTCATTTTACTCCAGAAATCGGGTTCCTGTACTTCACGAAATGTGTACTGAGCAACCGCCGAGAGGCAACGCCTGTCTTGATTTGCGTAACATGTAAACATTCATTAGATCAAGTACATGTACCTTAATCAATTTGCAGCAACGTTTAAAAGGATTACGGCCTATCATTGGATAACAAACACTTTGTGCATCTTCTGGCGTCTTCCGAAGAGACGGAATTTGACGATAATGTCCCTCGTCAATTTCCGTTTTCACGGATGACGTCAAGAAAATGACAAAGATATCTCTCGTTAATTTCTGTTGTCACGTATGATGCCCGAAGATGCTTAAGATCTTGAAATAAACAATGTCATGTACAAGTATGACTGGTTTTTTTTAATCTTAATATATATCTTATAACCTAACATTGTAACTATATTGTTTTAGATAAATCAAACAGCAATCAACCACATCCTCGTCTTGCACTTGTGTTGAGTACATGTATGACGTCACATTTGGACTATCATTAATTTAACCACTTACATAATACGACAAAGGTGTATAACAACTTAGACCAAAGTGTGTTAATTTAGTAATACACTACCACTTATACTGATTCCGGAATATGTTTACCAGAGCAGGATGCATGGACCAAGATCAGATTGTATTTTCATGCAGTCTGGATAGAATTGGTCTGTATCACATGCACTCTAGTGATACACCAGAACCTGATTGTAGTGTGGGATACCGTCGCTTTCCAACAAAAATCTCGTATCTGTAGCGTAAGAAAAGCTGCAGTTACGAGGTTTGTGTTGAAAAGCAGCAATATGCTATATTTTGCAGTACAGGCAAAGTACAGCGGCACTCCGTCACTGATGGCCAGAACCATCGTATTCCGTCACCAAAAGTACAAGGTTAGTCACAAATCGTTGCATTTCAACAAAAACTTCGTAGCTGCAGCTTAAGACGAGCTGCAGTTACGAAGTTTTTGTTGAAAAACGACGAAATGCTGATTAGAAATTTGCAAATGCGACAGACATATTCATATGTATTGACAGCCCAATTGTGATAACATTTCTTCAAAGCTATAGTTGGGATATGTTTGCCGGAAATCAACAATATTTTGTACTTCTGAAGGACATTCTTTAGCCCTTTCCCAAACGACATTTTTTGGGGGTTGTTCAATTAGAAAGCTGCTGTAGATGATAAAATAAGTGATGGTAAAGATAGGATTTGTGTAAAAAATAGTATAGAAAATATTGAGACAAAAGGAGAAACTGCTGGTCATCAGCAGTTTCTTCTTTTGTCTCAATGTTTCCCAAGATTTCCCAAGACGTGTCTTGTTTGGGAAAGGGTTAAACATGGTCCAATGTCCTTTCAAATGAGCTTTGGTTTGGAAAAGCGACATTGTGGCATTTCAGATCCATCGTTAGGTTAGCATTTGTACCCAGTGGACTAAGCTCCCCAACTACCACCTCCACGGCGCTCTGCGTTATCAGTCCCACATCTCAGTCGGTTTCAGTCGAACGGAGCTTACTCCAGAGACTATTTGCAAATTGTTGTCGTATGGCGCGATGGCGCGATTACTGCTGCACTTCTAAGAAACAAATGACCAATCCAAAAACTTCTTTCTGTGTTCGAACGGCGCGAGTACTGGTGTACTTCTACGAAGCAGATACCCAATCGAGGCGGATTCAACAAAATCTTCTAGCTGTTATCGAACGGCGCGAGTACTGGTGTACTTCTACGAAGCAGATACCCAATCGAGGCGGATTTAACAAAATCTTCTAGCTGTTATCGAACGGCGCGAGTACTGGTGTACTTCTACGAAGCAGATACCCAATCGAGGCGGATTCAACAAAACCTTCTAGCTGTTATCGAACGGCGCGAGTACTGGTGTACTTCTACGAAGCAGATACCCAATCGAGGCGGATTTAACAAAATCTTCTAGCTGTTATCGAACGGCGCGAGTACTGGTGTACTTCTACGAAGCAGATACCCAATCGAGGCGGATTCAACAAAACCTTCTAGCTGTTATCGAACGGCGGGAGTACTGGCCCCGGTTTCTCGAAAAAAAAACTTAAGTATATGCTCATGAGAATATGCTCAACTTCAAAGGAATACTCTCCAACGTTGAAGGATATTCGATTGAAGTTCACGTGGATTTCGTGCGATTTGAGCACGGTGCTCAGATTTGAGCATGAACATGTACTTAAGTTTTTTCGAGAAACCGGGGCCTGGTGTAATTCTAAGAAGATGCGCAATCGAGCGAGATGATTAAATTGCCAGAAATTATTGATAAACTTTATAATGCATGTAATGTGATAAAAGACATGCTGATACAGATCCAATGCCATAAGAGTCTTTTTCTGGACATTAAAGTCCAACGATATTTCCGGGAAAACACGAATTGATATCAATTGATACATGAATTAATACCAATTGATCGTATTCACTAGGCTTGGTAATGTGACCTTCAGCAGGTCTCACAGGACTTGGGGGCGTATTAGATCGCCATTTATAAGTCTGAGATAAGATGCATAATAAAGTATTTGCTGGAATCGTGAGTCATTGGCGATCCTTTATATGGCGAAACGCGTGTTAACGACACCTAACTTTAGTTTACTACTAGTATGTTTTATTTTATTATTTCCTGTTTAAATTCATACTTTTAGTCTTACTGTAGACATCGTACGTATTTATTTACAAATCGTAATTAATTAGACTTAGATTAGATGAATAATTAGGAATTTGTTGAACCCTGACTCATTGGCGATCCCGTTTGTGACCAAGTGCGTGCGTGACGCCTTTTTGGTCTGGTGTAACTTGAAGTTTCGACTGTCTGTAGACATTGGCGCTGGTGTTTTATCATTGTTACTTATGCCCATTTCTCAATGCCGATCATGTTTATAACAAAATGTATTGTATGAACATTTTAGATTTTACCAAAATAAGTTGCAGAAGTATAGTTACATGTATGTCCGTGAGATATTGATGTACGTATTCACGGACACAGCAAAGCATATTTAAAAGTATTTAATTATGCTGTCTTCCATAGATTTTAATTCATAGATGCTTCTGTGGGTTTGTTTACTAGCTTCTTCAATGAAAACAACCAGGTTCGCTTGGTGTGAGAAAATTGCAAGAAAATGTCCATTTCTCATTTATTTTCTAAATGTTATCAGAAAGCAGAACTGATAAACATATGCGAGATTAAAGCTATTTTTACTCTTTCCAAAACAGCAAATTCCGAAAATTAAATTGGGAATTTTTTATTTAAGAAAGTTGAAAAATACCGATTTAAAATAGTATAAAATGGGAAACATATTATTATACTTGTTACAATGTTTCGTATATTAGATTTGTTTACATTGCCAGTATTGCGAAAGTGGATTTTTTCTGCATTTTCTTCTTTTTTTGTCGATGCCTTCAATGCCGATTTGATCGCCGACTGTGTAATTACGGCTTGTTTTAGAAAATGTTTTCTGTATCTTTTAGATAAGTTTGACAAGGTACCAACGAAGTACTAATGATGCGCGAACATGCTATCTTTAACTACCTGCTTTTCGGATTTAAGGGGGAATGCTCCAGTTTCTTTTTTTTCCAATAATAGAATTTATTCATATTTAGTATTTTGAAATTACTTATTATTACCAACTGGAAAATAAAATAAAAATGGATGGTCAGCGATCTTGTTTGAATTTTAAAGGCATTCGTATCACATACCCCTACATCGAAAATATGCACAATTTCTTGCACCTGTCCAAGGTCACTAAAATGCTAATAAAATGCTGCATATTCGTCGTTTAGACCCGAAAACGGATTTACAGGAACGTGTTACATTTAATAAGAACAGAAACCCAAAATATGTGCTACTATAAACGCGTAAATGTATAAAAACAGCATGCTCGCGTGTTCGGTTAGATCAACGAAGCTGGAGTGTTTTATGTCAAAATTTGCATATTTTTGGAAATATTTCAAGTTCCACATAAATTTTACAAAATTTTACGAGAAAGTTACATAAAGAGATATTACAGAAATAGACCAAATATGAATAAATTTATTCAATTGCTTGAAAACACTAATTCAAAGACATTGAATGACCTTGCTCGGTATTGTATTAAAGCATTTGAAAAGAGAGATCAAGCTCTCAATCCTTCATAATACATATTTGCAAACACTATCATAATATCTTATTTCAGTCTTAAAAGAGTAAATTGTAATCCACCATTATCGGTATCTTTATTTTCGTTTCTTTAAGATCCGATTTAGAAGTGGGTAAAAAAAAAAAGCTTGGTCTTACTGAGAGGCGGAGAGTTCATTATTTTGTTTCGAATGAACTCAAAGCGTAGTTTATGTAGATTTTCCTATTATACCGCTGCTTTCCGGCAAAAACCACGTACCTGCAGCTTAAAACAAGCTGCAGTTACGGGCTTTTATATGGAAATCGACGATTTTGGAATTCATATCTTTTTAAGCAAGTAAACGCTTATTCTGTTTTATACTGGTTTTCATAAACGTTTAATCGCTGTTAAAACTATAACTAATTCCAAATGTATTGTACGGTAATACGAATGATATGTGTAGGGATCATACGGTATAATTATGTCGAAGGACCCTTATACATAACATTTGAATGTATAGATAATCATCAATCAAACAGAAACCTTAATAAACATTTTTACTATTTCTACTTACAACGTGATTTCCGCAAAACAACAACAACAAAAACAAACAAATATCATTATATTTACTGCCATTGTTAATTGCATGTTCAAATCAAAATTGTTTATATGCTTTGTAATGACGATGAACAATTTTGTTCAAGTCATTTTGTAAATAAACTGTTCTGTTCTGTTCTGTTCTGTTCTGTTCATAATAGAATTTGATAAAACTCCCTCATTGTATTCAGCAACATGTCCTGGTAATAATTTAAAAATAACATGTATAGGTCAGCGCACTAATTAGTGAATTACAGCATTTTTTATCAGCTACACATGAATAAAATGACGCAATACAGTGGTAACTGCATACACACTTACGACTTTCTTGCTCTAAATAATCGATTTCCACCTTGAGGAATTCAGTTTCGCATAATAAATAGACTTTTACCCTCGAAAATGGTAAATTGTAATGATGTGTTATATTATTGAAAATATGGTAGCGAAACATATTGGTACGAAACATTTAATTTACTACAGTAAAGACCGAGTGTTCCGAAAAACAGGAGCATTCCCCCTTAACAAGTTATTCTTTTGTCTCTCCGCACAAAGTTCATCGCTCTTATCGATCGATTTCACCTCTGTGGTCATGACTTCGTATTTATAATTATTCTTAATATTATGACGTCATCAATTGCGTCATTGAACTGTTTTTTTTTTTTTTTTTTTTTTTTTTTTTTTTTTTTTTTTTTTTCCAGTACTATTCAGTATTCAATGAGAGTCTACATCCACTACAGAGATCACGCCCTCGGTCACAAATTACGTATTAGATAGAGGCTGTATAGTAGATTCTACGCGAAATAAACATTCAAATGCGCGCAGCGCATTGAATGTTTATGCCGCGTAGAATCTACTATACAGACTCTATCTGACTTAGTGTTCGCTAGCGGTTCATCAAAGACGGAGGCGTGGCTATGTATAGACGTCACATAAAGTAGCCGACGGCCTGTTTATGCGAAATATAGCGCCGAAATTTTCAAAAATACTGCAATTTCATTGGTCCAAAAAGTAGGTCGAACACTAAATATTATTGCTTGGCTAATCGAATTCTTCATATGGCCACATGCATCCGACAATATTTCTACGATCGCCTACTTAGAGAGACCTCACGACATTGCAGGCCGAATTGATGGATGACTGCAAAACCATTGTGTAGGGCCTGTAATTATGTGGGTTTACAATAGTTTTGCATTCACCCAGCACATGTCCCTTTGAGTGGGATTTTGTCACTATTACCAAAGACTCTTTTGCAGGTTTTATCCACAGTTCCACAAAACAGACAATTTATTAGGTACAGCACAAAAACTATCAAAGAAAGCTAAAATGCTCTTTTTTCCAATATTATTTAAAGTTGTATCTACTATAAACGAATGATTGTTTTTGGAAGGGATTGAAAATTAAAACAAAAAAAATTATAAGAGGGTGAATGAACCCCGTTTTGAAGAGAGTAAACATGGCATGGACTATTTGTTAACCCGCTATTAAAATCTAACATAACGTCTAATTATTTTTTTCCAATCTGTTTTTCGTCAGATACATCGGTATATCGTTGGTTACGTTCATAAATGTCGTAACTACAATTTGAATAAGCTGTAGTTACGACATTCTAACGTAATCGATGATATCTAGGATATTCTGCGGTATGAAGATCAACGATCCGACAAGAGCCAAGACTATGGCGAGTTCTGGGCATAGAACTAGTAACGCAGGGGTCACTGGTTCGATAAACAGACTGTCTGTCCTTTTCAACTAAAACCTCGTAACTGCAGCTTGTGTTAAGCTGCAGCTACCCGGTTTTCTTTTTGTAGTCTCTAGTCTAGTCTATATGACTGAGTCGAGGTTAATATTTCGTCGCTTTTCTACGAAAAACTCGTAACTGCAGCTTGTTTAAGCTGCAGTTACGAGGTTTTCGTAGAAAAGCAGCGATTTGAAGAATGTGTCGAAAGTTTTGTTGCTTTGAGTTTGAACTGACGTTGGCTGAAGCGTTTTTTATTATTTATTTTATTCTTTATTTCGAATAAGGAGTCGTAATGCAGGTATCTTTTCAAGAAGACAATAGGTAGAATACCCTTATATGAAAAGGACAACTAAATTGTTCTTTGATTTCAAGAATCCGAAATATGGCTCGCCCCAAATCGTCGGTCTGTAGGAATCAAAGAGGAAACTGTCTAAAGGTTATTTCAAAACCATGCACTTACGTATATTAACCACTAGCAAATTCTTGTAATGCTTTCATTGAAGGACCGCCCGCTAAGTTTTCATTAAAATGAGATTGATATCTTACATAATTTTGAATATACTTAATATCTGATCGTTTGGGATTTGAGTATTATTGTTTTATTATCAGTATTAAGATAAATAAAATACCAGTTTCTCTTTTGAAACTGTGAAATTTATCAGTAACAATAAGTTGTTAGAAATGTAATACATGGCTCATCGATAAAATATGGCAGCTGCGGTAGGCTAGAGCCTTGCAGATTTTCATGGATGTGGACTTAAAGATCTAAGTGATCTTTAGGCTCAGTTCTGTCAATCTACTCTTCTTAGCACTCTTGTAAAGGAGAGAATGCAGCTATTGCTTGTGAGAAAAGCTCTAAAACATAAAGAGCCAGGATCTGGAAAAGGATCCTCTAAGGTTTTTGAGCCCAACATGGTTCAAGATCAGCCTGCGTATACACGCAGTTTGATCATGAACCACGCTGTTCTCCAGTAGCTCCTTTGTGACATGTAGTCACCGTATCACCGTAAGAGTGCATCATGGATACCGGCCAGACCCCATTTAGGCACAGGCTGATCCTGAAACAAGGCTGTCTAAAATGCTACGAGGGACATTTTACCAGATCCAGGCTCATATGTATACAACCACAATAACGACCTTTTCTTACAAAAGATATTACTTACGACTCTTATTTAAAGAACATTATACCATTAAAATGCCAAAAGCAGGATATGTTTCAATCTAATTCTGTTAAACCTCCTTGTTTTCATAACAATCTTTTTATAGATGTAATTCTTAAATCAGTATTTTCATTTCAATTTATCAAAGCGTATATCATTTAAATAGTATTGGTTAACCATATTAACCACTACTTATATTATACATGTATAGCTGATACTTCGCAGATGCAATGGTAGCAACCGTCTCGTCTGTTTTTCAGCAATTTTAATCTGGAAATAGACGTTTTTCACAAAATAAGTGAAAGAAGTAACATATTTTTTTTCATTTTGCGAAGCTTTAGTATAAACATGGATGCTATAACATAGATATAATGATAGATATAAAAAAAATAAATGATCGTACCCTTGGTCTAGTAAGGGATGTATAAATATTGTTATAAAATTTGAAAGTGCAGTGTTTCGATTTAAATTCCACATAGACACCTCGCCATGACCTTAAATTCCAAAGGTGTTGTTCAATAAATAATAAATACAATGACTATCCATTTTTCACTTGCCCTTTTTTATAAGTACGTGTATGAGTACTTATTTTATTTTGTCATTTTCATTTGCTTCGGATTTTAGAAAAGTTTTTTTAAGGCATTAGTATTTTCAAAGGAATTGTTGCATGTACCCCGCCATACTGAGCTCTTTCCTCGTATGTATGACTTACCTAAAACCTTCTAGCACTTTTGCAAACATTGACCCCAACCGACCAGAAAAACGACAAAAATTGTATATTTATTTTTTCGGTCGATTGGGATCAATTTTTGGCAAAAGTATGAAGAATTTTCAAATATGTCATTCATCTTAGGAAGAAGCTCAGTAAGGCGGGGTACATGCAACAAACCGCATGATACTTGACTCATAAATAATAAGAACAATTTTGCACAATTTCTTGCATGAAGCGAGGCAAACTTGTCCACAGTCATGATCATTTCGTTTTCTGGTCGGTTGGGTTCATTTTATTTTATTTTATTTTATTTTATTTATATTTATATTTATATTTATATTTATATTTATATTTATATTTATATTTATTTATTTATTTATTTATTTATTTAATCCTTTTTTCTAAAGTATTGACTTTTTCAATTGACCGCGGAATGACCTGCTTCATTTGCATACTTATTTGGACGAGTTTATCCGATAAAAGGTATGACGGGATTATTCAGATAACTTGCACGAGATTTTGTACTCTCAAAATGTACAATGAATATTGACTGCTCGATAGCTCAACTGGTAGAGTAATTGGTCTAGCGATTCAGATGACTGGGGTTCGAATCCCCACTGAACCATAACACCGATATATTATTTTTATCTTTTTTTCTTAATTTGGCAATTCAGGTCATCTCCTACTCCGGTTTGGATATTGTGGTTGCACTGGTGCGAGAAATACCAGGGAACCACGGTTAGGTGCTCCAGTCGCCGCGATATGGCCATAGAAGTTGAAAACGGCGTAAAGCCTCAATCAAATCAAATCATCCCCTACTCCCTCGTTGGTGACATGAAGACGCAATTGGCCTTCGAGCTCCTTCCTCATTTTATGATAAGTCATGATTTTACTGACCCATTGGCTTCTAGACAATGTTTGGTCTACATGTGTGGAAGTTGACTGCTGCTTTACAAATTAACTTGGAACATTTGAAACTATTTCTTTTTTTTCTTGGTCCAAAGGCCCGTGGCTTTTTTGTGACATTTGTTGTCCTTGGAGGTTCTTTACACGTCTATCTACCGCTGACAATATTTCGAGTCAATATTTATAAATTATGCTTATAATAGATTCACTATTAAACGAAAAAAATAATTTCAGTTGTTTTGTTTAAGATTAATTCAACTGTCTTTATTCTCGTTTAATAGTGAATCTATTATATTTATTAGGCAAAATCATAAAAAAATCGTAACCCTTATGGTTCCAATATGATAATATGCATGGGAAAAGTAAACTAGAAGTCCTTCGGAATGGTAAAAGAAAGAGTCCTGCTTGGGATTCGAACCTTGGTCCAGTAGGTTTCAAGGCCACCGCGCACCCCATTGAGCTAACCAGACTGTTGAAACGACAGGATATATATTACAAAGAATCAAAATACTGTTCTTCGATAATGACGTGTTGAACCTGATTTACCCGTTTTCAAATGTGCAATTATTTAAATCAGGTAGGTCATTCCGGGGTCAATATAAATTTATAATAAAAGGATTCCACGAGAAATTCATTCGTATATCTAAAGAAAAGAGCTCAGTAAGGCGTTGTACATGCAACAAACCTTTCGAAAATTAACGCAGAAATAAAAAAAAAACTATTGCAAAATAGTTGACCAGAATCGAGATTTTTTTCGCCCGTAGTTGTTATCCATCCCATGATGCACAATTTCCACCGTGATAACGCATCGGATGGAAAATTGTTTATGGTTACTAGCATTATTTTGTTAATCAATTACCAACTAATGCATTTCAACGTCATCATCTTCATCACCGAGAAGGTGGTTGTGTGCAACTGCCCTTTGTCATTTGTCTAAACGATACAAATAATGATAGATAAATGATGGATACTGTTAAAGAAATTGCAAACATTTAGAAATGAGCCATGATCTGGCAAAAATGTCCCTTAAAGGGGGTCGAGCTAGGCTGTCGAAAATGCAAATGGCACAATAATTACAAACCAGAAATAACGTATGAAATTACCAACCTGAAGGGGTAGATCATTTATGTCCATTAATAGCACTCCACGAGCTTTATTAAGTATTAAAATCCAAGTCAATTAATAACATGCTGGTCGTTCTGTTTTTGTTTTGTAACGGCTACATATGCCCAACCTTCAAAAATCAATTACGTCAGAGATACGTCATCTGTGCTCAGCGAAATTTAACACACCCGTACAACCGGCTGCGTAGAAAGTCAGCGAAGACAGATTCGGCATCTGATGTCATGTGCATGGTAGGTCAAATGAATTTACTTTTGTAAATAAACGAAAGGATCTTTGATATTCTATAGTTGATGAATACGCGTATAAATGTTCAGTGCTTGTACAAAATAAACCTTTTCACGTATTCCTCGCAAATAAGGTCACAGTCATCCACACAGCCGGTTGTACGGTGTGTTAATATCGCGGAGGTGTGTCTCGTTGACCGTGACCTTGTCTTGTTTTGAAGTAAAAATAGAATGTGTAAAGACGCTTGTAAAGGATTGATCTATAGCAAAGGAAAGATGTTTTTCGCCGAGATTGAGGTTTTTATGCATTGCTAATTGTTTTTCCATGCACAAATTTGAGTTCCAGAACAGTTCGGAAGCATAAAAACATAGAATGAGCCCCTTTAAGGATTTTGAGCTCAACATATATCCAGATCAGCCTGTGCATACGCACAGTCTGATCAGGATCAATGTTGTTCTCTAATAGCTTATTCGTGACCTGTAGTAACTTAAAGAGAGCAGCATGAATGTACATTGGACTGCATTTGACAACAGGTTGATCTTGAAACTCAATTTTTAAAAATGCTTTAAGGGACGTTTTTCCCGATCCCGACTCAAATATTTTGTTAGAAGACCTACGGTTCCTAAATTGCTTCTAGAATATCTTTTATACCAGGTATGGTTTTTAAATGGTCAAAATTGAAAACGTTGAGGGGTCATTATATGGAGTCCGCTAGGTGTCAATATCACAATAAAAACTTTAAATAGATCTATAAAGGAATGTTTTGACCACACGCTGGAGGTCTGATAGTAAATCGCTGTATTTATAGTAAACTTATCTGTTTGAAATAGTAATACTGGACATCGTCAAAACAAAATTAAAATAGATACACGATATTGTATTATTATCTGTATAGAAATGCTAGTAATTCTTTCTTTGGGAGATATTGAACATTCAAAGACAATGTGTAATACATATTACACATTGTCTTTGATTGTTCAATATCTCCCAAATTTCCACTCCTGGTGTGGTTTTCCATGCATAAGTGGTATTTACACAATGACTAGCTGATGGCTCGCCAAACAATCCGTTTATGTCTAATTTGGCTTCCACAAGGTTTCAAACCTTCACCACGGCAAATGTGGACGCCCCTGTACACCTAGTCATGACTGTTCTTACATGTTTTGCATGGTCTAAGTGTAAGTTTAACGAATATTTGTTATTTTTGGAAACATGCGTCGTGAAACACAATTTAGCTGAACCAGACCATCCACAAGTATATATATATACATAAAAAAGTACAAGAAGTTCACTTTCACGACTTGCAAGAACACATCATTTACCATAGTGATAGTGGCGTACATGTAACAGTGCTGTTGTTGTTTCTTTAAGCCTTCATAAATCTTTGTTATTATTTCTACCATTGCCTTGCAATGATTGGTTATTCATTTCAACAGCAATGATATATAAACCAATGTTTGTCTATTTATATACTTGTAGACATAGGCATTGTATTCCTTCGGGTCACTGTTTTAAGGTGAAAAGTCCATCTCGTATAAATATCGGCGTTATTTGTTTACAATTGTTTTGATCAATTTACTACTAGTGGCCCATATAGTTTCTGAAATGGGAATATTCAAGGCCGTTCTCATGCTACTGACCATTGTATACATGTGTTCCGATTCTGAACTTGAAAATTATCTTTATTCTGTATTCCTTTGCATGTATATTGTACAAGAGTCGACCTTGAATAAGTGAAGATACGCTTATAGATCTGTTTAAAAAAGAGCCCTTTCGACAATTGATTCCAACATGGTTCCAGATTAGACTGTATATACACGCAATCTGGTAAAGAAATCTGAAGTCCTCTACTAGCCTTCTCATGACCAGTAAAAATCTATACGAGAGTAGCTTACGTCATAACTCTTTCACTGCCATAGGCGACTTTTGTCGCTTTACCGTTCCCTGCCATAGGCGACTTCAGTCGACAAATTTATGGGGCGAAATATGTGAATATTTTTTACAGCCAAGTGGTTTTCACACATTCTTTTTCTTATAGCACCGTTTTAGTAATCAAAGTACTAGCGTTTGACAGGTGAAACAGTAGAATTTGTGTTACAATCGTTACAAGCTTTTGGTATTTTTATGGGGAATTTTCCAAGACAAAAGACAACAATATGGCTGCCATTAGATCACACACTTGCTATTTATGCCTACAAGCTGTAAATATCACTATGAATGACACCAAAAATGCTGGAAAAGGCTTCGGGGTAGTTTGAAATTATGTTTAGTTGACAATTCAACAATCTGTTCCATCAAATTTTTATACTTTCTAGGAAAACATTTAGTCGAGGTTTGCTCACCCAATTTTTTCCATTGTTCTACTAGATTGTAACAATTTGTGAGTTAGATAAAAAAAAAGAAAGAAACAATATTGTCATTTCATGAATAACTTTGAAATTTTGGCAACATAAAGATGCTCTATATGTCTGTATGTCCTGAAAATTTGAAAGGAATCCATCAAATGAGTCAAAAGTTATGCACGATTTTGTGTACAGGGTATCGATTCTTTGAAATTTCTTCGAATTAATTCAGCGGTGAGAGACGCGTCAAAGGTCAATATTTGGCAGTGAAAGGGCTTCATTTATGTTCAAGCTCATCTGGAAACGGGATGGTCTCTAAAGCTATAAGGTACCATTTCCAGATCGCAGCTCCGATAGAATATCAATGCTTTTAAGCAGACGAGCAAAAATAAATCATCGCCTTTTCTTCGAAAATGTTGCAATTGCAGCTTGTGTTGAGATGCAGTTACTAGGTTTTCGAAGAAGAGCTGCGAAATATTCCATCGATGTTATTGCAAAACCTCGTTACTCCAGCTTGATTTAAAGTGGAGTTACGAGGCTTTGAAATAACACCTACAATATCTGAATCTTATATACGCAATTTATAACTTCAATTTATAGTTGTCTATCAAAGCAGATGAAAAGTTCCGAATCGATTGAACCAGATTTTCTCTGTTCTAGTAAAATGTAACCGCCAAGAAAGTTAAATGCCTAATTAAAACTGTAAAGCTGCAATGAATCCAAGAAAATTTCAGCGCCAGCATTTGGTTTATTTCAGGCAGAAAAGTTTCTAATTTTAGCCGATTTTAAATGAGACAAAATGATTTAGAATATAAATCCGAGTTATAATTGTACTGTTACAGTTTATAATGGTTCATAAATTCTCTTCATTTAAACAAACAGAATATATTTATCATCCCCCGCAAGCAAACCACAAAAAATGGATTTCCGTTGACAATGACTTTAACGTAACATTGACCCAATCAGAGCACGAGTATTTGCGTGATGCACATCATCAAACGAAAAAAAAATATGGTGGATTGGTTAAGAACGTTTAGATGAACTTGATGCCAAAGTTGGCAATCTAACAGTATAATGTTGACTAATTCATTATGATATTCGATTGTGTGTACTTTTTACCTTTTTGCATTTCTGCTAGTTGGCCTATGTAACAAATTGGTGCTTCTTCGATAAGTCTTGTCTTGTCCTTGTCCAGCTTTAAAGCTGGAGGGTAACAGATGGTCTAATTGCAAAAAATGAATTTTTTTGAAAAAATATGCAAAACTTTTGTGTTAGGCACCTCAGAATGGTTAATAATACGCGATTCAGACAGAGATTGAGCCGAAATTATAAGAGAGACAGTCGAATTTAGGGAGAATCCAAACCCAAATTCAACTCCGTCACAGATGCGGTTGAATTTATTTTTTAACTGTCACGCATGCGCATGCAGCGCGGACCAAGATTCAAACGAGATTCATACTTGAATTTCAATATGACGTCATCATGTATGTTGTGACGTCATTCAAGAAAGTCGCATGTCCTACTGTTTTGACCTACTTTCGACATCGCTTCATGAATTTGGTATCAAATTGCGAAAAAATGAGTCGTTGCTTCAATAGTTTGTCGTAATCATTTAATCAGGTCATATAAAGCTTAAAAAGTGTAAATTTCGTTTGTTTTTGACAAATTTTCGGTCCAAATCTGGGAAATAGCAGCTTTAAAGGAATCGCAAGATTGACCTCAATTTTGAATCTTACTTTTACCAGAATTACTTGCAAAACAAAATCATTTTTATGTAAAGCAAACCTGTTATTTTAAACCAGAATCTGGAAAACGTTATCCTGTGGTATCTTATACCACCACGAATCAAGGTTAATTCATATAACCAGAGTTTGCTGGAAGTAAGGAAAACGCTATAATACAACGACATGGATCTTATTCAGAACGTACGTATACCTATATCAGGCTCGTAGGAACGGGGGAGGGGCCTATGGGGTTGAGCCCCCCCCCCCTCACCAAGCTGACCTAGAGTGCAGATTTTTTTCTTGTTTTGCACTGAAAATTTAGGGGAAATCCAATTTAGCCTCTCTAATATTCAGACACTGGCCCAGACATGGGCTTGAGCCCCCCCCCCCCCCATGAAATTGCTTCCTGCGGACCAGTATGTTGGTTTCAATTGCCATAAAACCCGTTTTCCAGATCCTGGCTAATTTGAATATATGATGCTAAATAGATAGTCCGTTAAATGGCCCGTTCGATCTAGGGTTACGTATTACAATATAGCTTATTTAGAATGATTGATTATTTTTTAAAATTTGAATAAGAAGATGATTTTAAATTCAGGTGCAGATAACACGCGGGTGGTGGTCTTGATGACATTTGACATGCAACTTGTCCCGAGACTCTCGTCGTTGTCAGGGGCGTCGATAGTAAACTCTTCCAGAACAATGCCTGATTTTGATGTCACAAATGTAAAGGCATTTGTCATATTTGAGACATTGAGGCTTATTCTTTGGTAGCTGAATTAGTGTTATGATTCTGTACCTGTCTTTTAGGCTGCATTAACATTTTTTTTTAGGGGGGGGGGGGGGGGGGGGTCGGATTGGAGGATAAAGAAGAAAGGTCAGACTTCAGAAAGAAATTCGAAATGAAAAATAGAATTTAACAGAAAGTCGGATTACATTCTGGGGTTAATACCTAATGTCTTTCACATTTTCCATGTTTTGTTTCCAAACACTGTGTTGTAAGCTGTCCGTTAGATTTGTGTAGTTTGTACGGAAGTTTTGAGTGGTCAATCAAAGATGGCGTCCGTGGAAAATCGTGAGAGGTGGGTGTCTTAGTTTTTCGTCGATAATTTCCTTAAATGGCCGTATCTTGTCTTGATACTGATATCATCGTACAGGAGAAATGTATACCTATTCACGGTGCTATATAGCCTAGTACCAGTGTTGTCCTATCGCTTTTGGTCGTAGTGTAAAGACAGTCCAACACGGAAAATTTTTTTCGAAGCGAGAAAGTTGCTCTTTGAAGGATGATTACATAGTAAACAGCGAACTAGGGAACAAACTATTGCTCTAACTTGGATGTTTTAAACATGCTCGTTTCTATGGCTAACGTTATTTTACACAAAAACGTCCAGAATGACCACAAACTCTGTGTTTACTAAATGGCCAAACAACGGTGTAGTCACAGTGAAAATATGCAGACACAACGGTGCAGTTTCTGTGTTATCTGTACGGTTTAGTTATTATTTTCACAACAAATTGTGAATGGTGTAGACTTGGTATGTTGTATAGGGCGAACTAGCTCTAACAGCTAGCAGATCATATTCTGTGGAAATATGCCGTTTTCTCTTTTCTTCATTCACCTAAGCCTAAAAACAGTTCAATGTATGTTTAATTTAATTTTCGGAAGACATTTTTTGTTATTTGTTATTGAGTTAACATCTGACGGACATGATAATCACAAGGAATACCATCACAAAACATGTAGCAAACGTCATTTTAGAACACTGTTTACTGACTTACCATACGTGGGTGCAATGGCCAGATTCTTGTTCATCCGTTCATTTTATTTGTAGATTTGAAATTTCGGCTCTGGCTTTGAATTTTTCTTTGTAACTGTTTTAATTGGTTATTACAATCAATTTTTGTAATTAATGAAATGATTTGAACTCATGGAGTATGATAATTATTAATCGACATGTATCTTGTTTTCAACTTGACCCCTCATTGAAAAGTCCGATTTTACCCAAAATAAAGGATTCCATCAACAAAACATAAATTATAAATAACAAAACATAAATTATAAATTTGTTTCATAAACGTGTGGGCTTTTTTCGTCTTGTTCGACTTAAAGTAATCAAGTCTTGAAAATAGAATTACGGAACTGCAAAATTTATTTTGGCATTTTCAGACGTAATGTACCTCTTAGACTGACAATTCCGGACTGACAATTTTCTGACAGACTAAGATTATTTGGGCCCACTAATAAAATGTAACCATTTGCAATGAAAAAGATAATTTTCTATTCGCCAAAAACCGTTTGACTATTGGAGTAAAACGCATTGACGTGCTTTCAAGAGAGTAGAACTTACACACATCCATAAATAAATGAAATACAATGTTTTCCACCGGGAACCGACCTTCCTTGACCATGTTATGAAAAGATAACCAATTGTCAAGTTGATCAATGCTTCTCAATGACTTAATCACATCTAAGAATAAACTATTCATTTCAGCCATTATTTCCATGTCTCGTGAGTACCTATCCGTATCACCTGATTCAGCACGTCCAATGGAATTATCAGGAATTAAGGTCGGAGATTTTTGAACGACTTTATGGGGTGTTGAACTTCGTAATTTTTTATGTACAGGACGCATGCATACAAAATCGGGTATATAATCGATAGAAAGATTGTTAATTCTAAAACCTTGATTTTCTACGTTGATGGTGTATATCTTGTGTATTCTTTGCTCGCAAATGGGGATGATGTCCTAGTCTGACTTCTTGATAATATCCGGAATTATACTAAAGTTCCCTTGGCAGTTGAAAATGGCATAAAACCCAAATAAGCTCAAACTATACTAAAGCTCAGAGTTTTCAAACCTTTTTGGCCTGTCTGATCATTGATCTCCCTCCTTCGCACTTTTAATATCTGGCTGAAATGGTCTTGTTCCGAATGCTTCACAACCTTTTCGAAATTTCATTCGAAATGACAGCAGTAACAAGTGAACAGCATGGAACTGAAAATAAAAGACAAAATAAAACAGACGCCGGCAGATTCTTGGTATTTTCTACTATTTGACCCTTACGGATTGCTTTGACAAATAGCGAAGAAACTAGATTCTGTCTGTATTCTGTATATTTTGTAGACATATTGTCACCTTCTTTACTGCGAAGCATTTACAAGTCAGTCATATATTAACATAATTGTTGAAGAATTTCGGTAGTAATTGTAAAACGTGATTCCCAGCCATGAAAATGTTATCATTAAACATTACAATATTATCATTCCAGAAATAATAATTTTTGAATTGCTTCAAGTCTACACCGTTCACAATTGCATTATGTCTACACCGTTCACAATTTGTTATGAAAATATAACCACACCGTACATAAAACACAGAAACTGCACCGTTGTGTCTGCATATTATCACTGTGACTACACCGTTGTTTGACCATTTAGTAAACACAGAGTTTGTGGTCATTCTGGACATTTTTGTGTAAAATAACGGTAACCATAGAAAAGAGCATGTTAAAAACATCCAAGTTAGAGCAACAGTTTGTTCCCTAGTTCGCTGATTACTATTTAATCATCATTCAAAGGGCAACTTTCTCGCTTCGAAAAAAGTTTGCCGTGTCGGGCTGTCTTTGCACAACGACTGAGTACGATAGGACAACACTGGTACTTTGATATATAGAACCGTTGATAGGTATACATTTCCCCTGTATAATGATATCAGTATCAAGGCAAGATACGACCGTTTAAGCAATTTATAGATGAAAAACTATGACACCTACCTCTCAAGTTGTATTGTTGTCGCCATCTTTGAATGACTGCACAAACCTAACGGACAACTTACAACACAGTGTGTCTACGCATTTATCAGAGCCAATTTTGGTTTCTGTTTCGACCTTTTTTGCACCGTCTTCGGTAAGATTTTATCTCGATATTTCTTATTTAAGGGAAAAAGATGAATAGAATGTAATCCTTGGATATCATTGTAAAAAATGATTAAAACAAAAACCAGGTCATGAAGTAAAAATCACGAGTCATCAGTTCTCGCATCACACAAAATTCATTTAGACAGATATGCTCGTGAGATACATTCAACCCTTTCCCAAATGACATAATTTAAGAACAATAAAAATTGAGAGGAGTTGCAGACAATAAATGCACAATTACTTAACGTATTAATATTGCTTATAAACGCCATTTAGAGAAAGGGAGAAAATGATGGGTTTCTGTGTTTCCTTCTTTCCTTTCATAGCTTTGGAAGATGTCATAAAACGTCATGTCAAACCATATTGTTTTACTGTATCTGACAGGGTAAATAATAAGAAACACTAATTATACTTGATTAATTACATCTCTCGCGTTATTATTTCTCTTCGTAACCCTTTCTCAAACAATGTTGGCTTCAAAAAAATTATTAAGATTTGGAAAATATTGAACCAAAAAAATCTTGTTATCCATCTTATTTCTCTTATGGTCCTGTTTGTTATGTACATGTTCAAAAATGCCATTGTCATTAATTCCCTCTTTCTGTAGCTGCTTTCGAAATGGGAGGGGGTATAGGCTTGGAGTCCCCATAGGCTTTAGGTCGTTTGGGAAAAGGTTAAAAAGATGAGTATACGAGTTGTTTTCAAGCGTTCCGATACTAACGCTAAATTAAGAAAGACCTACATAGCTCTTTTATTAACGTTTCCCTGCCTAAGCGATGCATATTTTTGACAATTTGAATAAGAAACAAGTTTTGGAAAGCATCAGGGGGAAAGAGAAGAATAGTCGTTACTCCACATTTCCTTCTTTCCCTCAAAGTATCTTATGCCGAAACAAATAAAATGTACCACTTCTTTTGCGTTGGTTTTCGGTGTTTGAAACTCGATGAGATCTGGAACGGTCTAAATTTTGTCATTTGAAAAGATTGCCTCCATATCGCAGTCTGATCAGGATTCACACTTACGACGTGTACATGTAGCGAAGAAGCTACAGGAGAATATTTGGATCCTGATCAGACTGCGTGCATGAGCAGATGGGCAGTTTTGAATGCAACGCCCATCTTCTATATTTTTCAGCTACTATTTTTCGCAAAGAATACTGTCGTTACAAGAGCTCTATGGCAGAAGACAGCTAAGGGTAGTCTGATCTTAATGACAGTCAATAGTTTGAACTTCTGTTGGGGTTAAATCGGCCACATCAAAAGGGCAGCGCTCTAAATCACGAATTAATTGGACTGTATAAATTAACCGATTCCCAAACAAGTCCTGATTTTGACGTCAATAATCTTAATGGCATTTGGAAAGATTCGTGGAAAAAGTCAGAAAATGCTGAAATCTGACATTTTCTTATTTTCTCCTAATATTTTTCATCGTTATACAATGTATATTGCTCAATT
This sequence comes from Fragum sueziense, assembly GCA_963680895.1. Classification (NCBI taxonomy): domain Eukaryota; kingdom Metazoa; phylum Mollusca; class Bivalvia; order Cardiida; family Cardiidae; genus Fragum; species Fragum sueziense. The sequence goes on from OY804596.1 coordinate 16,796,768, forward strand.
TCAACAAACGGCAACACTTATGTTATCGTCCTTTCAATTTGGACTGGTTCTTAAATTTATGGTTTCGGAAAAGATCACAGACGTAAAATCGCATTTAATGATAATTAGATAGACCAAGTCACGGCTCCTGGTGTCACAATATTTTGCCATTGTTGAGTAAAGTGCTAAACTTGATTGAGCGACCACTTCGCTTAAGCGACCAGTTGCGCTAAACGGTCACTGTTCATATAGATTACATAGAAAATCAAAGTGCTGAAGGTGCTGCTGTAACGGTTGTCCATTTGTTTATGATAAACAACTGGGATACTACGTGTACCAAATCGTTTATGACGCAAACATTCTATCTATTAATATTTTATGATAAAGATCGTTTGAAAGTGAATGATAAGCCAATAGAGACTCAAATAGCCCAGCAACATATTTCCAATTTTGGAAATATATATCGTCGCTTTTCAACAAAACCACCATAACTGCAGCTTTGTTTTAAGCTGCAGTTACGAGGTCTTTGTCGAAAGCAGCGATATACATGTTTTTGTTTTGTATCCGTGCAGTTATAGTGATAAATTGTACACGGTATTTCCACAAAATGTTCTATATTAGATGCCACATGACTTTCCTCAAATATCGAGTCGCGACAGATTTCTGACTAATCCTCCAAAAGTCAACTGTATGTGATTATATGATTAAAATTATTCAATGGCCCTCGTAATAATTTGTTTAATCCTTTTTGATCAAACAAGTCCGAATTCCACGGATACTATTAAAACAAAAGTAGACATAAAATCGAAATGTGTAGATTTTTATCTGTCAAAGCAGTAGGCCTATCTATGTACCGGTATATTCTCTACAGAGTGTCCCAAAAAAAACGGAACCCTAATTCAAAGTCAAATATTTTTAAGGGTAAGCAAAAAATCTAATTTTTTAATTTGCAGTACTGAAGATACATTATTTTTACATTTGTGTTCCAAATTTCACTTAAAAATATGCATCGGTTCAAAAGTTATAAGCAAGTTAATAATGACACTAAAAAACCGATCTGACACGATATTGATTTTTGCGTCTTGTTTGTTTGTGAAAGCGCACTAACGGTCAGCTGTTGAAATCTGTACCGTTGTACATGTAAATACCGATTTTCTCAAAATTTAATTTGTACATGTTCTGTACGTTCGATGTTTGAATTAATTTCAGATTATTATGTGATTCATTTCAAATGGCGCAGTTTTAACTTTTATTTTCATAAATTACAAGCTTGGTATGTTTCCTAAAATTAGTCCAGTCTTAATTTTATTGTATAGTATTCACTTTTGTGGACTATGATTTAATTCTTTTTGTTGAATTTTGTATTATTTGTGTTTTGCATAAAGGTCAGTGTCAGGTCAATTGAAACCCGTAATACTTTTCAGTTGAGCGTTGACCGGCAAGTTGGTCAGAAATAAGATAAGTGCCTATGATTATTATTCATGAGTCTGTGATGCACTGGGATATTTTGTTTGTATTCATTTTAGTTACATCGCAGCTCGCAGCATTAACAGTTTATTTATTAGCAAAAAAGATGGAATAAAAATGCACTATTA